>JAXCHB010000001.1:19765000-20965000 GCA_036926305.1 Uropetala carovei | reverse complement strand
ACCAAATAGGAAAAACGTTTCTCGCAGGTCAACTTTTTCATGTTTTGACTAAAAATTTGAAATAAATTTTACGGTTCATATATTTTCAAAAGACATTTCATAAAGCTTATGAAGTTTTGAGATATACAGTAGTCATTCGTAGTCATTGTGGAATTTACATAGTGAAATTTGTCCTATTTCGTTCAGTAGAAACGGAGCTATGATGTTGTATGTATTAGAATGTACGCGTAATAAGAAAATTAGAAAAGTTAAAAGTTTTTTTAAAAGGCATTTGCTGTATCCCATTTACCATGAAATTTACAAGAAAATATAACTTCAATGAATCATCTCTAGTGAATTTTTTTACTAGCATTCACTTCAGAGTAACTTCTTTTGAGCGACACGAGAATATTTCTCCTGCGAAGAGCCGAGCGTAAGGGCATGACGAATAGCTCGTTCCGAAAGTTACGCCTGCTCCGCATCTTCAATGATGATGAAGAGAGCCGAACAATGGTTTTCGTTGTTTTCGGGAAAAATCAATCACAAAATTTAATGCGTATTAAGTGTAATAAAAAAGACAAAAAGATCTCAGAATGACGATAAATAGGTAGGCCAAAGGTTCCCCTTTTAAAGTATATCAAGGTTACCCATATTTAAGAAAATTTACTGTGTCAAAAAAATAAAGAAAGCTAGCTATCTCCGCGACGTACCCAGTACGTATGACGACCGCATGTGGAGTTTTCGTCCGACGTTCCCAGTACGTATGACGACGCTGACGGGTTAGCTATATTAATGCATTTTCCAGGTATAGGTAAGGTTCGCGGTTTCGAGCTTCACTGAGGGCACGGCTGTGTGCGCTTATTGGCAATTTATTTTGCAAAGTAAGAAATCTGCATTTAAAAGTCATCTTATGTTAGAGAGGAAAATAATGCTACACAGTAATTGATTGCGAACTTTGATTTTTTAAATTTTCTTTGTTTCTTTAAATTGAATTACGTGCCCCTTCATTTTATATAACAATCAATGCAACCGTTTATTTAGATTATCAATGAAGAGAAGATAACCATGTAATGTGTTAAAAATAACGTATGTCCCAATTCTCATCTTATTTTAAATTTATGCGTGAGCCTATTTGTGTTAATAAGCATTACAGTTGTATAATATAATGGTTCTACTTACAAAGAGATAAGATTCCAGCATTCAAACGATGAAGTGAAGATTCAGTTGCTTCGATTAAATCCGATTAAATCGTTAGAAACGCTTCCCATACGCAGTCAACAGAATAATTATCCATAAATATTTACGTTGCTATGCTTCATTAATTTCGATGCTCAAACAACAATTCAAAGCGAATAAGGCTTTTCTTTCGTTTATTTGAAGGTTTAATTGTCATTAAATGAATCGGAGGCAACAATGAGAGTCTCCTTGACAACGCCCGGAAAGTACGAAAAATCCGCAAAATTTCGAAAAAGAATACATATTTCTGAAAACTTCAACCGTGTAATGTATAAACATGGCAAGAACAAGATAGTATAGAGCTTTAGCCGTCAAGTAAAGCAAAAAAGAAGAAAATCGGTCCATATTTACTTATTTTAACGAATGAAGGAAGAAAACCTTGCACTCTGAAAAATCGATAATCCCGTGTAAACTTATGGGCCTTATAGGCCCATACACACGTCAGTTAATGGCCGGACGGCGGCCTGAAGGCGGCCTGATCCGTTCAGATCCTAGCATACACACGTGAGGCCGTTTCCTTCGGGCGGCCTCAAGGCGGCCTGTGGTAGGATTTCCTCACAACAAAGGGTTTAGCGAATAACGGGGTGGGAAATTTATCCGAAAAACGATCATCCTAAATATTAGGATTAGGGGTTAGGGGTTTTTCAACTTTTGAGATTTTTACTTGAATGACTGATTTGAACTTGCAAGTTATTATAGGAATCGTGAATAACATAGGGGTCATTATGACAAGGCGAAAATGCCGACATCGGCTAATATTAATAATACTACTTATTCCGAGAAATGTCACAATACACCGAGAAATAATTGAAGTAAATCTCTCGAAATAAGTCAGATTACTAAAAGAAGTTTAATATAAACAGTAACAATTCGTTACATTCAAACTAACCTCTCCAATGGAAGACTGACAATGTTGTGAGTGATGATGTCCCACGTAAATCCTATAAAATGTAATAAAATGTTTTAATTAAGATTTTCCTTAAATTTACGAATTCAATGTAATTTTTTTGATAATGCGGCCCGCGGACTCGGAAAAAATGTGAAATACGGCCCTTTGATAGAAAAAGGTTGTGCACCACTGCTTTATAGTACAAAAAAGTACCGGGGCGATCTTCACAAAAGGGAAACGTGAACAACAATGCGAAACTACCATGCATCACCCAAATCCACGTGTTCTCTGAGAGCATGTGTAGCTAGGAGAGGGGGTTGAAAGGTCTACTGCGCATGCGCAAGATTTGGCCGGACGAAGTCCGGATGGAAAAACACTATCCATCCAGAGGTTCTATCCGGCGGCCCGAAGGCGGCCGTAAGGCCGCCAGCGAGTGTACACTAGGGTGGTCCTTAGCTATAGGCAAAAAAAATTTTTTTTTAATTTCTTCCATTTGGTTAGAAAATAAATTGTGTTAAATATTTTTACAATCGGATAACGGGAAAACGTGCCGCATCGCACTTGAACTTTATATATTTCATCATTTTTTGTGGTATTTGGGTCATTCCTAGCGAAAACGGAGCAATTCCAATTTTGGATTCTAACGGATTGTTTTGATATTGTTACCAACACTTTATTAGACATTTGTGGTGATGTGTCTCGAATATTCATATCATCTGCCCAGTAGTTGCCAAGATCCGGCCCGGAAAGTGAGCGCGTGCCATGCAAGTCGCAGCGTGCCGCGGCGCAACTGCTCAAATCTGTCAAATTCGCTGCCTCTTATCTCGTAAAGTATTTCGCCAGTAGTTTCGAAAAACACAACTTATTATCGTTTTTGGCAGTTCTTCAAGGTTATTTACTTCAATATACCTCATGACTTCCATATTTTGAATAAAAATACGCGAAATTTGAGAAATATTCAGATTTTTTCGTTTCACTGTTATATTACGAAGCCAGTGGCGTAGCTACCATATAGAAAGAAGAGGCAATGCCTAAGGGCCCTCGAACAAAAGGGGCCCCACGAGCGAAAGAACGATTTTTATAGTTAAGCGTCACTTTGATGAATTGTCATCAGATTATCGTTTTCACCTCTTTCTCAAGAGGATCCCACCACAGAGAAAAATAAACACCGATGAAATATATATTAAAAAATCTTTTTACTAAAATATTTCCGCTTAGGGGGCCCATCAGCGATTCTTGCATAGGGGCCCGAAACATCGAGCTACGCTACTGTACGAAGCCAACAGTTTTCATAATTGAAATAGAGAGTTTGAAACCCTTGTTAAATCAATAAAGTAAATTTGTAAGGTATAAATAATGTGTAATTTTTTATATTTCTTTTTATTTAAAAACTTCTTTTTCAGTTTGTGGGAAAACATTGTTTCTTCAATGTATTAAAATAATTTTCTCTCAAGGTCTTATGATCATTAAAATAGTAAAGTACCTTTCAGAGAAGTTTAATTTAAGTGTATATTTAAATTATAACGAGTTTCTCAAAATTCTTTTGACAACGTTGCTCAGTTGCAGTCTGGAAATTTACGCCGGTAGTCTGCGACGACTTTCAAAACGAACTGTTTTTGAGATTCACATTTAGTAAATAATTTATTAAAGTCCTCCATTATCTTAACACCTCTATCTGCAGCGTCTTTGACGACTTTCAGTTGTTTCGCAATCTCCAGTCCCTCGCTTTAGGTGTGATCATTTTTTCACATAAGGGGATCCTTAGAGAGAAATGTCATTGAAATATTGAACCTTTTGAAAAATTGTCTAGATTCATTAAAAATGAAATGTTCAAGTCCCTTATCTACGAAGTGTATTATATCCTGCGAGTGTATGGTAAATCTTTTGGTTCAGTCGTCTGAATTCTCGTTGACATTTGATTGCAAGGCTAATACCATTCGTTTCTTAGTGTCTATTGATACATTGTCGTCGAAAAACGCTAGAGCTGCACTTTCTGGTGCAAGGTACCACAAATGGTTACAAAAGTTATTCATTGCCACACGGCTAATTTCACTATCAGTCTTGTCGTACTCGTAAAGACTTTTCAAAAACAGCAAATCTCTCCGAGGAGCTTCAATGGCTAATCCAAGCCTCCACGTACAAACGTACCAGAAAGACGCACACGTCGCGGAGTGCAATTTCTTCTTCGGCAGATAAGGAGAATTCATCGCGAAGAAGAAACATTTTTAGACAGTATATAGCTTTATCCATCCACCTAGCATGATTAGTTTTTGGACAATAACGGTTAACCGGAAGTCGAGGTTTATTCGAAACCCGATTCGGTTTTTGCAATATTTGTTCGTTAAAACATCATTATTGTATTTACAATTCTATACAAAAGTTATAGAGAATGCAATTTCCTACAACTTTCATTTGAAACAATTTTCTATTGTAGTTATCGTTTAGGAGTTATTTATAAATAACCGGTTTTTCGGTTTTCTCCTTAAAAACATCGTTATTGGTAATCTTCGTGAGGACCAAAGTTGTAGAGAATAATATTTCTTCCACGTTTTGTTTGAAACAAATTTTCATAGAACCATCCACTTCAGAGATATTTTGCTTTTTCCTTTTTTACTGTTGTGATCACGAAAAAAATCGACTTCGAGATTTCATCGGAAATACACGTTTTGAGCTCCCTAGTACACGTTTACACAATTTTCGGAATGATGTGTGTGTGTGTGGATGTATGCCATTATGGGCGCTCTAACTCAAAAATTACTTGCCATATTAACACCAAATTACATATATAACACTTTGGTATGAGTACGAAGAGCTGATTAGGTTCTGGACAATAACGGTTAACCTGAAGTCGAGGTTTATTCGTAACCTGATTCAGTTTACACGAAACATCTCCATTAAAACGTCGTTATTGTATATACGATTCTATACAAAGATTATAGAGAATGTAATTTACTACAAGTTTCAGTTGAAACAAATTTCCATAGCTGTTATTTAGAAATTATTTATAAATAATCAGTTTTTTCGGTTTCCGTCAAACATCTCCTTAAAAACGTCGTCATTAGTAATCTTCGTAAGGACCAAATTTGTAGAGAATAACATTTCTTCTAATATTTCTTATAACATATTATTATAATATTTCTTATAATATCTACTTTCGCCGTATTTCCCTAGCTTGTTTTTGGTGTTGGTATTTTATTGTTAACAAGAAGTGGAGTTGCTAATGCAATAAATCATTTGCACTTTCCAAAAAACCTGTAATTAGCTAATAGCAAGTTCTAATTCCGTCAAATACTTAGGCGTTACTTTAACAAGCAACATCTCGTGGAATATGCACATACGAAATATATGCGGGAAGGCAAAACACAAACTAGGATTCATCAAACGCATAGTAGGTAAAAGTGAGGAAAAAGTCAAAGAGACATGTTACTTCTCGTTAGTAAGACTGCTATTAGAGTACGCGTCGAGCATATGGGATCCGTACGTGAAAGGATCAATCTCAGAGTTAGAAAGAGTGCAGCGAAAAGCTGCTAGATTCGTCAAAAATTGTTACGATAGAAACAAAAGTGTTACAGCCTTGATACAGGACTTTGGATGGGAATCACTAACTGAGAGCCGATCACGCTCTAGGTTAAAACTTCTTGAAAGATTTAGAACGCATATATTCTCCAGCGATGTCGAAGAAATAATAAGAGCGCCAACTTATATTGGTGGAATGGACCATCCTCGCAAAATAAGAGAGATAGCCTGTAGGACTGAGAGGTATAAAGGCTCGTTTTTCCCTAGAACGATAGCTGAGCAGAACAGAAGTTACGAAAGGAAATCAGCCGACGTAGAGTGATACTATACATTATTATGCGCTTTACCTTGGTGCTATTGCATCCCCTGCCATACACCATTGCTGTGGCTTGCAGGGTGAACTATAGATATAGATATAGAAGAAAGAAATGTTTCTCTGCTCAACTAACCAAATGTCTCACCATCCAGCACATTTCGACGATTGCACGGTAGCAACTTCCTGACAATTAAATGGATATTCTAGCAATCGCTAAGATTCGAATGATCCCAAAGAAACTCCAGCGATCGGGAGAGAAGATGATGACGAGTAGAGATTCCTTGAGCTCGCAAAGAGGCCTTCAGAGCGCTTGCTTTACACGAATAACGTTATGACATGTATTTAAGTAGATGACAGTGTGGTCAAAGAATGGCGAAATTATTCGATTTCATATCATATTTCAAAATACAATACGGCCTCAAAGCAAAGGAAGATTAATAAATATGTCAAAAAGCAGTGATGTGAATTAAAACATTGATGGCTCATGTTTTATGTTAAAATCGCCATTCGTTTTCCTGCGGTACATTGTTTTTACGTTTTTAATACCTTTCCATCATATGAGGTATGTGTAATTACATGAGGGATCCTGTACGCATCGTAAGTCGAATTTTGCGATTTGCCCAACCAAGCCCATCCTACATCCACCAGGCGACGACAATGGTATCCGAAACACGCAGGCAAATGAGGGTTTCAAATTTGGCTCCCATAAGAGCTCGCCGCCATGGGAGCATGTTATACCTGCTAATGTGACCAGAGAAGAGGATAAATAATGCAAAGAATGATTTGTAAGTTGATATAAAGGAATTATAAAATGATGAAAACATGGTCCTTATAATTTCGCTGCTACGTTGTAGATTGAGAAGTATCTAGAAGAAGATTAAATGGAATATTCAGAGATGTATTAGGTTGTGTGTGTGTGGAGGTTGTGTGTGCGTGTGCGGTTGTGTGTGTGTGTGTGGAGGTTGTGTGTGTCTGTGTGAGGTTGTGTATGTGTGGTTGTGTGTGTGTGTGTTGTGGTTGTGTCTGAGGGAGTGAGTGTGTGTGAGTGTGTGCCACCAAAAACGCATCAAAAATCTGCTGGAATATATGACACGCAACTTGCACAACAAACCCCTAATTATTAGGGCCTTATATATATACGACTTCGGTTCTGGCGAAATATCTCTGTTAAAACATCATTATATATATAGTGTATATATATATATATATATATATATATATATATATATATATATATATATATATATATATATATATATATATATATATATATATATATATATATATATATATATATATATATATATATATATATATATATATATATATATATATATATATATATATATATATATATATATATATATATATATATATATATATATATATATATATATATATATATATATATATATATATATATATATATATATATATATATATATATATATATATATATATATATATATATATATATATATATATATATATATATATATATATATATATATTATATATACAAAGGTCATAGATAATGTATTTTTCTACAACTTTCATTTGAAACAGTTTTCCCTAGCAATTGTTGTTTAAGGTATTATTTATAAATAATCGGTTTTTTCGGTTTCTGTCAAACATATCCTTAAAAACGTCGTTATTGGTAATCTTCGTGAGGACCAAAGTTGTAGAGAATAATATTTCTTCCAAGTTTTGTTTGAAACAAATTTTTGTAGAACCATCCATTTCGGAGATATTTTGCTTTTTCTTAATTTGCAGTATACAGCAGCACCACCATGTAGTGGTGGATTATGTAAATATTCAAAATTTACATAATTTACAGTAATAAGGACGACTGTATACTTTTACGATACGAAATAATAATTTTGCCTTAATGCTATTCATAAAAAGAGTTTAAATTAAAAAGAGTTTAAATATCTATACCCCAAATATGGAGAAATTCATGTGTTGGCCACATCAGATTTTTTCCTCATTCTATCAGTCCTTCAATTTTAATTTATCTAATATATAAAATTGACTTCGTCGTTGGTGGGAAACTCTGTAATGCTATTTTTAACAAACTTTCCGAGTAGCTAGAAGATTGACATTTGGTAGGAATGTTCGGTTCTTATTGTTAGAGTAGAACCATTTACGAAAAAAAACTATCCAAAATCGATCCGGGTTCGATTCCCAGGAATGATTTCCATTCCTCATAAGATAACATGGAAAAATCGATATTTCGACCTGCAAACTTATTTTATTTTGCTTATTAAAATTTGCATATTTGACCTACGATATTCGGACTTGGACTGTATTAAAGAAAAATAAATGCAGTTTTTTATTCTTATCGTCTTTTATCGCTTTTGAATCTAAATCTTTCGAATTTAACGTTTTAATATAATATTTTGACAAAATTTAGCATTTTTAACGTGAAGTTGCCTTGCCAACCGATTGCATTGTTAAACTCGAAATCCTATTACGTATGCTCACGTTCTCTCCGGACCTCCATGGACCCTCCCGGCCCAATTCATGGGTATCACAGATATCTCAGAATTAGTTTTACTTTCTCCAATATACGTAGTATAGAGAAAGTATTGTTTTCATGAAAAAATTCAAAATCGAGATTTCAACTGAAATACATGTTTTGAGGTGTGCAAAGGGAGAAATGATTGTATTACCATATAATACATAATTTTATTCGACAAAGATGTCTGGCATAACCCGGGCATCGCTGGATACTTTCAGCTAGTAGGTTATAAATCTAATTTTTATGTTTGGTTGAGTATTACAATCTTCAAAATAAAAGAATTGTTAATTTTAATATATTTATATTGAATATAAGAAATATAATTTAGTAATAAATTTAAAAATAAAACAGACTTATACTAGTTTCGCTTATTTTCTTAGTCCTCACATTTCTCATCTTTGTTGTAATTCATGGCGATATCTGAATTTTTGATGAACTAATTTCTTTTTGGGAAATGTGGAAACAAGTGAAAAATCTGCTGGTTAGGATTCGAACCTGGGTCTTCCACTTGCCGGGAGGATATTCTATATACCACTGAACTACCATAGCAGACTAATTCTACTGTATTTATGTGTGCCACAACAAGAATATTCCAGACTACTTATAATGTAGTGAATAATTTAATCAACATAGGCCATATGTCTTTTTTAAAGAGATTCACGATCATATTTAATGAAAATATATATTTAATTGAAACCAAAATTTATTTTGTACTCTTCAGTGCATTATAAAAAAAGGATAAATGAAAAAGTTTATTATATATTCTTATTACTTCTCAAAAAACCACAGGAGGTCATGGCAACCGAATAGCCACATGTAGGCAGATCTGCCTCAGAACCACTGGTATAGAGTTTTAGCCATCAAATAAAGCAAAAACAAAGAAAATCAGTCTATATTTACGTATTTTGTTAAATGAATGAAGAAAACCTTGCACTCTGAAAAATCGAAAATATAATTGTCTCCTGGATTTGAACCTGGGACTTTATGAAAATGAGAATAGTTTTCTAGGGACCTCCTAGCTTGTAGAAACAAAATGCAGTTTACCGCATATCTCTATGACAAATGGCTTTTGAGATAGAGGGGGGATGGACGGACACTTCCGAAAGTATATATAGGATATGTGAACTATTTCAAAATAATACTTTAATCTTATTTCATAATAGCCTTCGTCTGTGTACTGACGCTCTCCTCGGCACCTTTGGTGGCAATGTAATGTAAAATATGAACATTTACATACGGTAATTTTACAATCTTCTTATATAATGTAATGTTTTGGCTGTTCCGTAGAATGCATGCAGCCATGCCTATCTCTTTTGGTTTTTTGTTTTTCTAAATTGAAAATTCCTCCATTCTAGCATATTGATTGAACTGTTTTTAACTCTGCATCTCTTTTACTTTCAGGGCGAGGGCATTTGCCCTCTGGGGGCTGTGGCCTCTACGCCACCACAACGCATGCGCTTTAGTGCATTGTTGTCATCTGTGCAGCATCGATTCAGCCATCATTGTCCTTCCATTGGAGAGGGCGATGACCCACCAGCAGGATCTCATTCTCGGAGGGGAAAGAGGTGCAGTTCGGGTGACGGGTGGAGTGTCTTCAAGGACGGCCTCCTTCACTCCCAAAAGCAATGTGCCCACCACTGCTGCCACACCCTCAGACCAACTGCCCTCACACGGTGAGGACAAAGTGAGTAGAGTCCTTGGCAAGAGGTCCTTCCATTGCCATTCATATTCAACCTCGAGAACACACCTTTAGCCCCATTTCTGTATATGTCCTTCCTCTGCCCGTGCTTCATTTTAAACTAGCCTTCCACTGCCTCTCTTCTGACATGCTCTTCCCTGCTGCTGGCACTCGCTTAAAGCAGTATTTATCTTCTATCCTTCATTTTAATTCATAAAAATGTTTCTGTCCACAGCTCCTTTCATATTATGTCCATTCAACCCTTCTGCTATTAATTTATTTTCTTCCACTTCCCTTATTAGTTCATATAATCTGCTGGAGGGGATCTGCAATTAATGATCCATGTACGAGGGCTGTTACCAAAAGCATAGCTCACGGGAAACAAACACGAGTGGCAGCATTGGAGTGGCACATGGTAAGGGGGTAGGAATACTTTGTGTAACAACCAGAAGAACACACCAGCACTGTGCATGTGTAAATGCCAGCATGATGAAAATGGCAGCAAGACTGTATAGTTGGACAAATTGGAAGTGCAAGGTGTGACTCGGTTCTTGCATGCACAAGGCAAAACACCAAGCCAAATTTATGGGGGTTGTCAATGTGTATGGGGAACATGATGAGCAGGAAACAAGTGTCCGTATGATGCAAAACATTCCAAAATGGCTGAAGTGACCTGACTAATGAACCACTCACGGGAAGACCACAGACATCAACGTCAGACGACAACATCTGTCAAGTGGAAGGCCTTATCTTTGAGGATTGATGCCTGAAAATCCATGAAATTGCAGTGCAACTCAACATTTCGCCAACAAGAGTGCATGAAATTGTTCATGACATGCTTGGTTACAGGTTGATGTCTGCACGTTGGGTCCCGAATCAATTGATGGAACACCACAAACAGATGCATATGGGTCTGTGTTCAGAGCATCTGATCTGGTACGAGTCAACCAATGTGGCATTCTGGACTGCATCATCACTGGCGATGAAACCTGGGTGCGTCACATGACACGTGAGATGTAGGTAGACTCCATGATATGGAAACACACAGACTTCCTTCCAGCAAAGAAGTTCAAAACAGTCAACTCAGTATACAAACTTGTGGTTATGTTCTTCTGGGATGCCCAAGGCATCCTGTTGGTGGACTCCCTCCCCAGAGGTGCGACTGAGAGAAGCTGTTCAAAGGAAGAGGCCAGGAGGGCTCAGCACTGGTGCTGTCCTCCTCCATGACAATGCGACACCACACACAGCCCAGCTGATGAAGCATTGGTTCCAATGGTATGGATGGGAAGTATTGCAGCATCCTCCACACAATCCTAACCTGGCACCATCAGACTTCCATCTCCTTGGGCCTCTCAAAAGGCATTTAGCAGGACAGTGGTTCCAGAGTGACGATGATGTTATGTGGCGGCGATGATGTTGCTCCATGCATTGGACGCAGATTTCTGTGCTATGGGATTTGATTCACTAGTTTCCCACTGGGACAAATGCCTCAATAAAGGCAACAATTACACTGAAAAATAGTGTGCATATCTATGTATTTTAATTCTTTAATTCTAAATATTTTGTTCGTAGCATTAAATGCAGTGTCTCAGTGACAGTTTGTACCTTACTTTCGAAACAGCTCTTGTACTTCAAGTATTCACCTCATGGTTGAGTAAATTTTTCAAACCAGACTTCTTTTTACACCAAACAATTGCATAAGATGCAGCATTTCTGCCATGTATATTTATGCACATAATCCTGAATCCCCTGGCTTAACACTTTTTCCATTTGGGATCACAAGCATAAGAGGAAACTTTTGCACTTTGCAGGGTACTTGCAGCCGTACCTTATGCTTTGTTCTTTTTTCTAATGTAGTGCACAGTTGGATTGCCAATTCCGTAACACCTGCTTACTGATGCCACACACTCATCATAAGCAAGCCATTTAAATAACCACTTTGTCATTTAAATTCATCACCTCATAAATTCAGTTGCTGTCCCATCACTTAATTTCCTCTTAGCTACCACAATTAAGGCAATAGTAAATACAATAATATCAGAAAAATCACAATTTTTTATATAACAGAAGAAATCTGACAGCAGCACTGTCTTGAGGAGAGAGATGGCATTGCTCTCAGGTAGCAAACCATAAGTGAAACTTTCATATTAGAAACCTTGGAAATAGAGGGTTTACAGTATCCCTATAATAAAGTACGAAATCCAAAATCCGGCAAGCTTGGGACTTGTAGTTTGCTGGATTTGGGATTTTACCCGATTTTGGGTCATATATACAGGCATCCTTCATTTAGGGCGACATTTTACAGGAACATATCTGCCGCGTTAAATGAGGGATGCCTGTATAGCCCAATTATGAATTAACAAAGAATGCCAAATGAAGTATGAAAAAACAAAATAATAAATAAAAATATACAATAATGTTTTATTGACTTACCAAGGCATGTACTTCTCCGCTTATGAAGTAAAATATGCAGGAAAGGGCTGTGGGATGATAATTTACTTTCAGTGTCATTAGTTGAGCTGCTAGCAATTTGGTTTTCGATAGAGGAAGAATTTTTTGTGTAACTTTCTGGAATTTTTTTGAAAATGTCAGGTAAGGTTATTTGTTTCATACATTTGTGCTTTTCTAAAATAAGTTTTTCTTGAATTCCATAAAAGGACATGATTTCCTGTTCAGTAATAAAATTTCTTTGCTCAAGACCCATAATGAAATTATCAGAAATACTTATTAATTTATCTATGGAAATTTTTTCTTGCAAATTTTTGTTGTCATCACTAATATCATCATTTTTTTTTCGTGTTCAGGATTTAACACCATTTCACGGATTTCGTCATCATTTGGTGTAAGAGCCACTGCAGCATTACCATCAACATTCAGACACTCTTCAATGTCATTTTCCTCTTAAGTTTTTAGCCAGATCAAAAGACGCCTTTAAAATAATCTAGTAATTCGAAAGCTAACTTTTTTCGTTTGAAACACGCATCTCCTCAAAATCAGGTTCATTATCTGGGAACACTGTCATCAGCCATAAGTTATGCCAAGCATTTTTCAAAATTTCCTGTGTAACATCGTCCCAAGCACAAGCAATGGCCCACACAGCATCCTTCACATTGATGTCTTTAAAAATGCTTTCAATCCTTTGCCATCGTAGATAACTCTCAGCATACGCTTCATAAAATCGTTCATGTAGTGGCACTTTAATGCCCATAAAATACCTTGATCCATGGGTTGCATGAGGGAAGTGTAGTTTGGTGGTAAAAATACAGCATGAATATTGTCTTTCACCAAAATTTTAGCATTGGGTTGTGCAGAGCAGTTTTCCAAAATCAGAAGTATCTTACAGTCATCCGATAGGCCTACAGATTTACAATGGACATGGGATTCGGGCACAGAATTGTTCTCAAACCAGTCAGTGATTATCTCCCTACTAATCCAGGCCCTATTGTTAGCACAGTAATAGACAGGAAATACCCGAACACATCTAAAGGTCAGAGGACGTGCGCTTTTGCCAATAACGAGTAACTTGCTAACCCTCCGACGAACCGTGCCATCGATCCTGTAATTACACCTTCTTATATATTTTGTAAAATATTAGTCATACCAAAAACATCTTCAAATAAAATTTATTATTATCTAAATTACTTACATTGTTAATTGTACATACTAGAATCATTAACTAAATAAAATTATTTCAGTTTACTTGTTCCATGTTTTTTGTTTTCGATGCGTGTTTTGTGGGAAGTCTACCTGGCGATTTTGCAATGACTACAGCAATCAGCTGATGAGCTAGCGAAATGCAGATTACAGTGAAATCTTGTTACAACGTACTTCACAATTACGTATATTTCAAATTAACGTACTTTTTTTAATCCCTGTTAATTTTCCTCTATAAATACTGTATAAATACTTCAAAATAACGTACTTCAACTTAACGTACTTTTCAATACTACGTATGAAATTCAGAGGTCCCGAAAAAAGATTTTTGTGGTTTTAACGTATGCTTTCATCCGTAAATGACTCAACTATAATCAATTCTTGCTCATTCAAGTTGTCTACACCAATTTTGAAGGCATCTTTTGTCTTTAGTATGAAAAGATCTGCGGAATTCCGCCAAAATCCCAAAAGAAGGAATTTTCCAAGCTGAAAAATCATTATTTTCACAATAGCATTGAGATAAAATATCAAGTTATAGGAAATGTATCTCTTGTTAGACTCATTATCGCCAGTTTCGGTTTGCGCCGGACCTGCGATAATGCCAATCCCCCACTGATTGTGAGATGCTTCCAGAGAAAATACTGTATTCCTTACGGGCATTTTCAGTATACCGTACCTTTGGTATAAAGTATAAAAATTCATGCTCCGTAGAAATACGTTGTATCAAGATTTTACTGTATAACTTTATAAAAGTAATTCTATACATATAATTAATTTATGTATAACCTGGATTATCCATACTTAGTGTGGTTTTCTTCTTAATTCACCCAAAAAGCAAGAATCTGGTGCGAGGTAGGTACACTTTAATTTCAGATTTTAAGTGCACAAAAGTGTTACCTGTGTATAACGTGCACCCCTACTTTATGTCCTGAAAATTTGCTCTTCAAACTATAACTTTTAATTGTAGTTTCTGGTTTATTTTGATAGGTAACTGTTTTTTCTTTTTTTCTATAGGTGTCTACTCGTGTCCGAGTAATGAGCAGTTTGTTGGCTGGGGCATTGGCAGGGGCCCTGGCAAAGACTGTGATAGCACCACTTGACCGCACCAAAATTAACTTCCAGGTACAAACATGTAATTTCTATTAGAAATTAATTATGTTCACCAAGGATGTGCAAATTTATAAAATATTTCAAATACAGTAAAAGCTCGTTTTAACGGCACCCATTCTAGCGGCAAATTCGCTCTAACGGCATCTTTGGTGAACTTACATTTTCCAATTGTCTAATAGATGTTGCCACAGTCATGACCGATCTTCCTTAAGCTTAACCACCGAAAAATCTGCAAAATGTCGAAAAAGAATGCATATTTCTGAAAATGTCGACTATGTAAAATGTAAACATCGCAAGAATAAAATAGTATAGAGTTTTAGCCGACGAATAATGCCAAAACGAAGAAAATCGGTCCATATTTACGTATTTTGGTGAATGAAGGAAAAAAACCTTGCACTCTGAAAAATCAAAAATCCCATGTAAACATATGGGAAAATGTAATTGTCTCCTGGATTCGAACCCAGGGACCTTATAGCTAGTAGAAACAAAATGCCATTTACTGCATATCTTTATGATGAACGGTTCTCGAGAAATATGGCGATATAAATTGTACACAAATGTCGACAGACGTCAACATAAAATTAATATATAGTTAGATAGATTTACTACACCGTAATAATTACAGCAAAAAATAGTAAATTAGATAACGAAGAACTACAATATGTTATAGGGAAGTAGGGCATTAAAAGATACCAAATATGCCCTCAAAGTAATTGGAATGTGATTTTGCGGCACCATTCGTTATAGCGGCATATTCATTTTAGCAGCATGACTTTGGTCCCATGGGTGCCGTTAGAATGGGCTTTTACTGTAAATACCTTTCATTCAGGGTTATTGATAATTATGTATAAACACTATATCGGGAATTATAAACAATATGGGCAATTATAAAAACAATATCAGTAATTATGAACACTATCGCCAGTTATAAAAATATTCCAAGCTTGACTGATAAAAATTATAATTTATAAAATATTTTTTACTTTCTTTTAATTTCAAGGACTATAGAGCATTCCATCTTAAAGTTTTGGTACGGTTTCAAATGGCATCATTTCTCCCCTCTCCTCTCCTCTACGACACTTGGATTGCCAAATCTCATTAATAATTTAAAGTTGCATTAAAATAAAAATCCAAATTTCTAATTGCGCTATTTTTAACTCAGAATCTGATATACTTTTAAATGAAAACTAAAAATTATATTCTATACAAAATGCGATAAACAATATTTGACCTGAAATGGACATTTTACAGTCACGTTTGTTTTAATCGATGATATATATGTTCTGTTTTAGAATAATGTAATGCAGTTTTTTGCATTAGGTTCAGGAATTTTTAAGGATCGTAATGGTGCTACTGAAAGTTTAATAAATTGATTTTAAATATTTGTTTTCTGCATTTAATTATAAAAGTTCCTTTTGCGTGTTCCAGCCTGACTTGAAAAAGTTTGTCTGCGGGAAACTTTTTTATTTATAAAGATACTTTCATGGTCTAAGCGAGAAAGTTGTAGGTAAATTTTTGAAGTTATTTTTGGTACACCCAGATGTGGGGTTGGGTCGCCAAGGGGAGGGTGAACAATGCGAAAGTTTTATTGCGGTCTGGACAAAGGTAGGCAGTTCACCCTTGCCTGTTCTTCTCTCAGTTACGACTCAGCAGTTGGACTATCTTGTGCTTTCGTCGTTTTATCTGCTCATAAGTTTGCGGGAAAGTACTTACTAATTTTGCCAGTTTTACTGTGTATTGCAAATTAGTTGTTTTAACAATTCTTCAAAACATTTACAAACTGAAGTGTGTAATATGGTTCAAGTGTAGAGATACGTTGTGATTGCAGGTTTTATGTTTATAGTGTCCCCTTTTTATAAATATTGTGTATGTACATTACACGTTGATTATCCCCGAACGTATTTTCATATTGATAATGTGGTTTTTGTGAGAAAATGGACATCTCAATGAGAAAATGAAAGCAAGGTGAGTTTGGAAAAACAAACAATATTGAATGTTCTTAGTAGTTGCCTCAATGAGTCTAATGAAAGCCTGTCATCTATTGTTAGTAGGACGAGCAAGCTATGTGGCATGTCTCAGAGGAAAATTTACAAGATTAAAAAAGAAGCAAATGATATTGTAATGTCGAGCAGGTAAAATTTCCCACAATTGCAACTTAATTACTGTTATGTACAGTGATCAGCATAAAATACTCCAGTTGTTTTTACTTAGGAATTTTGTGAGCAATTATTCTCATACTATTTTCCTCTGATCACATTTCATCTAATCTTAGTATAAGCGAGGAAGTTAATCCAAAAATAAGATGTGAACACAGTATACCTCCGAACTCGCATTGATCCAGTTAACTATGCTACAATTTTGTTAAATAACAGTTTACATAATTTGGCTGCTTTTTCCGTGAATTAGCTTAGAACATAAAATGATTACCTATTTTAAAACGCCCTACAATTTTTATTCTATACATTTTTTTCTAAACAAAATATTTATCGAGTTATGCATAAAAATGCAAATGGCAACTACAACACTAATTTATTATTTACAAAGTAAACTATGCATTTTTTAAAATATGTACTATTTAAACTTTTATTTATGATTTCAAATGAAGTAATTTTTGATTGGGAAAATATATTTTTAATTTTTAGGCAGTTTACGGCATAATATATCTTGCTGCTGTTAAGGAAATGTTATTTAACATAATAAACCCCTCAATCACGTAACACATTTAAATCAAACTAATCCCACAGGTCGAAGGACATTTAACCCCTTAACCGGAGAATTAATTTTTCTTATCTTTCAGCTGGTGGGGAATTATTCTTTTCTTTCAAATAATTTGAATTTGACTTCTTCGTGATCTATTTGTTATGATATGATGTTCTGTGAAGTTGGTAATGGATATTTTAAAACTTTAACAAACTTACGCCATTTGTAAATTTATAAAATTTCAATTTTTTTCTTTAATTAATTATTATTTGTTCAGAAATTATTACATTTTTATCATGAGTGGTTTTTCCAATTATGAAACATTTAAAATATTTTTTAATTTTTCTACTATTTTGATATTTTCACAAGGGTAGGTAACTTTACATCATAAGATAAAGGACTACCTAAGACTGGTTTAGACAATTGAACGCTAACACAGAAAAAATAAATCTGAGCGCATAGGGAAAACAAGAGCACTTCAAAGGGATTCTGTTCTTTTAAACTCCTTTTTACTTTCTCCATACGTAGTAATGAGAAAGTATTGTATTCATGAAAAAAATCGACTTCGAGATTTCAACGGAAATACATGTTTTGAGGTCCCTCGAACACGTTTAGACTATTTTCGGAATGATGTCTGTGTGTGCGTGTGTGTGCGTGCGTGCGTGCGCGTGTGTTAGTGTGGGCGCTCTAACTCAAAAAGTACGTGCCATATCGTTACCAAACTTCATATGAGCACAAAGAACTGATTAGTTTTTGGACAATAACAGGTAACCGGAAGTCGAGGTTTATTCGAAACCCGATTCGGTTTTTGCGATATTTCTTCATTAAAACATCATTATTGTAGATACAATTCTATACAAAAGTTATAGAGAATGTAATTTCCTACAGTTTTCATTTGAAACAATTTTCTATAGGAGTTATTGTTTAGGAGTTATTTATAAATAACCGGTTTTTCGTTTTCCGTCAAATATCTCCTTAAAAACATCGTTAATTCTAATCTTCGTAAGGATCAAAGTTGTAGAGAATAATATTTCTTCCAAATTTTGTTTGAAACAAATTTTCGTAGAACCATCCATTTTGGAGATATTTCGCTTTATCTTAATACCAGTATACAGCGCCAGCACCATGTAGCGGTGAATTCTGTAAACATTCAAAACACGTAATTTACGGCAATAAGGATGACTGTATTCTTTTACGATACGAAAAAATAATTTTGCCTCATAATGCCATTCATAATAAATTAAATATCTATACCCCAAATATGGAGAAAGTCATGTGTTGGCCACATCAGTTTTTTTCACTTTTATGAGGGTTTTGGGACTGCCGGAGTGTTTGGGGCACTATAGCAGCCACGTGTACACCGTGGTACATAGCGGTAGAAACTTTACTACGCAGTATTTTTGTTTTGGTTTAGAAAATCGTGTATTACGGCAAAAATTGTAGCAATAACATTTACTTAATAAGTTATATAAAAGAAATTTTAAATTACCAGACTTTTGCTGGTGTTAGGGTAGTGAGACGTGGCAACACCGCACATCATTTACCCAATACTGAAACTTAAAGATAGAACACACTATAGAAATTAATGTAATATAAAATTTCTTCCTTTTTTATCATCTTTCTATATTTGACAAAATATATAATAAATGTATATTTGAACAAAAATGTTTATTTTCTTCAAAAACAAGTACAGTAATACCCCGATTTACATTGCCCTATTTACGTTGATTCAAAGTTACGTCGTCAGTCATTGAGTACCTGTGTACAGATTTACGTTGGTTTGCTTTGAAGTTACGCCATTATCTCAGATTTAATACAGGTAGTCCCCGAGTTATGTAGATCCGACTAACGTAATTCCGCACTTACGTAAGCGGCCCCATAAATTCGAAAAAAATTTTGCTATACTAGCGGTTTTTGTAAGTGAGTGCGAACTAAATCTGTACAAATGTGGGTGGAGATAGAACGCAAGGAGTGAGCTGTATTTGAAAATCCCCCCGGGAAATCCCCGCTATGCTACCCAGCCAATATTGCCATTCTAGCGAATTTTTAGTTACATATATCTAGTGACTTTGGGTTTGAATTTCGCCCAAAAAAAAGTCCACAGCGACTACTTACTAATCTATCGAATCGATGTTATTATGTGCCTAATACCAGCTGGTTATAATTGCGGTGTACCTCTGTACTCATATTACTATAATAATACATTACATTATTGTTACATGTCTGTGTGGTACTGTGGTTTCTCTCACAATCCCTTCAGTCTCTTTCCGATCGTTGACGCGGGTGCTTGGTCTTTTAATGCATGCTTCGCTTTTGAGCAAATTAACGTAGGTTTTGCCATTGCAATCATGGCTGATAAGCATCGCAACGAGAGTAAAAGTGCTAGTGCTGCTAAAAGGAGATGTACTATTAATTAAGAAGAAAAAATGGATATTGTGAAGAGATACAAAAATGGCCAGTCGCTTATGGACATCTCACGCACTCTTGGTATGGTTGTGTCGACCATAAACACCATTATAAAGAATGCATTAAAACGCATGTGAAGGATTATGTGTCTATGACATCAACTATTATTATCAAGAAAAGTTCTGATGTAGTATACGAAACGGAAAAATTCTTAACATTATGGATCGAAAATCAACATCAAAGACGTATACTGCTTAGCCTTAGGATGATCCAAGAGAAGGCTAATAGTCTTTACGCACACTTGAAGGAAAAGAAAGGTGAAACAGAGGGAAGTTTTTTTGCAAGTCGTGGGTGGTTCAATCGTTTTAAGAATTGCACAAATTTACATATGGGGAAAATATGTGGTGAGGCAGCTAGTACTGATACAGTGGCAGCAGAAGAGTTTCCTAAATTGTTTGCAGAAATAATTGAGGAGGGAGGGTGTCTGCCAGAGCAGGTATTTAATGTGGATGAAACCGGCCTGTGCTGGAAAAGAATGCCTCACCGCACATACATTGCAAAAGAAGAAAAAGCAATGCCAGGCTTTATGGCGGCTAAGGATCGCCTAACACTCCTACTATATATATATATATATATATATATATATATATATATATATATATATATATATATATATATATATATATATATATATATATATATATATATATATATATATATATATATATATATATATATATATATATATATATATATATATATATATATATATATATATATATATATATATATATATATATATATATATATATATATATATATATATATATATATATATATATATATATATATATATATATATATATATATATATATATATATATATATATATATATATATATATATATATATATATATATATATATATATATATATATATATATATATATATATATATATATATATATATATATATATATATATATATATATATATATATATATATATATATATATATATATATATATATATATATATATATATATATATATATATATATATATATATATATATATATATATATATATATATATATATATATATATATATATATATATATATATATATATATGCTGGAGAAAATGGATGAGAGAAGGAAATGGAAAAATGTTAACAGTGAAGAAGGTAGAGCCAACTATAGATGCATAAACAATGAGATGAGAAGGGTAACAGATAAAGCTAGGGAAAATTGGATGAAAGAAAAATGTGAGGAAATACAACAGATGGAGAAGTTAGGACGATACGATATGATGTACGCCAGGGCACTGGAGTTAGAAGATAAGAAGTCTAATGGGATTCGTGGTAAAGGAATTATTAATACGGATGGGAAAATAGTCGCAGAACCAAAGTATGTAGCACAGGTATGGGAAGAATACATTAAGGAACTATACAAAAAGCAGGCAGGATCGGTACAAATGGAACTGGAAGAAGAGAATTGCATTGAAAAAGACAACTTGGGACCAAGTATTATGAAAAGCGAAGTAGAAAAGGCGATACAGGAACTAAAGAAAAGAAAAGTTACAGGCAGCGATGGAATACTGGTAGAGGTACTTAAAGTCATGGGATCGGAAGGACTAAAAGTGATTACGAAACTAATTAACAAGATTTACGACTCGGGAGAGTGGCCTCAGGATTTCATAGATGTAACAATGATCCCTCTAAAGAAGAAGCCAAAGGCAATGCAGTGTAAGGACTACAGAACGATATCCCTTCTGTCACACACTTCGAAGATCATCACGAGGATTCTTAATAAAAGACTAGAGGAAAAGGCCGAAGAAATGCTAGGGGAAGATCAATTCCGCTTCAGAAAAGGAAGAGGAACCAGAGATGTTATCGGTGTAGTGAGAATCATATCAGAAAGGGCAATAGAGTACAGTCAAGATTGCTGCGTATGTTTCGTCGACTGGCAGAAGGCCTTTGATAGAGTAAATTGGGTACTGCTGATGAGGATATTAAAGGATATAAGTGTAGACTGGAAAGACAGGAGACTGATCAGGAACCTATATCTGAATCAAGTTGTAAAGGTCAGGTTTGAGAATACGGACACCAGCGGAGTACATATCATTAGAGGAGTAAGACAGGGCTGCTGTCTATCGCCGATTCTATTCAATATATATGGAGAGAGACTAATGCAGGAAGCGTTAGAAGGCACAGGAGATTTCAAAATCGGAGGAAACATTGTAAGAACAGTGAAATACGCGGATGATCAAGTACTTCTAGCAAGAAAGGAAAAGGAACTCCAGGATGATAAATAGACTAGTGGTGACAGGTAGAAAATACGGTATGGAAATTAATACAGAAAAATGCAAGGTTATGCGAATATCAAGTAAAGAAGAAGAAAATTTGAACATAAGTATTGGAGGAAAGACATTAGAACAAGTTTCAGATTATAAATACCTTGGAAGCATCATAACGAGACAAGCAAAATGTACAGATGAAATCAGGACTAGAATAACGAAAGCAAAAGCCGCTTTCAGAAGAAAGAAACTCCTGCTAACGGGAAATATAAAGCAGGGAATCCGCAAGAGGTTGATAAAATGCTATGTATGGAGTATAGCTTTGTACGGAGCAGAAACATGGACGCTAAGGAAAAATGATATTAAATACTTGGAAAGCTTCGAAATGTGGACATGGAGAAGAATGCTGAAGATAAAATGGACAGATAGGGTGAAAAATGAGGAAGTACTAGGAAGAATAGGAGAGAAGCGAACGATTATACAGACTATCAGAAAGAGGAAGGCGAACTGGATTGGGCATTACCTGAGATGAGAGAGAGTGCATGATTAAAGAAGTGCTAGAAGGAAAACTGGATGGAAAAAGAGAAAGAGGTAGGAAAAGGTTTCTGCTAGTAGACGACTATAAAGGGAAAGAGAGCTATCAAGACATGAAGAAAACTGCGGAAAATAGGAGTATATGGAGAACCAAGTTTAACCTAGAATAATCATGGACCTGTCAACGGACAGACTACCTATGATGATGATGATATATATATATATATATATATATATATATATATGTCACACAATACAATATATACCGTCCGTCCCATCCTGTATTTCAAAAGCTGTTCGTCATAGAGATATGCGGTAAACTGCGTTTTGTGTCTACAAGCTAGGAAGGTCCAAAAAAAGCTATTTTTATTTCCATAAAGTTCCGGGTTCGCATCCAGGAGCCAATTATATTTTCCCATTAGTTTACACGGGATTTTCGATTTTTCAGAATGCAAGGTTTTTTTCCTTCATTCATTGAAACGTAAATATTGACCAATTTTCTTCTTTTTTGCTTTATTCTACAGCTAAAACTCTATAGTATCTTATTTTTGTGATGTTTACATGTTACACGTTCGAATCATTCAGAAATACGCAATTGTTTTCGAAATTTTACTGATATTTCGTAGTCTTTCCGGATGTTGTCAAGTCGACCGTCATTGTTGTCTCCAATTCAATTAATGCCAATTAAACCAAATAGGTGAAAGAATAGCATTATTCACTTCGCACTTTAAGCATCGAAATTATTGCTCTAGGAATGTCAACATTTATACATAGCAACATAAATATTTACAGATAATTATTCTATTGACTGTGTATGGGAAGCATTTCTAAAGATTAAAATCAAAGCAGTTGAATCTTCCTTCGTCGTTTGAATGCAGGAATCTTATCTCTTTGTAAGTAGAACCATTATATTATACATCCATAATGTTAATTAACACAAATAGGCTCAAGCATAAATTTTTAATTAAATGAGAATAGGGACACACATTATTTTAAACACATTACATGGTTATCTTCTCTTCATTGATATTCTACATAAACGGTTGCATTGTTTGTTATATAAAAAAGAAAGGACATATATTTGAATAAAAAGAAAAACAGAAAAGCTCGCGATCAATTGCTGTGTAGGGAAATTGAGAAACAGGAGAAAAAATCTGCTATGACTGGGAATACGAACCCGTGTCATCCACTAGCCGGGCGTATACTCTATCACTGTACTACCTCATCAGACTAATCCTTCTGTTTTTGAGCGGCAATAGTTTCTTATTTTGGGACTTTTTAAATGCAGATTTCTGACAGACTTCGCATAATAAATTGTCAGTACGCACACACAGCCGTGCCCTCAGTGAGATTCGAACCCACAAACTTTACCTTGGGAGCGAAATACATTAAAATCCTATTCCGGAGAAATGCATTATTAGAGTTAAATGTTATTTATTGAGGTCAACTTATTTTACATACTTATTAATTTTTTTATAAATCAATTGAAAATATACTGTGTAAACATTGCGCGGGTTCAGCTTGTAATTACAAAAAACAATATAATACAATTATGGTCCTGCTAAAGGAGGATGCACAATAGGTCGGGAACGAGAACGGTAAGGTGAATGGCTGCAAACGCTAACTGTAAGGATAGCGACCCTATCGGTGCACAATAGAATGCGGCACGTTCACATTTACACCTCAAAATTATCATTTCGCCTACAGATTCAGTGTATTCCTTTGTACTGTAAAGACAATAGAGTTGATCAAGTGTGTGGTAATGATGGATGATGATACAAAAAGTGTGATTTATGCAGCAGTGGATTTATTTTATTACTGTGCCCCATAGCAGCTTCACAGGAAAACAAAAGAAGGTATCTTTAATTTAATGTTAGCAATACCTAATAATACTCTTTTATGAATATCTACAATGAAACAAACTGCATTTTTCACTTTTGTATGCTGCAAACAATGTGTGGGGATTCGATCGCTACTGAGGTTAATTATCCACAATTAATTAATTAATTAATGAACAGCAACGATAACAGTATAACAAGATATCTTTAATTTAATGTTAGCAATACCTAATAATACTCTTTTATGAATATCTACAATGAAACAAACTGCATTTTTCACTTTTGTATGCTGCAAACAATGTGTGGGGATTCGATCGCTACTGAGGTTAATTATCCACAATTAATTAATTAATTAATGAACAGCAACGATAACAGTATAACAAGATAACAAAGTAACGATAGCAAATAATACATTTTAACAAAAACAATGGCGGCATGCAGGAATAGTTTGGTAATCACCACATACGCATATGCACAAAGTCTCGGTATTTCATTGGCTCCGGTAATGTTATGGGAATGCAAAAGTTGAATCTTGGCGAAGTCTCCCGTTGCCGTTCCCGGGCTGATTGTTTATTCCCGTTTCCGGAAAGTGGTTGCGCATGGATACGTTTAAAATCACTTCCTTCTACTTTCTTCTCGTTGCCATTCCTGTTCTCGTTCCTGGGCAATTGTGCATCTGCCTTAAGCCTCAAGGCTTGTCAGCAGGTGCTAGTATTAGATCACAGCTTGCAACACTTTTATCGATATATCTCATCTTTATGATAATTTAATTAATTGTCATTACAATCTATAATTCTGTGAAATACATATCTATAAAACACTATACATAAAGGCAAAAAGAAAAAAGAACAAAAATTCATTGTGATATCATTATAAATCAACACCTTTTGAGAATAGGAATAATTTTAATCTCCTCTTTACCTCGGATACAGATTTTAAATTACGCAACTCTTTTGGTAAGCTATTCATTAATTTAGGGACAACGATTTTTAACTCATTACCACCATATTTATTATAATATTTAGGTACCTCATAAAAACAGAATCTTGTCTCTATAGCAGTTAACTTAAGTTTTCATGATAGTGTTATGGTTGTGTTTCTGCCCCTGAACACAACTGCACTATCACAGCCAATTGATCAGGGGGTTATAGCATCCTTTAAAGGATATTATATGCAAAAGACGTTTGTACAAGCTATCGCCACTACGGAAGGGGAGGATGGGATTACCCTGAAGAAGTTTTGGAAGGACTACAACGTGTATCAGGCAGTAAAAAACATCACAGCCGCCTGGGAAGAAGTGAAAAACACTAACATGAATGGTGTTTGGAAGAAACTCTGTCCTCCGTTAGTAACATTCAAGTGGTTCCCGACAAGTGCTGTTGATGAAGTCAACAATAAAGTAGTTGAACTTGCTCATCACCTCCAGCTTGAAGTAGAGGTAGAAGATGTAGAAAGGCTCATCAACTCGCATAGTGAAGAGATGACAAACGAGGATTTGATAGAGTTGGAGGCACAGAAGGTGACGAAGAGCCAAGATGATGATGCAGGCAACAGAACAGAGGAACAAAAACACTTCACGGCCAAGAAATTAGCAGAAGTCTTCAGTGTTATCAACACGGCATTAGCAAAACTAGAGAAGATGGACCCCAATGTTGCAAGGTTCGCGAAGGTCAGCAGGACAGTCCAAGATGCTTTGTCCTGTTACAAGGAAATATACAACGAAAAGAAGAAGGCCTCTGAGCAGACTTCTGTCTACAACTTCATTACGAAGGTTTAATGCCCTCCACAACCTTCAACTTCTTCAGCACCTGACTTTGACGAGGCTACTGTCGATGATCCTGTGTGTGAATGCAGATGTGTGCGTGTAATGAGTGAGTGTGTGATCTTCCCCTTCTGATCAAGACACCAACCCATCCACAACCTAAACCTATTCACCTGAACAGGCCAGCATTAAGAATTAAGGTAAGTGAAGTTCAACGTTAAATTATTTTGCATAAACTGTGATTCTAGAAATGTGTTAATAACTTTTCTGTGAACTAAATTCGATGCTAACATTAGCAACCATGCTTATTCGCAGTGATAAAAATATTTTATTTATTTACAGTTAAGATTTTTCAGGAGATGGTTGATTGTTGATTTACGTGACACAAATGCATTAGAATTCTTATATTGCCCAATGAACTGCCTGAAATTTCGCCCACTGTCATAGTTTTGGCGAACAAATCTCTTAACTCTTTCAGAAATTCCCCTCAAACGAATAAGTGACTTTCCCATAACTGAATAATACATAAATAGCTTGAATTGCCTACGTTTTAGTATGGAAATAATTATATGCTATACTCACATTAGCCACTGTGTTTACATGCATCTATTTTAACCGATTACTTGAACCGTACAGATGCATGAAATTATACGTGCAGTATTTACTCGTGTAACACGTAAAAGTTTTTTTTTAAACTCAACAATTCCCACTCCCCAAAATAAGTTCCGCTCAAGTTAAGCATCTTCTCCCTCCTACATGATGCAATTTATTGAATGATCTCTTTATGCTGATACAAGCAGAAATCTCCTTAATAGTGCTCTTTTGTTAACCATTTAAATGTTTTTGTTGTCATATTACGCAATTTGGTATTTTCCAAAAATATATAAAGGGTAATAGAGAGTTTTATCTAATCACTTTACATTAATCTAGTCTCATTGTGCAATCCGTTTTTAAATTGATATTGTATTAAATAAAATATTAAATAGCAAAGTCTCCCACTTTTACAATTTTGTCACGTGACCGCTAAACAAAATGTGATTCATCTGCTGTTTGTGACGTCAGATTCGTCTAGTCCACCCTGCACTGTCTGAGTCATATATGTAATACCAGAAACACTATCCACAATATCTATACATCTATACCTATCTCTAAAGAAAAGTGTTTGTATGTAAGGTCCCCTGGGGTAATAACGCCACGTTAAGGTTCTGTGAATTTTCATGGGCTGATTCTAAGAGGATCTGATAGAGTAGCTTATTGACTATACATACAAAAAGATCTGATGTGGCCAACACATGACTTTCTCCATATTTGGAGTATAGATATTTAAATTATTGTGATAGCTTATGAGGCAAAATTATTATTTTGTATTGTAAAAGAATACAGTCATCCTTATTGCCATAAATTAGGTATATTTTGAATATGTTTACAGAATTCACCGCTACATGGTGGTGGCGCTGTATACTGGATATTACAAAAAAGTTGAATATCTCCGAAATGTATGGTTCTATGAAAAATTGTTTCAAACAAAAGTTGGAAAAAATGTTATTCTCTACAACTTTGGTCCTCACGAAAATTACGAACAATGACGTTTTTAAGGAGATATTTGACGGAAACCGAAAAAACCGATTATTTATAAGTAATTCCTAAACAATAACTGCTATGGAAAATTGTTTCAAACGAAAGTTGTAGGAAATTACATTCTCTACAACCTTTGTATAGAATTGTTTGTACAATAATGATGTTTTAACGGAGAAATATCGCAAAAACTGAATCTGGTTTCGAATAAACCTCGACTTCTGGTTAACAGTTATTGTCCAAAAACTAATCAATTCTTTGTGCTCATGCTGAAGTGTTATATATGAAGTTTGGTAATGATATGGGAAGTACTTTTTGAGTTAGAGCACCCACAATCGCATACACACACACAGACATTCCAAAAGTTATCTAAACGTGTTCTAGGGACCTCAAAACGTGTATTTCCGTTGAAATCTCAGTCATTTTTTTTCATGAACACAATACTTTCCCATTACTACGTATGGTGAAAGTAAAAATTGTCCCAGAAATTCAACCACAAAATTTTTAGGAGCAAATTTTATAAAATGTTGCAATTTGGCGTTATTACCCAAGTAGTGGGTAATAATGCCACCAGTTAAGGGGTAATAATGCCACATGCATAAATTGGGGATAAAATTAGGAAAAATTAGGTTTAAACAAAATAATGTCCTAAATTCATGCTCGTCTTACCTGACAGTAACAATCCGGATGCAATTTGATGAATCCCCACTCAAAATTGAATTGGTACGGATCACAAAATGCAAACAATTTTTACAGGAACAAAAATGATTAAAATAAAAAACGGAACACTCTTTAGTGTTTTTGGAGAAATTTTATTTTACATTTATTTATTCATTTGTAATTTTTACCTTTTGAAATTAAAAAGAAATTATGAGCACAGAGGGCATACAAATTTTTCTTTATCTTTTTTTGTCAAACCAACACAAATTTCATGAACGTATGTCACACAGATTAAGCACTTTCTCATATCGAGAACTTTGTCCTCGCGACAAACTGGACAGTACCACGATTCACCAGTTTTTTTTTGTAAATTTTTCTTTTTCTTCACGGTAAATGTTTTTTGCATTCTGTTTGTTTTGATCGTTTTGCGGTTGAAGTGGATGGTGCTTCATTACTATCGTTCGAGGTGTTCTTCTTTTTTTGCGGAAAAGGGTCTTTCTTTAGGATGGTGGCGAGACTATTTACAGCTTTTGCACTTCGTTTATACGGTATCCCAGTTTTACGAAGAGTTGATAAAATTGTTTTGAATGAAGACGGTGGCATATTGTTTTCATTTGATGGTCCTGGCGTCTCAAGAGTGTCAGAATTGTTTTGTTGCGGAGTTGCTTTTGATGGTTCCAGAGCATTTGGTGAATTTGGTGACTCTGGAGACATTTCATCTGAAACTCTTCGGGCATGTCCATTTGGGTTACAAGACTAGGTGAAAAAGCATGGTCTGGAATGGTCGAAATGGAAAAATTCTCGTAACTCTGAAACCAGCTTTGACGTTGGCAGGTGTTGCAGCTTTGTCCCGAACAGTACTAAAGATAGGGCCAAATCTTTGTTTGGTTATAGACTTGCAGGGATTTTGCTTCATGAAAAGTAGGACTTCTTGGCCCCAATAAGCTTCAAATGGTCCAAAAACTGACTTGCCCATTGGCTGAAGTTCATGGGTCGTTTGGCAAGGAGACAAAATAGAGTTATTTGGTGTTTCTCGGCTGCTTCCACAATTCTGTAGTCTAAGTGGTACTTTGCTCCATCAGAAATAAGCAGACAATTTCCCTGACTTTTGTATTTGGTTAGATGGTCGAGCCATTCAACGAAGATCTCACAGGTCATGCTGCCTTTAGGAGTCATAGCAGCAATACTCCCCTGGGGGTAGACTATCCATCCATTCCGGCTTCCTTCTGCTGCCTTTGAATAAGATCATTGCTGGAATGGTATGACCGAGGACGTTTCCACACGAAACGATTGTGATGCTCTCACCGTGCTCTTGCCCCACTATGTGGATGTTTTTTAAGCCTTTTTGTGCTTAAACATGGGGTTCTTTATGGAGGCACAGTCTGCAGCCTTTCTCGTCTACATTGTAAATGCACTCTGGTTTGTTCATAACATTGAGTTTAACCATGATCTCCTCAAGTTTCTTAAAGTAATCGTTGACCACACTACGATTTAGCTTTGCCGCTCTGTCTGGGTTCATTTTTTGGCTTTTGCGCTTCGCAATATCTGGATGACGGGCCAAAAATGACTTGAGCCAATCAGACCCGGCAAGTTTTTTCTCACTATTGAAATTGTGTTTAATTTTGTTTTCTTCACAAAATGTGTGAACACTGCTTCTAATGGCTTTGGATGTTAGTGAATAACTAACATTGGCCAGCTTGATGATTCTCTCGCAGAACTCATCTTCAAATTGAGGAGATAAAATGGAGTTCCTACCTAATTTTGAAGTGGTAGTACCTTTGTGAAGATGCTCTCTTAAAGTTCTGCGAGGAATTTTGTACTCTACTGCAACAGCATTTACTGAGAAATTGTCTTCTTGAACAGTTTTGACTGCAGCTTCAAGCACCTCCTTGAGCCATGCAGTGCATAAATTTCATTTCTTATAGTTCCTTGGCATCTAAAAACATAAAAGAAAAACTGATCTCAGTCCTCGATATCAGAAAGAAGCAAAATTAACAAGATAAAAACCTTGCGTAATTAGCCCAGTCATAACCTGGCGTTGTTACCCCCTTTTGACTTGTTACTCTTTTAGGTTAAATTTCAAGTTTTTCTCATGAACAAATTCAAAATTCTGCAGTATATTCTGAAAGTACATTAAATTTGCTACAAATTTGTGTATAATAATTTCACCTTAAAATTATGGTCTCTACATAACAAAACTTACCTTGGAAATTTTAGAACAGAGGTTGAAATCAGCTGAATTGTTTACAACATAACCTGTAACTTATGAAAAAACGAACATCTGGAACGTTCCTGTGTTTGCATGACTTCACTAGACCTGTTGCAAGTACAGCATACACTATCTCTCGGATTCCTTGCGAACTACGTGAGATAAAGGCACTTGGAGTTATTACCCCGCTTGGCGTTATTCCCCCCAAAGAAGTTAGAATATACTACACTAGAAGCTGCAACGGCGCTAGTGTTGCACTACGAATTGAAAATGCGCACGGTTGCCATGATAGTGGCAAAAGCGAAGTAGTAACTGTGGTTGAGTGCTCAGAAATTCTGTCCGAACCGAGATTTTCTTGACATTGAAGGTGCCGTGAATGTGTCTGAGCAATCGTTTTGCTTTTTATACATTTGTGAAAGCAGTAGTATCTGTGTATTTGTCTGCATTTAAGCTATTTTAGTGAAAATGATGAAATTGTGCTCTGCGTATAACTGCACTCGCAGATTTGAAGGGGGAAATAATATAACGTTCCACAGGTAAGTGAATATTACTTAAATCATTCAGTCCCGATTGTAAAAAATTTTCATATATGTACATTATGGTGTCTATTTACTAAAAACAGGTTTCCTTTAAATGAGAACCATTTGAAAATGTGGTTGGTTAATATGCGCAGGGAAAATTTTATTCCCACAAATCATAGTGTGATATGTTGGAAACATTTTGAGGATTCATGCTTTAGGATGAACTATGCCAACAGACGAATCCTTAAAGAAGATGCTGTACCAACTATTTTTGATTTCCCGAAGCATTTGTCAAAGGTAAATATACTCAGTGCTTAAAACATTATCATTACAACTTATTTTATTTCTATGTACCTTATTTATATACATTTTCTGTTCTGGTTGTACAATTTTCTTTGTTAAAATTATAAAAGGAAAAAAAATCTTATCGGTTTTAACAAATCCATAACAAAAACACAGAAATGGGGGATGGATTTAGTATAAATGGATTACAATGAAATATTTCTAAAAATGTGATGATAAATTATATGCGCACTAATACAGATATATTCACTGAAACAATTTCTAAATAATTAAAAGCTTATGTTGATGAATTTCATTAACTTGTTTGACAGTTCAAAAATATAGAACATTAGTATTTTGAGTGATACATTTACTGTGTTTTGAATGATAGTATTTCAAGTAAGAATAACAGTCTTTTAAATTATATAATTTGAATTACAGTCAACTCAGCCTCTATATTATGCTATTCCAGAATATTTTGTTAAATACTTTAATATGCTTGTATGAGCTGAATAAGGGGGGCGCACAGAAATTTTTTACAGGGGTGGTCTGAATTTTTTTATTTTTTACATCAAATAAAAGACAATAATAACATGTATTAATAACAATATAATGATTATCCTATAATTTTTATAAAAGAAAAACGTAATATTGCACAAAAAAGTAAATAAAATATACATAAGGCTGTGACTACTGTCCGATTCAAAAAAACATGCAGTCGGGATGTTTTGTTTCTTTCCCAACTTGTTAGCAATGCAACCCCTATGTATAATATATCATTTCAAAGACCCATTATTGTACTTTTCTTTAGCATAAATATATATTTTCTAATAATTGATCAGAATTTTTTTGAAAGTTTTGAAAAACGTTTTTTTTTTTTGGGCCCTTCGGCCCATTCTGCCACTTTTGACTTACTCTGTAAAAAAACTAATAATGCTATGATAACCAAATTTCATTTTAATATTAGGTGGACTCATAGGAGTAATTTTGCGACGTTTCATTACATTAGCATATTTAGTTTATTATAAACAATAGAAAACAAAAAATTTAACTCCTCACTCAATTTTTATTTTTTTGGCTATGAAAATTATATCATCCTCTTTGTAAAAAAAATATCTACATTTCCAAGATTCAAGAATAATGAAAATGTATGTTATGCATTAAAAAATGCTTTTTATCTGCGAGGTATTAATTTAGTTGAAAGCTGTGTTGCCAAGCGTCTCCTCTCATGCCCGCGCATCTTCAAATCGTATGAGATATTTGCGCTGTGATGTGTTGAAGTACGTATCTTTTTTGCCTTAAAAATAAACTTCAATACTGGATAAAGATGTGTTTCTAATTGAGAAAATGATTTTTCTGAATAAAGAGTTGTGACTAGTGTATGAGGAATGCAATGCGGCAATGAAATTAACCACCATTAAATTTAAAAATTAACTTTAAGCAAAATTTAAGATCATAGAAATGTAGATATTTTTTTTACAAAGAGGATGATATAATTTTCATAGCCAAAAAATAAAAATTGAGCGAGGAGTTAAATTTTTTGATTTCTATTGTTTATAATAAACTAAATATAAATACTAAACTGTTCAATTCCAGAAATATCTGTTGTTTCATCCGCTAATATACTGAAACATTCACTATTATTTATAAGTTTCACAATATTTCATAAAATAATTTGATTTATAGAGGAAATTATTTCATTGTGTCCTCCAGCTTATATATGAATTTCTACCACAGTATTAGCAGTACGTTGCGTGCAGTTCATTGCAAAAATGTTAAAGTATAAATATCAAATGATAGGGGCAGTCCGGACCCACTCAACCGTCCCCTTGTGTGTGCCCGTGAGCTGAATTGTTCATTACTGACCTAAAATTTGCACTACATATTGTATTTTACTTTGGTGACCTTTGCACCTATTTACTAATAACCTCTTGCACCTTGAAGTAAGCAATTGTATGCCACTCTTCCAGAAAAGTGCCTGCAGACCTTCCCCCAAGAAAAGGCTTGAAATAACCATTGGGACTGAAGAAAGTAATGCCACCTCATCCAGGTTGCAGGTTCAACAAGAGCATTGCTATGCACTACCAAACTCCCGGAAATTGAAAGAGAAGTATGAAGAGATCATGCAAAGAAAATCAAACATTGCAGAAAAATACAAGGCTGCATTTCATAATGAGATTCTTAAAAATAAAAGGAAGACTCAAAAAATAGAATCTATGTCACAACTGATAACTAAATTGAAGTCAGAAAATTTAGTAAATGACAAAATAGGATGTTTATTAGAAAGTTCTTTTTCTCATGTAATATTAGAAATGTGTGATGGACTAAAATCATGTCGGAATTCTGGCTACAGTGACACACTAAAATCTTTCTCTCTTACTTTGTATTTTCATTCGCCAGCAGCCTATATCTTCGTAAGAGATACTTTCTCTAAGTGTTTACCCCATCCTTCTACAGTAAGAAGATGGTATAATGTGGTCGAAGGTAAACCTGGTTTCACTTTCGAAGCATTTGCTGCTATTAGGACAAGAATTCAGGCAGTGAGCTACGATGTCCACGGAGCTCTGATGTTCGATGAAATGGCTATTCGGTGGAGGGTTGATTGGGATGGTAAAGATTTTGTAGGGTGTGTGGACATGGGAGCAGTATATTCAGAAGAAGGGAAAGAAGGCATTGAGGCAAGAGAGGCATTTGTAGTAATGCTTGTGGGTATCAATGTCCACTGGAAAATTCCTGTCGGATATTTCTTAATTACTGGTATGAGTAGCACTGAAAAAAAGAATGTGATGCTTCACACTATTAAATTACTGCATGATGTTAAAGTAAATATTGTGCCAGTAACATTTGATGGCCTATCTAGCAATATTTGTATGGCCAGAGAATTAGGATGTTTTTTTTCAATTTCTAATTTTAAGTGTAATTTCTTACATCCTATTACAAATGCAAATGTGTAGGTATTATTTGATGTATGCCATATGCTGAAATTAGCCAGGAATGCTTTTGGCGACCTGAAAATACTGAAAGATGTGAAAGGCAATAGCGTTGACTGGAAATATATTACTGCTCTATGCTCCCTCCAGGAGAAGGAAGGTCTCTCATTGGCTAACAAATTAAAAAGAAAGCACATTCTGCTCAAGTCACAAAAAATGAAAGTTAATTTAGCAGTTCAAGTCTTAAGTTCATCTGTTTCAAAGGCACTAGAATTCTTGGAATTTGATCTAAAGGCTGCCAAATTTCAAGGAAGTGCATCAACATCTGAATTTTGAGCACTATTTGACAAACTATTTGATATTGGCAATTCTAAAAGTCCATTTGCTAAAGGATACAAAAATGGGATCTCCAGAAATAACTTCATCTATATAAATGACTTCCTTGAATATGCCAAAGCATATGTTTCTGGCATTAAAAGAGAGGAAGGTAGATTATTGAGTGAAACTCCAAGAAAAACTTTCATCATTGGATTTCTGACATTAATTTATTCAATTAGAGGACTATATAATGACCTTGTATTGACCAATAAAGTGAAATACCTTTTAATGTATAAGATGAGCCAGGATCACCTGGAAATGTTTTTTTCTATGATTAGGGGTCATCTTGGATAGAACAACAATCAGAGTGCTGTGCAGTTTAAAGCTGCTTACAAGCAGATTTTGGTGAAAAATGAAATAAAATATCAGGCCACTGGGAACTGTTCTCCACAAGATGACACGAAATTATTGGATTTTGCCAGAAATTGCTCAGAAACTGTGAGAATGGAGTCGGATGATGATGGTATAAGAGAAAAAAATGATGAATGCTTCAGGGATTTTGACAGCAGTTTTGCCCATGGTTTTCAACTAAATGAATATGTAGAGAATGTGATCGTCTACATTGCAGGGTACATTTCTAGAAAGGTATCTGAAAACTTGTTGTGTCATGTTTGTAATGATGCTCTATTTTCTAATGAAAGATGTTGTAATTCGAATTTCATAAAAAGAAAAGACAATGGAGATTTAAGCAATCCCTCAAAAAGTGTAATCTCAACTTGCAGAATAGCAGAGAAGATTATGATGCGGTTCAAAAACTGTCACGTTCCTATTGTGGGTAAAGGTAAATTAAAAGATAGAATCTTGATTTTGATTGTGCAACAGTGTGACAATGCTAAATTGTTCAATGAGCTAAGAGATCATGTTTTAGAAAATGTATACCGAGAAAACCATGTTGTACAATTAGAAAAACAAATTGTAAATCTAATGTGTAAGAATGACTTCGTCGTCGTCGTTGGTGGGAAACTCTGTAATGCTATTTTTAACAAACTTTCCGAGTAGCTAGAAGATTGACATTTGGTAGGAATGTTCGGTTCTTATTGTTAGAGTAGAACCATTTACGAAAAAAAACTATCCAAAATCGATCCGGGTTCGATTCCCAGGAATGATTTCCATTCCTCATAAGATAACATGGAAAAATCGATATTTCGACCTGCAAACTTATTTTATTTTGCTTATTAAAATTTGCATATTTGACCTACGATATTCGGACTTGGACTGTATTAAAGAAAAATAAATGCAGTTTTTTATTCTTATCGTCTTTTATCGCTTTTGAATCTAAATCTTTCGAATTTAACGTTTTAATATAATATTTTGACAAAATTTAGCATTTTTAACGTGAAGTTGCCTTGCCAACCGATTGCATTGTTAAACTCGAAATCCTATTACGTATGCTCACGTTCTCTCCGGACCTCCATGGACCCTCCCGGCCCAATTCATAGGTATCACAGATATCTCAGAATTAGTTTTACTTTCTCCAATATACGTAGTATAGAGAAAGTATTGTTTTCATGAAAAAATTCAAAATCGAGATTTCAACTGAAATACGTTTTGAGGTGTGCAAAGGGAGAAATGATTGTATTACCATATAATACATAATTTTATTCGACAAAGATGTCTGGCATAACATATAAGGTTTGTGATCATTATCTAAATAAAATTGATTTTAGGTTTAATGGCTAAGATCTTCATTCATTTTATTTCATAAAAATCTCCTTACTTAAGGCAGTTAACTTATAACATTTGATTCTTGTATGAATGACATGGATATGTAAATTAATAATAAATAAATAATAGTATAGTTTGTGAAAACTCTTGTTTAGATATTCACAATAATAATTGCATATCATCTTATAAATATAAAATAAGGTATGCATCTTTTTACTGCAAGCATGAAACTCATGGTCTTAAAGGGGCACACTTTGATGAAACACTACTGATGTTTCCACAATTTGAAATATTTCACAACAGAGAATATTAGATTTGGAATGAATATTAACTTAGTATCACGATAAACTAACTATTCTGTCGTATCTGTACAACAGTATTCTCATCAATAAGAACCAAAAATGTAGGCAAATGTTTTGCATTATAATAATGCCAAGTTAATCAAAATTAATTTTTGATATGGAATCAGTAACTCAAGTTTCATATACTTCACTTATTACAAGCTTTAAAATGCTAAACATAAGAACACAAATTTCAACATAAAATTTTGAAGGCCAAATTAACCCTCCTGTCTAAAAATTCTTAATGTGTTGTACAGTCCTTGCATTGCATGTCCACAACCATTCCTCTATCCACGCAAAATACTAATTTACACTCGAAACGATCAACTTTTTTCTTTATCTAGTGTGTCTAACCATCATAGATAGACTGATATCCAGACACAACACTTCCTCGTATGTGAAATTAGAGACAAATTAAAGCCTGGTAGTGCCTAGCAGTGTCCGTGTTGAACCTGCTACTTGGATGAGGTGGCATTTCTATCTTCAGTCCCAGTGAATTAGTGATTCAGCTCATATAAGCAGAAAAAATTATTTCTTTAAATTCTTCAAGTTCCTATTATAGAAACTGAATTAATATTCATTCAAAGTAAATAATTTAAAACACTTTCATTCAAACCGCAATAAATATATCACTCAAATACCACGACAATGAAATTACATTTATACAAAAATATAGGTTTGGAACAATATTTCAATATTTATCTTACATGTACAGTGCTGGCCAAAATTAACGCAACACCTCATGGCGTTCGACAGCGGTCACTGCGGAAACTATTTGTAGCGAAGACTCTTCTGCTAAAATGACAACACTGAGCAGGCAGAAGTAGGGGGTAGGGGTCTTCTGAGGAATGGGGAAATGCACGGCTGTAAGAGCTAGAGGGATTTTGTGGCAGAGCTCGGAACGAAACGGAATGGAACTCTTCGAAACGAACGGAAACGAATTTTGTCCGATCACCATATCAGAAGTATCGGAAAATCGTTAAAAAATACTATATATATATATATATATATATATATATATATATATATCGGAATGAATCCTTTACAAAAAGTCGATTCAATCCTTCCTCCCCTCGCATGATGGCTCTATCTATTGAGCGCGACTTCGCCAAAGACTGATTTTTCCTTATCATCGAGATGACGCAAATGGATAAAAATCTTTTTATTATTCTAACTGTTCAATCTATTCACTTTTTTATTCTTTCCTCAGCGGTAGTAGGTATGGAGGAATCCACAGTAATTTTCTCAAATACGTAAGTGTAAGCAGGCGTTCGCAATCGTCGTACGCATTTTAGAAATATTTTATCCTAGGCGCGCAAATTCTCGGAATTTTTGCGGTCGAACCCGGGACGCCGAGGTGAGAACTCGTAACGGTTTTAAGTTGATTTCTACGTTGTTCGCTTACCCAAAACATTTCAGCTTCCTATTCCCTACGGTAGTGGTTCCCAACCTGGGTGCCGTGAAGTGTTCTGAAGGGTGCCGCAAAATATATGCTGTTTTCCCATTTTTAGCCTCATTTTGCATCGACGGCTTTCAAAAATGCAAACCAGAGTTAAGTCGACCTTCATTTCGTCGCAAAGGCACTTCGAAATGAAAGCAGATATGGAGATTGGGGTTAGGGGTTCAACTTCACCACGATTATTACTGATGGTGGATAGGGAGGGGTGCCGCCAAATTCTGAAAAGTCACTTAAGGGTGCCGCGACTCTTAAAAGTTTGGGAAACGCTGCCCTACGGTATAGACCAGGGGTCGGCAACCTGCGGTTCCTGAGCCGAAAGTGGCTCTTTAAGAATTTGCGTGCGGCTCCCAACAGCAACTCTCCATGATAAAACCTCCAAGAAAGAAATTGGCTTCGTAAATTATTTTAATAGAAATTGCAGAAAACTAAAAACGTATGGACGCATTCTGTAGAATAAACTTTTGGTTTACAGAGATGATTCGAAAAAGTAAAACAACAGCAAGGTGAAGGAGGTGAGAATTCCCCCCCCCCCCCCCCCCCCCCCCTTGTCAGTGACTGCGGCTCTTCTTATATTGCGTTTTATACATAAATTGAAAAAGTGGCTCTTCTTAGGAAAAAGGTTGCCGATCCCTGGTATAGACGGTAGGAAGCTTTAAGTATTTTCCCATGCGTTCTTATAGCAAACATTTCGGACAATCTGGGATCGAACCGAGAGCACCTAAGTATGCTTTCTCTACGATTCACGGTATCAATATATCTACAGAACCTAAGAGAGTGAAGTGGAGCCCAGTGACGCTCCCTCCGCCTCCTTCATTCCTATTGGCTCTGGCATGGTCACGTTTTGGGACTCTTTCTCTTTCCCCTCTTCCTCAGTCTAAAGGTATTTGAAAAGCACTATTGACACATTGAAACATGGCAGGTGGAGGAGAGAAGGCAGGGAAGGGGGGTTGGAAAGGCAAATGCTTCGATTAACGAGTAAACAGAAGAGAATCAAATTGACTGAACACCTACGAAGAAATAAATTTTGTAAATAATACGTGGTGCGTCAAAGTCTTAAAGAACGCAGCGATAGCGCTCGTATACAGAAGGAGCCAACACAATGTTTCATTTTACTCGTGAATCGAAGCATTTGCCCTCCCTCCTCCACCTATCATGTTTCTGTGTTAGCTGGCCCGATGTTTAAAGTCATCGAAATTCTAGCTAACGAAACGACGTTTGGTAGGGTAGTAGATATGGCGCCCTCTACCGTGAATCGTAGAGAAAGCTTACTGAGGTGCTCTCGGTTCGATACTTAAAAGCTTCCTACCGTATATACCAAGGGTGGGCAAACCGTGGCCCGCGGGCCATATGTGGCCCTCGAGAGCATTTGACGTAGCCCGCGAAGCTTTGGTGAAAAAGCAATCTGTAAAATTTACCTCAATTTTATATTACTTTTGATAAAATTATGACAATAAAGCCTTTAGTTTTGAAAATTTAGCCCTACAGTCCTTGTTTGTGCTTGTTTTTCACTTATGTATGATGCCTAAGAATCTAAGCAATTTCCTATTTAAAACTCGCCTAAGCATTGGCATCTTTCAACGTGGCCCGCCGAAGAATTCGCAAACACCGATGCGGCCCGCCATGCAGAAAAGTTGGCCCAACCTTGATCTATACCGTAGGGAATAGGGAGCTGAAACGTTTTGGGTAAGCGAACAACGTAGAAATCAACTTAAAACCGTTACGAGTTCTCACCTCGGCGTCCCGGGTTCGACCGCAAAAATTCCGAGAATTTGCGCGCCTAGGATAAAATATTTCTAAAATGCGTACGACGATTGCGAACGCCTGCTTACACTTACGTATTTGAGAAAATTACTGTGGATTCCTCCATACCTACTACCGCTGAGGAAAGAATAAAAAAGTGAATAGATTGAACAGTTAGAATAATAAAAAGATTTTTATCCATTTGCGTCATCTCGATGATAAGGAAAAATCAGTCTTTGGCGAAGTCGCGCTCAATAGATAGAGCCAACATGCGAGGGGAGGAAGGATTGAATCGACTTTTTGTAAAGAATTCATTCCGATATATATATATATATATATAGTATTTTTTAACGATTTTCCGATACTTCTGATATGGTGATCGGACAAAATTCGTTTCCGTTCGTTTCGAAGAGTTCCATTCCGTTTCGTTCCGAGCTCTGCCACAAAATCCCTCTAGCTCTTACAGCCGTGCATTTCCCCATTCCTCAGAAGACCCCTACCCCCTACTTCTGCCTGCTCAGTGTTGTCATTTTAGCAGAAGAGTCTTCGCTACAAATAGTTTCCGCAGTGACCGCTGTCGAACGCCATGAGGTGTTGCGTTAATTTTGGCCAGCACTGTACATACATACATACTTCTTTGTTATGGATATACGGCAAGGGTGCAGTCAGGGGGTTGCAAGAGTGAATTTGCACCCCCTTAAACATTTAAAACATAAAACCCCAAAGAACTTATAACATAAAAGTAGACGAAGATGAAGTTTTAGAAATGCTTTCTAAAACTAAACAGAAAAGACTTTGTTTTGTAGTAATAAATAAATACATTTTTGTTATATATACATGTTGATATGAAAATTTATTGATGTGTTTTTTAAAAAATAAATCGTTTGCACCCCCAAGATGTATTTCTGGTTGCGCCACTGATATACGGTGCTATTATTTTCCAAATACAATCACTGAATAGTATCTTTTTGTGGAGTAAAAATGAACAAATTGTTTTCTTTTACCATTGTAGCATCAAACATAGCGCAACCATAACAGAACATGCATATAAAATTAAGTACATAGAAATAACCTAAATTGTAATGATAATGTTTTAAGCATTGAGTATATTTACCTTTGACAAATGCTTCGGGGATTCAAAAATAGTTAGTACAGCATTTTCTTTAAGGATTCGTCTGTTGGCACAGTTCATCCTAAACCATGAATCTTCAAAATATTTCAAACATATTACATTTGATACCAAGTTTCACGTAGCGAAATTTAATGGCTAGAATTGTCAACTATGGAGTTCAAGTTAAAATGCAACTCATAAAGAGAAACACAAATATAATTAAAGAAACATGAGGAACAATTAAAGGAGGAAACATGAGGAATAATTAAAGGACATGAGAGACCAGCAGGTGCAAGCAATTATCGATTTACGATTGAGGATAAACAAATCATTCACACAATGAAAAAAACATCTGCAAGGTGTACGTGGCTATTCCTAAATAAGACCGTCGAAGAATTTAATATGAGTAGTAAAACATATCCTCTCCGAAAACTTCATAAAATGAGATCATCCATTTAACCTTCAGTTCGCACTCTGCCTTTTTGGATTCTTCTATCTAGCTGATACAAAACATTCTTACATTTTTTAAGCTTATATCAGTTGGAGAACGAAGGAATATTTCAGCAAATATTTAATTACAAAACTCATAACTACGGCAGGGTATCATCATTTTAACTTCTACTTAAATAGTATGCATTCGAATTTCCCGCTTTCTTTTGCCACTATAATGGCGGCTCTGAGCTCATTCAATTTGTAGCAATCCACCATTAGGCGGTGGGTAGAGGTAGTATGGGCCTGATTCTCCCCGGGACCTTATGTATTTGTGTGTGCGCATATGTATGTGGGGGAAGATGGGGCAAGTTGACGAGCGGGGCAAGATGAAGATTTTTGATTTTTTCGAGTACGCTGACAGTGTGCAACATGTGTTGGTTGCAGGAAGTTTACTGGGTGGTCACTGACCAAACAATGCCATTAGCGAGAAACAGCCACCGACGGAAGTGCCGTTACAGCTAGTCGTGTGTTTTCAACGCTGTTACTATTATTTTATTATTGAAGGGAATAAACTTTTATTGAAATCAGGTAAGTCGTGACCTCTCGTACTTTGTACTAAATCTAAGCTAACTTTACAGTAAATATCACAAATATTTCAAACATGATTAATTTCATACCCTCACGGTTATGAGCAGTTCTGTTTCATGAGGCATCTCGGGGCAAGATGGCAACATCGTCATCTTGCCCAGAGCCTTAATTTTCTATTCTCTTAAGTCATTTGAAATGTTGCCCTGCAATCCTTTCTTCTTATTTTAATTATTTACTTCCTTTAAGTGTTATTTTACTGTGATTTACCTGTAATTCTTATCATGTTCTCATATCCAATAACATATCCTCAGAACGGGGTAAAAATACAACAGTAATTTGTTGTATGAGTGCAACAGGATATTACTTACCCCCTTTCTTAATTTATACCAGAAAAAGGATGCAGGATGACTTATTAGATGGCGCACTCCCTGGTTCTGTAGGCCGTGTAAAGGCCCGCTCACACTAAGGAGAAACGCAGCGAAGAGAAGCGCGCCTCCAAGAAAAATATTCTTACCGTAGAGTTAAATGGACCCGCTCACACTTAGGCGCGGCGAAGGGAGCGGAAGCGAGGAGAAGCGGAAAGAATTTCTTTGGGAGAATATTTCTTCGCCTCGTCTGACGTCACGAGGCGAACTTTTGTGCGATCGGCAGCCTTCGTGAAGGTTCGAGGGCATTCGTCATTTTTTCTTTGGCAATCACCAGCGGTCGCTGAGATGGGTATGCATGGGAGATCGGGAATCATCGTGAGGTTCGGGCGCATTCGTAAATTTTCTTCCGCTTCCTTCTCTTAAGTGTGAGTCGGATGCTTCTTGTGGCCGCGCTTCGCTTCGCCGCGTTTCTCCCAAGTGTGAGCGGACCTTAAGTGATAATGGTTGGGTCAATGGTGAACTGTTTATTGATTTTTTAGAACATTTTGCTAAATATGTCAAACCGTCTGCTGAAGAGCCCGTTCTGCTGGTTGACAATCATGCATTACATGTTACTTTGACAGCAGTGAACTTCTGTAGGAAAAATTTAATGTAATAATAGCCATCATCTGTTGGTTGGTCACGCTATGCAAACGCTAATAACTCGAGAAATAATAATGATATAAACTCCAAATTTGGTAGGGATGCTTGATTAACACTTTTTCAGGTGATGAAAAATTTAAATCGCGAAAAAATTCCTTGGTTCGTCTCCAAGAGAGGCATTTCCATTTCCCATTACTTTACATGTAAAACGCGATTTTTCGACATGCAGGCTTTTATTCATTTGGAAATTAAAATTAGAAGAAAAAAGCAACGACCTTCGGATTTGAACCATTTTGAAGAAAAATTTATAAAGTTTCTTATTCCGTTCGTCTTTTTTCGCCCACTGTTCGAAATATTCCATGTTAAACGTTTAATTTTCATATTTTGTGGAAATCTCGCCATTTTAACGTGATGTTGCTATGTCGACCATTATCATTGTTACTGTATACATCCTTCTGGGAATAAGCATGCCTTGAGTGCTTCAATACGAGAGAGAGGAAGGAAGGGGAGAGATTGGCATGTTTTGTGGAAAAGAAGTATATTAATGTAAATATAAAAAATTTTAAGTATCAACAGTGTCATTTTAGAATAATTGGAAATAAAAAGCATACTTAAATTAAATTCTTTGTAAACCATATGTGCTTACGAATTTATATTGTTATTCCTCGAATTAATTTCGTAAGAATGGCCGAAGTTTGGAAACGAATATAAATTAAAACTCAATTAAAATTAAAAGGACATTTAAAACTGTTAACAGGCAATTTTCGAAGAAACAACAGTGGATCTTTTAATGAATTGATTTGTTTTTATAAAAGTAATTTTGGTGTTTATTTGATACAGAGTAAGTTCTAAAGCTTATAATCCATTTAAATCTAATAACAATGGCTATTATAGTTTAAAGAAAGAACTTTATTTATTCACTTTACAGAATGAATTAAATTGTAGGCTAGCATTGCCTATTATAAAAGGAGTTACTTTGGAATTTACGGTATGTAAAGCAGAAGTTGTACTGAATTGGCTCAAGTATATTTCAAAGCAAAAATCAATTTAAAACTATTGAAAGTTGTTGTTTCGGAAACTGAGAAGTCCAGAGTGGTGAGCAGACGCTAAACGATATTAAGGTACATTTTCTTCCAAAATCTATTTAAAGTATTATCAGAGGCAATTGAAGATTGGACAAATTTTTTGGAACCGGAATTCTGCTTATTTAATGAAATTGAAGTCCTATTGCTATAATCAATTTAAAACTAATAACAGTGGCTATTTTAGTAGAAGGAAAGGTACTATTTTATTCACAAGGAATTTCTGTGAGGATTTAGTTAATTAATTAAAACAGACTTATAGTATATAATGGTTAAAACAGTGCACAGTTTTATTCTTGCGATTTTTACATGTTGGATTGACGAAAATTTAGATTCATTAAACCCGTTGAAGTTCAACGGGCACTTATGCTAGTCGTATCATAATGGTGGGATTTCCTCCTCACACTACCCACCGATTGCATCCCCTTTCGTGGCCTTTTTCGAGCCTTTGAAAACATTTTTCAGCCAAGCTTGTGACAATTTTGTTTCAAATGAAGGCAACCCCATTAGTGAGAAAATGTAGGTCAGCTTCTTAGTACACCTTTCTTTAGGTCAGCTACAGTTGGCAACGCTGTGAAAGGTTTCATGTCTTGTGGGATCGAGCCTTTTAATCCTTTTGTTTTTGGGGAAGAGGATTTTTCTCCATCGCAGACGACTGAAAGGATCCTGGAAATTGTTACTCCACCTGCAAAAGACAACAATGAACAACAATTTCACGACCCTCCTGCATCAGATGGTGACACATTGAACAGCCCATTGCCTCAGCAGGTTGGTGCTTTAGAGCCACAGCCAGGTCCATCAAGCCGTCCCGACGTTCTTCCGAATAAATCATTGTCTGTCTGTGATGTTAAACCTCTTCCGCAAGCAGAAAGAGAAAAAAACAAACAAAAAGGCGTCTCAGCAAGTGTTATTTCAAGCACACCAGTTAAACTTGAAAAAGAGAAGGAAAAAAAAAGAAAAATCCAGAAGGAAGGAACAACGAATTGCCAAGAAGTCAGGAAGGGGGTTAAAATTTGACTCCAAAGTAAAACCAGATGAAAAGAAACAAGATTATATTTGTCCATCCTGTGAGGAAAAATACACAGAGGAGCACCCACTAGAAGACTGGATTAAATGTTCAAGGTGCAAGCGGTGGTGGCACGAAAATTGTTCGAGCTATGAAGGTGGTGTGTTCATATGCGATTTTTGTTGAAATCGTACAAAATGCTGGTCAGGGACGTTATTTCCTAATGCTGATATAAGTTTTGTTCGTGTGTTTCTTATAATATAAGTTACAAATGAATATTTCAATCGCATATCTTATTTTTGTATTATACATCATCATGCCCCAGGTACAAATTCATCTTGCCCCGTATATGGGGCAGGATGACGAATTGTTCAGAATTTTTTCAACTTGTGATAAAGAACATACTAAGGGGTTTTTTTCTGTTTACATATTGATCACCATAAAGATAAGGTATCAAACTTCCACTATCACAAAAAAGTATATATTTTTGATGTTTTCCTTTCCCATAAAAATTAAAAGTTCATTAACGTCGCCATCTTGCCCCATCTTCCCCTATACTATATGTGTTTTTTTTATAGTGCAGCAATTACAGCACGTAAAAACAAGAGGAAAGTGTCTTTTTAACCGGAATAAAGAGTTACGTGATGTAGTCAGGTTTTTAAACCGATTTGATTGACCTTTCTAATTTTAAAAAATATTTCCTTTTTTCATTTTCTCCATTTGAATAACATAGGGATGAGTGCGGCTTATTTTTGATTTGAATTTTAAAATTACTTAGAAACATGATACGAACTTAAGACTTATTGTTAGATGGTTCTATGCAGGAAAGAACATAGTATCTTTTTATTTAAGACAGAATCGGAATCCTGATCGAATTAGCTTTAAAATGCGCTTAAAATCAGAAAAATAAGTGATTTTATCAGTTTTATGACGATGCCAATTATAAACTACGGTGACAACTCGCATTGTCGCCGAAGTTTTGAGTCCAATGCATTTATATTTAACGTAGTATCATTTTTCAATTTCTGTGTGCGATTTTGCTTTGCTTACATGGCAACCAAATATTTCTTGATTTTAATTGAAATATTACTAATACATAGTTTTAATTATGTTTTCGTGTAGCCTAGAGTACTCCAAAGCAAACTGTTTTTAAGACTACGTAAGTAACTGAAATAATTAGACATGGATATTCCACAAAATGTGATTGGATAAATTGTATCATTGTTTCCAAAGTATTGTTGATATGAACAATTTTCTCGTAACAGAAGTACAGCATGAGAGTTAATATTCGGAGGATAATATTCACTCTGTGTTTCTTAAACGTTCTCTATTTACTTTTTTGTCTTTCGTTAAACTAATTCTGTTTGTTTGTTCCTTTGTTCATCCATTTTCTGTAGCTTATTGTGTTCTTGCTGGTTTTACTTACAGTATTCGTTTTGAAGATATCATCACGAAACTTCGCATAGGTCAGTAGCGTAGCTACCATATAGCAAGAGTAGGCAATGCCTAAGGGCCCTCGAACAAAAGGGACCCCACAAGCAAAAGACAATGATTAGTTAACCTTTAAACGGGCAAGCCTAATTTGTTACATATCCAGTCGAGTGTGGTCAGATTTGACCCCAAATTTTTTTTGTTCATAGAAGGTCAGTGAGTAGACAATTACTTTATTTTCTCATATTTTTCATTGCTTTAGGTTTATTAAACATAGTTTTAGCTCCATATTAGTAATACTAATATTGATATCTTTTGTTATTGAACATTACCTTACACAACTTGTGTTTATGAAATTTTATGATATTTATATTGGATATTTTAGGTCTATTTAAATGAAGTTCAATATTTTGAAAAAAAATATTTTCTTTTATTACTAGTTCAGCTATATTCATTCACATTAACATATGTACATAGAATCAGAATTCTCTTCTTGTTTACATTCATGGCACATTCGAAGTGTCTCGCTATGCTGGTCACATATGAAATGACTGCACTTTGTACATCTGTTTTGCACTTTTTTGTCGTGTTTCTGTCACACATCTTACATCTTCCTCTCTTGGTTTGTCTCATGTTATCTCCATTACCAATCTCAAGTTTTCTCTTCTGAACTCCACACATTTCCATGGCTCTTCATATTGAGAAGTGGAGGTTTGGTACGGTCGCTGCCCTTTGCTTCATGGGATTACTAGCTCTTTTCCTATCACCTGCAAGAACTTTCTACATTTCCCTATCCATTGTAAGACTGCATCATTTTTTTCATTGTATGCAGAGGCGTCAAGCCAATTCATAAACAATCGCAAAGGCCATCTTTGTGTTCAGCGACTGCATGAGTACTCGGAAATCAAATGATCAAGGGTGTCTACACCCCCTTGGGTCGCATTATAATGGGAAATTATGCATGGTTTTTTGCCATTTGATGAATCCATCTCTACCTCATGGTGCTGACTAGATAGCAAAAGTACAACTGCGTTTTTTGGGCGTGTACCCGACAAGTGTAAATAAATTCGAAAATAAAAACTTTGTTGACTGGGATTCTGCTTTCATCAAAGATAAAGGCATCTCTCTGAGAACATCTTGATTATTTTTTCGGATGGTCCCAACTAATGTTAGATTCTTCCTAATTTAGTCCAGGATTATTGCTGTAGGAATGTCAACATTTATACATAGCAACATAAATATTTACGGATAATTATTCAGTTAACTGCATACGGGAAGCGTTTCTAACGATTCAATCAAAACAGTTGAATCTTCCTGTCATTGTTTGAATGCAGGAATCTTATCTCTTTGTAAGTAGAACCATTATATTATACATCCATAATGTTAATTAACGCAAATAGACTCAAGCATAAATTTTTAATTAAATGAGAATAGGGACACACATTATTTTAAACACATTACATGGTTATCTTCTCTTCATTGATATTCTACATAAACGGTTGCATTGATTGTTATATAAAAAAGAAAGGACATATATTTGAATAAAAAGAAAAAAGTTCGCCAAATTCATAGTTATCAGAGATATCACAGAATTAGTTTTTACTTTCTCCAATATACGTAGTACAGAGAAAGTATTGTTTTCATGAAAAAATTCGAAAATTTCAACGGAAATACACGTTTTGAGGTGCGCAAAGGGAGAAATGATTGTATTACCATATAATACATAATTTTATTCGCCAAAGACGTCTGGCATAACCCGGGCATCGCCGGGTACTTTCAGCTAGTTTTATTTATAAAAGGAAGTTAGGAAAATCTGCCCAAAGTGGACATTTTCATGGTTACCAAATTTTTTAAGAAGGATGACCGATTTAGTGCTGCCGAAATACGAGGAGCAAAAGCCCAAATGTGAGTATTTCGGAAATTTTATGATCTTTAAAGAGTACAGATCAATTACAAACCAAACTATATTCAGAAATCAGGCGCAACCAAAGATGCAAACAAGGAAAATGACGTCACAGGTAGATCGGCTACTTCCAGACCGTGCTCTGGCACCTTCGTATTTAGGAATTTCAATGCGCTACAAAATTAAAATTTATGAACATTGAAAAAAAATATATTGACACGAGGATAAAGATGAAGATAAAGAATCAGAATAGCACAGTTTTGAGTTATATGGAAAATACCCAATTCGTCCACACTCCACTTTTTTGAGTCAGTATTACGCACCAATGCGAAGCTTCGCGTAGAATTTTTCATCTATGAACGGGAACTTCCCTACACAGATGGGGTGTCTTTTCGCTTGGCGTCTTGTGAGTAAATATTGGAAGGTAAGGAGCAAACAAGTCCAAACTCTCGAGATGGAGACTTCTGTCTTCCTTCCCGACGATGAAATCTTTCATTTGCAACCAAATTTCATCACTCAGAATTACTTGAAGTGGAAGAGGGGAAATTTTGTGACTGTTACGCTCTTCCGACGCGTTCAATTCGAGGTGGCGACGCTGACCCAATCTTTGTGCCTATCGTAATACATTTAAAATTTATATACAAACAACAACGTCCCAATACGACGACATTTAGAAATAGAATAATAGATGCGGCATGGGTGCTGGCTTAAGATATATTTGTTTACTGACACGACATTTTGGGAAAAAGGTGCGCTGGGTACACAAATAATTGAATCTTCGTGTAAGACGCGTACACCCTTTTTTTCACCGGCGATTTGGGAAAAAAGGAGCGCGGTTTACACGTGTAAATACGATATTTTAATTTTCAGATATCGCTTTTTACTTTCTCATACGTAGTAATGGGAAAGTATTGTATTCATGAAAAAAATCGACTTCCAGATTTCAACGGATATACATGTTTTGAGGTCCCTAGAACACGTTTAGACTATTTTCGGAATGATGTCTGTGTGTGCGTGTATGTATGTTAGTGTGGGCGCTCTAACTCAAAAAGCACGTGCCATATCGTTACCAAACTTCATATCTAACACTCTTACATGAGAACAAAGAACTGATTAGTTTTTGGACAATGACGGTTAAACGGAAGTCGAGGTTTATTCGAAACCCGATTCGGTTTTTGCGATATTTCTTGGTTAAAATATCATTTTTGTATTTACAATTCTATACAAAAGTTATAGAGAATGTAATTTCCTACAACTTTCATTTGAAACAATTTTCTATAGGAGTTATTGTTTAGGAGTTATTTATAAATAACCGGTTTTTCGGTTTCCGTTAAATATCTCCTTAACAACATCGTTATTGGTAATCTTCGTAAGGACCAAAGTTGTAGAGAATAATATTTCTTCCAAGTTTTGTTTGAAACTAATTTTCGTAGAACCATCCATTTCGGATATATTTCGCTTTTTCTTAATACCAGCCTACAGCGCCAACACCATGTAGCGGTGAATTCTGTAAACATTCAAAATATACGTAATATACGGCAACGACGTGTCTTCTTTTACGATACGAAATAATAATTTTGTCTTATAATGCTACTCATAATAATTTAAATATCTATACCCCAAATATGGAGAAAGTCATGTGTTGGCCACATCAGATTTTTCTAAATATCCTCGCGTACCGAATAAAATGCCTTCGGGGGCTAGATCCGGCACGCGGGCCATAGTTTCCCCGTCTCTGTTGTACTTTCCGTCGTAAGTTTCAACTTACGTAAAATTTCAAATTACGTAGCGGATGCCGGAACGCATTAATTACGTAACTCGGGGACTGCCTGTATTCTTAATCCTCCAAGGAAGACATTTTTCATAATATAACACGTAAAAATTGAATTCTCGATGAGCAGGCTTTCATTCTTTTTGAGATTAAATTTAGAGAGTGAACCTACGATCTTTGGATATAAACCGTTTTGAAGAAAAAGTTATAAAGTTTATTATTCTGTTCATCTTTTTCCGCCAACAGTTCAAAATCGCTCATGTTAAACGTTTAATTCATATATTTTGTGAAAATCTTGCCATTTTAATGGGATGTTGCCTTGCTTACCAGTTGCATTGTTAGACCTTGAAATCGTATTATTATTTCAACCTTTTAAGCCGCGTCCAGACTAGTGAATGGCGGTGTAATGTAACTTCAACATTCGGGTCAAATGCGCTAGTGTAGACGGTGTAGCTGCAACATCCGCCCTTGTTCTGTTGCGCGACGAGACCGTTCGGGCGGTTGTCGGTTTTTGTGCGAAACATCAAAGAGTGTTGCATCATTATACGCGCGCAAGTCTGGACGGGCATTTTAGTTCTCTTCAGTGGTCAGGACGAATGGACCTCTCCTTCACCCACGGAAGGCGTTTCGTGTGTGATAATTTGTGTTTTGTGTGATAATGGAGTGGACAGATGAGAACACTGATAGACTGTTTCGAAATTTTAGAAAGGTACTGAAGACTGGCGTAAGAATCGCCCGTGGCCAAAAAGCGCAATGTCAATGCCAGTCTTTCTTGGATCGGAATAGATTCCCATAGAAAAGTATTTTGCTTAATATTAGAGCAATTATATTTAACAGAAACTCGAAATCCGTAGCTGTCATGCGAACAAAATTTTTATAATGTCCACTTATCTCCTGAAATTTCAAATCGGCCAATAAATTGGATCCACTATACATATATCTATTTGTAAACATTTCTGTTTGCTGCCAATGCCTCTTTCTTCACTTCGTTTTCATTATTAAATAGTGAATCAAAATATATGCGACACTACCTACTTGGAGCGACATGTTACCTGGTATACTGCACGCGAACAAGTGGATCAGAAGCGTGCACCCTCATTTGGATCAAATGTTCGCGGCGCTGCTAATTCACTCCATTGAGGCTGTAATACTGTAATGTAAGCGTAATGCAACATGAACGGTGTTGCATTACGCTTGCATTACACCAGTCTGGACGCGGTTTTATGGGTGTAAGCATGCTTTGAATGCTTTTAATACGAGAGAGAGAAGGAAGGAGAGGGAAATGATGTTCATAGCATCCAAAGTAAACAACATTCGTAAGTTATTTAAATTATTATATTGAATATGCATTCATTCTCATTGGTGGAAGAATATATGCAACTATTTTAAGTTAAAGTTGTAATTGTTCTCACTTAGGAAATTTCAGTATGATAACATGATTTTGAATTTTCTTTACTCCATTTTTGATGGGCTGTACCCTAGTTAAATTATATTACCCAGTTGGGAATTGCTGAGAGTTAAGATGAAGAATATCAAAGTATCAGATTGTATCTCATATATTTAGTTATTTCTTATGAAAAATAGTATTTCAGTTAGCATTGTTTTTCAGGAACATGACACTAACCGAGGTATGGAGGTATTGCATACAACATATATTAATCTGTTAAATTTATACTCTAATTGATAACTGTGAAACAATATTCAATGATTTCCTTCTCACATGGCTTATTTAAAGTTGCGGTATTTTCACTTTTGAACAAATGCTTGAAACAGCATAAATTAACTTGACTTTAATTATCACTACATTATTTTAATATTAAATAAATATTTTTAATTTGCTATTAATTTTGTACCCAATATGTTTAGACACTTTTTAGAAGTTTTGTTTTGTTAAACATCCTAATACTTTTGCCAACTTTATTAAAAAATTACTCTTACTTAATTATAGTGATTCTGCTATTAAAATTCCTTCTTTGATTATTGTTTTTGTATTTAAAAATATGTTTGTGTCCAATAATTACTCTATGTTAATGTTTTTATATATTTCTTTAAAATTTCATTGATAATGAGTTAAAGAAAACTTGAAACTATGATTTTGAATTGCTTAGCTGCTTCTTTTCAGATTCAAGAAAAGTACTCCTAATTGGGTGATTTTCAAACTACTCAATATTAACAAATTGATTGCCAGGAAAAGTTTCTGTAATATATAAGCATTGCATACATTCCATTGCACAAATTTCATAGGTCTGTTATTTATCATAACTTACTTTTGATTACGTATGCTCTTGCTGCAGCACATTTGTATCAAAAATGGCACTCTATGTTTGGTTAGCTTGGATGCTTGAACAACTGCTAGTCTAATTACAGTTTAAAGACATTGAGCTAATGTGGATGTTGGGGATCAGATCTCCAATAGGCCCTACAGCACTACTAAAGCCATTCGCTTCGTGGCCCAAAGCTACAGAGAGAAGGGTGCCTTGTCTCTATGGAGAGGTAATTCTGCAATGATGGCCAGGATTATCCCGTATGCTGCCATTCAGTTCTCAGCCCATGAGCAGTTCAAGTATCTCCTTGATGTGGACCAGAGACCAGAGCAAAAGTAAATAAATTTTTATTCATTACTCTCGCATTATACTTGTATAGCACTACTACAGGTTCTCACAGCAATTTTCGTAACTTCTTTATGTCAGCACTTTGTATAGGAAACCTATCATATTGTAAGAATTCATGGTTTTAAAAAAATCTCTATACAGTAGATAGATAACAAGATAGGAAACTACTGCAAAAGCAGATATTATATGGCAATTTTGTTACAGAAAATAAATTTCTTCCATTAGCTGTTGTTTAATATTAATGGCATTATAATATAAGTCTCTGATTCCCATTAAAAGCTTACACATATAAAAGCATTGAGCTCGTTGCCATGGAAGTCGATTGTTGAGACCCAGAAAAACTCCCACGTTTTTCCAATAATAACAAAAAATGTACACTAAAGCTACAGGGATTTGAATTCTGTCTTAAAAAATAAGAAACTGCAATTTCTAAACTTTCGGTCAGTTCAAGTCCTGAGTTTGAATCTTGGCAGGGAATAATTTAAAAAAGCAAATATATAAACCTCATCACTGATGTACATGCTTTTATTATGGGGCAATAATAGGGGAAATTAGCCCACAGCAGCTGATCTTTGTTCAACAAATTCTTGCCAAATGTAGCTCTCTATGCATTAACTTATCCTGAAAATTTGGTTTCTCTAGGTTGAACTGTTTCAGAGATATCACCTGTAAAGTTGGACGGATGGATAGACAGACAAACACACGCACTCCCTCACACACACACCCTCACACACACAACCACACACACACATAACCACACATACACAACCTCACACACAGACACACACAACCTCACACACAACCTCACACACACACAACCACACACACACAACCACACACACACAACCACACACACACACAACCTGCACACACAACCTACACGCACACACAACCTACACGCACACACAACCTACACGCACACACAACCTGCACACACAACCTGCACACACAACCTACACGCACACACAACCTACACGCACACACAACCTACACACACACAACCTCCACACACGCACAACCTCACCCACACCACTCAAACGTCATCTCATTCACCCAACACATTGTTTTCTCTCACGCATTTACAGGCAGTCGTTTTCGCTCATTCACTCACTCACGTATACATCCCTTCACGTACTTATTCGTACGTGCTGGGACATCAAAAGAAATTTTCTCATTCTATTGTTACCGTAATATCCTCAGGCTGTCTTAACCCATCGATACGGCTAAAGCGACCGCGTAAATTAACCTAATACATCTCTGAATATTCCATTTAATCTTCTTCTAGATACTTCTCAATCTACAATGTAGCAGCGAAATTATAAGGACCATGTTTTCATCATTTTATAATTCCTTTATATCAACCTACAAATCATTCTTTGCATTATTTATCCTCTTCTCTGGTCACATTAGCAGGTATAACATGCTCCCATGGCGGCGAGCTCTTATGGGCGCCAAATTTGAAACCCTCGTTCGCTTGCGTGTTTCGGATACCGTTGTCGTCGCCTGGTTGATGTAGGATGGGCTTGGTTGGGCAAATCGTAAAATTCGACGCATGATGCATATAGGATCCCTCATGTAATTACACATACCTCATATGATGGAAAGGTATTAAAAACGTAAAAACAATGTATCGCAGGAAAACGAATGGCGATTTTAACATAAAACATGAGCCATCAATGTTTTAATTCACATCACTGCTTTTTGACATATTTATTAATCTTCCATTGCTTTGAGGCCGTATTGTATTTTGAAATATGATATGAAATCGAATAATTTCGCCATTCTTTGACCACACTGTCATCTACTTAAATACATGTCATAACGTTATTCGTGTAAAGCAAGCGCTCTGAAGGCCTCTTTGCGAGCTCAAGGAATCTCTACTCGTCATCATCTTCTCTCCCGATCGCTGGAGTTTCTTTGGGATCATTCGAATCTTAGCGATTGCTAGAATATCCATTTAATTGTCAGGAAGTTGCTACCGTGCAATCGTCGAAATGTGCTGGATGGTGAGACATTTGGTTAGTTGAGCAGAGAAACATTTCTTTCTTCTATATCTATATCTATAGTTCACCCTGCAAGCCACAGCAATGGTGTATGGCAGGGGGTGCAATAGCACCAAGGTAAAGCGCATAATAATGTATAGTATCACTCTACGTCGGCTGATTTCCTTTCGTAACTTCTGTTCTGCTCAGCTATCGTTCTAGGGAAAAACGAGCCTTTATACCTCTCAGTCCTACAGGCTATCTCTCTTATTTTGCGAGGATGGTCCATTCCACCAATATAAGTTGGCGCTCTTATTATTTCTTCGACATCGCTGGAGAATATATGCGTTCTAAATCTTTCAAGAAGTTTTAACCTAGAGCGTGATCGGCTCTCAGTTAGTGATTCCCATCCTAAGTCCTGTATCAAGGCTGTAACACTTTTGTTTCTATCGTAACAATTTTTGACGAATCTAGCAGCTTTTCGCTGCACTCTTTCTAACTCTGAGATTGATCCTTTCACGTACGGATCCCATATGCTCGACGCGTACTCTAATAGCAGTCTTACTAACGAGAAGTAACATGTCTCTTTGACTTTTTCCTCACTTTTACCTACTATGCGTTTGATGAATCCTAGTTTGTGTTTTGCCTTCCCGCATATATTTCGTATGTGCATATTCCACGAGATGTTGCTTGTTAAAGTAACGCCTAAGTATTTGACGGAATTAGAACTTGCTATTAGCTAATTACAGGTTTTTTGGAAAGTGCAAATGATTTATTGCATTAGCAACTCCACTTCTTGTTAACAATAAAATACCAACACCAAAAACAAGCTAGGGAAATACGGCGAAAGTAGATATTATAAGAAATATTATAATAATATGTTATAAGAAATATTAGAAGAAATGTTATTCTCTACAAATTTGGTCCTTACGAAGATTACTAATGACGACGTTTTTAAGGAGATGTTTGACGGAAACCGAAAAAACTGATTATTTATAAATAATTTCTAAATAACAGCTATGGAAATTTGTTTCAACTGAAACTTGTAGTAAATTACATTCTCTATAATCTTTGTATAGAATCGTATATACAATAACGACGTTTTAATGGAGATGTTTCGTGTAAACTGAATCAGGTTACGAATAAACCTCGACTTCAGGTTAACCGTTATTGTCCAGAACCTAATCAGCTCTTCGTACTCATACCAAAGTGTTATATATGTAATTTGGTGTTAATATGGCAAGTAATTTTTGAGTTAGAGCGCCCATAATGGCATACATCCACACACACACACATCATTCCGAAAACTGTGTAAACATGTACTAGGGAGCTCAAAACGTGTATTTCCGATGAAATCTCGAAGTCGATTTTTTTCGTGATCACAACAGTAAAAAAGGAAAAAACAAAATATCTCCGAAATGGATGGTTCTACGAAAATTTGTTTCAAACAAAACTTGGAAGAAATATTATTCTCTACAACTTTGGTCCTCACGAAGATTACCAATAACGATGTTTTTAAGGAGAAAACCGAAAAACCGGTTATTTATAAAGAACTCCTAAACGATAACTACAATAGAAAATTGTTTCAAATGAGAGTTGTAGGAAATTACATTCTCTATAACTTTTGTATAGAATTGTAAATACAATAATGACATTCTAATGAAGAAATATCGCAAAAACTGAATCGGGTTTCGAATAAACCTCGACTTCCGGTTACCCGTTATTGTCAAAAAACTAATCAGTTCTTTATGCTAAAGTAAAAGTGTTATATATGAAGTTTGGAAACGATATGGCACATACATTTTGAGTTAGAGTGCTGACACTAACATACACACACACACAGACATCATTCCGAAAATAGTCTAAACGTGTTCTAGGGACCTCAAAACATGCATTTCCGTTGAAATCTCGAAGTCGATTTTTTTCATGAATACAATACTTTCCCATTACTACGTATGGAGAAAGTAAAAATGAATTTTTACAATAAGGACATAGCATTAGATTGCCAGTATTTTTACACGAACTGAAGAAGATAATTATTCTAGGAAAGTACTGAAAAAATCTACCTTATACAAGTAATTGCAACAAAAATACAGCGTTATTAAAAGGCATGGGGTCTTTAAGAACCCCACGTGCCTACTTAAGGGTTAAAGAATATGTACGAAATGCTGGAAATATAACAAATTGAGACATAATGATTGTGCAGTTGCTTGGCTTTCTCGTGAATGACAATTGAACTCAGCGGGACTTTCTTGCGAGTAATAAAAATTTCTTGAGAAAAAAGAATAACAAAAAACCGATAAATTATAATAAAAAAGATAATAATCAATTACACTATGTGTGTGATAACCTTAGGATAATACCAACTTTAGAGTTTGAATCCAATTCATCGCTAGAGATATGTTTTATTGAGCTGTGAAAGAAACATGTTAGAATTGGAAGCGTTAATCGCGCTTCTAGCTGCAGCTTTAATCGCTTTAATACAGAAAAACGTTAAAGGGACGGATGTGAATACATCCCAATGTGAGTGCAAGACTGATACACGGTGCCTTTTATCTTCTATATAAAGATTTTTGTCGAAAGTTTTTATACATTTCGACACTGTTGGAGAAAATGCAGCTATATTTGGCATGACATAACATTTTGTCTCAAGGAAGGTCGTAAGTTATGTACTTTTAGAACCAAAATTTTATCACGTTTTAAGAGAAAAATGAAATAAACATTGTCATGCAAAAGAACGTTAAAATTCCACTTATCTATTAGTAGATGTTTATTATTTTATGTAATTTATTTTAGCAAGGGTTTTATCATTTATATCTAGTATATCATACTTCTTTTTGTTGCTTTCAGTTTTTGTTGAATAATAATTGTTTCTTAAATATTCGTCATTCCTCATTGTTTATTCTCCAGAAATGTAATTCATTTCGATGAAGTGATTCAAGCTTCAGTTGTAATATTCCCTTCAAAATAAAAGCCTCATTAGAAAAGCTTCGAGTTAAAATTACAATTATTAATATGCTCGATTTTTGTCATTTCTGACTGCCTTATTTAACATTCATACATAATTTTTAGATTTTGATAGATAATTCTTTTTGTATTCTTAATCTTAATTTAATGATCTATCTTTGCTACATATTGTATTACATTTTTATTGGTTGTAAGTATTGACTGCGACGTCGTAAGGTGATTTTGAAAAATAATTTATTGGTCTTGGTTTGGTCGTAACATCGAATCATCGGTAACTGAGGGCGTCGTTAACCGGGGGTCGCCTGTATTTAGACATTCTTTTAGAGATAAATTTTTGCACTGATAAGAAGACAATACGTACTGATATTCACAGTTGCAAGTTGCACATATTATAGAGTTTTTACATATTTAATGTATTTATGAAATTAGCGTAGAAAAATGTCTATGTAGGAGGATATATTGAAAAAACATTAAATTTAGAAAATATGATCCGGTTGTCATTTAAAAAATACTGAATGGCAACGAAGAATTATGTAATGCAAGCAACATATAGAAATCAAAAATAAAGTACAAATAATGACAACAAAAATTGGTGAACATAATGTTCCATTTTTGCAACATTGGGTGGAAATGGGTTAAGGAATATACAACTATCCAACACGTTTACTTGCATTATTTTAATATTTACTAACTGCACTATATGTAATGGTGTCATGATTGCATGTCACTATTCGCATCTCTTTTATTTAATATCTATTTGCCTCAAGAATTTATGCTAATACATTGTGTTGGGTGTGGATAATTCCTCTCTTTTACTCGGACAAGGAAACAATTTTTTTTGTCGTAAAATCCTAAGGTTGGACGAAGTTAACCCTTAACTTGCGTTGTTATTAGAACAAAAGAAAAGGTAATAGCGATAGGCATACGAGAAATTCCATTGAATGTAATGCAGTTATTAAATATTAAAATATTGCAATTAAACGCGTTGAATACTTTTATCTTTGAGTTTCATTACTACCTTGAATGTCAAGGAATTATTTAAGGACAGTTGAGTAGAGTACAGGTGGTCCTTGACTTTCGTACGTCCGACATTCGAATAACTTGCACTTTCGTACATTATACATTGACATCCCTGAACCGCCTTTTGTACGCTGAATTCTGACTTTCGTACATCAGCGGAATGACGAACGAACATTTCGAGTTACCACGTGGTGGTGCTGCCTGCCAGCCAATAGTTTCGGCAACATCGCCATCTTTGTCTGTACAGCAGTGTTTATTTGTGCAATTATTTAATTATTTTATTGCATTTTGCCCTATCTCTCTATATTATAAAATCATAACGGTCATCAACATGGTCATGCATAATGCTCTAATTTTGTGAATAACACGATTAGAAATGAACTTAGAAGCCTGAAATTTCTCAGGATTTCAGTGTTAATGAATCTTTACATTATGACTTAAAATATTTCAAATCCAGAGGATGAATGTTGTTACCCATAAGATAACACATAAAAATCACATTTATGGTTTGAAGGCTTTCATTCTTTTACTCTTTAAAATATCTTAAAATTAAGTTATTGATGCAAAATTTTCGCTAAAACATGTCAAAATGAATGAGGATTCTTATTCTTACCATAGAATACTTAATCTCTTTTGAATTCGCTCATATTTTGAATTTATATACAGGCAACTCCTGAGATTTGATCAGGATGTGTTCCTAAAAACTGGGTCAAATATCGAACATTCTGATGTCGAATGCTGTTTTTCCATAGACTTGCATGTTATAATCGGGGGATACGTTCCCGCATCTCGGGAAAAAATTATTAAGTCTCCCCTCACGTTATGTAAAGATAAAATATCATTACTAATGTGTTAATACAACAGTATTAAATTATGAATAAATAAAATCAAAAATATTTTAAATGTATAACTTATCTTTTACATTAAAAAGAAAAAATAAATTTTTGTTTGTATGATTATTTTATGTAATTTTAAAATCCAAATTAAATCAAATCCGCCTCATCCATCTCCATGTTATTTAAATGTAGGAATGAGTAGTAATAGCATATTACGAATAAAGTTAACGGAAGAGTGACATGCAACATTCTACTTGTCGAGCTTCAAAGATTTTAACAAACGACTCGCATGAGCCGGACCGGGCCAGCTGCAGCACATCCCTGCATACATCTATATATCTATACATACAACTATTATCGCAGCGAAATTAATAGCTTGAGGCAGCATCAGTATTTGCACTTGCAACCTCACCAGTTAATTTAAGGCTATGCAGACCTGCCTTTCTCTTAAATCTGTCAAACCAGCCATGACTTGCATTAAATGGAGGCTCATCAACAGAAATTTCATCCATTCTTTCCTTCAAATCATCATACAGATCCTTAGCCTTTGCTCTAATCATGGTCTCACTAATAGGAATGTGTTTCTGACACTGATCATCTGCCCAAAGTATTAAAAGTTTTTCCATTTTAGGAATCACAATACCGCACCTAGGACTGTTTATTGTTGTTATCAAATTACCTGAATTTATCACGTTCTAGAATTTTCTCCTTGTTTCACATAAGTACTAATAGTTGAACGAGACATCCTCTAGCAATCGTGCGATTTCAGCACGCTTTAAAATTTCTAATTTCAATTCATAACTATGAGTCTTATGCACTCTTTTATTTGATTCACTTGCATTATCATTATTACATTTCCTTTTAGATGCAATGTCAAGTGATAAATTTATAAATAATAAATAAATTTAAATAAAAGATTTACATAAAAAATGAGTGAAATCAGCACTAATTCAAACAATTAGAGCAGGAATGACGATGCCATGTCAAGTGATAAATTTATAAATAAAATAAATAAATAAATTTTGTTAAGAAGGTTTAAATAAACTTGATACAGATAATGAGAATTCAGTTTATTATATTATATAAGTCCAGTATTAACTGATGGACAGGATTCACTTCGATACAGATCGACAAGGAAAAACGTGCTATCACAGCGATGGCGACAGGAAGACTGGTCTGACGAAATCTACTACGTAAGAAAGGGAAACCAACTATACCGGAAGTACTCCGGGAATCAATATAAAACCCGCGTATTGAAACCGCGAGATTTGAATCATCTCAACACCCCCCCTCAAGACGCGCGGTTTTCACTCTTATGATTCACCAGTTGAATTCCTAGACCAGAGATACACTTTACATGTTTTTGACTAGGTAAAGCTTTGGTTAGAACATCTGCAATAATATGATCAGTTGACAAATACTTCAGTTTAATTTCACCCGAACTTGTCGCCTCACGAATGAAATGATATCTAATATCAATATGCTTCGTGCGTGAATGGAAAACTGGATCATTCGCCAGATGCTCTGCCCCCTGATTGTCTATGTAAATCATGATGTTGGCCATGGAATGGAGCTCCAGCTCCTTGAGAAGGCTGCAGAGATATAACGCCTCCTTGGCCGCTTCCGACACCACCTTGGCTGCCTCCGACGCCACCTTGGCTGCTTCCAAAGCCTCCTTGGCTGTCACCTGCCGGCCATCCTCCGAAACCACCGGCTCCGGATCCTCCGGAACCTCTAGCGCCACCAGCTCCCGGTCCTCCGAATCCACCAGCACTGCCAACTCCGGGTCCTTCCATTCATCCCAGACGTCGCTAGACTTCGCCTTGTTTATCGAGACCTCAGCTACTCCAGCGAATCCCTTATCGTCCAGTCCGTTTGAAATCTCATCAGGAACTTCCAGTTCTTCAGGCTCGCTGTCCTCCACTGATGTGTACTGCTTTCTGGGCCGTCCACATCTCCCAGTCCGAACGAGTGTCGGTCTGCCTCGTCCTCTTCGGGTCACATTCGATCCAGGTTGTGGATCGGGCTGCGCCTCCCCCGGCACAACATCAGCATTCAAATTGATGTCAATCTCCACATACCTAGGGTTGTCATCCTGCTCTGGATCCTTATCTGAGGAATGCTGGTGCTCGACTACTGGCTCTGCAATGTCCTCGCCCTTCTTGTCATCATCAGCATTATTGAGGAACTTTATGTCTCGCGTGACCATGATCTTCCTCTCTGATGGAATCCAGACTCGATATCCTTTTGACTCTCGTGGATATCCGACGAACGTACCCTCTCTGGAACGGTTTGCAAACTTGTCCTTGCTGGGGACCTTATCGAGGACGAACACCTTTGACCCAAATGTCCTGAGGTGGTCCAGCTTTGGTGGCTCCCCAGTCCACTTCTCGTAGGGAATCTTCCCCCAAGACTATTTGTTGGACAACGATTTCTGATGTAGCACGCCTTGCCATAAAACGTAGGCTGCGGTGGCCACAGCACCCTACACGAGTACCATCGGGTTAAAAATTCTCTATTAAAATTATATTCTTTATTTGGAGTCCTTGGCGCATGCCTCTTGCATCTATTGAGTGACAAAGTCACCTCTACCCACAGCTGTCTTAGGTTGCTTGAATACATATGCATCCTATCTTTTGGTACATAAAATGTTCTTAGAATTTTTTACCAAAAACATCTATTTGTCTTATACAGGAGTATTTTTTATATGTATTTTTATACTGGATCAGAAGTCATGAGCGAGTATATCTAAATTCCCTTTTACTATCATATTCTCCATTTTGAGTTCTCTTAATATACATATAGTTTCCATGATCTTTATGTCCTTTTTCCGATGTGATGTAACACCCGCTCCTTCACTCAGAGCACCACCGGTGGCATAAGATCCAGGGTCATCGTTTTAAATCCTATTCAACTTATACTTTCAGGATTTACTTGGTCTTACCCGCTTTAAATTTTTAGCTGCTCACTGTTTACATTGATGTCATGGGTTCGATTCTAGGAGCATTATTTTCTCCTTATGATTAATACATGGATGACTGTAGCACATTAATCATTTGTATATGATTAAAATTACACAACTTTTATATGTCCATGACTATTTTTACTTTCAAGAACATTCAGTTATGTGGATTATATATTTACTGTTTGCTCTTTAATGCATATTAAATTTCTTTCATTTTTATTTTATTTTAACATAATACTTGATTCATGCATACCCATCATATTTGATGGGCAATTACACTAGTACAGTATAGAACCTTTTATCTGACAAGCTTGGGATATGGGGTTAGCCAGTTATCTGGCATTCCTGGTTATCTGGAATATACTCATAAGCAATGCTCGGAAAGAGATAGAACCTAACGGATTGGTGTTCTGATCCATTGCATGTGTCGATAATATTGTTCTGTCTCATCAAACATTTAGTAATACCATTTTGTTAACTTCATTTAACAAAAATAATAGGGCAAACCTGGCTAATTTTGCAGTATTGAGTAAATAAATTTATTGCAAAGTTACAAGCAGTATTTTGAGCTCATAAAATATCCTGGTAAATGGCAACACCTTGTGGAATGCAGTGTTTGCGACCATCAGTACGCTCAAATGGAAGTCATTGTAATTAAAATACCGTAATTTTCCGATTATAATACCCAACCTGTATAATACACATCCATGTTTTCACGAGTGAAATGTGAAAATTCTCTTATCACTATGTATAATACGCACCTATTTTTAGGCGCATTTTGCTTCCAGCGTGAGCTCCTATTATCATCGGTCTGTCCGTCTGTCTGTCTGTCTGAATGTTCGTTCTCAGCTTCTACTGAACGGATTTTCATGAAATTTGATATTAAGGACTTACAATAAAATATAATAAGAAAATCTCAAAAATGAATCACATACACCAATCAGGGGTACTACTTGACTGATGACAAAAAATTAAATTTTCATCATATCTCGTAAAGTATTGCTCATATCAAAATATTTTTCAAATAAAACTTGTAGAACTCGTAAAGAAGAGTATTTCCTTTTCTATATATTTTTATCATAGAAGTAGCCGTTATCGAGAAAATCAAACAAAAACATCTTAAATCGAGTTGAACTTAGAAAATTTCTTCCATGGTTACTTCTTTATTGTTGCTAACATAAACAATCTCATAAACAAACATTTAATTTACTTACGTATGCATGCAATATTTTTAAATAGGAAGAAAATGGATTATTTATGACGAAGAAAAGAATTTAAAAACGATATTTCCCTTACGTACAGGTATATAATTTCTTTCTAATACTCCCTTGCACGAAACGCGCTCATTTGTGATGCGTTGTATACTTTCCTAACTTGTTTTTAAAAGATTAATGTAATTTTACTGGACTATGTGTAGTACATATCGGAACAGTTCACACCTTGCCACCAAACTAGATACGTGTGAGAGAGTTTACGAAAATATGACGTTACGTACTGACTCTCCCACTAAAGATCGCTACGATGTATAAAAACATTTTGTCTCAATGTCGCCTTTTGTATTAATCTGATCGGTTGGAATACGAGTTCGCGCTTTGCTGCGAAACTAGATATGTGTGAGAGAGTTTACGAAAATATTACATTACGTTCTGACTCTCCCATTAAAGATCGCTACACTGTGTAAAAACCTCTTGTCTCAATGTCGCCTTTTGTATTAACCTGGTCCGTTGGAATAACAGTTCGTCCTTAGCCACCCGGCGACATTGTTTACGTGAACATCAAGTCCAGTTCATACAAGCAGATCAAGGTGTGTAAAATGTTCTCGGTGATGCAGTATACGTAGACGACGAGCGAGAACACAAGATCACCGAGGAACTGTTTGAGGACAGTGAGGGGAGTGGTAATGAATTCCTAGGCTTTTGTAATTCTGACAACTAAAGTAAATAAATAAATATTCTTATTTATGTTTTGAAAAACAATATTTAAGGGAATGTTATCGAAATGCATTGAAATGTATGATTTATTTGTAAAAACATGCTCGTTATCAAAATGCATTGAAATGTACGATTTATTGGTAAAAACATGTTTGAAAATATAAATTATTTCTCTACTGAAAAAGTTGTATGCATTTATAACCATATATAATATGCACCCTAACTTTTTGTCAACTATTTCGAGAAAAAAATGGGTATCATAATCTGAAAATTACGGTAGTTGCAAGTGGTTAATAATTGCTTGTGAAAAGTTGCTACGTTTTTTGAACGTTTTCACAGTTATCTGAACTAAAGTAAGTACTGAATCGTATCAGTTATTTTCCTTATAGCCAGCTGATAATTTTAAGCCTTAGTTTGTTATGTTTTAAGAAGAGGTTAGTTTGTAAATTGCTATTGCTGGCCTAACTTTTGTTAGTGACTTTGAGCTGCTTTTGCGGTGGTCGTTGTTGCAATGTCTGAATGACGCCCAATTCAGAAATTCTATCTACTTCATATCTGAAGCTAATTTGAGCAAAATTCTATGGTAATTTAATAAAATTACTTTTGATCAAATAAGTGTAAATTAATCTGTGTCTGAACTTCTTCACCTCCCTGTTATAGATGTCAAAATCAAGAGGGAAATATGGACAAGGAGACTCTGAAAATGATTTGAGGGAAGCTATAAATAAGGTACTAAGGCATGGATGGTCTGTATATAAAAGCAGCAAGAAATTCAGTATTCCTTACAATTGTCTGAAGGATTGTTTACATGTTACACCTACCCCATCAGCCATGCCAATTGTAAAGAAGGGTAGGCCATTCTTTCTGTTTGCAGAAGAAGAAACCAAATTGGTTACATACATTATTGATATGCAAAGTAGGTTTTGACTTAACTGCCAATGAAGTGAGACATTATGCATATAAGATAGCTTCCTGCCAACCCACAGGCAATCCTTTTTGTGCAGAGATGGATAAAGCTGGCTGGGATTGGTGGAGCTCATTTAAGAAAAGGTACAGTTTAAGCTTGCACCATCCAGAAAATTTGTCACAACTGAGTAGCTACATGACCTAATCTAAACATTTTCTATGATGCATTAGAAAGCGTTTTTCGAAAAACAGGACTGAATGACAAGCCAAACAGAATCTGGAACTTGGATGAGTTTACACTGGTGACAAAACCAAGCAAAGTTGTCTCACCGAAAGGAGCGAAGCGTGTTCAGATACAAACGACTGCAGAGAAAGGGGAAATGATTACTGTTTTGCTTTCCGTGAGTGCATCAGGACAGTATGTTCCTCCTTTATTCATATTTAAAGGAGTGAGGTTGATGGAAGGTCAACTCGGAAATATTTTTGGACATTCTCACAAGGAGAGGCTACAGAGTGTAACTCTCAGATTTGATTCATCTTCTACCAGTGGAAAGTTTAGGTCAAAATAAAAATACCATTTCGGAATTAGGGGCCAACGCCTTTTAGTAAGTGAAGATGAATCAAATCTGAGAGTTACACTCCGTAGCCTCTCCTTGTCAGGCATTTTGTTGAGCACATTCTTCCCACTAGACCTTTGCTGATATTAATTGACTCTCATTCAAGTCGTGTCTCACCTGAAGCTCTCAAATTTCAGAAGGACATTGGAATAATTTTTCTGACATTCCCATCACACTGCAAACATCTTTTGCAGTCACTAGATGTTTCTATGTTTGGTCCCCTCAAAGCATGCTGGAAGAGGAAAATCAAGAGTTTCCCAAAAACCTGTGGCTACGAACCCACAAGAAAAGATTTCTTTCACCTTTTCAGCCAAGCAATGGAGGAATCTGTTACTCCACATAACATATCAAGTGGATTTTCTTAGTCTGGAATTTACCCACTAAATAGAGACTCTGTATGCGATGATGCTCTTAAGGTTTCGAAAATCCATGAACCTTCCATGGTAGGTCTGACAGAATGCAATTCTGAGATCGATACATCTGAACTCATGAATGTGGCTGAAAAGCAATTCCGGATGATCATGCCCCTGCCAAAGCACATAAAGTCTTGGAGGAAAATGAAGCATGCAGCCACTTCCACAAGTCTTTCAGAACTCTTCTGAAGAAGAAGCCGAGGAAGAAGATATTCAGCAAACTAGTTCCCACAAAGAAAATAGAAGTTAGAAAGTTCAGCCAGTGCCTTCTGAACAAACAAGTCTTTCAACCTCAGGAAGATTCAGTAGGTCTACACGTGCTCTAAGATCACAAAAAAAAGCTCAGAAATGAAAACACCTGCTCTCTCTGTGATAGAAAGTATGAAGACAATGTTCATGGAGAGTCATGGATACAGTGTCTAAAATGCAACTGCTGGTTTGACGAAAAGTGTCAGGAATTAAATTCATATCGTGAAGATTTCATGTGGTGTTTATGCTCTGAAGCAGACTCTGATTAATCACTAAACCTTTTGGTACATATGAACTTTGATCTTTTTCATACAGTAACTTTCATAACTTGTTGTCTATGTAAGTTAAAAGAATCAATTATGAAAGTGGAATAAGAAAGATTACTAGGCCTATCATTATGACACTTAATGCAAAATTAAAGCCTACTGGTTTATACTTTGTAAATATTGATGTTTTTTTCATTTACTTTGTTTCCAAATTATATTCATATGTGGAAGAATAATAAAATATTATATTTTCTTCATTCGGACTACTAATTTTGTAAAGTCGTGTGTATAATATAAAGAATGTCAGTATTGCAAAATTACCTGAGTACTATTACAAATGTAGACGAGTTTCAAAAAAGTCACAAAAACGGCTAATACCGTAATTTTCAGATTATGATACCCATTTTTTTCTCGAAATAGTTGACAAAAAGTTAGGGTGCATATTATATATGGTTATAAATGCATACAACTTTTTCAGTAAAGAAATAATTTATATTTTCAAACATGTTTTTACCAATAAATCGTACATTTCAATGCATTTTGATAACGAGCATGTTTTTACAAATAAATCATACATTTCAATGCATTTCGATAACATTTCCTTAAATATTGTTTTTCAAAACATAAATAAGAATATTTATTTATTTACTTTAGCTGCCAGAATTACAAAAGCCTAGGAATTCATTACCACTCCCCTCACTGCCCTCACACAGTTCCTCGGTGATCTTGTGTTCTCGCTCGTCGTCTACGTATACTGCATCACCGAGAACATTTTACACACCTTGATCTGCTTGTATGAACTGGACTTGATGTTCACGTAAACAATGTCGCCGGGTGGCTAAGGACGAACTGTTATTCCAACGGACCAGGTTAATACAAAAGGCGACATTGAGACAAGAGGTTTTTACACAGTGTAGCGATCTTTAATGGGAGAGTCAGAACGTAATGTAATATTTTCGTAAACTCTCTCACACATATCTAGTTTCGCAGCAAAGCGCGAACTCGTATTCCAACCGATCAGATTAATACAAAAGGCGACATTGAGACAAAATGTTTTTATACATCGTAGCGATCTTTAGTGGGAGAGTCAGAACGTAACGTCATATTTTCGTAAACTCTCTCACACGTATCTAGTTTGGCAGCAAAGCGCGAACTTGTAATGCAACCAATCAGATTAATACAAAAGGCGACATTGAGACAAAATGTTTTTGTACAGCATAGCGATCTTTAGTGGGAGTGTCAGAATGTAACGTGATATTCTTGTAAACTCTCTCACACGTATCTCATTTGGCAGCAAGGTGAGAACTGTTCCGATACTACACATAGTCAAGTAAACTTACATTGATCTTTTACAAAAAAATAGATGCGTATTATACATAGTGATAAGAGAATTTTCACATTTCACTTGTGAAAACATGGGTGCATTTTAGGTTGCGTATTATATTCGGAAAATTATGGTAGTTTTCGAAGGCTGATTCTTAAATATGAGTCTACTCTAAAAATTACAAATTTATATTAAATGAATAGGGTCATACATCTGGATCATTGATGACATTTCACAATTCTTTTCTTCCTTTTATGCACTCCTTGTGAGACCTAAACCTTAATACTGCAAAATTAGCCTGGTTTACCCTACAAAAATTTTTCTTTATATTTCTTCGTTGTATTACATAATGCACACATCAAAATTTAACTTGATTGTAAATGTTCTATCAGTTATTTTGCATCCACTGCTTTCAGTTATACTACCAGAACATGCATTCCTTTTTGTATTATTGTCCATTTCGAGTACAATTATGTTATATGCCTGTACTGTACAGGCATTAAATTTAAATTTCTTTCTCCTAACAAATTTTGTAAAGATGCATTATTTTTTAAAATAGCTGAATAACTGGATTTCCAGATAAGTGAAATCTGGATAAAAGGTTCTATACTCTATATGGTTAGTTTTCAGGTTTATCTCTTTGCTTCATAAGTATAACAGACAGACTTTAGTGGTCTACACATAATGTTTCATTTTTAATGTGTTGATATTGAGATCTTAATTTAATATTTGAATGTAAGCACAACCAACGGAATTAATTCTCATATTGCAAATGAGCCACCCTAGGCCATACTCGCTCGCTCTTGCCATGTCTTACCACGACTGTGATTTCTGCAGGACACCACCATTCTTAAGGTTCTTGGCTGGTTCTCTTGCTGGAGTAGTATCTCAGTCTCTCACTTATCCTCTGGACATGGCTCGGGCGAGGATGGCCGTGACGCACAAGGACATGTATGGCAGTCTTCGTCAGGTAATCTTTCCCATACAGAACAGTCCTGTTGGTTCCTATCCCGCAATTTAATATCTCTTATAAAAAAGATTAGTGCTAATTTTTTCTCTTAAATTCGTGGTCTTTTTTTATTTTGTGTTGAATATAGTTGTGCAAGTAATATTTCTGGCTATACCAAATTTTAATCATTCTCGTAAAAAGTCTTGTTTCCCATTTATTTAACAGAAATCTATTATTAGTAAGAACATTCATGAAGTATTTTTAAGTTTCAAGTATGCACCACATGCCATCTCACAGTGGTGTGCTGATTAACATAAAAATTATGCAAATATCTAATAGAAAACTTATGATTAAAACAAAATTCTATGTAGTGCAGCTTATTTAACAGTTGTTAGAGGATAAACAGCATAGATAGCATAATGTATGCTATGTTTTTCCTCTTACAAAGTATAAAAACTACCAAACTGAAGGAGAATTTGTGATTTGCTGAAAGGTACAAGTTACAAGTTTGCTGTGGTACAAGTTATTTCATGAATGACTATTTGGTGGCAAAAGAATGGCAGTTTATGCTATGTCTGCATATGGTGAGTACTTACCCCCCTCAGACCAATTTCATCTGGCAAGTACATACATACATACTTGAGGGGCTAATGCCACAATTGAATATTTAAGAAAGTTTGAAATAGATTGGACAAATAATTTTTAAACAATGACCAAATAATTAAAACAACACAATTTTCATTACTCAATGCCAATTTAAATACCACTTCTGAAGCAAACTTTCAAGTATTAAAATACTGGCTTGAGGTGTTAATCATCATTGTCGTCAGCCTTTTTTCATTGATGGACGAAGGCCTCCCCCCAGACTTCTCCAGTTTTCTCTGTCAACTGCTTCCCCTTCCAAGTTGGCCCTCTTGTGTAGCGTCACTGTACTATGTGAATGTTGATGAACTTTCGTCTGTTTCAAAAGACATCTTGGTTGCCACTTTGACTGTCAGTAATAATACACTTTGCCAAGATGTACAACTGGGATAGCCCATAAAAACACTAGGAGAGAAATCCTGTGGCCTTGGGTCAATCCCAAGCTCTCACTTTTGGCAAAATATTATAAAGATAATGAAGATGCAGAGAGAGAATGAAGGTAGGAAATTTGGAAACTGTTTGATAAGACAGAATGGAGAACTGTTGATGTGGTCCAGGGATGGCTGACCTCAGGCATACATGCACATGCCTCTTCCACTTGATGGTGATGCAAACGGTGCCCCACAGTTAAAAAGGCCCTGTGCTCTCTTAAGAAATATTTGTTGTACTTATAAAGTACATGTATTTTACTAAAGAATCTCAAAAAGTATGTGTCATAGTGAGAGAGATTGCTTTCATTATTAAAATTTACTATTAAAAATTTTGTATGAGTAAAAGGCCCCGCATGTACAGTTTGCACCATGCCCTGTGATTTTCCTAGCTGACTCTGCACTTCCAGATTGCATTTCTCCCATGCTATAATCTCTGAGATGATGGCTAATTTAGAGCTGTAGTGGTATTATATATCCAACAGGTCTGCAGTTAGAACTTCTATAGTTGACAAAACTGCCTGGCTGCAAGACCAACTCAAAAAATCTGATGTGGCCAACATAACTTTCTCCATATTTGGGGTATAGATATATAAATTATTATGAATAGCATTATAAGGCAAAATTATTATTTCGTATCATAAAAGAATACAGTCGTCCTTATTGCCGTAAATTAGGTATACAGTAAAACCTCGATTAACCGGCCTATATAGGGCGGCGTGTCGGCCGGATAATCCGAGAATCCGGTTAATCCGGGGTAAAATCGATATAGACCGCCTTAATAGAAATGACACCAAAAAGTTTTTATTTTATGCTGGAACGATTATTTAATAATTACGACGACTTTATCAGCCTATTTGCTAGTGTTACTTCAACATAACGCATACATCTGATTCCTTTTCACTGAGTATTTTCCGGCAATGTCCTCTAGAAGAGTCTCGTTTCATCAGCATTGTACAGCTGACTAAACTGAATACCTGTAATAATTAAAAGTTCCCTTAACATTTGTCTAAATTGCTCTACACTCCTTTCATCGGCACTTAAAGCTTCACCTCGCGTTTTTTTATTTCTAATCCCGTGTCTATTTCAGAAGCGCCACAGCCAACTGCTGCTTGCCTTAAAATTGGGCACTTTCAAATGATCAGCAAGTCTTGCAGCTGCTGCTTGAATCTCGACACCACGAACGCATACATCGCAAGATCGCTGTTGCGCGTACCACTTGTACACTGCTTCCTCCACGTTTTTATCGCTCGGTAGTTTTAAAGTTTTCCGAACGGACATGCCACTTTGTCTTTCACTGGCGTCGAAATTATTCGTGAATTTCCTAATCCTTTCTTTGTCTCTCTTTATGTCATTCACCATTGATTTTCCGATTCCGTAATCGAAGGCAATGCTTGCAGCTGAAACATCGGATTCTAATTTCAATATGATCTCTAATTTATCCTTAATGCTGAGCACCGTACGCTTTCTTTTTATTTCGACACTGTTCAGCTACGTAATAATAAAACCACAACTGATCACAATAAAATACGCGTCTTCACCACCCTGAGGCAGCTATGTTGCGAACTATGCAATTTGGCAACAAGGCCATATCACCTTTTATCAGATAAACAGAGGATAACCAGCACCTCTTGGACCGATTCATCACTTTGACTGTGAGCGTAAGCAACATTTTAGCAATGCAACACAACAAATCTCAGTGGGCATATTCATTTTCCCTGCTACATTGTCGTTTTCTTCTCAGATGTCTCATTACGACTCCAAATTAAAATGAGTAACAGATTCACAAATTAAAATGAGTAACAGATTCATTGGATTTCATGCCTCACTAATAATGCGTCATATATTTACGAAAATTGTCTTACCGGAAGCTTTATTGACACAAATGTAGTATAAATTCAGTTACCAATTTAAAAAATTACATATAATACCAGAAGGTAAAATGTTTAATTCCGTTTATTTTCAAATTAGCCAGAAAAAATAACAAAACGGGGCGCCATTGATAAAGACATCATCGCGGCCAACCGGCCGGTTAAAGCGGGGTCCGGTTAATCGAGGGCCGGATAATCGAGGTTTTACTGTATTTTGAATATGTTTACAGAATTCACCGCTACATGGTGGTGGCACTATATACTGGATATTACGAAAATGTTGAATATCTCCGAAATGTATGGTGCTATGAAAAATTGTTTCAAACAAAAGTTGGAAAAAATGTTATTCTCTACAACTTTGGTCCTCACGAAGATTACCAGTAACGATGTTTTTAAGGAGATATTTGATGATAACGAAAAAACCGATTATTTTTATAAATAATTCCTAAACAATAACTGCTATGGAAAATTGTTTCAAATGAATGTTGTAAGAAATTACATTCTCTGTAACGTTTGTATAGAATTGTATATACAATAATGATGTTTTAACAGAGAAATATCACAAAAACCGAATCGGGTTTAAATAAACCTCAACTTCCAGTTAACTGTTACTGTCCAAAAACTAATCAGTTCTTTGTGCTCATGCTAAAGTGTTATATATGAAATTTGGTGTTATTATGACGAGTACTTTTTGAGTTAGATCACCCACAATCACATACATCCATCCATACACACACACACACACACACATCATTCCGAAAATAGTCTAAATGTGTTCTAGGTATCAAAATATCTAATAAACTATGTATCGGTTTTTCGAAGCATTCCTATCACATACACACAGACAATATCGAGAAAATAGTCTAAACGTGTTCTAGGGACCTCAAAACATGTATTTCCGTTGAAATCTCGAAGTCATTTTTTTTTCGTGATCACAATACTTTCCCCATACTATGTATGGAGAAAGTAAAAATTGTTGTTTTTAATTAAATTTATGCTTGAGATTACTCATTGAGTTAGTTAAATTCAATGCCAGTATTTTTAGCATTTATGCTTAATACAGTCATTCCTCATTTAGCACGTTTGTTGGGCACAATTTTAATGTAACACAGTTGCCATGTTGGGTTATAAATATGTATTTTTGAAAAAAAACTTTTTTCTGTACTGTATTGTGAAATTAAAATACTGTGCAACAAATGGATTTTTTTCACGTTTTATTTTGCATTTTTGTGTACTTTGGTGCTTGTTAATCACCATCTGAGGTCGTTTGTTTCGATCTCATCATTTCATGCACCATAGTTATTTTGCTTCATTTCTAGTGCAAAATAAATATTTAACAGTAAATACAGGAAAATAATTTAAATAAATCATGGCAGTAAAGAGAAAACTGAGTTAAGGCAATAAAAGTGCCAGAAATAATCCTAGATTACAAAGGAAAAGCAAAATTTTGAGGAAAAGCTTTAAGTGATTCAATGATTTGGAAAAAGTAGTTAATGTCAGAGCAATACTATATGTAACAGCTTCTGCAATTAGTACAATTCTGTTAAATAAAGACAAAATAAAAAATTCTATTGAACTGCAAAGATGCACCTGATCGCATAGTAAATTTTACTTTCTCCATACATAGTATAGGAGAAAGTATTGTATTAATGGAAAATTGGAATTAGAGATTTCAACAGAAGTACGCATGAGTTTTGAGGTCCCCTGAGGACGTTTTTACTATTTTCTTGAGGATGTATATGATAGAATTTTGAGGGATCTATAGCTCAAAAACTAATATACATATCAGTAAAAAAACTTTATACTTACGATTTTTATTAGCAAATGAAGATATGAAAAGGTTTTGGCTGCAACTGCTCAAAGGGAAGTGGATGTTTATTCTTGTCGTTTTTTCTTTTTTTCTAAATATCTCCTTTACAACTCAATTAATGTAAATATTTGTCACTATAAAAGTTGTAAACAATGTAATTTTCTACAAGTTTTCATAAACATATTTTCATAAAACCCAGAGTATAAGAGAGATTTTGCTTTTTCTTCTAAATTTATGTTTAGTACGTCGCTAAATGATACCATTGTTTCTGTTGCTATGATAAAATTATCTAGTTGTTGATAGTGTTTTCATACTCTGCCAAGGGTAATTTTAATTGCACATCAACATTTTGTTCTCCGTAGCAACATAACAGTTGTTTACTTATTATAAAGATGATGGAATTGTTTTTAAAAAATTATTTCTGAGTATAATTGCCATTAATTATTCTTGAGGACGCTGATGTTGAGAGCAATCATATTCATTATTCTGTATGGAGAAAGTCACGTTTTGGTCACATCAGATTTTTGAGAATAAAGAGAGAATGTGCTAGTGTTGTGGATTAATTCTATACATTCTGATGTATGCATGGCCCTTGATATAATAAATCCCTTTCTCTAGTTAAATATTTGAAGCTGGTTTAAAATAGCTGACGCTCCTCAGTAGCACCATAACTGGCAAGAAAATGTACGTAGTACATGAATCATAGACGTTCTCTATTTATAGCAGTTTTTGAATGACTGATGTACCATACCGTTGCTTTGCTCCTATATAATTGTTGATGTTTCAAATATTTAGTTGTTCACATAAGTCTTTGTCAGAACTATTACATTTTGCCTGAAAGTTATCATGGGTGCTTGAAATGGAACCTAACCCTGAGGCCTGGTTTGCAAAAATAGGTCTGCAAGCTGAATCAGGCTAGCAAGCTAATAGTGTCACGTTTGCATAACAGTTGTAAAATTTCCAATGTTAGCATCACTCTAAAAGACTAATGGTGAGTAGAGATCTTCACTATGTAGTTCTCATTCTGACCTATAGGGTCTCCAAAGGCACGTCAGCTATTCTAAACTTTAGCCGAATGTTTAAAGTATGGCTGTCCATCTGGCAGCCTGCAGCATGATTTTATCTGGCCCGCGGCATGATTTATCCCGCACAAGGTAAGGGCGATCTGGGCAGCTGCCCGGGGCACCAAACCTCTAGGGGCACTTACCCGTCAGTTCATTTGTATCCATAGAATACTGGTAAGCTGCCTAAACTTTACCAGTCATAAGACAGTTTTCCCTGCATGCCTCTTTCTCCTTCCAAAGTTTTTACCACCACGTGCAAAAACAAATGGGGAAAACCAGGAAGATGAAAGCAGCCAAAAAATTTCCTCTGGTCACCCGCTAACAAGGGTATCCATTATGGTTCCATATTTCTCTTAGAAATGGCCCCAAACCGACTTAGTAAGGGAGGCATGGACAGTACACTAACAATCATGTTAGGAGCGCATGCTTCTGTCCCATCTCTGATCTTTGCTCAAACAAAATTTCTTCTACCCCCCTCCCACAACCCATTCCGGCCCGCCAGTCAGTGGCTCTCAGCATATTAGACCCGCCACACCAAAGAAGTTGGACAGCCCTAGTTTAAAGCAAGAGGGCAATTCTTCTGAAACATTTAATGCCCATTCCAGTTGTTTTCAAAATTTTAAACACCACTCAAGTACTTATTCATTGCATTTGTTTACCTGGAAATCATCAAGCACTTAAAAATTATGTTACTTGATAAATTTTTCAAAAATAAAAATATGTCGAGATGTCAATTGTGATAAACAAACATTTACTAAACAAAGTATGACTGTATATAGCTTCCTGTGGCGGTGATAATTAAGCAGTTTTCTCATTATTCAGGTATTTGTGAAAATATGGCGTGAGGAAGGTCCTCGTACATTATACCATGGATATACACCAACAATCCTTGGCATCATTCCTTATGCAGGAACCAGTTTTTGCACATACGGTACTCTAAAAAAGGCATATATGGGTAAGTAAATACCACTCTTTGTGCAGTTAATTGTTCTATCTATATATATATATATATATATATACTAGTAGACTTCTTGCATTCTGCAAGCATTTTTAAATTTCAGCATTTTTACAATTTTGAATTTTACACAATCGAATGTGTCCGAAATCAAGTAACCGTGCCAAAATTCAACTGTATAGCTAATTTAGAAGTGCCTTATAATTTTATTACTCATATGGGGAAAACCAGCCCCTAAGATTTTGAATTTTTACTATATCAGATATTTTTTCTTCTGTTGTAACAAAAAACCCATAATTCTGCCAAATTTCTAGTTTGTATCTCATTAAAAAGTGCCTTATATTGTTCACACTCGTATTGGGTAGAAATGGGGCAAAAACCTCACCTAAAATTTGAATTTATGCTATTTTTTTATTTTATCCTCGGTTGCAACAAAATTTCTATAATCGTGCTAAATTTCAAGTCTCTTGGTCATATGAAGCTGCCTCACCATTTTTGTTCTCGTGTTGAGCAATACTGGCACAAAACAGCTACAAAAATGGGGATAATTACAATATCGGATTTCCTTCATTAGGCAAAGTTTAACATTAATGGCATTAAAATATAAGCCTCTGATTCCCATTAAAAGCTTATCCATATGAAAGCATTAAGCCTGTTGCCTAGGAAGCCTGTTGTTAGACCAAAAAAATTACCACTTCTTTCCGATAAAAACTATAAATTTACACTAATTCTACTCGGATTTGAATTCTGTCTTCAAAAATAAGAAACTACAATATATTACTATCCAATAGTTTAAGTCTTGAGTTCGTATCTTGATGGGAAGTAATTTCAAAATGCAAATATAAAAACCTCTACACTAATTTACATGTTTTCTTATGGGCCAAAAATGGGGCAAAAAGGGATCAAAATAGCGCCTTAAAATTGGAATTTCCACAGTTTTGGATTTTTTCCTTCGGTTGTGACCAAAAACCTTCATTTATACCAAATTTCAAGTTTCTAGCACACCTGGAAGTGCCTCATAATTTTGTATCCTCCTCTCTCTCTCTCTATATCTATAATATATAGACGCTTCTTACACATGATATATATATATATATACTAGTTAATATGTGCTTGCATTCTGCAAGCATTTTCTCTAACCTTAATATATAGAGTAAGTGCAGACAAATAATTTTTGAACACAAAAGTTTGCACCTCTGCGCCTATTTACGTGTTTTTCTTTATGGACAATATTGGAAAAAAGCAACCCCTAAAATTTATAATTGTAAAAATTTTATAGGTTTTCATCATTTGTTGCAAATACTTCACATTTCCGCAAAATTTCATCTATGTAGCACCTCTTGAATTGCATTTATATAAATTTCGTTTAAACTTTATGAATTTTCAACAGCCACAATAATAAACTTTTCTAAAAAATTTCAAATATAATTGTAACTGAAACACAATTCCTTAATTTTCAGCTTTCTAGTTCGTACGAAGGTATATAAAGATTAGTCACATTTTTTTTAACATTTATGAATTTTTAACGGCCGAATAAATAAACATTTTCAAGTTTCAATAATTCTGTTATCGTTATTTGGTCAATTCTACTGTCAGAAAAAATTTCAGCTTTGTAGAACATTTAGAAGTACGTAAAAGGTGAAATGTTTTTTAAAAGTTTATAATTTTAACGGCCAATAAATTAAAATATTGTAAATTTCTATTTTTCCTGTCCATTTCTCTATGCTATGTTAATATGTGCTTGCATTCTGCAAGGTTTTCTAAATTTTACTATTTTTACAAATTGAAATTATTTACAATCGATTTTTTACGAAACCATATAACTGTCTCAAATTTCAACTTAGAAGATCATTTTGAAGTGCCATACAACTTGAATACTCGTATGGGCCAATAATGGGGCAAAACAGGTAATAGGATTTTGAATTTTTACAAAATCAGATGCTTTCCTTCTGTTGTAAGTAAAAACCCATAATTCTGCCAAATTTCAAGTTTCTATCTCATTAAGAAGTGCCTTATAATTATCACACTCATATGGGTCCGAAAAGGGGCAAAACCACCCATTAAAAATTGGAATTTTTTTCCGATGTTATCATTTTATCTTAGGTTGCAATGTAATTTCTATAATCATGCCAAATTTCAAGTCTCAAGGACTTATGCAGCTGCCTTGCCTTTTTTGTTCTAATATGGGGCAATAATGGGGCAAAACCCCCAAAAATGAGGATTATATCAATATCAGATTTCCTTCATTAGGTGTAGTTTAACATTAACAGCATTAAAATATAAACCTCTGATTCCCATTAAAAGCTTACCCATATGAAAGGATAGAGCTTGTTACCAAGGAAGCCTATTGTTAGACCCAGAAAAATTAGCAATTTTTTGCGATAAAAACTATAAAATTATGCTAATTCTACTCGGATTTGAATTCTGTCTTCAAAAATAAGAAACTACAATTCATATTCTATCCAATAGTTGAAGTCCCGAGTTCGTATCTTGACGGGAAGTAATTTTAAAATGCAAATATAAAAACCTCTACATCAATTTACATGTTTTCTTATGGGCGAAAAATGGGGCAAAAAGGGGCCAAAATAGCCCCTCAGAATAGGAATTTTGCCAGTTTTGGATTTTTTCCTTCGGTTGTGACCAAAAACCTATAATCCTACCAAATTTCAAATATCTAGCACATCTGGAAGTGCCTAATAATTTTGTATCCTCCTATATATATGATATCTATAATATATAGATGCTTCTTACACATGATATATTATATATATATACTAGTGAATGTGTGCTTGCATTCTGCAACCATTTTCTCTCACCTTAATGTAACGAATATAAGCCAACAATTAATTTTCAAACGCAAAATTTTGCACCTGTGCACCTAATTACGTGTATGTTTTCCAAAATATTGGTGTAAAAACTATTCCTAACATGAATAATTGTAAACATTTTATAGGTTCTCATCATCCGTTTTGAATACCTCATATTTGTGCAAATTTTCATCGATGTAGCACCTCTAGAAATCCATTTATATGAATTTAATTTTATAAAATTAATGAATTTTTAACAGCCAAAATAATAAACCTTTCTAAAAATTTTAATATTAGTTACCACTGGAGTATCTTTCCCTCCATAGGTTAAAATTTTCATCTTCCTGCACCTTCAGAAAGTACATAAACGTAAGTCAAATTTTTTAATAATTAAGAATTTTTTATGGAGGAACGAATAAAAATTTAAAATTTCTATATTCCTGTTTTCGTTATTTGGTAAATTCTACGGTTAGAAAAAATTTCAGCATTGTAGTCCATATAGAAATACCTAAACCGCAAAATGTTCGCCCGTAAAAATTGGAATTTTTGCAATTTTTTATTTTATATTTGGATACATTGAAATTTATGTATTTGTGCAAAGTTTCAAGTCTCAAGGTTATATGGAGCTGCCTCATCATGTTTTTTCTCGTGATGGAACAATTCTGGAGCAAAAATGCTCCAAATATGGGAATTATATAAATATCGGATTTCCTTCATTAGGCACAGTTTAACATTAATGGCATAAAAATATAAGCCTCTGATTCCCATTAAAAGCTTACCCATATGAAAGCATTAAGGCTGTTGCCTAGGAAGCCTATTGTTAGATCCAGAAAAATTACCACTTTTTTCGATAAAAATATAAATTTATGCTAATTCTACTCGGATTTGAATTCTGTCTTAAAAATAAGAAACTACAATTTATATCCTATCCGACAGTTTCAGGCTCGAGTTCAAATCTTTATGGGAAGTAATTTTAAAATGCAAATATACCGTATTCACCCGAATCCAAGACGACCCTGAATCTAAGACGACCCCCCATTTTGATGATTCCAAAAGAGAAAAAAGCTCAAATTGACCTTCATGACTACGAAAATTATAAATCTTGTGAAATATTTATTTTCTCTTATACTTTTCTTGAATGTCATTGTCTTTTAACATTTTAAAATCATAAGATCACATCACAAATAGAACCATTCAGGTTTTCAAACAAATTAAATGGTAGCATTCATTTTAAGATAACATTAAAAATAAAGTAAATACATTGAAAGAATATACTCATTTCAGGACAACAAAAAAACATTTCACTGCAAGTGCTGCATAAAATCATTTTATTGTGTTAGTCATCATCACTGTCTATGCAACCTTCATGCTCACTATCTTTATCACTCTCAACTTCATCATCAGTCTCCCACAAAACATCATCCTCACTCCCATCCATGGCATTAGATAAGCAGCATTTCTTAAATCCTTTCACTATTACTTTTGCATTTATTTGTTGCCACGATGCCTTGATCCATTGGCAGAGCATTGCAACTTCAGGTTTCTTAAGATTTCCTTTTGGTGTTAAAGTGTGAGTTCCACTCTGTAACCACTCAGAATACAAAACCTTTAAATTATTTTTAAAACACTTATTGACAGCAACATCTAAAACTTGAAGTTGCGATGTCATTCCTCCAGGTATTACAATAAGATCAATATTCATTATGTTTTTAATTTCAGGAGATAAGTGTCCTTGAATGCATCCAGTGAAAGCATTGCTCTTTGTTTCAGTAAAGCTCCTGGCCGTCTATTCCACACCACATGTAACCAATCTCTTTAGTCATCCACCCCTTTTCTTGACACCTATTATTCCACTTGGCAAATGTTTCTTAGGCATTGTTTTCCGCTTTAGAATCACATATGGTGGTAATTTAGTCCCATCTGCTAAAACCGCCAACATTACCGTGACTCGCATTTTTTCGTTGCCTGTAGTTTTAATTAGGACGGACTTCGCACCTTTTTCGTTCACAGTATAATTAGATGGCATGTAGAAGAAAACCGGAGTTTCATCGGCATTTCCTATTTGGCTCAAAAGGTAATTATTGGTTTTTCTAAGTCCAATTACGTATTTCTGGTAAGCGAGAAGTTTTTCAACATAGTCTTCTGACAATTTCTGACACAGCGAAGTTCGTCGCCGTAAAGAAAAATTATTTCGTCGCATCATTCTCACGCAACAACTTCTGCTGGCCTTGAATTCTTGCAATGATATATTAAGTCCTCTAGTAATTTCATTAGCTTTAAGTATAATACTTTCAGTCGAAACAGGCATACTGTTCTTCCTCATGGTGCGCACAAACTTGACTACTTCTTCTTCAATGCCATGAAATCGGCCTAATTTTGGACCACTGAGCGACTTCCTTGTGGCTTTTTCTAGTTCCTGTTTTGAGAGTTTCCATCGACGCACATTTGCCTCAGATACACCGAACTTTCTACTCGCATCACAGTTATTAGTTTTCTCGGCGTAATTTATCACGATCAGCTTAAAATTTGTATCTTAGCTCCGTCTAATTCCTTGGTTAACTTTCCCTTTGCACTCGTGCCACGTACTTCAACATGATCTATCATTTTAACTTGAGGGTTGTGCATTTAAATCAAGAATGCACAACTCAAAATTACTGTCACACTTAGTGAATCGCGGTGCGTCGTTTGAAAGGGGAATCCCAATGATTTCCGCTCTCATTTGTTTTGACATTGCGGTGGCCATTACGTGCAAGATGAAAGTATGTCGTCTGTGTTATGATCGTCGACGATGATTATTAGTCTAAATAATTATTATTCCCGTCATGTTTTTCTTATTGTTATTACTATTTGTTTATTTCACTTCTTTATGTAGGTACTTGAATTTGCTGTTGTGAATTGTTTACTCTAATATATCATTTGTAAAAACCATTGATTAAATGCTTAAATATACTTCGATTTCGAATGTAAGACGACTCTTGATATTTATAGCTGAAAATTTGGAAAAAAATGTCGTCTTAGATTCAGGTGAATACGGTAAATACCTCTACACCAATTTACATGTTTTCTTATGGGCAAAAAATTGGGCCAAAAGAGGCCAAAATAGCCCCTCGAAATAGGAATTTCGCCAGTTTCGAATTTTTTTTCCTTCGGTTTTCTTCTAAAATGTCTAATCCTACCAAATTTCAACTTTCTGGCACATCTGGAGGTACCTCATAATTTTGTATCCTCCTATATATATATATATATATATATATATATATATATTAGTATATGCGTGCTTGCATTCTGCAAGCTTTTTTAAAATTTAGCATATTTACAATTTAAAATTATTTCCAATGAATGTTGTACAAAATTATGTAACTGTATCAAATTTCAACTTTGTAGCTCATTTAGAAGTGCATTATAATTTCATTCGTCTCAAAGGACAATTATTTGGCAAAGCAGTCTCTAAGATTTCGAATTTTAACGATGTTGGATTTTGTCTTTCTGTTATAACTAGAAACCGATAATTCTGCCAAAATTCATGTTTGTATCTCATTAAAAATTGCCTAACCATTTTCACAGTGGTAAGGTGCAAAACCGCCCTTAAAATTTGGAATTTTTGCATTGTTTTATTTTATCTTCGGTTGCAATAAAATTTATATAACCAGGCCAAATTTCAAGTCTATACGTCATATGGACCTGCGTCATAATTTTGTTTTTCGTATGGAGCAATACTGGGGCAAAACAGCCCCAAAAATAGGAATAATTACAATATCAGAATTCCTTCGTTAGGCATAGCTTAACATTAAAGGTATTAAAATATACGCCTCTGATTCCCATTAAAAGCGTACCCATATGAAAGCATTAAGCCTGTTGCTAGGAAGCCTATTGTTAGACCAAGAAAAATTACCACTTTTTTGCAATAAAAACTATAAAATTACATTAATTCTACTCAGATTTGAATTCTGTCTTCAAAAATAAGAAACTACAATGTATATCCTATCCGACAGTTTAAGTCAAGACTTCGTATCTTGACGGGAAGTAATTTTAAAATGCAAATATAATAACCTATACACCAATTTACATGTTTTCTTATGGGGAAAAAATGGGGCAAAAGGGGGCCAAAATAGCCCCTCAGAATAGGAATTTTGACAGTTTCGGATTTTTTCCTTTGGTTGTGACTAAAAACCTATATTCGTACCAAATTTCAAGTTTACAGACCATCTGGAAGTGCCTCATAATTTTGTATCCTCCTATATATATATATCATGTGTAAGAAGCATCTATATATTATAGATATCATATATATAGGAGGATACAAAATTATGAGGCACTTCCAGATGTGCCAGAAACTTGAAATTTGGTAGGATTATAGCTTTTTGGTCTCAACCGAAGGAAAAAATCCGAAACTGGCGATATTCCTATTTTGAGGGTCTATTTTGGCCCCTTTTTGCCCCATTTTTTGCCCTTAAGAAAACGTAAATTGGTGCAGAGGTTTTTATATTTGCATTTTAAAATTACTTCCCGTCAAGATACGAACTCGAGGCTTAAACTGTCGGATAGGTTATAAATTGTAGTTTCTTATTTTTGAAGACAGAATTCAAATCCGAGTAGAATTAGCATAATTTTATAGTTTTTATCGCAAAAAATTGCTAATTTTTCTGGGTCTAACAATAGGCTTCCTTGGTAACATGCTCTATCCTTTCATATGGGTAAGCTTTTAATGGGAATCAGAGGCTTATATTTTAATGCTGTTAATGTTAAACTACACCTAATGAAGGAAATCTGATATTGATATAATCCTCATTTTTGGGGGTTTTGCCCCATTATTGCCCCATATTAGAACAAAAAAGGCAAGGCAGCTGCATAAGTCCTAGAGACTTGAAATTTGGCATGATTATAGAAATTACATTGCAACCTAAGATAAAATGATAACATCGGAAAAAAATTCCAATTTTTAATGGGTGGTTTTGCCCCTTTTCGGACCCATATGAGTGTGATAATTATAAGGCACTTCTTAATGAGATAGAAACTTGAAATTTGGCAGAATTATGGGTTTTTAGTTACCTCAGATGGAAAAAATCTGAGAGTGTAGAAATTCATAATGTTTGGGGCTGTTTTGCTGCATTATTGCCCCATACGAGGATTAAAATTACAAGGCACTTCTAAATGAGCTACAAACTCCAAATTTGACACGGTTATATGATTATGTACAACATCGATTGGGAATAATTTGAAGTTGTAAAAATGCTAAAATTTAAAAATGCTTGCAGAATGCAAGCACACATTAACTAGTATATATATATATATAGGAGGATACAAAATTATGAGGCACTTCCAGATGTGCTAGAAACTTGAAATTTGGTAGGAATATAGGTTTTCCGTCACAACCGAAGGAAAAATTCCAAAACCGGCATAATTCCTATTTTGAGGGGTTATTTTGGACTCTTTTTGCCCCATTAATGGCCCATAAGAAAACATGTAAATTGGTGTTTAGGTTATTATATTTGCATTTTAAAATTACTTCCCGTCAAGATACGAGCTCGAGACATAAATTATCGAATAGGATATAAATTGTAGTTGCTTATTTTTGAAGACAGAATTCAAATCCGAGTAGAATTAGCATAAATTTATAGTTTTTGTCGCAAAGAAGTGGTAATTTTTCTTGGCCTAACAATAGGCTTCCTAGCAACAGGCTTAAAGCTATCATATGGGTAAGCTTTTTATGTGAATCAGAGGCATATATTTTAATGCCTTTAATATTAGACTATGCCTAATGAAGGAATTCCGATATTGTAATAATCCCAATTTTTGAGGCTGTTTTGTCCAGTATTGCTTTATACGAGAAGAAAAATTATGAGGCAGCTCCATATGACGTAGTGACTTGAAATTTGGCCTGGTTATAAATATTTTATTGCAACCGATGATAAAATAAAACACTGTGAAAATTCCAAATTTTAAGGGCGGTTTTGCGCTATATATGACCCATACCAGTGTGAAAATGATGCGGCAATTCTTAACGATATACAAACATGAAATTTGGCAGAATTCCGATATCGTTAAAATTCGAAATCTTAGCGACTGTTTTGCCAAATAATTGTCCTATGCGACGAATTAATTTATAATGCACTTCTAATTGAGATACAAAGTTGAAATTTGATACAGTTATATGATTATGTACAAAATCGTTTGGGAATAATTTGAATTTGTAAAAATGCTAAACTTTAAAAATGCATATATATATATATATATATATATATATATATATATATATATGTATATATAATATATATAGATGCTTCTTACACATGATATATGAAAAAATATTTATATTAAAAGTAAATGAAAATGTAGCACAAAAAATATTAATGAAAAAATATTTTTGTCCTTCATTTAAATAAAAGTTACGTATTCAGTTGGTCTTCAATGTATACCACAAAGAGCTACTAACGATAAGTTATCTATATAAAATTTTTTTATAAAAAAGAATTTATATTTTTTTACATGTATTTAATAAATTTTCATACTTAATTATACAGGATGATCATTTTATCAGGAAACGCGCTAGCACCGGCCCTCGCGCAGCTAATTCCTCGAACTTTTCAGCCCGTATCGACCGCATGTGGCAGTATGTGTGGTTGCGCTATCTTGTTGGAAATATCCATACTGTCTTTCTTCATCAGTTATCTGAGCAAAAAATGGTTGCAATATGTTTCTAATGTATGGAACCAAGTTCACAGTTTCATTTAAAAAATTGGACCGATTATTTATCTAGCACGAACAGAACACCACATACCAGTCTTTACATCATGTAACGGGATCTAGTGAATTGCATGCAGATTCTTGTCACTCCATATTCAGGAACTCTGAGATTTTACATAACCACTGACATGAAAATTGGCCTTGTCAATTTTGAAGAGCAACTGCGGATCAACGAGCCCATCGTGCACATTTTGCAGCATCCAGTTACAAAATTCAGTCCTTTTGGGAACATCAAGAGATTTGAGCACATGCACTACTCGCACCTTGTATGGGGAAACTTATTTAACCTTGTAGCCTTGAAAGCTGATCCGTAAGATACACTGGTCTCTTGCAACAAACGTCTTAAAGATTTCTAAGGACTAAACTATAACCGTGCTTGAATATCTTGAATTGTTTCATCCGTGAGCACTGTCTTAGTTTATAAAATGCTTAATAAAATGAAATTATAAAACTGTAGTTTATAAAACACTTATTATAATAAAAATAAGCACAGCAATATAAAGAACAGTACCACAGGTCTTTCTTCTGAACAGAATGAAAGATAACTGGCTATTGCTAGCAGAAGACATGTAATCAGGCTCAGGAGAACCCCTCTAATGAGTCACCACATGCGGCCGATACAGGCTGAAGTCCGGAGGAATTAGTCATGCAAGTGCAGGTGCTAGTGTGTTTCCTAATAAAATGATCACCCTGTGAGTGTATGACTGCGTGTGTGCGTGGGCGTGCCAAATGATACGTGTGAGAGAGTTTACAAGAATATCACGTTACGTTCTGACTCTAACATTAAAGATCGCTACGCTGTATTAAAACATTTTGTCTCAATGTCGCCTTTTGTATTAATCTGATCGGTTGGAATACGAGTTCGCTCTTTGCTGCCAAACTAGATACGTGTGAGAGAGTTTACAAAATATCACGTTATGTTCTGACTCCCGTTAAAGATCGATACAATGTATAAAAAACCTGCCTCAGTGTTGCCTTTTGTATTAACCTGTTCCGTTGGAATAACAGTTCGTCCTTAGCCGCCCGGCGACATCGTTTACATGAACATCAAGTCCAGTTCATACAAGCAGATCGAGATGTGTAAAATGTTCTCGGTGATGCAGTATACGTAGACGACGAGCGAGAACACAAGATCATCGAGGAACTGTGTGAGGGCAGTGAGGGGAGTGGTAATGAATTCCTAGACTTTAGTAATTCTGACAGCTAAAGTAAATAAATTAATATTCTTATTTTTGTTTTGAAAAACAATATTTAAGGGAATGTTATCAAAATTACTGTAATGATATAGGTACTAAAAAAAGAAAATAAACTTATTTTACTCAGTTTTATTTTTTCAAAAAAATATTGAGCTAAATATTTTCAGAAAATAAAAATAAAACATTCACTGACCTTATAACAAAATTACTATGTAATGATTATATTCCCGAATATTTTTATATTGCAACTTTATGAACCCAAGCGATAACGTCTTATTCGTCTACTAGGGCATTCGATACCAGATACTAAAAAACTGTCTTTTAATGTAGCTTGCCAGTTTGAAGTTTCCATGTCCACAAGCTGTTCCCCTTCCCAAAAAATATAGAGCAAGGTGCAGGGCCCCCTTAGCCGCGGGGCCCGATTGGGTCCAATAGGTATAATTGGCCTAAGGCCAGCCCTGCATTAGTATATGAGAAAGTTTGTACAATGTATATTGTACCGATTTTTTAAAACTGAATTGATCTTACCCTAGGATTTCCTCAGCCTTTTTCTCTAGCCTTTTATTAAGAATCTCTGTGATGATCTTCAAAGTGTGTGTCAGTAGCCTTATGACTCTTTAAGATAAGAATTTCATTTTAGTGTTTGTGAAAATGTTGTTTTGAATTTTCCATTTAAAGATCATTTATCATTTAATATTTCAGAATACAGAGGATCTTCAGAGAAAGAACCAAATGCATTTGAACGTTTGGTATTTGGAGCTGTAGCTGGCCTGCTCGGTCAATCATCCTCATACCCTTTAGATATCGTAAGGAGAAGAATGCAGACATCTGTCATAACTGGTGAAAAATATGACTCCATTTTAAGTACCTTGATCAAAATATACAGGTCAGTTTATAATTCAAACTACATACAGTGGAATCCCCATTTAACGTTTGCGTCAGGGACAAGTTTTTTGTACCTTAAATCGAGTAATACATTAAATGGGGGTTATCTAAAATTGAAAGACTAAACGGCAGTTCATTAACGTCAAATATGTTTTATTAGTTAAAACACAAATATTAAGCATATAGATTAATTACGATCAATTTTTTCATTCATAAAATTTCACAGAACGAAGTTGTTTGGGAATAATACCAACTGTAAGTCCTCCAGCGAAGGTGATTCTTCTAGCTTATGGTTTTTTTGCAAAATTAGTGGTCATTTCATGGCTGTGACCGTCATTGCACCTACTAGCAGTGAATTTGTGATCTTTAATTCTTCCTAGACAAACTTTCTTAAAACTTTTAAGCAGATAAAAACACTTAATTGAAGCGCTCCTATATAGGAGGAATCAACCATGCATGCAGATCCTTTCAGTTTTTTAAGTTCGCATGCTATAATGAATACATGATATAATTGGGCTCGCATGGGTTATATAAGATAATACAGTAAAACCCCATTATAACTTTGGTTTCAGGAGACAGAATGTACACCCGCATTATCGGCAACCCGCGGTATTTCGGGAAATGATTTTAAAAACGTGAAAGTATATGCGTTATAACAAATTTCATTGCAAAATACTATAAAAACTGATATCGTATTTTGATTTAAATCATACCTTACTTTAATCAGTGTTTTAAAATAGTCTGATATTTTCTTTTGGCGCGACAGCTGATGACGTTTCTTCATCACATACGTTTTAATGTTTTGCAAATGTAAAAGATGAAGATGATAACAATCCAATTCATCACTTCACTGATGTTATCCAATACTTTGCTTATTTAAGGGGTCTCAACCTCACACAACTCTTCATTCTCGCTGTCATTTTTCGATAATTTTTCTGCTCTTCCGCGGTTCTGGACTTCAGCTACAATTTCTTATCATTCTTATAGACTGACAGGAGTTTAGCATCGTGGTAAAATTTGAACCAAGTTGTTTACAAAGAAAATAAATCGTGGTAAAATTTGAACTAAGTTGTTTACGAAGAAAATAAATTGCGGTAAAATTTGAAAAAAGCTTGTTTACAAAGAAAATAAATGGAATCATTTTGGGGAACATGACTAGACCCGCGGTATATCGGAATCCGCGGTATAGTGAGGCATGTTATAATGGAGTTTTACTGTATTTATGAGTTTCGAATAATTATCCCTCAGTGAAGCAGTGTGGTGAGCATTGGCAGACATTTCGACCCCTGTTATCAGCTGACCGTGCATAAAATGACAACGCTAACAGTTCCAGCGTCCTTTTAATCTCATTTGTTACATTTCGGCCCTTCATGCGAAGTGGGATCACAAATTTGATTGCGTGTCTTGTGCGGTCTAGGGAAATGCTACAGTGACTGACGAGTAAGAACATACATCCAAAGTTTTAATAACATCACCGCCTCGATGTAATAATAACATTGTGAATAAGACTTCCCTTTTTTTGGGGGATTGTCTTCCTTTCGGGTTAACAAGGTAAATATGGCTGTGGTAAACACGGGTGACCCAACCAGCTAATGCGTCATGTTAGTGCTCGAGCATCTGCAAAATTAAACGTAAAAAAATCCGTGTTCACGTGATGACGTCATCGCAACTTTTGTGAAGCACGTAACAGATTAGGACATTTAAGGTGGATTGACAAAAGAGCATGACTAAATATTAATTCTTTTGAGTTTATTTAATATAGTAACAACGCCAGTATGTGTTGTGCCATTGATGGTTAGATTGAATTAATATATTACGTCTCCACCAAATGAAATATTCTCGAGTCACGTTGTAAATGCACCTGAAATGGAGGCAATGCCCCACAAGGGACCAGAATTTTGTCCCTTAATTCACAAAATTGAGAAACACTAAATCAGGAGATACAATACATTCTTTATATGGAGCTTTGGTCGTGGCTGCAAAAAAACCGCCTTAAATGTGGGTAAACCTTAAATGGAAGAACCTTAAATCGGGATTCCACTGTAATTCCAAACAATAAGCTACTTGACTGGTTTATGATATTAGACTAGCACTTTGGGAGATTTCATATGGATTTCCGTCTTTGTTGACTAACAAGGGAAGGCACCCAAGTGTAAGTGGTGGATCACGACCAAACTTCACAGGATGAAAGAAAACGAAAAATAATTAGACACGTATTTTCAGAAAGGCGTCTAACGAGCCCGCGTTTTCGAGATATTTGCAATTGAAAATTGAAAAACAAGTGGCTTGTCTACTAATACCATGACGAGCAACACCCTGAAAACAGGTGGCGGTAGCCTAGTGATGAAGTGTCGGGCTGCGGAAGTTGTGTTGCTGGTTTGATCCTTGACATCGCCGAATTTTTTTTCTTTTCCAATCAATTTTTTATGACTTTAGTTTTATGTAAGTTGTCCAAATTACATCATTAATAATTTTCTTTCTTTTTTCAGGCCAGTATTTTAATTTTAAATCCATTCCAATGCACTTTTTACAACATACTCGGATTATATACATACTTGATACATATATACAACATTTTCTACGCACACCCTCCTCGATATTTCCACTGTAGAGTTGCATAGTTTACGTGCCGAATAAGGAGCACTTTATGCCATGTTCCGACGGTTTCTCGAGTCCTTTCGGTGCGTCCTGGCGGTGGGCCCTACCGGGTGGGGTCGCTTTTCGCTCGCTCTCCTAGGGATGGATTAGGGAACCGTAATTTATTCATATGTAATGGTTATACCGCCATTAGTCGGTCACCATTGCCTCATTAGTTACAATTGGCTGGGAACGAGAACAAGAACGGGAAGGTGAACGGCAGCAAACGGTAACGGTAGCGACCCTATCAGTGCACAATAGAACGCGACACGTTCACATTTACGCCTCAAATTGTCATTTCGCCTACAGAAACAATGTGTGGGGATTCAATCGCTACTGCGGTTAATTATACGCAGTTAATTAATTAATTAATGAACAGCAACGATAACAGTATAACAAGATAACAAAGTAACGACAGCAAATAATACATTTTAACGAAAAAAATGGCGGCGCGCATGTATATGTTTAAAATTTATTTAATTTAATTTCTTCGCGTTGCTGTTCTCGTTCCCGGGCAATTGTGCATCTGCCTTTAGTCACATGTGGTCGCCTGTTGTCGGCTGCACGCCGTGAAGTGGGGAACATTGATTGTTTCGAGCGCTTTGCGGGTTCTCTGACCTACAATGCAGACGCCGTGTGAGACGGAGGCCGCTACCTAATCCATCCCTAGGAGTGCGAGCGAAAAGCGACCCCACCCGGTAGGGCCCACCGCCAGGACGCACCGAAAGGACTTGAGAAACCGTCGGAACATGGCATAAAGTGCTCCTTATTCGGCACGTAAACTATGCAACTCTACAGTGGAAATATCGAGGAGGGTGTGCGTAGAAAATGTTATATATATTTATCAAGTATCTATATAATACGAGTATGTCGTAAAAAGTGCCATGGAATGGATTTAAAATTAAAATACTGGCCTGAAAAAAGAAAGAAAATTATTAATGATGTAATTTGGACAACTTACATAAAACTAAAGTCATAAAACATTGATTGGAGAAGAAAAAAATTCGGCGATGTCGAGGATCGAACCTGCAACACAACTTCCGCAGCCCGACACTTTATCACTAGGCTACCGCCACCTGTTGTCACGGTATCGCTCGTCATGGTATTAGTAGACAATTTTCAATTGCAAATATCTCGAAAACGTGGGCTCGTTAGATGCCTTTCCGAAAATACGTTTCTAATTATTTTTCGTTTTCTTTCATCCTGTGAAGTTTGGTCGTGATCTGCCACTTACACTTGGGTGCCTTCCCTTGTCAGTATACTTTTGGGTTATAAATCATAAAAATATATTAATAGTTTTGGAAATCGACTACACAAACAACTTTTTATGATTGGTCCCTTCTTATGCTAAGAATACCCATTTAACAAATACTGGTTAATAATGGCAAATAAAATAGTTTTAATATTAATCAAATGTTATATAAATATTAATCTAATGTCTTCCTAAAAATATGATGGTTAATCTTCTGAATGCCATAATTAACAATTCTTTGTTTACCATCAAAATTGTTAATATTGGAGATAAAAAAGATGACAAATGATGAAATTGCTAGTGCAACATTGCATTCCAAATCTATCTATCTATAAAGAAAAGTGTTTGTATGTATGTATGTGTGAGTGTTTGTGTATGTATGTATGTGTTTTTATAGCTCAGGAACTACAGCATGTAGAAACAAAGAGGATGGTATCATTTTAACCGGAATAAAGTGTTGTGTAGTCAGATTTTTATATCAATGTGATTGACCTCTCTAATTTTAAAAAATATTTTTTTTTCATTTTCTCCATTTGAATAACATGGAGATAAGTGCAGGTTATTTTTCATTTGAATTTTAAAATTGCAGTAGAACCTCATAAACCCGGCAACCTTGGGACCTAGCATTTGCTGGGTTTTTGAAAATTTATAAAAAATCTTTAAGTAATGTACATTTTTGGTAACTGTTTATATAATTTAAATGATGAATAACAATTAAAAGGGAATCATTATCAATAAAGACTATTGCTTATTATACATACATGCACTGAAACAAGGAATTTATTAGAACCATTAAAAAGTAAATAAAGACTGTGAAATAAAGTGTATATCTAATACGCGTTTACAAAATTAATTTCATCACACATTATTCTGAGAATTTTTTAAACAGATCAGGAAAACTAGCTTGCTTCATGCATTTTCATTTTTCCTTCATAAGTTTATCTTGTATTCGATACAAACACGTAATCTCTTGAAAATCAATGGAAGAGCGTTGTTCTAAATCAGATATTATATCTGTGACCAACTGTATACAGCAATCTATTGAAGGTTTACCCTTCACTATGTCTTGATCATCGTCACTTTCATTTTCTTCACCTTTTTCAAAACCATGTCCACTACTTCACATCAGTTAGCTGAAGTACAACAGGCGCATCATTGTCGGTAACAACCCAGTTTTCAATGTCGTCTTCTACCGCTCTTTTTGCTATTGTGAAAAATTTTCGCTTGCTGTATCAGAATTAGGCCTGAAATAGGTACACCTTCACTTCTTCGCTGACAAAACCACTCAAACAATACCTTATCAACAATATTTACCCAGGATGTGTAGTGTTTTACGACTACACATTGCTTTAGGTGTATCACTCTCTGCATAAAATTTCAATATTTTCGTTTTTTTCTTCTTGAAGTCATATGCAGTGTAAATACCAATGCTATATTCTTCGCAAAGTCTCGTCACTGAAATACCTTTGTTAAGTTTTCTTAGTAATCCCACTTTTTTTCAATCGTGAGATTTTTCTGTTTACATTTTGTGGCTTACGGAAAATTCACCGAAAGACAATTCACCGACCACAATTCACCGATTCACAATTCACCGAAAGACAATTCACCGAAACCACAATTCACCGAATCGCAATTCACTGAAAGGTAAATTCACCGACCCACAATTGATGGAATGTAGTATTCATCGAAATTTCCAATTCACCTTATGAAGATGGAGAAGAGCAGAAGTAATATAAACGGAATGTCGGCAACAATGATACGTAACAATAAACCATTAGTGTTTAAGGAGGAGTGGGTATGGGGATGAGAGAAGGAAGATGGAATAGTATGACAAAATGAAATAATGGCATCATGGATATCCTTCCATTACAAATAACTCCTACATGAATAATAAATAACAAATTACGCTTAAGGGAGTAGGGGGAGGAGAAGGGGAAGGTTAAACATTAAAGAATGTAATACTGGCACCATGGATGTCAATCAATTGCAAATAACAACCAATGGCATGGTTAGTTAAAAACGCGGAATTACGCCCAAATTTGAGCGAATCCAAATAGAAGGATAAATTGACTTTCAAATTAAGAAATGTTCCTTTTTCTTTAAAATATTCTTGGTCCGTAGAACGCATGTCAAATTTTCCAATTTTCATTTGCAATAGGAACAAGGGTTGCTGAGCGGAATTTTAAATATTACATATTATCTTACGAGAAATGAAAATAATTCCTAGAGGTCGATCACGCTACATTTTTAGAGATATATTACGCCGTTACCTTCATTTATCCCATTTAAATATCCTGTCAAATTTTCGTTCCTCTGTGTACACCATTTAACGAATTGTCCGAATTTCTATACAGCGTGACACACGGACCAAACAAACAACCAGTCAGAGGACAAACCAATTAATACTGCCCTTTATCATAATTCGAATCTTGCACATGGGCAGATGGACGAATAAAGTGAAAATAGAAGTTTAAAAAATAACACGAAATAAATCCAAAATCTGAGAAATCGGAATTACAAAGTGGTCATAGGATAAGTATGTATGTACTTCGATTTTCAAAGATGCAAACATAAATGAACAGAGAATGATAACTCTCTACTAAAATTCGAAAGAACAAGGCAGCTTCATTTATGACGTTCAATAATCATAATAAAATTCGATGTATAATTTGTACATCGAGAAGAATACCTTAATGGTTTATGTCTCAGATCCGGGGCCATGTTTTGGAAGACTACCTGCTCTTCCATTTCGACCCTCATTAGAGAGGATTAGCGACCCTCACTAGGACTCGGTGTAGTCTATCCTCACAGCGGGTGGTGAAATTCCCGATCTATCATTGCAAAATTGCAATACTTTTTGCAAATAAGACGATTGAAAGTTACGTCATTGCATTGCGGTGAAAATCCTGATTATTGGCGTTTTTTAAATGAAATTCTACGATACATATTAACGGAATTAGTATTCTATTCACGATTACAATACTATCTCTATACATACAATATACTACATATATAGTAAAGTAAAAAATCAATTCATAATTTCATTACGTTACGTATAGCGTTTTTTTTAGCACATTGCTGTATGAGCATACGAACTTATACATGATGCACTTGGTCGATTCCTGAATGTGAATCTGATTTTTTTGGGGTTTTGCTTCGCCCCCTGGATTCTCCACTGATTTCTATATGAGAAAGTTTGTACAATGTACATTATACCGATTTTTTCATTTTGTACAGCAGTGAGCTCTTGGAAATCTGGTCACTTAAATTTCGCTATTAAAAACAGTTTTTAATTTCCTTTCATGTTCCTAAGAATCCGCTAGGAACAAAAATTTCTCTCCCATACCATTATTTTCGTCTCAAACTCATGGGAAGTCGAATTTACAGCCCCTGTTACCACAAGGGGAAACAAAAGAGAGGGATGGGGGAGGAAAGCGAAGGATGTAAGAGGGGTGGGGAAAGAGCCCTAGGGAAGTGTAACGAAGCCCGATGCGGTGGAAATAGGAAAACCCAAGTGCCGCCTTTTATTATCGGTCGCCGGGGTAGGTAGAAACTGGAGGCTTGCACTGATACCGACTTTCGTGTTTGCATCTAAACTTTAGCCTCGGCTTATTTTTTCGTATTCAACGGATATGAATATGTTGTCTTTTTTCAACGACAATGAGTTATGACTAACGCAATTTGGGCGAATACGAGACCAACTCATTTGTCGCACCCAGTGAGGTGCCACCCTAAGGCGGTGCCTTACCCACTTACCGCCTATAGACGGCCCTGGTGGTATCAATAAATAAGGTATTTGTTACAATAAAGTGACGTATAATGGCGAGAATTCTCGCCATCCGTACGCAACGTGATAAGTTTTTTTGCATGTCTAGTTTTTTCACGTTTTTAAATAATATCTAATATAATATTTACATTTTTACACATTTCCAGGGGGAGCAGCTGCCCCCCCTCCTTACCCCTCCTCCATGCTGACGCCATTGATGGACAACGTTGCCTATTCATGAGTTTCATGCTCACAAAACATAAAAGTTAACATTTCTGAAATGAGTAATTGCACAAGAAATGATGCTGGACTTGACGAAAGTGATACGGGCGTAGATCAAATTATCGTTTTATTTTAATGCCATACACTTGGAAGCGGTTTGTATACAAACAAATTTGGTTGGTAATTAACTATTAATGAAAATATTACATCTGACGATTTAATCATGTTAAAAAATGTTTAAAATTTCAGAACAATAGAAAACTATTAACGGTCAAACCACAGGTGATTTTCGTTCCAACTTATTGTGAGGTGAAAATTCACTTAAAAGAAAAGAACGTTCTCTTTTTTACAATAATGTTTTAATTATTTTTCTTTACTATATGGCCACCTTATGGTATGTCGTCAACCCGTCGCAGTCAGTTCATCGCGCATCAAGTCATCGCAAGACAACTTCTCGCACGTCAATTCGTCGCATGACAAACTCGTCGCACGTCAATTTGTCGCAGGACAAACTCGTCACGCATTGCCCCATAAGGAAAGCCCGTAAATCTGTGTAGGGGTTTGTAAGTTTGCTTTTTAAATTATTTCCCGTCAAGTTTCAAACTCGTCATTTAAATTATCGTAAAGATTTAGCGTAAATTGTTAGTTATTATCGGAAAAAGTTGAATCAAAGCCAGCGTTCTATCATGGACAACGTTACCTATTCACGAGTTTCATGCTTACAAAACATAAAAGTAAACATTTCAGAAAGGCATAATTACACAAGAAATTAAGCTGGATTTGGCGATAGTGATACCATAGGAAATGAAATTATCGTTATATTTGAATGCAAAACACTTGGAAGCGGATTGTTTACAAATAAATTTGGTCAATTGTTAAGAAAAGCTAAGTGAAAAAGTATTCTTTATAGGTAGTTTCCAGTTTTTAGTAGAATAAAATCTTTTCGTATATTCTGCATACGCCCTAGAACTGACAGCGAAACTAAATTCACAATATCCGTTGAAATTCAACGAGAACTTACACTTCTTTAAACATTAAACGTCATACCTCAGCTTTTATTACTCCAAAATGAACAATTATTTTTATCGTCATATAGCCTATGTTACCCGCAGGTAAAAATTATAGATCTATGCAAAGTGTGGTCACGGTATCTTCAAAGGTGCGGAAATCACAATTTGTGGGAAGTCTACGTCTAATTATTTACGTTACTGATGCAGTTTTAAAAACTGTTTGCTTAAGGAGAAATCTATTCAACATGAAAATATCATTAAAACTATTTATTATTAATACTAGCACTGCAAGCATTTTAAAAATTTAGAATTTTTGCAATTTCGTATTTTTCCGAACGGTTTTATCCAAAAACATAACCGTTACAAATTTCAAGCTCAGCTGAAAGTGCCTTATAATTTTTATCCTCGTATGGGACAATATTATCATTAGAAACCTTTTATTAGTAATAATTCAAGAAATCAGCATATATTTGGTTTCCGTGTAAACAAAGCAAAATTAAAAAATCTGTATAACATACATTGTACAAACTTTCTCATATATGGGTACTAATGCGTCATTTAGTTATCTTTATAAAATGAAAATGGTATGATCCTGTTTTTAGAAAATCCAATTTTTATTCAAGTTGCCCAAGAATAAACTAGCCTTATGTTCATTCAGTGAGAAAAATGAAATACGTAGTATTATTGTAGATGTATACTCAAGTAACTGTACGAAATTTGATCAAAATCGTTAGTGCCATTTTTGAGAAAATCAAATTGTTGTTAAAGTTGCCTAGAATAAACTAGCCTTATATTCATTTTTTGAGAAATATGATCTATACATTATTATTGAAGACGTAAACACAAGTAACTGTATAAAATCTGATCAAAATCGTGAGAGCCGTTTTTCAGAAAATCGAATTATTTTTAAAAATGTGTAGAATAAACTACTCTTAATTATTGATCAATGTCAACCATTTCTACGTATATTCTGCTCAGTATGATAAAATGTCTAAGTACGAGATTTCATTCATTTTTGCTCTACTGTTTAGGCTCCAGAGCCAGTAACAGACAGACGGCATTGCAAAAACCACTTTTTCGGATTCAGCGACACCTAAAACGTATATTTCCATAAAAATCTTGAGGTCGAATGTTTTTGTGATAACAATACTTTCTCGATACTTTGTATGAGAAAGTAAACAGGATATTACCTACGTTAAATGTTTTCCCATTTTTAATGCATTGGATTCAAATCCGGCGGCAATGGGAGTTGTCATGGCTGCTTTTAATTGGTATTGTCATAAAACTAATAGCATCACGTATTTTTCTGATTCTAAATGTATTTTTACGATAATTCGATCAGGATTCGGATTCTGAACCAGTAAGTCTCAAGTTCGAACTATGTTTCTAAGTAATATTAAAATTCAAATGAAAAATAAGCTGCAGTCACCCCCATGTTATTCAAATGGGAAAAATTAAAAAAGAGAATATTAAAAAAACATTAGAATGATCAATCAAATTGGTTTAAAACCCGACTACACCACTTAACTCTTTATTCCGGTTAAAATGATACCTTTTTCTTGCTTCTAAGTGCTGTAATTGCTGATTTATAGAAAAGCACACACCCAAACACTTCTCTTTATAGATATCTATAGACTATAGATAGACTAGAGATAAGTAGATAGATGCAGATTACTATTTAACCACTAGAAAATTGCCCGGCGTTGCTCTGGTTGATATGATATTTGGCACTTTCCAATGTTAAAAACCTAAAATAAATACCTTTTTTCATGATTAAATACTACATTTTACCGGAAATCGGCTTTGATGGGATTTATGTCTTTTAGAAATATAAAGTTGATTTTTTCAGATTAATATGTTTTTATCCCGAGTTCGTATATTCATTTTAAGAAATATAAATTTGCAAAAGAATAAAATTTTGCGAGTCAAGCAATCGGTTTTTACTTGTTATCTTATGGAAAAATGTCAATGCCCTTTAATGGCAGCACTGACTAATCTCGAATGACCAAACCTTTACCATTCACTAATAAAGAAATCGCAATAAAATTTATTTTATAATCATTATAATTGTTATTTACATAATATATGTATCTTGCAGTATACAGTTTACAAGTGAAGTTCAAGTTTCCTGCTGTAAATAAGTCTATCGTGGAACCCTTGGATTTCCTCGGGTCACAGTTTGAAGACCTTTGTCGTAGAAAGCGTTGAAAGATTCTTCCAGGGATAAGTACATGAAGGAGCGTGTCCCACGTCAGGAGGCAAAAGGAACGGTTAATGACCTTCTAGTTGGCTTTCCTCCACACCCTAACCACGCAGGGGGAGGGGGGGATACACTTCGAGGTTGAAAGGGTAGAAAGTGGAGCTTCCAATGACATATGGTCAGAATCGAAAATGTTCCTTCCCACTGAAACAGAAACCTCAACGGAAAGGATAAGATTTAAAATAGCCTCCTCATGGGTAACACTAATTTTTACCGAAGACAGAAACCAAATCTTGACCGAATTAGCGGAAAAATGCGTTTAGAACAAGGGTCTCAAATTCGCGGCCCGCACGTGGTCTGCTTGTTCATTTTATGCGGCCTTCTCACTGGTCTTATTCTAATTATATAATTCTGCCCGGCTCATTTTCGAACAATTTTTCCAATTTAAAAATATTTGTAGTCCTTTTGAAGTGTAAGTTTTTCATTTTTGGCCCGCGAACAATTTGCATTAGAGATCTCTGGTTTACAATCAGAAAAAGACGTGATTTTATCCATTTTATTACAACACCAAATATAAATTAACATGACAACTCCCATTGCAGCCAAATTTCAATCCAATGAATTTAAATGAGAAAACATTTACCGTTAGTAATATCATCTTTCAATTTCTGTGTGCGTTTTAGCTTTCTTTACATGGCACCCAAATAATTGTTTATATCTATTATATATAAAAGCTACTTACATAAGATATAGGACGAGAATACAAATTATGAGGCACTTTCCGATGTGCTAGAAACTTGATATTTGGCACGATTATAGGTTTTTGGTCACAACCGAAGGAAATAATCCAGAATAGTTGAAATTCCAATGCTGAGGGTCTATTTTGGCCCCATTATTGCCCCATAGTAAAAGCACATAAATCAGGGAAGAGGTGTTTATATTTGCTTTTTTAAATTATTTCCCCTCAAGATTCGAACTTGGTACTTCAAATATCGGAAAATATAGTATACTAGTATTAATGGTTTTAATGATATTTTCATGTGGAATAGAGTTCTCCATAAGCAAAGAGTTTTTAAAACTGTGACAGTAAAGTAACGTAGATTTTCCATAAATTGTGATTTCCACACCTTTGAAGATATCGTGACCACACTTCGCATAGATCTATAATTTTTCCCTGCAGGTAACATAGTCTATATGACGATAAAAAAATTTGGGGGCAGGGGGTGCTTGATTCAATAATTATTATAACATTTATTATTATAACTTATTTATTATTATAACTTGGCATTATTTTTCTGGTGAATAATTACAATTAATAAGGCTCAGCTTTTATTAGTTTAATTGTAAAGTGCGTACCACAAAATATGTTGAGTTGCTTTAGGTAACCTTGGTTTTTAAATAAGTTACGGAGGCCGAAGGTGAAAATATCGCTTCGGTCTATTTATCGGTCGGCGCAGACCGCGCTTTTGTTTATACATCCATATCATGAGAACTATAAAAGGCGTTGGATTGGTGCTGTTTCCAGAAGTAAATTTCAACATTTATGCACATTTTCTTCGCTTAATGTATCCCTCTAAATCAATTAGGAAAACAGTTTTCCGCAGACTGATTTTTTCATGTCCCAAGCAGAAATTTCAGTGAATGAGAAAAGTTATTCCTTTTTCAAAGGTGTTTCAGTAATAATATATGCTTTTGATTTCTGTCTTTGCTATAAGCAATCTTTTGTGAGGCACAAGAAATTGTCCTTTTTTGATCAATAGAAGCCGAGATAAGACGTTTTATGTTTAAAGAGAAATAAAAACGCAGATACCGGAAGGTTTTATAAGTAACGTTAATAATTTTTCAAAGGCGTTTGATATATAATATGTGTTTTTGATCTCTATGGTTGTAATATGCAGTCTTTCAAGAGGTATGAAAAAAATAATTGTCCATATTGGAGTAATAGAAGAAGAGATATGACGTTTAAAGAAGTGTAAGTTCCCGTTGAATTTCAACGGATTTTGTGAATTTAGTTTCGCTGTCAGTTCTAGGGCGTATGCAGAATATACGAAAACGTCTTATTCTACTAAAAACTGGAAACCACCTATAAAGAATACTTTTTCACTTAGCTTTTCTTAACAATTGACAAAATTTATTTGTAAACAATCTGCTTCCAAGTGTGTTGCATTCAAATATAATGATAATTCCATTTCCTATCGTATCACTTTCGCCAAACCCAGCTTAATTTCTTGTGTAATTATGCCTTTCTGAAATGTTTACTTTTATGTTTTGTAAGCATGAAACTCGTGAATAGGTAACGTTGTCCATGATTGAACGCTGGCTATGATTCAACTTTTTCCGATAATAACTAACGATTTACGCTAAATCTTAAATGTTACCTGCAAGGTAAAATTATATGCGAAGTTTCGTGACGATTTCTTCAAAACGAAAACTGTAAGTAAAACCAGCAAGACCACAATAATTATCAAAAAATAAATCAACAAAGGAACTTACATAATGGTTTAATTTAACGAAAGACAAAAAAGTAAATAGAGAACGTTTAAGAAAAAGAGTGAATATTACCCTCAGACCATTAGCTCGATTCTCTCATCCACGAGTTCTGTAACTAGAAAATTGTTTACATCAACAATACTTTGGAAACAATGAAACAATTTATCCAATCGAAATTTGTGGAAAATCTACGTACGATTATTTAAGTTACTTACAGAGTTTTAAAAACATCTTGCTTTGGAGAACTCTACTCCACACATAAACATCATTAAAAACTGTTTATTAGTAACTAGCAGAAATTCCTGTTGAATTTCAAGGAATTTAGTGAACCTACTACAGCACAACATACAAACTCTTTAAAATACCTATATAGTATATACTTTTTAACTTACAATTAGCTTTTCTTAACAATTAATCATATTTGCTTGTAACAATCCGTTTCCGAACGTATTGCATTCAAATATAACGATAATTGTATTTCCTATCATATGTATCACTTTCGCCAAATCCAGCTTCATTTCTTGTGTAATTATGCCTATGAAATGTTTACATTTATGTCTTGTAAGCAAGAAACCCGTGAAAAAGCAACGTACGTTGTCCATGATTGAACACTAACTGATAAATGTACACCAGATACGTGAGCCTATTTATGTTAATAAACATTATAATGTAGAATATAATGATTTTACTTACAAAAAATGTAAGATTCCAGTATTCAATAGATGAAAGAAGGTTCAATTACTTCCATCAATAAACGCTTCCTGAATAATAATCACTATCTATTTACGTTGCTATCCATAAACATCAATCATTTCGTTGCTTAAACAAAAGTATGAAGCGAACAACGCTAAACTTTCGTCTGTTTGTAAGCTTCATTGAAGCTAACTGCATCGGAGGTAACAATGACGGCCGCCATGGTTACGCCCAGAAAGACTACGAAAAATCCACAGAATTTCGAAACAAATACCGTATTTCTCAAAATCTCGAGGGTATAACATGTAAACTTCGCAGGAATAAGATGGCGTAGAGCTTTATTCGTCGAATAAAGCAAAAACGAAGGAAATCGGTCCATATTTACGTATTTTAATGCTAGAAGGAAGAATACCTTGCAAGTCAAGAAATGGATTCATACGTGTTATATTATTGAAAAATGTTAATCTCGTATATTGGCAGCACAGGTTAATCCCGGTTGGTCAAACACTGACCGTTCACTAAGTTAAGATGTAAGGAAGAATCGTACCAAATTTGATTATTCTAGCTTTTATCGTTTAGGAGGAGTTCCATGAACAAATAAACCAACAAACTCACCCTTCAAAATATATTATTGTAGATATTTCAATTATAATAGACAAATATTAGGTTGTCATTTAAACAAAGTAACCACGCACAGAGAAATTGAAAAACGATATTACGCTAAAAATTTTTCAATATAAATGCATTGGAGTGTGAATATCGGCGACAATCAGAGTTGTCATGGTAGCTTATAATGGGTATTATAATAAAACTGATAAAATCACGTATTTTATTGATTAGCATTTTTATGCTAATTTGATCAGGATTCGAATTATTTCTTCAATAAAAATAAACATTCTTCTATTCTTCATAGAACCATTCAAGTCTCAAGTATGTACCATGTTTCTAAGTAACATTAAAATTCAAATGAAAAATAATCTGCACTAGTCCCTATGTTATTCAAATAAAAAAATAAATTATTTTTTAAAATTTGGCAGATGAAATCGATATAAAAACCTTACTACACAGCCGTAGTCGTTCTTCTGATTAAAATGATACCTTTCTCTTGTTTCTACGTGACGTAGTTACTGCGCTATAAAATTACATACAAACATTTTATTTTATATATATAGATTATTCATCTATGACTTATTTGCAGTCAAATGACATCCCTGGTGCCGGTATTATGTTCTTTAATGTTTAACATTCCCCCTCTCCTGACCCCACCATAAGCCTTGAGTGCGTCATTTGTTTATTTATTGTTTATTATTCATCTAACAGTAATTTTCAGTCGAATTACACCCACGGTGCAAGTATTCCGTTAAATGTTTAAACTTCCTCCTTTCCTCCCCCTACCATAAGCCTTGAATGCGTGATTTGTTTATTTGTTGTTTATTATTCATCTACGAGATATTTGCAACCGAATGACACCCATGGTGCCAGTATTTCGTTTTTTAATGTTTAACCTTCCTCTTTTCCTCCCCTACCATAAGCCTTGAGTGCGTCATTTGTTTATTTATTGTGTATTATTGATATACGAGTTATTTGCAATCGAATGACACCCATGGTGACAGTATTACGTTTCTTAATGTTTAACCTTTCGCCTTTCCTCCCCCTACCATAAGCGTTGAGAGCGTCATTTGTTTATTTATTGTTTATTATTCATCTATGAGTTATTTGCCATCGAATGACATCCATGGTTCCAGTATTACGTTTTTAGTGTTTAACGTTCCCGTTTTCCTCCCCCTACCATAAGCCTTGAATGTGTGATTTATTTATTGTTTATTATTCATCTACGAGTTATTTGCGATTGAATGACACCCATGGTGACAGTATTTCCTTTTTTAATGTTTAACCTTCCTCTTTTCCTCCCCTACCATAAGCCTTGAGTGCGTCATCTGTTTATTTATTGTGTATTATTGATATATGAGTTATTTGCAATCAAATGACACCCATGGTATTCCGTTTTAAATGTTTAACCTTTCCCCTTTCCTCCCCCTACCATATGCCTTGAATGTGTGATTTGTTTATTTATTGTTAATTATTCACCTACGAGTTATTTGCAATGGAATGACATCCATGGTGCTAGTATTCTGTTTTTAAATGTTTAACCTTCCCCCTTCCCTCCCCCTACCATAAGCCTTGGGTGCGTAATTTGTTTATTTATTGTTAATTATTCATCTACGAGTTATTTGCAATTGATTGACATCCATGGTGCCAGTATTACATTCTTTAATGTTTAACCTTCCCCTTCTTCTCCCCCTACTCCCTTGAGCGTAATTTATTTATTATTCATGTAGGAGTTATTTGCATTGGAAGGATATCCATGATGCCATTATTTCATTTTGTCATACTATTCCATCTTCCTTCTCTCATCCCCATACCCACTCCTCCTTAAACGCTAATGGTTTATTGTTATGTGTCATTGTTGCCGACATTCCGTTTATATTACTTCTGCTCTTCTCCATCTTCATAAGGTGAATTGGAAATTTCGATGAATACTACATTCGATCAATTGTGGGTCGGTGAATTGTGATTCGGTGAATTGTGGTTTCGGTGAATTGTGAATCGGTGAATTGTGGTCGGTGAATTGTCTTTCAGTGAATTGTGGTTGGTGAATTGTCCTAGATCCACATTTAGTAACACCGCTTATGGGTTGTCTTCTTTTTTTGAAGTCGTGTCAAAATAAAATTTAACAAAATTACTGGTTGCTATCACCATGAATCTAAACATGTGGTAAAAGAAACAATGAAAATAGATAAGCATACATCATTTAACCCTTGGGTATTTGGGCGGCATCTACTAGACGCCACAGTATATATACGTGCGTACATTTTCTTTATTTATATATTTTTGGTCTTCCCCGTTTGTATACCTTCATATTAGCATCGACACATTTTGGATTTCATGTTGATGCATTGTACGTTGATTTGTAATATAAAGTATTAGCTGAAATAATCAGTGCGAGTCTATTAGACGCCACGCAGGCATTTGTGTTGTCATTTTTGTTCTTGCCTTTGGGTACTTGCGCGGCGTCTACTAGACGCCACCGTAATATATACGTGCTTACTTTTTCTTTATTTATAATTTTAGGTAATTCCCCGTTTGTATACCTTCTCATTACCATCTGCGTATTTTGCATTTTATATTTTTGAAAAACCTTATTTTCCTAGAAGCTACTAGTTTCTAATATTATATTTTATTACCTATTATATACTATGTTATAAAAATATAAAGAAGAAAGCTGTAATGAAATGGAAATGTTGTTTTTGGAAAAGACAAAGTTACAAAATGGAAACTCCACAGGCCAGTTCAGAATGTGCGAACATGCTCACACAACATTGTAATGCATTTGCCGGGTGTAAGAGATGAAGCCAGAAGTGCAAAATCTGTTTTGGAATGTTGAGAAGCAGTTTTACTTTCTCATACGAAGTATCGAGAAAGTATTGTTTTCGCGAAAAAATTCGACCTCGAGATTTTTACAGAAATACACGTTTTAGGTGTCGCTGAATCCGAAAAAGTAGTTTTTGCAATGCCGTCTGTCTGTCTGTCCATCCGTCCGTCTGTCTATCTGTCTGTCTGTCTGTCTGTTTGTTACTGGCGCTGGAGCCTAGACGGTAGAGCGAAAATGAATGAAATTTTGTACTTAGGTATTTTATCATACTGAGCAGAGTATACGTAGAAATGGTTGACATTGATCAATAATTAAGAGTGGTTTATTCTACACATTTTTTAAAATAATTCGATTTTCTCAAAAACGGCTCTAACGATTTTGATCAGATTTTATACAGTTACTTGTGTTTACGTCTTCAATAATAATGTATAGTTCATATTTCTCAAAAAATGAATATAAGGCTAGTTTATTCTAGGCAACTTTAACAACAATTTGATTTTCTCAAAAATGGCACTAACGATTTTGATCAAATTTCATACAGTTACTTGAGCATACATCTACAATAATACTACGTATTTCATTTTTCTCAATGAATGAATATAAGGCTAGTTTATTCTTGGTCAACTTTAACAAAAATTGGATTTTCTAGAAACCGGCTCATACGATTTTAATTTTCTAAAGATAATTAAACGACGCATTATTATACGAGAAAGTTTGTACAATGTATGTTGTACCGATTTTTTACGGACCAACTGCTTTCTCTAATTGTTGTCAACACTAGCAAGTTTATTTACAGTAGAGAAGACCAGTTTAGCAGAGAGAGAGAGAGAGAGACAGTAAGCTGACAGATCTAACTGAAATGAAAGCCTTTATAGGTCTTTTATACTTGAGTGGGTATCACAGAAGTAGCAAGTTGAACACAGCTGACATTTGGGCTACTGATGGTTCTGGTATTGAGCTTTTCCATTTAGTTATGTCCAGAAATCGATTCCGTTTTCTTTTACAAAATATACATTTTGATGACAAAATGACAAGATACGAAAGAAATCTTGTTGATAAACTGGTGCCTGTTAGAGAAATTTTCAACCTATTTGTTTCTCGTTGTCAAGAAAATTATTCTGTAGGGGAGTATGTAACAATTGAAGAAATGCTGCCTAAATTCAGAGGAAGGTGCTCATTCCGTCAGTACATTCCAACTAAGCCTGGAAAATATGGAATCAAGATATATTCATTGGTGGATGCTAAAATGTTTTACACGGTGAATTTAGAAATTTATGCTGGAAGGCAACGTGATGGTCCATTTCAACTACGTAATAGTCCTCATTCTGTTGTGAAAAGACTTTCTATTATGGATCTTTTGAAAAATCATCGACTAACCTATGTAGTAACTGTAAAAAAAAAAATAAGTGCCAACTTCCACCTGGCATTGTATCAACTAGTAACTGAGAACAATTTACGACACGTTTTGCTTTTCAAGTAAATGTGACATTAGTGTTGTATATTCCCAAAAAACGAAAAAGCGTCCTTCTATTTAGTAGTATGCACCATGATTCTGCTATAGATAACGAAACAGGTGAAAAGAAGAAACCAGAAACTGTCTTATTTTATAATGCAACCAAATCTGGCGTTGACGAAGTGGATAAAAAATGTGCAACATATTCTGTCTCCAGAAACACCAGGCGGTGACCTATGGTCATTTTTTACACATTGTAAACATAGCAGCTATGATCGCTCATGTAATTTATTTAGGGAACCGCAATCCAGGTTTAGAAAAAAGGAAGCATTTTATAAAGTCGTTGGCCTTAGAATTAGTCAAAAACCACATGCAAAACAGATGAAAAATTGCTTGTTTGCCTAAAGAATTGAGGAAGTGAACAGTAGAAGTTACTTTAGAATGTGAAGAAAATCAACTTGGTACAAATTTTGGCATGGCAGAAGAGCCAAATAGAAAATATATGACAACAGACTAGTCGGAAGGAAGCAAGTGTGTTAGAAAAAAGAACCAAATGACAAGGTATCAATGTTTAAAATGTGACAAATTTATATGTTTAGAACATGCAAAATATTTATGTACTCTTTGCAATGATGAAAATTAATGATTTTGTTATGAAAAATTATTTTTTTTATATTAACATGCGATGCAGTTCATTTTTTCTTTTGGTTTGTGTCAAAGAGAAATATACTAGATTTATTGCTAAATCTTGCTTGGTTTTATGACTTCAAAATAAAGGAAACTTTGCAATCTAACTATATATAGTTGTATAATTTTAATTAGTTTATGCCATAATAAAGACAGGCGTCTCTCAGAGGCCGCGCGAGTACTGACGTTAAAAATATTTGCGAGGGCACCCAAGGGTTAAAGTAATTTCTAATTTTTTTTACATATAACTTTCAAAAAAGTGGTGAGTTTTTGAGAATGCCGGGTTTATGAGGTTCTACTGTACTTAGAAACATGGCACAAACTTAAGACTGGGATGGTTCTATGCAGGAAAGAACAAAGTTTATTTTTATTGAAGGCAAAATCCGAATACTGATTGAATTAGCTTAAAAATGCATTTAGAATAATAAAAATACGTGATTTTATCAGTTTTATGACAATATCAATTATAAGCTACTATGACAAGACCCATTGTCACCGAAGCTGAGAGTCCAATGCATTTATATGGGGAAAATTTTAACGTAACATCGTTTTTCAATTTCTGAGTGTGATTCTGATTTGTTTACATAGCAACCAAATATTTGTTTATTTTAATTGAAATATTAGTAAAAAGCTTTTTAGTAATATTTTTGTATGGCATAGAGTTCTCCAAAGCAAACTGTTTTAAAAATAAGTAACTTAAATAACACTGCTTAACAGCTATTTTGTATCTGGCATGAAAATATGTGTTCTTACCTAATTTGGGTGTGCTGAATTCAAATATGCCACTGAAAAGTTCATATCACCTACAGATTTGGAGATATTCATCACCAAACATAAAAAATTTAACAAATTTTGTGAAATTATGGTAGCCGTGCGATTCACAGCTCAATTCAATTTCACCACTTACAGGATTTTACAATCACTTCAATTCAGCATACAGCTCCATTAAAACATCCATCTACGATGCTACACATGAGATAATTAAGTCAAGCAGGAGACATACACATTGAACACAACATTGTAACAGGGACAAATTACCCAGCTTGCTAACTCATATTTTTAAATCAATTGAATCACAGTTAACTCAGTCACAAGATGAACTAATCAGTTATGTGTATTAGGATTATGGACCTTTGTACTACCAATCTGTAAATAAACGCAGTCTTCATTTTCTATTTCTTAATTAGAAAAATTATATTGTATGTGGATACATTTCTCGTGGACACCCTGTATTTTATGTTTTTTACTGCAGAGTGTGTTAAATGTGTATAAATAATGGAGCAAAACAGCCCCTAACATTAAGAATTATTACACTCTCAGATTTTTTCCATCTGTTGTAACTGAAAACCCATAATTCTGCCAAATTTCAAGTTTGTATCTCATTAAGAAGTGTCTTATAATTATCACACTCGTATGGGGCCGAAAAAGGGCAAAACCAAACATTAAAAATAGAAATTTTTGCAATTTTGCAATTTTATCTTAGTTTGCCATGAAAATTCTATAATCGTGCCAAGTTTCAAGTCTCTAGGTCCTATGCAGCTGCCTCGCATTTTTTGTTCTCGCATGGGTCCGAAAAGGGGCAAAACCGCCCTTTGAAAATGAGAATTTTTGTAATTTTATAATTTCATCTTAGGTTGCAATGAAATTTCTATAACCGTGCCAAATTTCAAGTCTGGGTCCTATGCAGTTGCATCGCCTTTTTTGTTCTCGAATGGGGCAATAATGGGGCAAAAGAGCTCCAAAAATGAGGATTATTACAATATAGGATTTCCTCCATTAGGCATAGTTTAACATTAACAGCATTAAAATATAAGCCTCTGATTCCCATTGAAAGCTTACCCATATGAAAGGATTGAGCTTGTTACCAAGGAAACCTATTGTTAGACCCAGAAAAATTAGCAATTTTTTGCGATAAAAACTATAAAATTAAGATAATTCTACTCGGATTTGCATTCCGTCTTCAAAAATTAGAAACTACAATTTATATCCTATCCGACAGTTTAAGTCTCGAGTTCGTATCTTGACGGGAAGTAATTTTAAAATGTAAATATAAAAACCTCTGCACCAATTTACATGCTTTCTTATGGGCAAAAAATGGCGGAAAAATGTGCCAAAATAGCCCCTCAAAATAGGAATTTTGCCAGTTTCGGATTTTTTCCTTTGGTTGTGACTAAAAACCTATAATCCTACCAAATTTCAAGTTTCTGGCACATCTGGAAGTGCCTCATAATTTTGTATCCTCATATCTATAATATATAGATGCTTCTTACACATGATATATCATATATATAGGAGGATACAAAATTATGAGGCACTTCCAGATGTGCCAGAAACTTGAAATTTGGTAGGATTACAGGTTTTTGGTCAGAACCGAAGGAAAAAATCCGAAATTGGCAAAATTCCTATTTTGAGGGGCTATTTTGGCCCCTTTTTGCCCCATTTTTTGCCCATAAGAAAGCATGTAAATTGGTGCAGAGGTTTTTATATTTGCATTTTAAAATTACTTCCCATCAAGATACGAACTCAAGACTTAAACTGTCGGATAGGATATAAATTGTAGTTTCTTATTTTTGAAGACAGAATTCAAATCCGAGTAGAATTAGCGTAAATTTATAGTTTTTATCGCAAAAAAGTGGTAATTTTTCTGGGTCTAACAATAGGTTTCCTTGGTAACAAGTTCTATCCTTTCATATGGGTAAGCTTTCAATGGGAATCAGAGGCTTATATTTTAATGCCTTTAATGTTAAACTATGCCTAATGGAGGAAATCCTATATTGTCATAATCCTCATTTTTGGAGCCCTTTTGCCCCAGTATTGCTCCATACGACTACAGAAATGATGAGGCAGCTCCATATAACCCAGAGACTTGAAATTTGGCCTGGTTATAAAACCTTTATTGCAACCGAAGATAAAATAAAACTGCGAAAATTCCAAATTTTAAGGGCGGTTTTGCCCTATTTAATACCCATACCAGTGTGAAAATAATATGGCAATTCTTAATGAGATGCAAACATGAAATTTTGCAGAATTATGGATTTTTACTTACAACATAAAGAAGAAATTCGATACCGTGAAAATTCGAAATCTTACAATTAGCAACTGTATTGCCACATAATTGTCCTATGCAACGAGTAAAATTATAATGCACTTCTAAATGAGCTACAAAGTTGAAATTTGATACGGATATATGATTTTGCACAAAATTGATTGGGAATAATTTGAAATTGTAAAAAGGCTAAATATCAAAACTGCTTGCAGAATGCAAGCACACATTAACTAGTATATATATATAATATATCATGTGTAAGAAGCATCTATATATTATAGATATATGAGGATACAAAATTATGAGGCACTTCCAGATGTGCCAGAAACTTGAAATTTGGTAGGATTATAGGTTTTTGGTCACAACCGAAGGAAAAAATCCGAAACTGTCGAAATTCCTATTTTGAAGGGCTATTTTGGCCCCTTTTTGCCCCATTTTTTCCCCATAAGAATACATGTAAATTGGTGTAGGGGTTTTTATATTTGCATTTTAAAATTACTTCCCATCAAGATACGAACTCGAGTCTTAAACTGTAGGATAGGATATAAATTGTAGTTTCTTATTTTTGAAGACAGAATTCAAATCCGAGTAGAATTAGCTTAATTTTATAGTTTTTATAGCAAAAAAGGGGTAATTTTTCTTGGTCTAACAATAGGTTTCCTTGGTAACAAGCTCTATCCTTTCATATGGGTAAGCTTTTAATGGGAATCAGAGGCTTATATTTTAATGCTGTTAATGTTAAACTACACCTAATGAAGGAAATCCGATATTGATATAATCCTCATTTTTGGGGCTGTTTTGTCACACAACAAAAAAGGCGATGCAGCTGTGTAGGACACAGAGACTTGAAATTTGGCACGGTTATAGAAATTTCATTGCAACCTAAGATGAAATTATAAAATTACTAAAAATCTCATTTTAAGGGGCGGTTTTGCCCCTTTTCTGCCCCATGCGAGAACAGAAAATGCGAGGCAGCTGCATAGCACCTAGAGATTGACATTTGGCACGATTATAGAATTTTCATGGCAAACTAAGATAAAATTGAAAAATTCCAAAAATTGGAATTTTTAATGTGTGGTTTTGCCCCTTTTCGGCCCCATACGAGTGTGATAATTATAAGGCATTTCTTAATGAGATACAAACTTGAAATTTGGCAGAATTATGGGTTTTTAGTTACAACAGATGGAAAAAATCTGAGTGTGTAATAATTCAAAATGTTAGGGACTGTTGTCTTCCATTATTGCCCCATACGAGGATTAAAATTATAAGGCACTTCTAAATGAGCAACAAACTCCAAATTTGACATGGTTATATGATTATGTACAACATCGATTGGGAATAATTTGAATTTATAAAAATGCTAAAATTTGAAAATGCTTGCAGAATGCAAGCACATATTGACTAGTATATATATATAAGTGAAACTCAGATTATATTTGTTCATTATGCAAATCTACACCTTTGAAGATATCATTACAAAACTTTGCATAGGTATATAATTTTACCATCAGGGTAACGTAGGCTATATGATGATAAAAAATTTTTTGGGGATGGGAGTGATTAAATCAGTAATTATTTTTCCATAAGTTTACATGTAAATTTCCATTTTTTAGGTTGATGGGATTTTTCTCTTCATTCATCTAAATACCTAAATATCGACCAATTTTCTTCATTATTGCTTTATTCAACAGTTATAACTCTATACTATCTTATTCTTGCGATGTGTAGATGTTACATGGTCAAAGTTTTCAGAAATATGCAATTTGTTTAGAAATTTTGTGGATTTTTCGTACTCTTTGCATGCGTTGCCACAGCGGCCATCATTGTTACCTCCGATTCAATTAGCATCAATGTAGCCTTCCAATAGATGAAAGTTTAGCATTATTCATTTTGCACTTCTGTTTAAACAACCAAATGATCGATCTTTATACATAGCAATGTAAATAGATAGGAACTGATAGTCAGGGCTCGACAAATTATGCCAAGTCCTACTCGCCAGATGATAAATATATTCGCCACCCCAAAAAATGTGTTTTTTTAATGTCATAATTTATGACTCATAAATTCATAATAACAACATTGGTTTCATATGATATTCTTTATTATCCTTCATTCTTACAGTACAGAAAGTATACATTTTTATTTTTTGTCATTTGCGTGCTTATGACCCTTTGTATGACGAATAGTTTTACTCGAAAAATACCACCGTTCAATAGCACATTCTGGCTTGTACAAATTAATTGACGGTCCATTGATTGATATCATTAACAGGTCATCTAAACTAGAATTCTGTAACGATGTCCTGTTTTTAGATTTAATTGAATTCATGGCACTGAAACCCCTCTCACATGATGCCGTTGAAGTTGGTAGAACTGCTGTTATGGATGTCAACTTACTGAACAACGGAAATCTTTCTCCGTGTGAAACTATTGCATTTAGAATATTTTCCAGCTTCAAATGCTTACATAATACTTTAACTTCATATCATTCATTAAGAATAGTTTTAGTAACTTTCTCAAGTGAATCTTTGGAAATGATATGATGAAAATGGCGAATGAGCGTCTTTATCTCAGAATCACCATTATCTCTTAAATCACTACCAGACGGCCACGAAACAGTATCGAATACAGAACAGGCAGCAGATACTTTGCACTGACTAGTGTCAAAAAATCTGCCTTTCAAAGATTTCATGCCTGTTTTAATTAATTTAATTCTATCTGGTTGAAATTCCAATTTTCCCTGCGGTATTCCACGTAGCTGAACTCCTTTAAATTTTCCAGTCATAGACGTGTTATCGAAAACTGTTTTCTCCATTAGTCCTTTAGTATGTTCTAATTCCTCCAAAGAATGTAATGCACTTTCCACGTGCAATTTTACATTGCTGAGTAGAAGATTTTCTCTTTGAAAAATTAGGGACAACTTCTTAAAAACAGGAAGAAAATCCAGTAAGAAATGTACTATTAGTAAGAACCTAAAATCTTTTAAAATCCTCAGAAATCCTTTGCATTGGTTAGATTCAATAGTATTTCCTGATTCCACAATAGATTCCATATGGATAATACATGATTTCCAATCTGCAAGAAGTGATTTGATGGCTCCAATTTTACTGGCCACTCATCGAATTTTATGAATATGTTGGATTTTAAAAATTTTTGCGGACAACAATTTTGCAACATTTTGAGAATGTCGTCTACCTGTGAAATGTAGGGAACATCTTTCACAGATTTCCGAACACATAGTTGTAATTTATGTGCAATGCAATCAGGGCAGGCGCGATGGGCCTCAGGCAGCACATAGCTTGGGGCTGCATTTTCAGACGCATATTGAGAAAAAATCAACGACCGTTATGGATATTCGAAAAAGAAAATGGTGCCCATTCATTGTCGTTCACCACTTCAACATCAACTTACATGATTTTGCACTCAGAGCATTTAAAAACATAATTTGATTTTTTTTATCTCTCCATGACCTTTAGAGCTACCCCGTGGACTCAAGATGTTTAGGTTGGAGATTCCTTTGCTTTCTGCTTATGGATCTTTGGTTGGCATCTGGTTTATGTTCCTCTTAATTAAATTCTTAGCATCTAGCATGCCTTTCTTCGCTTTCCTAGTTCCCAGTCAGAATTACGGGATCACCGGACTCGGTCGTGTTAGAAGATAACTCTCCAAAGAGTACAAGCCTACAAGTATCATCTAATGTAGGCAGCCTGTCCTAGTGTAGTTTTGTTTAATTATGGCTACACCGAACTTCTGCAGAGGGGTCCTAAGTGCATCCTTACCACTGTTTCAGCCAGTAACACTGACACCTTCTTCTTGGATTATCTTTACATCTAGGTACGTAATCGCTCATCAATATAATGACAGCATTTTTATCAGAAAATTGGTATACATGATACAGTGGCGGATTTAAGCATTCTGGGGCCCCTGGCGCTAAATTATTGGGGCCCCTGGCACTGAACAATTGGGGGCCATGCAATCTAAATATATATGCTGAAACCTCGCCAAATGAATTCCACTCTATTTGACCTCTTTAAGATCGCATTAATAAATAAAGTACCACACAGCGAAATATAAATTTTTGTACATCATTATTAAAGTGATACATTTAATATATCTGAGATTATATAGAAAAAAAATTTCGGGGTCCCTTATCACAAGGGGCCCCTGACATGCGTCATTTGCGACTCCCCTTAAATCCGCCACTGATATGATATCGTATTTTGTAGGAAACAGAGGAATTCTAAAATACTAATAATCATCGTAGAATCGCGGAATTTTATTCATAATATAGATTCAGTAGTAGGAATTAATTATCAAATCGAAAAAACTACCAAGATCGGTGCGTTCGCGATATTCATATAATTATAGTATCTTGAACACTGAAATCTATTGATACGCAATCTTATTCAAAGAAACATGTGAACATTTCTATACATTTCATCCGCTGGATATACCTCTCTAAAACAAATAATGAGAAAAGATTACCACAGGTCAACTTTTTGACGTTTCGACTGGAAAATATTTTTAAAATGTTGTGTTTCTGATGTTTTTAAAATGCAGTTCATTAATAATATAGAAGTTATAGTTACAAAATCATTATTCATAAACATTACAGAAGTCAAAAACAAAAGATGGTTTACATTTTGTTCATTATAATCGGAGATATGGCAACGGGAGAGGGTTTTCTATGCAATTTGAACGCGAGAATCTTTCCTTTGCATCTCGGCTCACTCTCAGTCAAGAGATAAACATCGTAAATTTCTTTTAGGGGTTTCATTGTAAACTGACATCAGATATGTGTGGGCGATGACTCACTCCTTTTGTGCCGAGATACGATCCGTCTCAGAATTATATAGGGTTTTTACGCAGCCGAGTTCCATATTTCGCTACTTGCATGAAAATAAAAACGCAATAATAAATGTGTATTATATGCGCTAAATTGTAGAATGGAGCTGAAAAAGTAATGGCCAAAGGTTTCTCTTTCGAAACGTATCAAGCTTTTATTGATTTAAGAAAATTCATTGTGTCTAAAAAATATAAGTAAATAGCGATCTCCTGGACCTAGTGACTACGTATGACGGCATCCTGTGGTGAATTCCGACGGACGTAGCCACTATGTATGACGGCGTTGAGGGCTTAAATGACTATTCCTTGGTGCAAAATTTAAGTGTATCTGGTCCAGTAATTAAATAAATTTATTACGTGCACCTCTGATTAGAATTCGACGTAAAAACAGAAAATTTGAGTATGACGGAAGAGATACACCAATCGTAGATCCTTTAAAAAAATTTGAAGTCGAGATTTTAATTATCTACTTGATGTTTGCATCAATTCTATCAAAGAAAGATTTTCCCAACTAGAAACACATAACCAATTATTTGAATTTTTGTACAACATTCCATTGTTGATCCATACAGATTCAGAGGTTATTTTTTAAAAATGTCATAATTTGCGTATAGCATTGACAGATGATATAGAACCTTTAAATTTGTACAATGAACTTTTAATTATTATAAGTGTTTTAAATAATGGGATGATTCCATTAAATGTTTTAAATTACGTAGTTAAAAATAATTTAGTAGAAAATTTTCCAAATATTTTTATATCATTCAGAATTCTGCTAACTCTTCCTGTGAATGTTGGCAGTGGAGAACAATATTTTTCGAAATTGAAATTAATTAAAAACTATTTACGTTATATGATGGCACAGGAAAGGTTGACAAAACTAGCAGTATTGTCCATCGAATATGACATTTCAACCAATTAAAATTTTGAAGATGTTATAGACGATTTTGCTAAAGAAAAAGTGCACAAGGACAGTTTTGATAAATTTTGTTTTTTTAATTATATTGTTATTTAAGGAAAGGTTTAATTTTATTTTGTTTGTACAGTAAAACTTAAATATAATATTTTTATTTATGTGATTTCTTTGCTGAATATCCACAATGTTTCCTTGCTCCGCCCCTATCCCGTTACTGTGCAAAAGGGTGGCATAAACTGCGCTCACCTCAGGCGGCAATTTTTGACGTGCTGGCCCTGAATGCAATGTACAGAAATTAAATGTTTTACCACATTTTTCATTTTTGTTATCAGCCCATTAACAATGCCTAACATACTTGCAGCACTATTTGTCCCTACCAACTGCTCACTGTCTCTCCAGTGTAGACCATATTTATGTAATTCTTCTTGAACTGCATCAAAATATCCTGTAGCATTCTTTAATGCAACTATGCTTAAAAATGTCTCTTTTACATCGCCTTGCTTACAGTATTTCACATAAAACATCAGTTGCTCTGTTGTGGATTTATCAGTAGAACCATCAAGTAATATACTAAAGAACTGACTACTTTTAACTTCAGCCACAATATCTTCTCTTATGGTTTCTGCAATAAATTTTACAAATTCTGCGCACCGCTTATCTTTACCATATTGCTCGAGAACTTTAACACCTAATTTACTTGCATAATTTAATAGTTCTTCTATGTCACTGAATGGTTTATTGTTTTTAGCAATATAATAAGCTGTATTGAAAACTGCACTCATTTGTTGAAACATTTCATTCTCCATCTTTTTTACACATAGTGCCATTGGTGTTCTTTTCTGGATTTGACTGGGCACTTAAACTTTCTGCACACTTGGTATGTTGAGTAGACTTTCCTTGAATTTTGAAAGTTTCCAATCACTGTCATATTTTAACCATATAAATTCTTTGAACCAACTTTCTCGAAAATTTCTTCTTTTATTAACCAATTTTACTTCCACCGGACAAGAATCATCAGGAGGGCTGTTTAAATTCTCTGTCTGGTTGACAGTGTCTTTCCGTTTATTTTTATCTCCAAAAAACAATACAAGTGATGTTTGCCTGGATTTCTTCTTGTTGCTCATCTGTAACGCCTAAAATTAGGAATATAATTTCAATTCCAAATAAGATGGTAGATTTAATATGATGCTAAAACAAATAAATATCCATTGGCGTGTTATGGCTCTCGGGGACCCTAGGCAAATTAAATTTGGGGCCCTACTCCCTACCGAAATAATGTTTTAAAAAACTCAGTATTGATTTTTTTTAAACAAATTTTGTTTCGGTAATATTCAGACATACGTATAATTAAAAAAGTCACAATTAGTATCAGATTTTAATTTTATTTCGATTCAGGAAACAACAGGTATATTCATGCTTACAAAAAATATAGTAAAAAATTAAAAATTACATTTAAAATATGAACATTTACATAGGTACATACAATATATTATATATTAACTTTCCTTCTGAGCTGAAAAGCTATCTATTATACTATCATAATTAATTTGTTCTGTTATTACATTTTCAGTACGCAATATTGCTAAATTATTTAATTTTTCTTTCCCAAGTGAATTTCTCATATAATTCTTTACTCTTTTTAACACGGAAAATGACTTTTCTGCAGATGCATTCGCAATCGGCATTGACAAAAATATTTTTAAAATTATGTAAACATTTGGGAAGGTTGAAATTAGCCCTCCCTGAATCGCTATATACAGTTCCATCTGTGTATTTAATTTTTCAATCATTGCAAAATGAAGAAATTGGGCTACTTCATCTCTAAACAAAATTCCATCAATGTCATCTTTATAACTACGAATTAATTTTGCAATACAGTTGTCATAATCATTCGGTGATGTATTGCATAAATTTAAATTTATAAATATTGCAAATTGCTGTGAGATGTCTTCATAAACCTGAATGCATCTTTTAATTTCTGATAGTAGACTATCGCATATTACGTTACGGCAACTCACAATAAATAATTTTTTTCCAGTTAATATTGCTTCGTTATCCCTGTTTTCGCCGAACTGTAGTTTCATTTTTTGGGTTCTTCCTTTATCAGATTTGTATTCTTTATTACCTGTCAGTGATTGTGCTTCTTTTTCCATACTTTCAAATGTGTTACTGCTTCGAACTTCTAAAATAAATGAGGACAACGATTTAAGAAGATTTACACCTTGTAGATTGCAATCTTTACTTTGCAGATTTTTATTAGTGGCATTTATTCGTTGTAGAAGTGTATTCCATAAAATCAACAAAAGTGCTGTTTCATAGTCTTCAAAACAGTTGTATAGTTTTTTTGCTTCTAATTTTGTTATAGGTTTTTCATTTGGTTCATTAGAAAGTTCAAATAATGCTTCTTTTATGGCTACAAAATTCACCTTAGCAGCTAATATTGCATCTGCCCTTGTGGACCATCTGGTATCACTGATTCGTTTTAATGTAAAATTTGATTTTGTGTTTGTCTTAATTAGAAGATCCCACCTCTTTGTTGACGATGAAAAGAAGGCGAATAAATTTTGAATTAAATCAAAAAATGAATAGCCTTGGAACAAGATTCTGCAGCTGCATTTCCAATTAGATTTAAAGAATCTGCTGCACATGGTATAAAAACTGCATTTTTACTGTGGTTTTTTTATTTTTGCCTGTAACCCATTGTACCAACAAAATTTTATTTGTTATAAATGAACCAAAGGAATAACGCTTTGTAACTTCCATTGTTTTTATTTCTCTTATGACCCGGGTTTCGACATTACAATGCTATCATCAGGTGCAGATATAGTGAGAATAGAAATTATATACAGAGAAATGGGTGGGGGGGGGGTAGTTTGTAAGATGGAAGAAAGGAAAGGAGGAACCTATCTCATTGCCAGAGGGTTACTGCGGGGGATAGGTTGTAAAGGGATTAATGGGGAGGGGAAAGGAAAGGCTGAAGACAATCTCGGTAGGGTTTGGGGAAGACGGGGGAAGGACTAGGACTAAAAAGAAAGGCCTTGTGGAAGACGGAGAGAGGGTGAACCCCAGAGAGAGGAGGGAGGAAATTATCAATGCGGCAATGGGTATGTGTGTGGGTATAAGGAAAATAAAGGCAAGTGCGGGTGGTAGAACTAAAGAGGTTACATATTGGGAGATGGGCGGTATGATTGTTTTTGCCTGCCAACTAAATTAAATTCGTGATCAAACCTAAGAGATCGAAATTTGTAGCCATAAAACTAATGTTAGCAATAATTAACTAATTAACAGAAATGTTTTTGGGGCACTAAATCAGTACGACAAATGCTTTGATTAGTTTTCGCCTTTCGTTGGAGTACCAACCAAAATCGTCTCGCGTGCCACTTATGACACGCATGCCATAGGTTCGCCATCTTTGACCTAAGGAAAGAATAATTGAGCAGGTGAGAGACATATATAGGAGAGAGAATATGATTTGAAGGAGTTGAAGGAAGAAAAATCGTGGGAAATCGGGATAATATGGAGAACCACCATATATGTGAAAATTCGGTGGAGAAGATGATGAATGACCCGAGACGAAACAGGATGCAATAGCATCGAAAGAGGAAAGGGATATTATTTGCGAAGGAAGAGAGTTAGTTACAAGTTGTAGGAGCGGTTTGAAGGTGAGACAGCGACTGGGAGGTCGTTGGAGTGAGGGGGAGAGAGAAAGGTTACACAGTGAAAGTTCAAATTAGACTAAATTTCCATTAAAATAATAGGTGATAACTTTAAAAATGAAGAAACGGATAAAGACGTCACATGAGTTTTTTTTTACAGCTTAACCCATTTCTCTCTGGGTCGACGGGTGTGGAAACAAGGATGTCATCAGAAATGTCTTTGACAGAAGAATAATCAAGAACTGAGGATGTTTCGCACGAGGGGAATAGATAAGGAATAGGATGGCTCGAGGAAAATGAGGAAAGGGATGTCGTGTGCCTCTCTGTATATGGTAGAATAAAGAGGTTAAATATTGGGAGACGGGCGGTAAGGCCCTTGTTATAATTTTCCTCTAAATAACGTGTATTACAGGTAAGAAAAAGAAATAAAATGCCTGAGGAACTAATTTTCTTTGCTTTTTAATGATTTCTTTAACCCGTAGACGCCGTCATATGTACTATTACGTCCTCCGTCAGCACTACATTTTATTGTCTTTTGGCGCAAGAGACATTCTTATATCTAAATAAACTTATATATTTTCAAAGAGGAAGCTTTGCCGTTTCTAGTAGTGAATGTTTTGTAATTTCAATAGTGTTTTTGTATATTATATTCTACATTAAATTTTGCGACGAAATTTTCATTTTTGCCACGAAATTACAGTGCGCCAGCACTAATTTTAATTGTCTTTTGATGCAAGAGACACTTAAATCTGAATAATCTTTATATATTTTGAAAGAGGAAGCTTTGGCCTTTCTAGTAATGCATGACTTTATATTTTATAATCTACGTTAAGGTTTGAGCTGGATTTTCATGTTTGCCACAAAATTACGGAGCGCCAGCACTAATTTTAATTGTCTTTTGATGCAAGGGGCATACTTAAATCTTAATAAGCTTTATATATTTTGAAAGAGGAATACTTAAATCTTAATAAGCTTTATATATTTTGAAAGAGGAAGCTTTGGCCTTTCTATTAATGCATGTCTTGTATTTTTATTTTGTTTTTATAATTTATAATGTAGTACAATAAAGTTTGCGCTCGATTTTTCACGAAAGTACCGTGCGCCTGCACCTTTCATCGCCGTTTGGCATAACGGAGTTTTGTAAATATAAATAAGCTTTATATATTTCGAAAGAGGAACCTTTGGCCTTTGTAATAATGCATATCTTGTATTTTTCATTGTGGTTTAGGATTTTATAATGTACGATAAAGTTTGCGCTCGATTTTTCATTTTTGCTACGAATTTATGGTGCGCCATCACATTTCATCGCCTTTTGGCACAAGGAACTTTCATATATCTAAATAACCTTTCCATATTGTGAAAGATGAAGCATTGGCCTTTGCTCTAATGTATGTCTTGTATTTTTCGTTGTGTTTTAGGATTTGATAATGTACAATAAAGTTTGCGCTCAATGTTTCACGAAAGTATCGTGCGCCAGCACCTTTCATCGCCTTTTCGTGATACGGAGTTTCGTAAATATAAATAAGCTTTATATATTTCGAAAGAGGAAGCTTTGTCCTGTGTAGTAATGCATATCTTGTATTTTTCATTGTGGTTTAGGATTTTATAATGTATGATAAAGTTTGCGCTCGATTTTTCATTTTTGCCACGGAATTACGGTCGTTCTTTTTCTGAAAATCGCCTGTCAATGCACTAGGAATGCTTTCCTTTGTGTTTCAAGTGAGGTAAAGGGAATGTTTATTTGATCAAAGAAGTTAGATTTTTTTCCTGCCACATGTGTCTTTTTTGTGGGGTTTTTGAGAAAGCTCTTCCTCTGTTTGACTCATGAAAGAAAAGGTCTTGTAAATGTTTACACACAGCCTACTAGAGATTTTTCCGATGTAATTCATGATCTAAGTTCAGGAGCATTCGCTTTTTTCCCTTCAAGGTCCCTTCCACGACAATTCTTACACTTCATCGTAGAAAAGGAAAGTGTCTCCCCCAACCTCCTTTACTTCGCCTTTTTTGCAGTGAGTGGCAAAGAGAGGTCTCATATCTGTTTACACACAACCTACTATGATGCAATTCATTATATCTGGAACTAACTTGAGGCACATTCGTTTCCATGACCAGTGATCCTTCCACGAAAAGGAAACCTCTTTCCTTTCGCTTTCTTCGCAATGGATGGGTTTACCAAATTTTCTTTTTTATCCAAAGCAATTTAGTTGAGAAGTCGCCTGCGATTTTCGTGGATGCAAATTCTTACATTCACTCCATTTTTATAATATACATTTAGTTTTGTGATGGAATTTTAATTTTTCCCACTGACCTACGCAGTTTCGGTTTCTCAAGTTGACCCATAAAGAAGTCAGTGACCTAAATAGAATGTGCTTCCTTTCCTCGGCGTTCAAAAGAAAGGATCCTTTGTTATCAAGTCATATTCGTCAGCACTTGGAAGCCGGGCGTGACCTGCATGCTCAGTTTCATGAAAATAAACATCTGGTATCTTTACACAGAGAACCTTACTAGATAGTATGATTAGAGTGTTATAAGGTAAATTTCATGCTGAATCCAATTACGCATGTGTACATTTTCTAAAACAATCGGGAAAGGACTTGTGAGCTAATATGTAACTTTTAAAAGTTTTCCGTATTCTGTGTCTAAAATCTCATGAAAAATACAACTTCATATCTCCACTTCTAATGAACGAAATGTAACCATTTTTTCTATTAGACTTCTGTAATGATTAAGAATGATGACTGCATAACTAAAACGTTTATATTATTTATAAAACATCTTTTAAAAAATCATAAATACACTTAGTTAAAAATTTCCAGTCAAGACATGGAAAAGTTGACATGCAACAAACTTTTCACCTAATTGGTTTAGATAGGTACATTCAGCGAATGAAATGTTTAGTAATGTTTCAATGTTTCTTTGAATAAGATTTCATGTCAATACCTTTCATAGTTCACGCTATGCTGAAAGTTATATAAACCGTGAACGCGCACCGGAAAATTAAGCGATTGGTGTTTATTCGCTTTTACTGCATCAATGTTTGTGTGTGACATATGATATTTTAAATGATACTGTTTAAAAATTTCATCTTTTATGTATATTCACAAAAATAAAAATAAAACATCGAAAGTTATGAATTTTTTAAAAAAATTCCAAATTTTGCCAGTGTCTGCATCTTTTTCGTATTTTCTAAAAAAAACTCATTTGGTGAATAAGGTAGGTTTCCGTAAACCTCTTCCAGGCTTGAGGGGTTAAAACACTTATGTTTTTGGTTTGTCCGTCCATCCAGGGATAATCTCAAAAGCGGTTTAAGCTAGAGGCGCATTTTCTTTCTGATTATGTATGATTGTGTATGTTGGTAAATCAATTTGAAGTGAATCCATTCAGAGAATTTTTAATTGATATGTAAACAACAATGAACGTAAAAATCATGTTAGGATCAAAAATACCATTTTTTAAATATAAATAAATGAAGATGATGATGGTATTGCAATATATTTAAAATATAAAGTTTTCCATTCTTTAAATAAATTCTTTCATTTAAAATAATAATGACTGCTGATTGATTTACTTACAGATTGATACTGAATGTGTAATGTTTATATTGGATAAATTATTTCTGAATAGTATTTTAAATGATTAATTTAGTTGAACCGAACTGCAAACCGAACCGAACCACTTGTCAAAATTCTCGTCTGAACCCAACCATGAACCGAACCACTTCCAAAAATTTAGAACCGAACCACTCCCAAATTTTGAAGTGGTTTGAAGCTCTAGAACAAATGTGATTTCATGGAAAGATATGATAATGAAAAAACACTTAATAATTTCCACAGATTTTTTTTTAGGTTTCGCTAGGGAGCTATCATCATATAAATAAACAGGAAATATCATAACATACAATCTAACCCAACTTTTTTATGAAAAATTCAATATCTATTTGGAGTTTACCATTTTTAAATTTTCTAACTGCAATCGTCGGTGTAATTTCAAATGCAAATAACTCGAAATAGTCAAATTGTTAGTGAGTTTTTGCTTTAAACCAACGATTTGCATTTGTTTAGCTTGTCCAATTGATAAAAATCAGCAATAATCACTTTTATTTGAGAAAATGTATGCATGATAAATGGATTGATATAAATTTTGACATACCAAATGCTGTCATCTTCTCACTGAAGAAATTTCTATATTTGGTAGTTAGAGTTGCAAATGGAAGTTCTTAATGTTGAAATCAATTCGCACTTGCAGTGAAGATTTTTGTCTCGAAAATGAACAAAATATTAAATTAAGGTTGAGCGGCGGGAGTCTGTATTTAAGTGTTGCTCTAGGGTACTGTGAAATTTCGAAAATCTGATCACTCTAATCAAATATGAATCTCGTATCCAGAAACCAAAAACAGTTGATTCACCCGTCTTGCTTCGACGACTAGCCGTGTGAAACTGCCCCAAAACTGTAGTTTTCTTTTTCAGGCGGGTTTGAAAAGTTCTTAGAAAAGTGATTCCTAGGTTCTCATTTGTCTGTTAAAAGACCATCTGGAAACTATTTGGGACCAAAGGTCATCTTGCTTTACCCTTCACGTAAAGACAAGACAAAGACCCCTTGGTATTTTTTTTCGGGATCGGATGTCTTCCGGTTTGGGTCCAAGGTTCTTGTGACCGTGTCCTTAACCGATTGAAACTTAAATTCTGCCAGAGAAAGCCTAAAAGACTCTGGTGGACATGTGTATTAGGTTAAGAAAATATACTATTCTTAAATGATAGTACTATATTTTTCGTAAAGTGAATATTTGACCTACGATGAATATATATAAAAATATTTTGGCGAGATGTTTGAATTTCGGTAAAACTTTACATGGAATGTGTATAATTATAAAAATGCAGTTCTTAAGGCAATGTGTATGCTAATTTCATTGGAAATAGACTTGGATGAAAAAATATCTTGGCGAGATTGCTTGCGTAAATGGACGATTATGCAAAATGCGTTGACGGCTTTGAACGTTCAACTGTTTGAATTTCGGTAAAACTTTACACGGAACGAGTATAATTATAAAAATGCAGTTTTTTAAGGCAATGTATACGCTAATTTCATTGGAGAAATAGATTTGGATGAAAAAATATCTTGCCGAGATCACTGTTACTATATTTGACCTTTTGTGAAAATGAAGATGAATGAAATTATTGTCACTGAATTTGGAACGTTATTCTGCAACGTAAAATTATTTATTGGAGTAATATTTCAAAATGTCAACAATTAAACCATTTCCCACACATTTCTTTGATCTCAAATAATGTATTCTAAGATGTGCATGAATGCCCAGCACACTTCAGCATAAAATCTACGAAATTTACGTTTTTGCCAAAAAATTGTGAAAATTTTTGGGGAGTCGGCTTAAATCCACGGTCGGCTTCTATTTGGGCAGATACGGTACTATTTTGATTAACTGGTCATATCTGGTCACCAGCTGGTAATATTAACTCGCCACTGGCGAGCAGGCGACCGTATTTGTTGAGCCCTGCTGATAATTATTCAGGAAACTGCATGTGGGAGCATTTTTATGATTGACCAAAGTAATTCATCTATTGAATACTGCAATCTGTCTTTTTTGTATGTAAAATCATTATTTTCTTCATTTTTAATATTTATTCACGCAAATATCTTCATGCATCTGATGTACAGTCATTTTCAAAAGTCTTTCCACAAAGTGAGCGGCGCCATTTTCACCACTGGTTGAAATCTAACTTCACCCAACGCATAGTCATTCCATGATTGAGGTATGGCCAAGCATTCTCTCAGTTTTTGACTAGAATCTTAGGCAAATCATTAGCTAATGAATAATTATTGAAAACTAAGGTGGAGTCGTGCATCGTTTTCAAGTGTTTAATTCACTTTAGGCCTTCACATTTAGTTTTTCAGATTTGTATGGCCCGTTTGAAGCTACGTCGTATCTATTATAGCATTGAAATACTGGCTGAATGATGCTATTAGGGTAGTGCGAATAGAAGCTGATGTCGTTGGGCTGTTGTTGACACCTCTCTGTTCAAGGTTCAATTATGAAGTTTTCAGGAGCGAAAAATCTCCAGATTCTCCCAGACTCCTGTCCCCAGATGTGGTTTCAAGCACAAGCTCGTAATGAATTGGGTCACTTCATTCCATTAAAAATTTTGCGAGAAGTTATTTACATCAAGGAAAGACTGCCGCTTCCTTTTATTAGTTATTCTTAATTCTTATCGACATTTTATCGAAACGCATTTTCTGTGAGGGCCACATTCCAAGACCAAAAAGAGGGTACGAGTACCTCGGGAAAATTCATTTCTGCGAAAACTTCGGTATTTTCTGGTCTCTTTTCACTAATAAAAAATTATTATCTCGCGTTATATTTATTTACAACCGTGAATATTATATATTTTATAAAATTGAAAAAATTGCATTCTGTATTTAGGGTATATCTCCGTCTCGCTCTCAAGCCCATCCTTTTTAAGTTATATCTAGCGAATTTATATCTCGGATTTGCCATGGGCATCAGCAAAATGGGCAGCACCCAGGATTTGGCCGCACCATAGCCTCATCTTTATAACTCCCAGCCGGATTAGGGCAGAAAATTCAGTCATAATGAACTTACGAAGTAATTAATGTTATTTTAGTAGCTGCCCAATCCGCCCTTACTCATACCTCCTTGACGTGGACTTCTAATGACTCCTCGTTTCTTTCCCCGGCACAAGCGAATTCCTTCACCATGAGGTCCCACATATTTTACGAAGGTGGGCGAGTGCGGTGGCCAGGGCAAGACGGTTTTGCAAGGATTACCTTCGAAAAACAGTTAAATTGGCCTTGTGTATCAGGGCCTTATCATGAGCCAATACTATTTCCTCGTCTTAGGAAATCACCTGGAAAATTTTCAGTCGCTCCATGAGCTTTCTAGGAGATGGTTCGTTGCGGTAACATGCTTTTGAGTCTTGCAGAGAGGGGAAAAATAATAGGACTAATTGAGAGTGGACAAACTGTTGGCCAAGTGGCAGCAGATATGAATATTGACAGGAAAACGGTTTATAACTGGTTGAAGAGACATAGGGAAGGAGATAATATACTTCAATCAAAACCAAGGAGCAGTCAGCCGAAATGTACGGACAGGGAGCAAGACGAAGCATTGCTGCAAGCTGTTGCAGAAACCCCACTGTCCATCGGTGGTGTTGCTCAAATTAGAAGAGGGATGAATATCAACTGCAGCTACTCCACGGCAAGGCGTCGTCTATTGGAAGGGGGCGTCCATCATCACAAGCCGGCTAAGAAACCTCTAGTTACATAGTATCATCGATTAGCTAGAAAAGAGTTTTCTCAAGTATTTCTAAATATGGACCAAGCGTATTGGGACTTGGTCATATTTTCAGACGAAAAAACCTTCCGCAGCAATCAGCACGGAAAAATTGAACTTTGGTATCCTAGGAATACAAGGCGATGTTAATTGACTAACGGTATTTTCCTTTTTATGATACATTATATTCTAAGATAATATTTGTGATACGCATAATTATTTACAGATATGACCAACAACATATATTAAAAACAAATAATCCTGGACATATGAGTTTTTGGGGGGCCATGTCTGCTGCAGGATCAGAGCCACTAGTGAGGACGCCCACGAGAATGAAATCTGCAGAGTACGTGGAAATACTAAGACTAACCTGCTGCCATACATCAATGAAATAGTTGCTTATGGCGAGGAAGTAGTTTTCGTACAGGACAATTGCCCAATACACAAGGCAAATATAACGAAATGCTTTTTCGAGCGTAATCCTCAAATAACCCTCTTACCCTGGCCATCGCACTCGTCCGACCTCAATCCTATTGAGAATCTGTGGAGCCTCATGGTTAAGGAATGAACTTACGCTGGAGAAAGGAACGAGGAGGCATTAGAAGCCCACACCAGGGATGTTTGGGCAACCTTAGGCCGGCGTCCCAGGGTTACTGAAAATTTGGTATGGTCAATGAGATCGAGGCTTGAATCTGTATTGGGAAGCAATGGAGACGCAACAAAATATTAAAAGCGTTTTTATTAGATATGTTTTCTTTCCCATGACTTGAATTTTGTGTCATTCCTGGAAATGTTTTGCTTGAAATTGAGGTTATCATATACCAGATCATGTTATTTAAAATTATTTGATGTGATTACCTTTTGATCTGCGCTAGAAAATTCATGTTGCTCCAATTTTTTGCAAAATAATTGCGATCGATAATAGCAAGAACAAAAAATATCTTAGATCGTTAGAAGTCACTAATATGGTTTTTTAAGAAATTCGTAGCAGAAGAAACGGATGACTTCAGCTGGTGAACTAATTACAGTAAAACCTCTACCTACCGAACTCCTAGTTAACAAAGAACTCCGTATAACAAAAAGGCAACGTTGGTTCCAACAATCTCCATAAGAAGTATTAATGAAACCTCCATCCTTACGAACCTCCAGTAAATACGAAACTCCTCTATTACGAAGATATAAGTAGTCCCTTTCATCTAAATTTAACCCCCTTCAAGCCAACTTTCAAGGTTATCTTCCATTTTAGCGATAAATATCAAACTAGTTCGATATTCCGGCACGTAACGTGATAATCGCATCGCCCTCTTTTGTCGCGTGACTATTTGTGTGGCCATAACATTGTAGACACATTGTAATGTTTTTAATCACGTTTATCGTTGAAATTGTTTTTAATGCTTTCTGTCTCGACGTAGTCTAATTTGTTTCTATTGTATTGGTGAATAGTTCGAGGACAGCGAGACCATAAGTTTGCTGATGTCTTGAACAACCCGTTACATTCTTTACGAACTATATTTGAAAGTGTTGGCCTGCTCAAATTTAAATAGTGAATGAGAGAAGAACATGCAGGTAAGATTGTACGTACAAGAGATCGCATTTTCGATGTTAGAGTATATTTTGTAGGACAAGAACTCGGAATGAGTTGCCCCGGCAATAAAAAATATATCAGTTGTTAAATATCTTGTTTATTTAAACTTGAGTCATTGCACTTTTATAAATAGTATTTACTCGTGTAATACCTGCATTTTTTTCACGAAAGATCCCATCAAAACAAGGGACGCCGGTATAACACGAGATTTGCCCTTTCATCATACGGGGATAGGCTACATGCGCAACACCGACTTCGATTACTGACAAGGGAAGGCACCCAAGTGTAAGTGGCGGATCTCGACCAAACTTCACAGGATGAAAGAAAACGAAAAATAATTAGAAACGTATTTTCGGAAAGGCGTCTAACGAGCCAGCGTTTTCGAGACATTTGCTTGTACTCTAATACCATGATGAGCGACACTCTGACAACAGGTGGCGGTAGCCTATTGATAAAGTGTCGGGCTGCGGAAATTGTGTCGCGGGTTCGATCCTCGATGTCGACAAATTTCTTTTCTTCTCCAATCAATGTTTTATGACTTTAGTTTTATGTAAGTTGTCCAAATTACAATATTAATAATTTTCTTTCTTTTTTCAGGCCAGTATTTTAATTTTAAATCCATTCCACTGCACTTTTTACCACATACTCGGATTACATCTATCTATATCTATAGTTCACCCTGCAAGCCACCGCAATGGTGTGTGGCAGGAGGTACAATAGCACCAAGGTAAAGCGCATAATAATGTATAGTATCACTCTACGTCGGCTGATTTCCTTTCGTAACTTCTGTTCTGCTCAGCTATCATTCTAGGGAAAAACGAGCCTTTATACCTCTCAGTCCTACAGACTATCTCTCTTATTTTACGAGGATGGTCCGTTCTACCAATATAAGTTGGCGCTCTTATTATTTCTTCGACATCGCTGGAGAATATATGCGTTCTAAATCTTTCGAGAAGTTTTAACCTAGAGCGTGATCGGCGCTCGGCTAGTGATTCCCATCCTAAGTCCTGTATCAAGGCTGTAACACTATTGTTTCTATCGTAACAATTTTTGAAGAATCTAGCGGCTTTTCGCTGCACTCTTTCTAACTCTGAGATTGATCCTTTCACGTACGGATCCCATATGCTCGACGCGTACTCTAATAGCGGTCTTACTAATGAGAAGTAACATGTCTCTTTGACTTTTTCCTCACTTTTACCTACTATGCGTTTGATGAATCCTAGTTTCTGTTTAGCCTTCCCGCATATATTTCGTATGTGCATATCCCACGAGAGGTTGCTTGTTAAAGTAACGCCTAAGTATTTGACGGAATCGGCTAGTTTTAGCTGGACGCCTTCAACAGTGTAATTCGTCGTGTCAATGTTTTTGTTTCCCCAGAATCTCATAAAGGAACACTTTCCTAAGTTCAATTCTAACTGCCACTCTTTACACCACTCGAGAATTGCATTTAAGTCTTCAGAAAGTAATAATTGATCATTAGGACTGTTAATCTCTCTGTAAACTACTGTATCATCCGCGAATAACTTGATTTTACTTTTAATAACCTTATCTAAGTCGTTTATGTATAAAAGGAATAGTAGGGGGCCAATTACACTTCCCTGTGGAATGCCTGAGGCTACGCTGACTGAATCTGATTTAAATCCATCTATAACTACTTGATAAATATATACAACATTTTCTACGCACACCCTCCTCGATATTTCCACTGTAGAGTTGCATAGTTTACGTGCCGAATAAGGAGTACTTTATGCCACGTTCCGACGGTTTATCGAGTCCTTTCGGTGCGTCCTGGCGGTGGGCCCTACCGGGTGGGGTCGCTTTTCGCTCACTATCCTAGGGATGGATTAGGTAGCGGCCTCCGTCTCACACGGCATCTGCATTGTTGGTCAGAGAACCCGCAAAGCGCTCGAAAAAACCAATGTTCCCCACTTCACGGCATGCAGCCGACAACAGGCGACCACATGTGACTAAAGGCAGATGCACAATTGCCCGGGAACGAGAACGGCAACGCGAAGAAATTAAATTAAATAAATTTTAAACATATACATGCGCGCCGCCATTTTTTTCGTTAAAATGTATTATTTGCTGTCGTTACTTTGTTATCTTGTTATACTGTTATCGTTGCTGTTCATTAATTAATTAATTAACTGCGGATAATTAACCGCAGTAGCGATTGAATCCCCACACATTGTTTCTGTAGGCGAAATGACAATTTGAGGCATAAACGTAAACGTGTCGCGTTCTATTGTACACCGATAGGGTCGCTACCGTTACCGTTTGCTGCCGTTCACCTTCCCGTTCTTTTTCTCGTTCCCGGCCAATTGTAACTAATGAGGCAATGGTGACCGACTAATGGCGGTATAACCATTACATATGAATAAATTACGGTTCCCTAATCCATCCCTAGGAGAGCGAGCGAAAATGTTGTATATATTTATCAAGTATCTATATAATCCGAGTATGTCGTAAAAAGTGCAGTGGAATGGATTTAAAATTAAAATACTGGCCTGAAAAAAGAAAGAAAATTATTAATATTGTAATTTGGACAACTTACATAAAAACTAAAGTCATAAAACATTGATTGGAGAAGAAAAAAAATTTGTCGACGTCGAGGATCGAACCCACGACACAATTTCCGCAGCCCGACACTTTATCCATAGGCTACCGCCACCTGTTGTCAGGGTGTCGCTCATCATGGTATTAGAGTACAAGCCACTTGTTTTTCAATTTTCAATTGCAAATGTCTCGAAAACGCGGGCTCGTTAGATGCCTTTCCGAAAATACGTTTCTAATTATTTTTCGTTTTCTTTCATCCTGTGAAGTTTGGTCGTGATCCGCCACTTACACTTGGGTGCCTTCCCTTGTGAGTAAATACGGTCTTTAATAGTTACAACTTTACAACTAACAGAAATAGTAGCTGTTTTTTGGATTTGCAACATTATTTGATATTACAGGCAACTGCAGCCTAACCTAAAAATCGGAGTGGTGGCAACACTGAGTGCCAATCATCACATAACGCAATAAACAGCAGTTTAAGATTATTATTATTTTTTATTAATTTAACAATGACCCAACAAGCTTTAGCTCACACAAAGGGGCAATATACAGAAAAAATAACACAGCGGCCATGATCACTCAGACCAATACAAAAAACAACAACATACTTTTCTCAACACCAAAAATGTATGGTCAAATACATAGGAGAGACAGTTCATACAAAATTTTTAACACAATTTTCACACAAATTATAGACTTTTTTTTAAAACTGTTTTTACACCAATGAAAATAGAGGATTATAAATAAATAAAGAGAGACCTATATAAAACATAAACTTAAGATTATGATTCAGCAAATGCCTTCCAGTAAAAACTCTTAACCTAAATCACAAATTTTTTCACACCTTTAAATTCTCTTATGCCGGACGGCAATGAATTATATTCATTTATCAAGAAGTAGTTAACACCATGGATACCATATGTTTTTGTTAGGGAATGAGTATAATGAATATTCATATCATATCGTGTTCCATATGAGTGTACATCTTTATTACAAATGTAGAACATAATATTATGGATTAAATTGTTAGTCACCCTGTATATATAAGCAGGCCCTCTCAGAGGTCGAGAGAGGCCCGGGCCACTTCATTTTTTGAGGCCCCCGGGATATTAAAAAATGAAGAAATGCCAAAATGGTTACAAAACTTGTGGTATATTTTAAATGTTTACATTTAACAAATTAATGCTTTTAACACAAAAAAATACTATGCAATAATTTGTAATGTTCTTTTTTATTTAACAAGTGCTTTTCTAGCCTTTTTCTGTGCAAATTGACTAATTATTGTGGAAAAATTTAGTTTTCTTGCAGTGTCACAGTTTATGTTGAGCATAGCAGGGCCATTCAAACGATCTTGTCCCATAGTTGAACGGTGGTAATTCTTGACCTGCTTCAACACATTGAAAGACCATTCACCTGAAGCTACTGATGCAGATAGACTGAGAAAAATCTTCAATGCAACGGTGACATTAGGAAACACACCAGCAAGTCCAAGTTGGAGTATTTCTTGAAGCAATTGCTTTGGCTTACAATCCAGTTTAAAGTTCACGGAATGTATTCGCTTGAGGAAAATGACCTCGTCACACATCTGTTGATATTTCTTTGGAATTGTTCTGCTGATGTACGTAGATCTTCACTACTCAGGCTATTAAATTTCCAGAAGAACCCAAACAGGTTACAAATTACATGAAGTGATTCAAACCACCTTCTAAGACCTGATAAAATGGAGTAAACAATAACAAAGAAGACATTGATTCTATAATGTTGTTCAACATCAGACTCATTTCGAATCTTCAGATTGCAGGTAAACTCAAATGAAATGCCAATATTCTGAGCTACTAATTTGGCCTCACTCAAGATCGCATCCCATTGTTCATGAACCTGCTGAATGTCAGCAATGAGACTTTCAATGTTATCCCTCTCAACATCAAGTGTAGCGTTGTGTGCTTCAATCAACAGATTAGTCTGGTAGTAATTTAACCCACAAAGATGACATTAAACCAGTGCTGGAAAACGTTACATGTAACGTAACGAAATAACGAAAAAATGAAATAATTTTGAGTAACGTAACGAAAAACGTTAATGAAATTTTTCAAAAAGCTGTAACAAAAAACATAACAAAAACAAAAAATTTTATTTTATTTCGTTAACAGATTTGTTACTGCTTGCTCCAGCTGGCTATAAAGCTTGTAGGGACATTCATACACAACATCTGGGCGAGTGAAAGTGGGCTAAAGCCCTTTGTCACCCGCTGAGCCATTTCTACCACCTTGTCGCGAAAGGAGCCATACCCTGCCCATCACCCATTGTCCTTTTGGGTTTTTCCACATTTATGAAAGAAAGGATTCATTCAGGAAGCATAAGAGACGAAACGAGGAAGATAAAACATTGATCTTAAATTTATATACCACTTTCACATTCTCTGTTCCCCCTCCCAGTATATTGTCCTTTCAAACTATTGTTTCCAATATTCTTTAGGATTGGGGTTTTCCACTTACTCGTTATACTCAAGTTCCTCTTTCAGAGGTCGGTGCTCTCCAAGTTACTGTCTCATCCTCTCCACCCCTGGATCCTGAACTGTGTCATTTGTTCGTCAGTCTAACTATTTAAGCTGTTGGAGAAAGATCTCACAATCAGTGCTTTTACGATTCAAACACTACCGGCCGAATTCATAGATTTCCAGTTAAACCCGGGACTAGGTGGTTTATGCCAGTACCGGTCTAATTATAAAAAAATAGTTATTAATAGTTATTAATTTTACAGCAATTAAGTAGTTTACAGAAAAAACCTCGACGAACGTAGTTGTATCCCATTGAAAGCATTCCATAAAAATTTCATAATAAACTTTTTATCGATTTAAATTTAGAATAGGTATTTACTAACGGAAGCGATTGAATACCCACATTCAGGGTTGGTTTCGGTTAAAAAATGTGTGTAAGCGAGGTAAAAATTTTCTGCCCCTCTGGATATCAAAGGCATGAAATAATATTAATTATATATTAAAATAGGAAAATAAACTTATTTTACTCAGTTTTGTTTTTTCAAAAATATATTCAGCTGAATATTTTCAGAAAATAGAAATAAAACATTCACTGACCTTATAACAAAGTGACTATGTAATGTTTATATTACCGAATATTTTTATATTGCAACTTTACGATCACGCTTTTGCACAAAGAGACAAACCCTTGAGTAATCAAAATCTCTACTATTGAAGGTTCGCTGTATGTGGGGCGGGAAGGTTATTTGAAATTACAATGCTTAGACCCTAAAAGCGCATGAAACCCTCCCCTTGAATCTCCCCCCTTTGAATCTCCCCCCTTTGAATCTCCCCCCTTTGAAACCCCCCTTAAAATCCCCCTTTTTAAACCCCCCCTTTTAAACCCCCCCTTTTAAACCCCCCATTTAAACCCCCCCTTTTGAAACCCTCCCTTTTGAAACCTCCCCTTTTAAACCCCTCCTTTGAAACCTCCCCTTTTGAAACCCTCCCTTTTGAAACCCTCCCTTTTGAAACCCTCCCTTTTGAAACCCTCCCTTTTGAAACCTCCCCCTTTAAACCCCCACCTTTTAAAAACCACCTTTTAAACCCCCTTTGAAACCCCCCTTTTATACCCTCCCTTTGAAACCCCCCCTTTTAAACCCTCCCTTTTAAACCCTCCCTTTGAAACCCCCCATTCGAAATCCCCCCTTTGAAACTCCCCCTTTGAAACCCCCCTTTGAAACCCCCCTTTTTAAACCCCCCTTTTGAAACCTCCCTTTTGAAACCCCCATTTGAAACCCCCCATTTGAAACCCTCCCTCTTAAACCCTCCCTCTTAAACCCTCCCTCTTAAACCCTCCCTCTTAAACCCTCCCTTTTAAACCCTCCCTTTGATACCCCCTTTTGAAACCCCCCTTTTTAAACCCCCTTTTGAGACCCCCCTTTTGAGACCCCCCTTTTGAAACCCCCCTTTTGAAACCCCCCTATTGAAACCCCCCTTTTGAAACCGCCCCTTTGAAACTCTCCCTTTTGAAACCTCCCTTCTGAAACCCCCCTTTTGAAACCCCCCTTTTGAAACCCCCTTTTGAAACCCCCTTTTGAAACCCCCCTTTTGAAACCCCCCCTTTTAAAACCCCCCCTTTTAAACCCCCTTTTGAAACCCCCCTTCTGAAACCCCCCCTTTTAAACCCCCCCTTTTAGCCCCCCACTTGAAAACCCCCCTTTTATTCCTCTGAAGAGGTTAAGTAAAGTTCACAGTGCATCAGCGTGTTTTTTAGATAATGTAAAACTTTAAAACGTTCGTCTTGCCGCCCATCTTTGGTGATACCTGTAAATGGTAGGTTTACGTCTCTTACACCTTGAACCAACCCTGAATGTAAATGACTTATCATGGTGTAAAATATAGTTTTTTGTGATGTTTTGAAGTTCTGTGCAATACACCTTTGGAAAAAATGAAAATGTCAAAATCCGAAATATTGATTTTGCCACCCCTCTGAAGTGGCGCCTGTAAGCGACCACCTGCGTCACTTACGCCTGAAACCGGCCCTGCTCACAATGTGTAAAGGTTCCATATTTATCTGTTTTACCTGAAAAATTACTTTTTTCATGGTTATTAACAGTGGACTAAAAGTTTATCAAACTACGCACATTTCTCTTTCTCTTCTTTCATATATGTACTTAATAAAACAATCCTTTTGTTAATATCTAAAATGTTATTAAATGCAATATTGTAAACCCATGGATGATTTACATGTATTTCTTATAGGGTATCAGAGAAGGAAGAAAGCTATCAAAAATAAACCCCAGAGAGGAAAACTTGAAATTTCGACAATTTTCTTTGTTTTCGTTGAATTTTAGGTCTGTTTCAAGAATTAGAATTGGTACAGCCGGTGTACTTTCCGAGTTACATATAAAAAATTCTACAATGCGACATGAGCATTGCAGTATTTTATTATAATTATTACATTATTTTTGTACTTAATGTGGGTTAAGGCAATTAACCTTGATTATTAAATGTTGGATATAAAAATCCTAATTTGTATGCATGATCAAAAAAATAACGAAAACTGTTCCGACTCCTTAGAAAACTTTAAAATGTTCCATATCTACAACATATGTTTAGAAAAATTTTTTAACTATAATTATAAATGAAAAACTTAAACTTACGAGGTATAAATATCAAATAAAAAGTACTCATAAGCAATTATTTTGTTATAACGTTAAACGTAACGAAAAACGAAATGTAGATTTTATCAACGAAAAACGTAATGAAAAACAAAATTGCTTTTTTGGCTGTAACGAAAAATGCGACGAATCAATATTTTTTCGTTCGTCAGCACTGCATTAAACACATTTTCAAATTTGGACATGTATTTCTGGTTAGAATTAAGTTCAGTTCAAGCCTGTGCAGTGTGAGATTGAGAGATTCAAGTTCACTTAAGGCCATTCTTACTTCATCCAAATGATATGCAACTGGTTGTACACCATCAATCTATGCAGAACACCTAGTTTTGGACATCCCATGCAGTGAAACTGGAAGATGTTGCTTCAATATTTCTCACCTTTGTGGACTGCTATTGAATAAGTTGTACATTTGCTGTATAGTTCCAAAGTAAGTGATTGCCTCTTTGCACGATTCGGCACAGTCAACACCTACAAGGTTTTATGTGTGGTTTCCACAGCTGGAGAAAATGCATTTTCAGTTATGCTCAAGGAAAACTGATTGTACGCTGTTATACTTGCCAGCCATGTTTGATCCATTATTGTAGGCTTGACCAATGCAGAGTTGAAAATCTAACCCAAACTCCTCTAGAATTGTTAAAACTCGAGCAGCAATTTCCCTTCCAGTTTTTTTAGTGAAATTATCAAAACAAAAACCTTTCTTCGATTGAAAATGTTGAGCTGTTGTCAACAATCTTTACATAGCGAATTACAATAGTGGTTTGTTCTTTGATAGAACAATCTGGCGTAGCATCAACAATTATTGAAAAATATTTGGCATTTCGGAGTTAAGAACACAACGCAGCCCTGCCCAAAAATTACGAACTATCACAACATTTCAATGTGTGATGAAATTTGCAGTGCCTATCCACTAATGAAGAACAAACAAGATACAAGTCGGACTAACTTGTAGTGTAGTTACAGTTGTGACAACTAGACTCCCGTGATAGCTCCTTTGCTCCCTGATAACGCTGTTGCCAGTGTTGCCAAGCACTAAACCAGTAGGAAGTGTACTGCTTACCGCTGTTTATGTTAATACATAGTGCACTAGAGGCACTGTGGCCCGGTAATGGGACACAAGTTTTAAGTTGTATGATGAACATCTTCTTCTTTCAGTCCTGTCAGTATATCTCTGTGTCTGTATGTATAACCTCATTTGGAGAAAACGTCAAAAGTCTAAATTTGAGGCCCTCCATGAATGTGAGGCCTGGGCCAAATGGCCCTCCAGGCCCCCACTATGATAGGCCCTGCATATAAGTATATGCATTGAGCTTAACCATGACTTCCAAAGGCATTATATTTGTTGTAATATAAATAGTTTTAGTAGGAGTTCTGTATGGTAATCCAAATAGAGTTTTAACATAACGATTTTGTAGTACCTTTAATGGCTGCAAATATGTTTTCTTACTATGAGCCCATATAGGGGACATATATGTTAAGTGAGAATTTACTAATTAGTAATACACATTCCTCAAAAAATTGACAGGTAGGATACCCTAGAGTCGAAATAATACTCCTGATACCGGTGCAATTTTTACTTTCTCCATATGTAGTAATGGGAAAGTATTGTATTCATGAAAAAAATCGACTTTGAGATTTCAACGGAAATACACGTTTTGAGGTCCCTAGAACACGTTTAGACTATTTTCGGAATGATGTCTGTGTGTGTGTGTATGTGATTGTGGGCACTCTAACTCAAAAAGTACTTCCCATATCGTTACCAAATTTTATATATAACACTTTAGCATGAGCACAAAGAACTGATTAGTTTTTGGACAATAACAGTTAACCAGAAGTCGAGGTTTATTCAAAACCCGATTTGGTTTTTGCAATATTTCTCCGTTAAAACATCATTACTGTATATACAATTCTATACAAATGTTATAGAGAATGTAATTTCCTACAACTTTCATTTGAAACAATTTTCCATAGCAGTTATTGTTTAGGAATTATTTATAAAAAATAATCGGTTTTCATCAAATATCTCCTTAAAAATGTCGTAATTGGTCATCTTCGTAAGGACCAAAGTGGTAGAGAATAATATTTCTTCCAAGTTTTTTTTAAACAAATTTTTGTAGAACCATCCATTTCGGATATAATTTGCTTTTTCTTAATACCAGCATACAGCGCCACCACCATGGAACGGTTAATTCTGTAAACGTAGCTATTCAAAATATACCTAATTTACTGCAAGAAGGACGAATGTATTCTTTTACAATATGAAATAATAATTTTGCCTTATACTGCTATTCACAGTAATTTAAATATCTATACCGCAAGTATGGATAAAGTCATGTGTTGGCTACATCAGATTTTTTTACATTGCAATGAAATATGATCCTTCCATGTTAAGTTTTCATCTATTATTAATCCCAGGAACTTAGCTTTATTGGTCTTACAAATGGTGGTTTTATTTATCTCAACTGGTAATGTGACCGATACAGAAATTGTCGGCTTATGAAATATTGCATAGCTTGTTTTGTTAGCATTTAATATCAATTTATTGTTTCTTAACCAATTTTCTGAAAGATTTATATCATCTTGTATATTTTTTAACAATTCCATTGCTGTTCCCTCAACATAAAATATAGTTGTGTCATCCGCAAATAAGGATGCTTGTTCTTTTAATTTTAAATTCCCCATATCATTAATATATATTAAGAACAGCAAGGGTCCAAGGACTGAACCTTGTGGGACACCATATTTAACCACTAAATATTTACTATTCAAGCCATTAACTGACACATATTGTACCCTTTCATGGAAGTAACTTTGGAACCAGTTCTATGGCGCTCCTCTTATCCCTATTCCTTTAAGCTTGGCTAGTAATATGTCATGATCTATAGTGTCAAACGCTTTCCTTAAGTCTATAAATAACCCTGCTGCTAATTTATTATTATCCAGAGCCTCCTGAATTATAATTATTACATCAATTGCAGCATTGAGAGTGGATGATGCAGCTCTAAATCCATATTGAAACCTATATTTAAATAGTTAATCTTACGTAAATAGTCATTTAACCTCTTCTTGGCACACTTTTCTAATATTTTAGCTTTGACTGGTATAATAGATATTGGTCGATAATTTCCAGGATCTCGTTTATCTCCATTCTTAAAAATAGGAACAACTCTAGCTATTTTACATCCCTTAGGCACAGCTCCTAGAGTGAACGTCTTATTAATAAATTCTGCTAAGGCTAAACTAATTGTATTTCTATATTTTATAAAGAATAAATTAGTTAAATTATCCCTTTTTTTATTTTTCTTTGGTTTCAGTGTTGCAGTTATACTTGCAACTTCTTGAGGAGTAACAGGGACAAAATAAAAGGAAATACTGTAATTCAAATTAACTATAGGTATTGTATCCCGAACAGGAGGTATCATAGATGCAAGTTTAGGTCCAGTATTCACAAAATAATTATTAATTACATCAGGAATTATGGATGGGACTACAACAGTTTCATTAATCCTTATTTCTTTTATAGATTCAGCATTGTAATTGTTGACATGGGTAAGTATCTCATTTACAGATTTCTATAATTCTTTTGGATCTTTTTTATGTGTATTAAAATTTAACTGGTAATAATGGGCTTTCACATAATGTTTTTCAGTAGTAACAACATTTCTAGACCTTCTATATTCTTCCCTTACAAATGGATTATTTGGAAACTTTTTGGTTTGAGCAAATAAAATATCTCTTCTAGCAATTAATTCAATCAATTTAGGTTTAATCCACTTTGCTGTGGGAGCATAAGTCTTCCGAGTCTGTTTAACCCTTTTAACTGATTTAGCTCCTACAATTCCCTTGTTTATGTAATCAAGTAGAGTATTAAAGCATAAATCTATATCACCATCCTCAATTACGAATTTTTGACTAGAGAAAAAGTTATTTACTTTATCATAATCTATAAAACTATTTCATTGACACTTAATGTATGAATCATTATCAAGCTTCTTACTTTCAACAATCCTTACTTTTGTAAGTAATAAGTTATGATCACTAAAATCAGACGTTATGTAATTGATACTGTAATTTAATTTCAAATTATTAACTATTACATGATCCAATAGAGTTGCTGTATCTTTAGTCACCCTAGTTGGGAACATTGTATTACATATGCATAAACCGAAAGATTTACAAAATAAGAGGTAATCTTTTGTAGTACTGTTTGCTTTATCAAGTATATCTACATTAAAAGCACCAATTATTAATAATGTCTTATGTCCATAATTAATAATAATTTCTTCAAGGTCTTCCATAAAGGCAGGCACATTACTAGTTACAGGATTATATACCCCGATTATTATAAGTTTTATTTTACCTCTAGTAAGTTCAACAATTAGCGTACTATGATATTTTTGCAATTTCTTAAGCAATCTATAATCCCATGAATTATGAATGTGCAAAGCTATGCCTCCTCCACGCTTTTCATGTCTATTAACATGTATTGCACTATAGTTAGAAATGTTATAATAATTAGCTTCATCAGCTTTTAACCATGTTTCTGTGACCATAACGATATCTACTTTAGCAAATCTTTGCAATATAATTTCCAGGTCAGATAATTTGTGCTTTATACTTCTAACATTTAAACTTAAACATACTAAATTGTCATTTATGGTATCCTTTTGACTTTGAAGATAACTATTGATTGTATCATATTGAGATTTATAACAAAATTCCTTACCATATGTTGGATCATCTATTTCTTCACTAAAGTAGTCAAAGTCTACCATATTGTAGTAATGTAAACAATAATTTTTGTTTCCATCAGGAGTTCCCAATCGATTGTCTTATTCTTAATACTTCTCATATTTAAGACTATGATAATAAAGTTTATAATATAACATTGACTTGTCACATCTTGAATCACTATGTCAATGCAGTATTCAAGCACAAACAGGGCTATACACGTATCATCTTTTTCTTGGTCTTCTTTTACTTCTGCCATGTCAGGAAGGGATTCGTAACTATTAACATATAACTCTGTAATCAAACTGTGCCAAATCCTCTTCCTTTTTAATCCATATAGCTCTTTCCCCGTCTTCTTCCCTGACATAGATTTTACAATCTCTAACCCACACGTATTTAAGTTTAGGATGCAAATCTTTTGCTTTCTTATGTAAGCTCTTATTTTTTGGAGTAAGGTTTTCATTTATGTAGATTCTATGGCTTGGGGCTTGAACTCCAACATCTAAGCTTGTTAAATTTATTCTACCCTTTTTCCCAAATAGAATTTCTTCTTTCTTCCAACGATTTACTAATTTCAAGATAATAAGCCTAGGCATCTCAGCTTTTCTCGTTGGAATTCTATGAACAGTATCAAAATCACTTTTAACTAACTTGACACCTAGGGACATAGCCAACGTATTCATAATTTCATACAGATCTTCTTTCCCTACTTCTGGGACGCCATGAATTTCGAGATTATTCCAGCGATTATATTTTTCATATTCTTCCAGATCTTCAGAAAATTGACCATGGGTGGTCATCCTCTTAATCGATTCCTTAATGTCTTTGATATCTTGCCTCGCTGTCTCAAAAGCTTCATTCTTGAAATCCATAGCATCACTTATTTCACTATTGTCCAGACGTTTTTTTAACTGTTCGTTTTCACTTACTATTCTATCAACCTTTTTATTTAACTTGTCCTTAACCTTGTTAATGGTATCTTTAAGATCCAGAACCATAAGTTTATTATGAGCCCTAATCTGATAATCCTCCCTATTACACTTCCATTTCTTCCTATTATCTTTGCTTAGAGAGCTTCATACTGTGATTTAGTAAGCTTGACACTGTCTTTATGGAACCAGTCCTTACAATCACCATCACAAATTATAGCGTCTTCCGTATCTTTCACAGATTTTCCACAAACAGCGCAAAAAAACACGTCGGCCATGTTGATTCGAAACACTTTCATAACATCTTTTAAGAACACGACAATTCTGTCATGTCATCAATCATCAGTAATTAGTGGTAGTGACTTTAAGCATATGAAAGTGTGGACAGTCACAAATATGATATATAATATGATGAATGGATGGATAGATTTAGACTATTTTGGCCGTACCTCTATACAAAGAACTCCCCTATAACAAATGTCATAAATTCGGTCCCTTCAATTTTGTTAAAGAGAGGTTTTACTGTATTAAAATAACTATTCATATAAAAGTATTGTGATTCTCCGATTCTTCATTTTTATTTGGAGTTGCATAGTCTTTTAAATTTAATCTGGCACTTAACGTCTTTCTTATTACGACTGCATGAACATTCTCGGAATTTTCTTCACTAGTTCTTCGTGGAAAATTCAGAGAATACATTGATTTTTGAATTTTGAGGATTTGATTCATAAAATAAAATAAGTAGGAACTACGTGTGATAACCAAGCAAATAAAAAAATTGGGTACCACCAGAAATCGAACCTCGACACTACAGGACGACTATGTATGAATCCAGACTCCATAACCACTCTGCCACGAGAGCCACTGGGGTCCATCGAACCAAATTCTAGATAGCTTTACTATTTTACACGTTTGTGCTTGAGTTTCATCTCAAAATAATTCAAGAATGAACTTGATCGGCCCAACAGCGATATAATTTCATTTGAACACTAATATTATGACTGCAACAAATCACAATGGTTGCCAGTAACTACGTATCTGTGGTGAGATACAATGTAGCTTTTAAACGGGCCATACAAATCTGAAAAACTAAATGTGAAGGCCTAAAGTGAATTAAACACTTGAAAACGATGCACGACTCCACCTTAGTTTTCAATAATTATTCATTAGCTAATGATTTGCCTAAGATTCTAGTCAAAAACTGAGAGAATGCTTGGCCATACCTCAATCATGGAATGACTATGCGTTGGCTGAAGTTAGATTTCAACCAGTGGTGAAAATGGCGCCGCTCACTTAGTGGAAAGACTTTTGAAAATGACTGTATATTTACCATGGTCAATGTTCAATCATGGACAACTATACATTCTATGGTTGGTATACTTGGATGGTTTTATGCAGGAAAGAACAAAGTTAATTATTATTGAGGACATAATCAGAATCCTGATCATTTACAATCAAAATAATACATGATTCTATCAGTTTTATGACAATACCTATAATAAGCTATCATGACAACTCCCATTGTCACCAATGCATTTATTTGGGAAACATTTTAACTTAATATCATTTTTCAAATTCAGTATGTGATTTTGCTTTGTTTACATGGTAACCAATTATTTGTTGGTTTTAATTGATATATTACTAATAAACGTTTTTAGTGATATTTTTGTATGGCATAGAGTTCTCCAAAGCAAACTGTTTTTAAAACTACGTAAGTAACTTCAATAATAAGATGTAGATTTTCCACAAATTGTGATTGGATAAATCGTTTCATTGTTTCCAAAGTATTGTTGATATAAACAATTTTCTCGTAACAGAACTAATGGATGAGAGATTGGCAGATAATAATATGTCATTCTTAAATGCTCTCTATTTACTTTTTTGTTTTTCATTAAATTAATGAATTTCTCCATTGATTATTGTGTTCTTGCTGGTTTTACTTACAGTTTTCATTTTGAAGATATCTTCAGGAAACTTTGCATACGTACATATATACAGTAGACTCCCGATTATCCGGGCAGGTTGGGAACTAAAGTTCCCCGGATAATCGAAACCCCGGACAATCCGCAAAATGAAAGAAAAACTCAAAAATATAACTTAAATGTAAATTTAATTACAAAAATATTAATAAATACATATGTATTTATAGAGGTACATAGTTTATGCAAACTTACTATTTTCTGAAAAAGGAAAGCAAAGAAGTTTGCTTTTTCCCTGGGTTGGCCTTCCTACGTATGGTAGTGCGTAAATTACGCAGCATCATCTTATCGGCAAGAGCGACGTCGTCTTCTTGCTCAGCGTAGTCAAGTAGAGCCTCGACATGAGACAAAGCGGCACTGTGACCGATTTTGTTTGTCGGCAGCATATCCTCTTCTGGGTCTTCGTTTGGGATTGGGCTCGATTCTTCTTCGTTCATAACCCGTCGTGCTATTTCATCATCACCTGTCAAATTTTTGTCTGAATTAAACCACTCCAAAACTGCTTCTTCATCTAAAATTTCAAAGCCACTAATCTGTCGTAAATTATTTAACACTTCGGGCGCTCCTTCGTCGGTATTATTGTCGTCACCAAGAAGTTCTTCACCATTTTGCAGTATTTTTTGAAATGATTTTTTTAATGTTATGCCTTTGATCGATGTCCACGCAGTCGCAATTTCATAAATCGCATCCAACACTGTTAATTTTTTCCAAAATGTCAATAAATCACTACCTTCCATAATTAATTTATGCAACAAGTTTCTTTTGTATATCACTTTAAAGTTTTGAATCACTCCTTGGTCCATCGGTTGGATCAACGCTGTCACATTTGGTGGCAAATATTTCACAAAAATGTTCCCACCGTCTGATTTTAAAATTTCTTCGCTTGGGTGACTGGGGGCATTGTCCAAAAGTAGAACCGCTTTTTGTGGCAGATTAAGTGATTTCAAATGCTGACGAACTGATGGAAAGAATTTTTTTGTAAACCAGTCACTAAAAATTTCTCGGTCCATCCAAGCTGATTTATTGTTGTAGTAATGAACAGGTAAATTAGAAGCTTCAATTCCTGAAAAAGCATGAGGTTTTTTTGCAGTTCCGATTACACAGGGTTTCAAAAAAAGAGTTCCAGCAGCATTCCCACAACACAAAACTGTTGTTTTTGATCTTTGTGACCCGAAGCACTCCTTTCAGTTTCATATGCTAACGTTTTGTTTGGTAAACACTTGCAATATAGACCGGTTTCGCCGGCGTTGAAAATTTGTTCCGGTATGAGACCTTCTTTTTCAATGAATTGCCGAAATTGATGCTTAAATTCGACAGCCGCAGGTTCATAGAACTCAGTTTTTGACCTTGAACAGTTATTTGCCTAATGCCGTGTCGCTGTTTAAATCGTGTCAACCAACCAGAGGATGCGTTGAAATCTCCTTGTAATTTCAACTCGTCAAAAAAATACTTAGCTTGAGCAGCGCAAATTATCCCAGAGACCGGAATCCCCTGTGCCCTTTGTTGATTGAACCATAAAACCATGGCTTTATCCAATTCATTGTAAGTTGAAGTTTTCATCGATTTTCGTTTTAACATGCCACCCGCACTATCCGAAACTCCGGCAAACTCGATCAATTTAGCCTTATTTTTTATCAAATCGCGTACAGTTTGTTCACCAACATTGTACTCCTTCATTAAAGTTGTCACTTTAGCACCTTTTTGGTGTTTATTGATGAGCTCGAGTTTTTGTTCTATGGTAAGAACAGTCCTTTTTCTTTTTAACATGATGGGTATAACTTGACTTAACTTTATAACTTTAAAAATAACCGAAATAAAAACACTCCGAAAAAAACTACAAATGATCACGTTCCTTGTATAGAGAACACTGAAGATGCAGAACAGCGTCACACACAAACACATACAAATTCGTTTAACTGTCTACATTATCAGATCTCATTTTAATTTGCTACTCTATCATTACATCTGCCTCCCTTCCCCTCCTCTTCTAACATATCCCCTCTTACAACCTATTCACATTATCTACATTGTAACTATCATTACCTCCGCCTCCTTTCCGTATTCTTTCATTAAGTATACATGCTCTGCGGCTCATGTTTTGTTGGATTATATACAAATTTGGAAAAAATGGCTCTTCTTGTCAAAAAGGTTGCCGGCCCCTGCCCTAACTCATCCTCCCTTCCCCTCCTTCCTCGACCCCATCTCCTCTCTTATTCCTTCCCCTCTCACATCTGATTTCACATTCATACCTTATTGTGGTGAAGACGGCTTGACCGAAAATTTCGCGTAATTTTTGTGTTCCTCTTTCACTTGTGTGCTGTGTTTATAAATAGGCTACATATGTATATTGTGAATTTCCGCCTGCCGGATTTCCATAACAAGAATATATATTTACGCACAAATAGACACACACTTAAGCTTATAGGGACCCCGGTTAATCCGCAACCCGGATAATCCACCCTTGGTTAATCGGGAGTCTACTGTAATTTTAACCTGTGGGTAACATAGGCTATACGGCGATAAAAAATTAGGGGGGAGGGAGAGAATTCAATAATTAATTTCACATAAATTTATGAATACTTTTCGATTTTTCACAGTGCAAGATTTTCTTCCTTTGTTCATCTAAATAGTTAAATGAAGAGCAGTTTTCTTCAGTTTTGCTTTATTCGATGGGTATAACTGTGTACTATGTTATTCTTGTGATGTTTACATGTTACATGGTCAAATGGAAATAGGGTGATAATTTTCAACGTTGTCTTTTGATCCTGACTTTAAAGTGGGGGTGTGGGTTGGAATTCTTCCAAAGAGACGGGAAAGTTCCTGACGAAAAGAATTTATTGAATAAGAGAGAGATGGGAACGTGGTGAAGTTGTTATGAACGCAAGGGAATGGGTGCACAGGGGCTGAAGAGGTGAGAGAGGAATGCTGGGGGAGGCGGGTGTGAAATTGGAGCAAAAATACTCATTGAAGGCTGAAGGCCTAGCATCCCCTTGGAACGATGTGCCGTTGGCAGAGACGGAAATTGGGATACGATGTGTTTTCCTTTTCGAGTTTGTCAGGGTCCAAAATCTCTTTGAATTGTTTTTAATTTAGTCTGTTATCCCTTCCACAAAATTAGACTAATCTCGGCAAAGAAGATAACGGGCGTGCTGACGTAAGGTAACAAAGGAGGCACGAGTGTGGGGATTGGGGTGAGATATCCACAATCTCCATGCCGAAAGCTTATTCTGTAGGACGAGGGTCGTCTCAGGCGATACCCAAAGACGCTTTTTCTTCGACAGTCGTCGTGAAGGGATGAAGTCCAATCCACTCATTTGGGCAAGTTTGGTTAAAGATAAAATATAAATTTTAAGTTTTCCTTTCAAACTTTGTAACTATGGCGTTATTTAGCATGAATTTTTCATACTAATGAGCTTCATGTCAGTCAAATGTTTTTCACCAGGCATGTTTAATTATTGACCCAGAAAAATGTCCAGCTAGTTGGCGACTTGAATATAAGCTGAAAGTAGGGTTTGACCGGCCTAAAAAAGTAAGAAATTTCTTGACTTACACTCGAAGATATGCGGTATTCTGAAGCTTAAAAAGAATGACTAGATTTCTAGAATATTTTTTAAAATTATTAGGAATACTAAAAATATTACAATAGAAAAAATAAACAAATTTAAATTATTTAAAATAATTTATTGAAGAATGTTTATGCAAATATTTATTTCAAAACAAAAATTCCAATTGACATCTTCATTCATGACTCTCTTGGCAAATGTATTTACTACAGTTTTGACAAACTGTTTTGTTTTTGCTGTCCTTTTCCGTCTTACACAGTTGGCACACTTATCTTATCCTGATAGCGCGAGTGATAAATTGCTTTTTCAGGAACCCTTACGGATACTTTCTAGAGACCACCAATTGCTCCCCCTCTTTTTTCAGATCTCCTTGCCAGTCGGTATACCCTCAGTCAAAGGAAGTATAACAAACATTCCCCTTCCATTCCCATTCACCTCCGAATTCCTTTGTTGCCCATGCTACAGCAAAATTTTACCCTCGAACACGTAGCACCATAAAATTTTATGATGGGTAGTTATGACCGCACTGGGAAGGAGTTGGCAGAGACAGAAAAGAAAGTGGGTAAAACATCACTGCCCGTTACTCTTGGCCAAAATTTTCTTGCTGCCATCCTATATGGATTGCTGCAAGGGTGCAGTGCACCTCGGGCTGGCACAACCTCGTGCACTTATAGATACCACTCTAACATAAGGTGATTTAGCGAGTTTGCTACTTGTGGAGATTATAACTAATGATCAGTAAAAATTGTATGGTAAAAATGATTTCTTTACTCTTCAAATCTGAAAAAATGTTTCATATATGAGAAATGTTACAAATAATAAATATATAACCGTAGCAATCAATCAGTAGCATAACAAAATATAACAGAACATGAAAACATTTTCTTAAACTTTTCTATCAAGTAAAGCGCAAAATAAATCAAGGATGCAACATTTTACATGCGAGTTACTAGTGCCGCCTATCAGTTATTTGCTCTTATTCATCATTAAATTTTCAGTGCCAAGCCCATGGACACGTGACATGTTTAAAACATTGTAAAACTCAGCTACTGGGCAAATTAAGTTAGTTGCATTTAAAAATAAAAAGATACGGACGTATAAAGTAGATCTGGGTCGATTCGATCCAAATGCGAACACTCGAGGGTTAAACTATCGGTTTTATGAAAATTGTTTCAAACAAAACTTGTATCAAATTTTTTTCTCTACAATTTTTACAATAACAACTATTTATGAAAATAGAGTTTTAAAGGAGATATTTGCAAAAAAAATGGAAAAACGACGAGAATCAACATCCACTCTCGGTTGGCCTATATCAGTGGTATAGGCCATAAGTGGCCCATAAGACAATTTTTGTTGGCACGCCAGCGAAAGGTGACAACAAATCAAAGCATTTATCATACTGATTTAGTTCCACAAAAGCATTTTGTTATTTAGTTAATTATTGCTAACATTAGTTTTATAGTTACAAATTTCAATCTCTTATGTCTTGATCACAAATTTAATTTAGTTGGCATGCAAAAAAAATTAAGGACTTTTTTTGGCATGTGAGGTAGAAAAAATTCCACAACATCAGTAATATTGGTATGCAGGCATTAGAAGGTTCGCCATCATTGATCCATATTGTCCAAAAACTAATCAACTCTTGCCACTATTATGAAAATACTATTATAAAAGCCCGTCAATATGACAGGATATCTTTAGTTAACCTTAAATAGTTGCCTCCCTCCTTCCCCCCTCTCTCTCTCCTCCTCCCTCCTTCCCCCCTCTCTCTCTCTCTCTCCTCCTCCCTCCTTCCCCTCTCTCTCTCTCCTCCTCCCTCCCTCCCCCCCCCTCTCTCTCCCCTCTCTCCCTCCCCCCTCTCTCTCTCCCCTCCCTCTCTCTCCCTCCCTTTCTCTCCCTCTCCCTCTTAAATGTAAGAGGGGACTATATAGTCTCAATTTCGCCCTCAATATAGTCGTTTGTCTGTCTGTCTACCTCCCTCTTTCTCCCTCCCTTCTTCCCCTCACTCCCCCTTCCTCTCTCCACCCCTTCCCCCTCATCCCCACTCTCCTCCTCCCTCCCTCCCCCTCCCTTTCATCCTCTCCTTCCCTCTCTCCCCCTCCATTACCATCCCTCTCTCTCCCTCCCTATCTCTTATTAAAAGCATTCAAAGCTGGCTTACACCTATAAGGATTGATATATCAATAGGATTTTGAGGTCTAACAATATTATTGGTAGCCAAGGCAACATCCCATCAAAATGGCAAGATTTCCACATAATGTAAAATAAACGTTTAACATGAGCGGTTTCGAACTGTAGAAAGAAAAAGATGAACAGAATAAGAAACGTTGTAATTTTTTCTTTAAAATGGTTCATATCCAAAGGTCGTTGGTTAATTCCTTCTAATTTTAATTTTCAAAACAATAAAAGCCTGCATGCCAAAAAATCGACTTTTACGTGTTACCTTACGGAAAATGGAAATGTCTTCCTTGGAGTCGAACCCAGTACATTTTTCAAGATTTATTTTCGTCATTACCTTAAAATATGTTAATCGAGCATTCCTGCCAAATTTCGAGATCCTATCTCAATTCTTTCTCGAGTTAATACCATAATTCGCTATAGCGTGACCAATTAACCGACCAGCAGACCTGGGCTATTATTATAGTCAATAATTATACAGGCAAACCCTACTTTCGTACATAATGCATTCCTGAAAATGTGTACGGAAGTCGAATCATCAAGAAAATAGTCTAAACATGTTCTTGGGACCTCAGAACGTGTATTTCCGTTGAAATCTCAAAATCGAATTTTTTTCATGAAAAATATACTTTCTCTATGTACAGGTGAACCCTGCTTAATGCGGCCAACGTGGATTCGTTATTTTATTTAAAATTAAAATTTTTTGTTAAATATATATCTATTATGCACAGTGCGACCGCAGCCTAATATCTTATGATTTTTTAAATTTTGCGTTAATCAAATTTCATAATGTGTCCTAAATATTGTCATATTTCAGCAGTGTTGCATAATATTGCATCATCTGGTGGCCAATTTCACTCTTTTCCCCGTAAATTTCACGGGTCTAACACAAAAAAATCTCCCAAGGCAGAAAACATTTGAAAAACGGTAATAGAAATATGATTCATGTTTCTTTGGCATCATTGGATCAAAGAATTTTTTGATGATTTATATTTTTTAAATCTATAATTTTTGACAATTACTTTATTACAATTTTAATTTACCATATTAACATGTCATTACAAATAATTTAATATAATAAAAGCCGTGGTCTGTTGGTTGGTTGGTCACGCTATGCAAACGCTAATAACTCGAGAAATAATAATGATAGAAACTCGAAATTTGGTAGGGATGCTTGATTAACACTTATTCAGAGAATGACAAATTTAAATCATGAAAAAATTCCTTGGTTCGTCTCCAAGAGAGGCATTTCCGTTTCCCACTACTTAACATGTAAAATGTGATTTTTCAACGTGCAGGCTTTTATTCATTTGGAAATTAAAATTAGAAGAAGTTAACAGACGACCTTAGGATTTGAGCCAGTTTGAAGAAAAATTGATAAAGTTTCTTATTCCATTCGTCTTTTTTCGCCCACAGTTCGAAATATTCCATGTTAAACATTTAATTTGCATATTTTGTGGAAATCACGCCATTTTAACGTGATGTTGCTATGTCGACCATTATCATTGTTACACCTAAAATTACGATTATTGTATACATCCTTCTGGGAATAAGCATGCCTTGAGTGCTTCAATAAGTGAGAGAGAGAGAGGAAGGAAGGGGAGAGATTGGCATGTTTTGTGGAAAATAATTTTATTAACTTAAATATAAAAAATTGTAAGTATCAACTGTGTCATTTTAGAAAAACTGGAAATAAAAAGCATTCTTAAATTAAATTCTTTGTAAAACATACGTGCTTACGAATTTATATTGTTATTCCTCGAATTAATTTCGTAACAATGGCCGAAGTTTGGAAACGAATATAAATTAAAATTCAGTTAAAATTAAAAGGACATTTAAAACTGTTAACAGGTAATTTTCAAACAAACAACAGTGGATCTTTTAATGAATTGATTTGTTTTTATAAAAGGAATTTTGGTGCTTATTTGATACAGAGTAAGTTCTAAAGCTTATAATCCATTTAAATCTGATAACATTGGCTATTATAGTTTAAAGAAAGAACTTTATTTATTCACTTGACAGAATGAATGAATTTTAGGCTAGCATTGCCTATTATTTACAGTATGGAATTTACAGTATGTAAAGCGGAAGTTGTACTGAATTGACTCAAGTATATTTCAAAGCAAAAATCAATTTAAAACTATTGAAAGTTGTTGTTTCGGAAACTGAGAAGTCCAGAGTGATGAGCGGATGCTAAACGATATTAAGGGACATTTTATTCCAAAATCTATTTAAAGTATTATCAGAGGCAGTTGAAGATTGAACAAATTTTTTTGTTGCCGGGATTCTGCTTATTTCATGAAATTGAAATGCTAATGCATTAATCCATTAAAATCTGTTAAGAGTGGCTATTTTAGTTGAAAGAAATATATGTACCTGCATGGCACTTTTATTCACTTTTCAGAATGAATGAATTCTAGGTTAACATTGCATATTATAAAAGGATTTTCTTTGTAATAAGAAGTTTGTTATGTGGTTATTTTAACTGAACTGAATCAAGTTCTCTTCTAAGTTTGAAATCCATTTAAAACTGGTGAAAGTGGTTGTTTCGGAAAATGAGAAGGTAAGAGTGCTGAGCAGACGATAAACGATATTGAGGTACATTATATTGCAAAATCTATTTAAAGTATTATCAGAGGCAACTGAAGATTTAACCAATTTTTTGGAACCGGAATTCTGCTTATTTAATGAAATTGAAATCCTTATGCTATAATCAATTTAAAACTAATAACAATGGCTATTTTAGTAGAAAGAAAGGTACTATTTTATTCAAAAGGAATTTCTTTGAGATTTTAGTTAATTAATTAAAAGAGACTTATAATGTAGAAATATTCGATGGTTAAAACAGTGCACAATTTTATTCTTGCGATTTTTACATGTTGCATTGACGAAAATTTAGATTCATTAAACCCGTTGAAATTCAACGGGCACTTATGCTAGTAATAAAACAATAACGCTACACATCAAAAAATTATATACCTAATTTTAATCTACATATGAAAAAACGTGGTACACGTGGAGGGATCTTAATGTTTGAATGCATATAATGTATAATAATATATGATCAGTGATGAGCTAGAAAAAAATTAAGAACCGGCTCTCTAAAAAAAGGGGGGTTAGGAAATTAGGATAACGGTGGCAGGAGGCCTATACGCCAGGGGCACCATTTTGCTCTAGTTTAGTAATACTGTTCCGCTAGCTTAACAAGTGTTCAGTTTGTAATATATTCCATTTCACACACTGTCGGTAATTGACTATCAAAAAAGGCAAAACGTACAGTCATGCCTCGTTTAGCGCAAAGAATATGTTCCAAACGGCCTTTACGCTAACCAAATTTGCGCAAAACAAGCCGATTATAACGTACTTAGTAGTGATCAATTCGCGAAATTGCAATGTTCGCTAATGTTACTTTTTTATTTGTTTAATATTAATTATCATTAAAAATCAATATTAATACAATTTTAAATCTTTCGCAGCGGTGCTCGCAGTGGCATAGCTAGCATGTGCGGGCCTCCGGGCTAATTCTTTTCCGGGTTCCACTATAAGTGAACATATTCAGTAGTTTCAGGAGAGATATTCTACAGAATGCTTCTTCTTTTTCTTGAGAAAGTTGGTTCAAAATTCTTAACAGTTTGGTCTCAATATTCAATCTCTTCAGGCTTTACCTGGGCTGCCTGGGTGGTATCTACACCACTGAGAGCAGTGCTCTTAAACTCCCAGCGTTGCACATAGCAACATATTCCAGAAACTGTGGGCTGCATTCCAAAACATTGTTCTTTGTAGTCGTCACATAATTCTTAGTTTCTTCATTATCACCTTCCACAGACCCTCATAGAACCGCTACTGTGTATTCCTGTGTATCAACAATAGCGAAATTTAGCTCTATCAAGTGGCATTTGCTTCACTGCTCAGTCCGTCCCTACCCCAAATCAGTAGCCTGCCACAGAATACACTCGACCCCCAGCGATTACAAACAAGATTCTCCATACAGCATTCAACCAATTTTAACCTGAAAACTAAAGCCGTGGTTTCCAAGAACCACGCATCCGTGATTGCGTGATGCGCGATTGCGTAATCGCGCTTCCGGGATACATGGCAAGGGTGTTTTCCAAGGCATGCATCAAAGTGAATTTTCGTTCAGTCTGCGCGATGGCACTCTGCAAAATCAATGTCGCTATAGCATTGTTATTAGAAGAAGAAGCAGATGAGGAAGTGTTTTTACTTACTACTTTGCTTCGTAACGATGGAAGTGATATTTTTAAAAAAAAGGGAAGAAGAAGGAGCTTTCAGAATTTTGGTCAATTCTCATCTGATGGACAACGAGACCAAATTCAGGGAGTATCTCCAAGTTTCTCGGGATCTCTTCCATAGTATATTGTCTCACATAAGGGGTGATATAAGCAAGGCGAAGTGCAATCGTGTTCCAAACCCAATATCACCCGAGGAGAGACTCTGTATAACTCTAAGGTAAATGAAATACTTGTTAAACTAAACTCTACAATTATTATGAATCATTTTAACAGACCGCCGTCGCCAGAAATGTTAATGCCGTGAGAATTGTTACAGTACAGCATAAGATCATCTGTGAAAAAAACTATAAGAAACAACAAAGACATTGGCTTTGCTAAAGAAATTTTAATTTAATCGATCAATTGAAAATATAAACGTGGATACAGAGTGGAAAAGAAAAAAACATTGATTATTAAAAAAGTGCTTAGAGGTTACGATAAACATTTATTTCACATTCTGGATCGGCAAGGGATGGTAAGCTATTGATATTACATGGATTGATGTCAGAGGTGAATGAGAAACTGGGGAATGCTGAATTTCCTGACTGATTATAAGTGGCAGATGAGGGTGATTGGTATGGATTTTGTACTGTCTTCTCCTTCAATGCTCGAATTTCCATTTCTGTAACAACCTGGCACACTTTCATTCTGGCTTCCGCCACAAGGTGCGGAGGGAAAGTCATCACTGTAGCAGCCATGCTTTTAAAAAATGTCATTATCGGACTTTCCTGGCTTGCCTCCATCCTCTCTACTAATAAATTATTCAAAATTTTATTTCTATCTTCTCTTCCTTTTTTTATTTCCTCTAGAACTTTATCCTTCACATTTCTTCTTTTTACTATCTTTTTTGGGACGAATTCTGTGTCGGAATTTTCATCTAATGATGGTCTTTGGCTGGCCTGTTTGGTTCCTGTATCTTCTGTTGCTGTTGGAACGAATTCTTCTCTACTTTCTCCTATTTCTGTCTCAGCTGAATTTTCGGGAATGTCTTTCGTTTCATCGTCCTCGTGTTCAGAGGTCTTATGTTCGTCATAGGTTGATTTTGTTCTGAAATAATTTTAGAAATCATAAAAAAATATGGAAATCTTCAATGTTTTAACTAAAATTTATTTAATCGCACGAATGAAATACCCTTTCTTTCCCAACTCTCCGTGTTTCTTTCATGTTAATAATAAATAATAAAGATTGAATTTATTTATAATGATACAATGACATCAAACCAGCCTTATTAAACTTCATTTTAATCTAGTGCACTTCTTCAGGCCCAAACTTGTAGAAAGAAATTATAAACATAACATAAAACAAACTTTGTGTTTTTCACAGAAAAAAGTTACCGTTATTATTATCATGTCATCATTTTTTCCTCCATCTTTTACCTTCCTTCTCGATTTATGTGTCGGTTATTAATTTGTTTGTTATAACCATCCCGTTTAAATTTGGCTTGACGATTCCATTATTTTGTATGTATTTAAAAAAAAATAATTTATTTGGCTTCGTCAACCATCCACCCTCTCTTCCCCACCTTCACCTCTATCACCACCACCTCTCCCCTCTTCACATACCTTATATAATCTTTCTATTAATTACTGCCTAATTGCTATATATGTTACTTTGTATACATTATTCAATTAAATAATTTGCTCAGCCAACTATTCATCCCTCCAACCTTCACCTATACCACCCCCACCTCTTCACATACCTTATATAACCTTTCTATTAATTACTGCCTAATTGCTGTGTATGTTACTTTGTATACATTGTTCAATTAAATAATTTGCTCAGCCAACTATTCATCCCTCCAACCTTCACCTCTATCACCACCACCTCTCATTTTTCCGATATTAACTATATTCTAACCTTCGTATTAAGGGATATAAAATATATAACATAAAACTATTCGGGATATATTTTTCTGGATTTACAAAGTTTGTTTTATTTTGTTTAGTTTTAATTATTTCGCATCACTAATAGTTATTGAAATGAAATTTGAAACTCTTTATATAAATTTATGGATGACATAATTTTAGACCATTCGGAAAAAAATATAGCAAAAACTACTTACTCTCTTTCTTTAAAAATTTCTTCTAAAAATTTAAGGCTGTCATTTTGGTGATATTTTGATTTAGGAAGAGCAGCCGAACCAGATTTGCAACCCATTTTCAATTTATTTCTATTTTTTCTATATGAATCCCTAATGGTCTGCCATCTAATTTTGCATTCTGGCACTGAAAAGTTAAAAAAACATGTAGTATACTAAGTTCTTTAAGTGCTGAAATTAATCGTGTGTCTAGAACTAATTAAAATACTGCTGTCACAATAATGTTAATCTCAATCATATTGTATTTTTGTTACAATTAAATAAATGCTATAAAAATGAAATGTTGTACTAACCAGTTCTTTCTAATGATAAAGCGATCTCTCTCCATATATTTTCCTTTACCGCATTATCTTTGTAATTCTTATGGCTGAGCTTGTACAGAACAGGATTATTTTTCACTAATTCTATTAATTTCTCATCCAAAACATCGCTAAACGATTTTGACTCCATCCTTAAAATAATAGCGTTATCCTTGCGTGGCACGCAGAAGTTGACTGGCAGGCAACCGTTGCGCGATGCGGATCCGTGATACTAGTGCGCGATGACGCTGCCTTCGCGCGCGCAATGCCTTGAAAACCGCCACCATGTAGCGTCCATTAGTCAACTACTGCGCGATTACGCAATCGCACATCGCGCAATCACGAATGCGTGGTTCTTGGAAACCACGGCTTAAGACGGTATTTTATTGGTGGATGGAAAAAAGTCACAGGAAAAAATTTAATCCTATTTAAACAGCAATTTTGAAAAATCACGTTGCCACCCACGTACTCAATATTTTCATCATTCCTTTCCCATAACTCAAATAACAAATAGCAGACTCCTAGACGCTTCTGAAATTCTTAACGATTTACAAAAAAAAACATCTGGCGAGTAGTTATGGTCAAGGAGGCTTTTTTCCTTATTCACATCTTACTTACAAGCTCATAAAAGTTCATTACAATCTGAAAGGCTGTTATTGTAGATTATGTTATTTATATTTACATAACAAAATTCTTACAGAATTATTTAGTATGTTTAACATATAAATATTCATTAACATATAACTTTGCCAAACAACTTTTGTATGTCTATGACTATTATTACTTTCTGGAAAATTCGATTATGTGGTTTTTATATTTATTTTTTACATTTTAGTGCACTTAAAAGTTGGTTTTGTTAATTTTTATTTTAATGTAATACTTAATTCAAGCATACCTGTCATATTTCACAGGCAATTACACTAGTATGTGTTATAATTTAATATGGATTAATTATTTTTAAATTATCCTACCTTATAGGTTAAGTCTGTTGTGGCAACAGATAGTGTTTATGTCTCAGGTTCTTTAAAATATCAATATGATTCTGGGCAAAACATCTCTGATTTGTCATAGTGCCAATAAAACTAAAAATATATGACTTGAAATTCTTTTAAGAGGGTTTTCCTTAAAGAAAAACTTTTGAAATGACATATATATACTGTAACTTACAGGAATGAAGGCCTCAAAAATGGACTCTTCAAAGGGTTGAGCATGAACTGGTTGAAGGGACCTGTGGCCGTCGGAATCAGCTTCTCTACGTTTGACACAGTACAGAAGTTCTTACAGAGTGCCTTATCTTGATAAAGTTCTTGCAAGTTACCAAAATTATGTATATTGCCTCAAATGTTTTTTCTCTTGCCATTCAGAACTTGCAGTTTTATAGTTTGTTTTGATATTAATTTTTGAGTTTTGAGGTGTTGGGCAAAAAAGAGCATTGTACTGTCAGTTGAAAAAGGCACATATTATTTTGACCAACCAGTGACCTAAGAGTCAAATTTTATTATGCTGCTTATTTTAAAAATAAATGCATATTTTATTTTTTTAGTTTTGTTATAGTGCATGCATAATGATATGCATGGAATCAGTGTTGGTCAGACATGTTGATTTCCCTAGTTACCTAGGATTCCTTGTGATCCCTCAAGTGAAATATGTTGAAAGCATAGAAAGGTGTTTATTTCCTTCTTAAACTTTGCATTATGATTCTGACAATAATTGTATTTAATAATTACTGAAACCACCCAATTTATATTAGTATAACATTTACTGTGTTCCCTGAATTATTTCTTATCATTTGTTTATGATTTTCTAAGTCATAATTTAACATTACCAGTCATTTTTAGACATAATGTAGCTATGCATATTTTAAATTAAATTCTGTTATGGAAGCAGCCAGCATTAAAAAACTTTTGAACAATTAAAAATATGACTTTGCCATTGTCATTATTAGGTTAAAATGCACTGGAAAATGTATAAGAAGATAAAGTTTTGAGTTTCCTTGGTTTAAAAACAAGTCAATTATTGTTTTTTGTGCAAATGTAGGGCCTTACAGTATGGCATTTAGTTTAAGAAAAAATATATGCAAAATTAATGGGTTACACAGATTTATTATGTTCTCAATCCTCCATTTCTATGGAAGGCATCTAATCTTTCCTTAATACTTATGTTTTAAAATATCTGGGTGATTTTCCTTGGAAAAGATTGTCCATATTGTGCCCCTTGTCTTTAGTTCTTACATTTAAATCTATATTCTTTAATAAAATGTTCATGCATGATTTGATATTTGAAATTGTTCTTAGAAGTTTATTTATATTTCTTTTGCTTTGTGAAAATTGTGATAAGCATTTTTTCTCTTTTACTTTTTCCATATTTGTTTTTATGGAGAAGTTTTTCCTTTGATTCACAACTTTATTTATTGCTTACTGATGTCAGTCCAAGGTATCTCCTCTAAAATTAATAATTTCAACTTTAAACATTTCCCTAAATTTGTTCACGTATTTTTTCTTGTCAGCAATCATATGGTTAGGGTTCTTCAATAGAATCTCATCAGATTTGGTCTGAGAATGGATTTTACAATTTAACTTAAAAAAAGAGAATTGTTACTTGCTTTGTTTAGTGCTTTCTCAGCTCATCTCTTGTGTTAAAAAGGACCCTCTTGAGCTGACTGTGGTTACTATTGAGTCTTCGGGTGGGATTTAAATATTACACCAAAACTATATTAGAGATGAGAGATTCAATTTATTGTTCTGAAAAGGAAGTTAATTTTAAAAGAAGATATATTTTTATTTTGGAAGACATCATCTTCTTATAAGATATGCACATGAATTTTTTTCAAAGTGAATGTCTTTAACACGAAGAACATTCCGCTCTGAAGTAAGTGAATCAGAAAATAAATAGATATTACCCAAAAAAATCTATTATTTTTCACTTGCCGTTACATTTGTCAAAAATATGAAGAATGGGCTATAAGTACGGAGGGAAGAATATTTCCAATGGTTGTGTCAATGTTTTACTTGAGGGCATTACAAGTGTTGGAAACTATTATCTTCTAATATACATGACAATAATTCAATGTTTTAAAAATCTTGCTCATTCAATGTGTCCTAAAAATTAAGTGCTTCACATTATTCACCAGTGATATATAGACTGGATACAGTGTTTATCATATCCTTTGGATGTAGTCGATTAAAATATTTTTTTTTAAATGTTGATTTTGATCATGTACATAGTGTAAATAATATAGATAATTAGTAGTGTAGTCATTGACTTGACTCATGATTCATGTGGAACTTTATACAAAAGATTTTTTATGTAGAAAAGCAGTGTATATAGTGAACTATTAAATGTTTTGAAAATATTTTTGTAATACTCTTTATAACCAGGGTTGGCAACGGAACCCATACCGCAGAAACGGTTCAGTTCTGCTACGGAACCAAAACTATGGTTGTGGCATTCGGTTCCGGTTCCGACAGAACCATTTGCTTATTTTGGTGTTTAGTTTCAATCCAAGGAGTGAAACTCCAGAATCGAGAGTGAAGTGGTTTCTGTTCAGGTTCTGTGAGGCAATAGGTTTCGGTACGAAAGGGCGGCTGGAGGGGGTAAAGGTCCGGCGAGAACTGCTTCCGAACGGGTTCGATTTCGGTTCTCAACTCTAGTTCATTGGGTTCCATTCCTGAACTGACATAGGATACGCGGTAAAGTTCAGGAAATACTATAGTGGTATTACATGCAGTAGATGTACAGTACAGGAATCCTTCGTTTAAAGTTGTTGATGCGTTGCTGAAAAATACCCCATTACTTAAACACATGACAAATGCAAATGAATTGCCAATAAGATTAGATGCATGATAGGATGCATTTCTGGCAAAACATTACTGCGCATATAAATTTTAAAACGTGTTTTATGGTTTTAATAAATGAAAATCATCAAATACGTACCTTAATTCCCGCGACTGGTCTAAATAAATGAAACTTCCGTTATGAAAACGGTTCTAATATGTAACGTGCAATTTGGGTTTTCATTTATTGCAAAAATGTGAAAATTAAAATTAAGAAAGGAATTAAAATATAAAAATTAACGTGGAATTTGGCCTAATCAAGTTGAGACTCACTGATGGGAGGCTCCGGTGAACTTTTAAAGAATTTGTATAAGGACAACTGCATTGAAGTGTTTACATTTTTTTCCAAAGGTGTTCTTCAAGTGTCAATATGTAAGCATCCTTTGTAAGAGGAAGAATGGGGGAATTCCCACTGGGTTTTTGACTGCTACGTTTAGAATTGCGGGAAAGTGAGAATTAAAAACTGGCAACCGAGCCTTAAATAAAGGCTCACGATTGGCCCATTCCACTCCCTTTTCTCCAACTCCTCCTACTACTCAGCGATCAACTCTCACCAGCCCGGCTAAAGGTGCCCACTGATCAAGAGGCAAGAGCGCCACTCCCTAGCTTTGCAGGTTGGCCAGGCCATCCGGCCACCTAGGTTGCTCTAACGGACAAATGTGCAAAGTTTCAAAACTTGATGAATTGTTTCCTCTAAAATGTCCAATTTGACTGGACTAGCCAGCCCACTCGTTATATAGTGTTAGTGGGTCCATCCCTCTGCCCTTTCCTTCTCCGACTCTGCGTGCGAGCGCTACATTGAGCCACACCTTTTCACGTACCCCAGGAACCCATACAATAGTCACTGGATATATGTGCACTGAAACGTTTTAATTACAAGAACCTGAACTGAAACGAATCCCATGGGAGGGCGGTTATGAGGCTTCGGTCCAGTTCCGGATCACAGGGAAATGATCCATGATATGTTTCTCTCCTTGATGGGTTCTGATGAAAGAGTTCCGCTCCCTGTCACCAAATCCGCTACGGACCAGTCCACGCTGATGGGTTCGGTTCTGTTGCCATCCCTGTTTATAACTACAAAGATGATCTTAAAGCCAGGATGGACAAACTTTTTACGAGATAGGCCATATTGCCAGTCGCAAATGTTTGGGCGAGCCCCATTGCCAGTGTAGAATGCTTAACCCTCAAGAGGTCACACATGGACTTTTAGACTGCACCCTTTTCGTTTTCGTAATTTTATAACCTTATCTTTAACTCCTCAGTACTTATCCTTTGGGAGATGATAGAAGGGGGTTTATTGGGAGTCATCAGGGCAATGACAGAACTGAGAAGACCTTCCTGTTTTACCTGCAGAATGAAGATAAGAGGATATTTGGAAGGAGAGGCCATTTGTGGAGTTGGAGGTAAGGTGGAGGTAAAAGGTTCCATCAGAGAGTTGGCATTGGGCTTCCTTGTTTTATTGTATGTGGTCCATCACAACCGTGGTAATGCCCATTTCAGCAGGGAGGATGGTAATACAGGTGACCCCCACACTTACAGTCTAATTGGTTCCTGGACGATGGCTGCAAAGCGAGCTGTCAGAAGTCGAACCTTTATTTCCCATAGGAGCAATGTTATAAATTGGAGTTTTGTTCCTGGAAACCCATTTCATACCATAAAAATACCAAAATTGACCAAAAAAATTAATGAAAATAAAATAAAGAACAAATATATACTTTTTATCACCTTTGATTTCATTGGCCTAGCACTCTTCACTTCCTTCAAATATTTTTCCTTATCCTTCAAAATTGTGCTCACAGTTGAATTTGACACTTTTAACTTGGATGCGAGTTCATGCACTTTCATTCCCGACTCATGTTGGCTCAAAATTTCATGCTTTATTTCCAAAGTGATGGCTTTTCTTGACTTTTTCATTGATTTAACATTCTGCGCATCACATTTCTTCTTCTCAGACATAGTGAAAGGAGAAAAATTTCAAAATTTGAAGAAAATTGACAAAAATGTCAAGAGCATTGTGAAAGAGATGCTTTTGCTCTAGGCACAGCTGCAGACTGAATCAGCTGCACTGCTGAATGATCCGTTCACTCAGTGTTGCCAATCGACTCGCCGTCGGTCGTAAATACGAGTTTTAAAATCAACGGAGGAAGCCTTTACTTTGTGATGAGAAGGATAACTTAGTAAAAGTTCCACTTTAATTAACAGAAAAAGTGACCGGTTTTGACTAATATCTAGTCATCATCAGGTACAAAAACAAGAAGCAATGCAAATATATATGGAATCGGAGGGGAGTGGGTGGAGGGAAATGTGTATTGAGAGGAGACCAATGAATGGGTAAGAGCGAGGGGAAGGTATTGGGGAGGGGGTGGGTGTTAGGTAGGATGCTTTTGGTAACAACAGGGCCGAAACAAGTTTTGAAAGGGAAAAACCGGGACAATGGGTATTTTGATTTTTTTTCTTGAATATTCTAATAATCCAATAAATGTGTTTACAAAAGAATATATAAACTATAATTTATTGAAATAACAATTAAATTACGTATTTCTTGATTAATTAAGCAGTATTACAATAAAACATATTAGGTGAAAATGGTGTTTTCAATCATATTTTAAAGTACTTCTGCCTGCCTTGATCAAATTTTCATCATTTTTAATCAAAACTTTTACAGGTCATATTAAAGTTGAATTTACACATTATTGAATTGATGGTTTTTATATCCAAGCGGTTTCATTCATTAGACCATCGAATGTCTATTTGTGAAAATATTCTTTCCACATTTCCATTGTGTACCGGAATGGCAAACAGAAAGTTACATAGTATCTCCATTTCTGAGGTCTGTTTTAGAAATTCAAATTTTGAAAAAAAATATGACCACCGGCCGTAGCAAGATCTATTAAGCCACTCATCATTCCTTTCTTTTATCTCTTTTGAAATCAAATTTTTAAGCAATGAAAATCAATTAAATAATAAACTTTCGTCAACTTGAAAGCCCATGCCAATAACATTTTTACACATACTTTGCACTTCTTCCCAAATTGGGGAGCTTTTTAATATCATCCATTCCATATACTTCAATTTCAGTAAGGGTTCACCCCATTTTTTTTAGATAGTCACAGGTTATGTACATGTCAAATATTTCCTCTTTAAATGATTCTATTTCATCCTTCTGAATATTATTATCAGATAAAACTCTGAGGGCACTCAAAGGAACAAATTTTTCATTAATGCGCAATGTAAGCATGCCAATCGTTTCATGCACGTAGTTCATTATCTCTATTACACAATTTTGCGAACATTCAATTTTAGAATTTGTTTATTAAATAAACCAAGAATATTAAGCATTGCATGGAAGTATGCTTCATTTACTGGTGATTCAAAAAATTTCACAAATTTTGGGGACTTTTCTTCTGAAAAGAGATATACTTTCAGTGCTTTGAACATTTTTAATACTCTATCAACTGCATTGTATAAACTTAACCAGCGAATTTTTGAATGGGTCGATAACTTTTCATACTTTAAATATAATAGAGAACAAACATTTTTCAGTCACTCGGTACATACTGCATAAGTTGAAAAATATGACCATTTTTACCACGACCATTTCTACATCACAAGATAATCTCTCAGTTCCCGACTGCATAGCATTATGCAAAATATGCGCCGAACATCCAACATCTAGTAAATTGAGATTAATTTTCTCGTGAAATTTAAAAAAGACATTGTGTTTGCCTTTTCTCAACAGTTTGTCACGACATTCTATTTAAAGATATAGAAGAGGTTTCAGCGACTCAAAAACCACAATGAATATTTTAGTTTCTTATATAATTTGAGTGAACTGAAAATTATGGATAAGAAAATTCGTATTTTCTTAGAATCGGCTGTTAGTGAAATACTGTGAGTCTTTGATTTTCCAGCAATTAAATGCAAATGCTTTTTATAAAATAGTATTTGGAATATCGAGTTAGGTTTTCAAAATAATTTCATATAAACGGGAATAAAAAAAACTGCATATACCATCACTATTACAAGAAAAAAACCGGGACATTGAAGCGTCCCGAAAGAAAAAATCGGGACACCGGGACAAAATTCTGAAAACCGGGACAAATCCAGGGAAACCAGGATGCCTGGTCACCCTAGTGTTAAGAAGAAACAAAGTAAGCAAGGGAGAGTGGGTGGGGGAAATAAGTTCGTTAACGAGGTTGAGTGTGTTATCATTGTGGTTTAAAAGTATTTCCAACTGTTCTAAAAGAAGCGGTTGCTTTTTCTGTTAAATAAAGTGAAACTTTTACTAAGTTATCCTTCTCATTCTTTTAATACGAGTTTCAGTCATTATTGTGGGGATCTTATTTACTATTAGAAAGGTCGCAAAAGCGGGGTGTTGCAAGTCAAGCCATCGTAAGTCAGGGGTCTACTGTACTGGGTTGAGATGGCTTGTCTTTTGCATCTTGTAAGATTGTCTTAACACAAGAACGCCTGAACATGGCGTACCCCCTAGAATGGCGGACGGGACAAAAATGTCCCATACAACAAAGTCGTACAGTCGCAGTACTAGGTTCAATTTTTATGAATGTTGTAGTCTCTACATTACTAATTGCATACTTTAGCATGCTGTAGAATGTAGCGTTGCACCGTACTCAACTGAAACGCTCTAGTAAATTAGCCCCCAACAGTGCTGCAAGAACACGTTCTGAACTGCATCACACTGCGGGAGCAAGTGGAAGGGAGGGGAGGAGGGGAAAGGCATGGCATAGTCTACAACAATGTTACAAAGCCGCCTGCATAAGAATAATATCACAGAGAATGTGAAAAAAGTAGTAACTCATTTTAGGATAAATTTGTCCCATCTGCCATTCTAGGGTAAAATGGTTTTATAATCCTTAATATTGAGGGGGGGATGTTCAAAAGTGTAGAGTGGAATGCAACCCTCAAATGATTAAAAGTCACGAAATCTCGACTAAATTAAACCGGAATCACAGAAACTGTAGGGGACCTAACATCAGAATGGGACAAAATTGTCCCATCCGTCGTTCTAGTGTTAATGGTTGAGTAGATCGGAAAAGTTGTACTGGGAGATTCTGAGGAGGATATAATCAACTGGATGTTAGGAAAGGAGGATGGGTGTTATGTATTGAGAAGTAAATGGAAAAGGTCTGTGGGATGCCAAGGGATGGAAGATTTGGATAGGCAGAGAGCAAAGTTTCTCTTTTAGAAGGGATGTATGGACTGGATGTTGGCAAGGAGATGGAAATGATCAAACTTGGTGGTGGAACAAAAAGAAAGGCTGCGGGAAAGGAATGTTTTCTCAGAAGAAGGGAAGAAAGGTTTAAGACGTCGTCTGGTTTGTAAGGGTTAGGGGTGGGGTGGTGGCAGAGCTGTGTGAGAAATTAGAGCATAGGTTTGAGGTTTGAAACAATGGGGATCTTTTTCAAGGTGATGAGTAGGATTCTAGCAAGAAAGGAAAAGGAACTCCAGAAAATGATAAATAGACTAGTGATAGCAGGTAGAAAATACAGTATGGAAATGAATACAGAAAAATCTAAGGTCATGCGAATATCAAGTAAAGAAGAAGAGAATTAGAACATAAGTATTTGAGGAAAGCCATTAGAACAATTTTCAGATTATAAATATTTTGGAAGCATCATAGTGACAGAAGCAAAAGCAAAAACTACCTTCAGAAGAAAGAAACTCCTATTAACTGGGAATATAAAGGAGGATATCCGTAAGAAGTTGATAAAATGCTATGTATGGAGTATAGCTTTGTACGGAGCAGAAACATGGACGCTAAGGAAAAATGATATTAAATACTTGGAAAGCTTCAGAATGTGGACGTGGAGAAGAATGCTGAAGATAAAATGGACAGATAGGGTGAAAATGAGGAAGTACTACAAAGTATAGGAGAGAAGCGAGCAATTATACAGACTATCAGAAAGAGGAAGGCGAACTGGATTGGGCATTACCTGAGGAGAGAGTGCATGATTAAAGAAGTGCTAGAAGGAAAACTGAATGGAAAAAAGAGGAAGAGGTAGGAAAAGGTTTCAGCTAGTAGACAACATTAAAGGGAAAGAGAACTATCGAGACATGAAGAACATTGCTGAATAAATGAGCATGTGAGGAACCAGGTTTAATCATGAATAATCATGGACCTGTCTACGGACAGACTTCCTATGGTGATGATGATGAGTGGGATTGGGAGGCCCAGGAGATCTGCCAGATAGAGACAACAGAGGAGGAAGTTTGTTAGCCTCACCAGCAGGTAGGATTAAACGTAATGTTGTGAAATGTTATAATAATGAGGCAATATTTTATTTGGTTCAAGCCCCTACTTTAGACAAAAATATAACTACTGCTGTCATAGCTAAATTCATCTATTTGACATGTTTGTCAGTGAGGTCAGGTAAATCTCTATCCAGTAAGAGACCAGTGATAATTTGCTGGCTAACTATGTAAAGAAGGATATCTATAATCAGAGCTGGGAAGTTCAGGTTCAGTTCTGAGCATTCTGGTTCCGACCTTAAATTTCCCAACTCGTTCCGTTCTGGGTTCGGTTCCAAGTGATCAAAAGAAGGAACGGTTCGGATCTGGTTCCAGAACCGTTCCTAGTCCTAAAAAAATGTTTTTTATTGATAGTATTTTAAATGAAATACAATTTTTTTTCAATTACATCAAAAAATGATGGTCATCTTTTTAATGAAAATTTCCTTTTTGCTTTCTCCATACATATGTGAAAGTATAGTATTTGTGAAAATTATCGAATTTGAGATTTCAAGAGAAATACATGTTTTGAGATCCCATTAGTATGTTTGACTATTTTTTTGATGACGCCTGTGTGTATAAATAAAATTGGATTTAACTGTTGATAATTCTTCATTATTGCTATGTCCATCTGCAAATAAGAACAAGCTTTTAACTTTTTTAAAGAATAGAATATATACTGACCTTCAACTAACGACTTGACAATTAGTAATCGTCAAAAATTAAATATCACTAAATGACGAATATCACCATTTCCACTGCTAAGGGAAGACTGAAATTCTCTAAAAAAATTTACCCGGATAAGGGGTGGGGCAGGGGTTGAAGTTTGTTGCACATTGTCCTCTGCTATAGGAATTCACCATTCATCCACAGTACTTGCAGATAACACTTTTGGTGGAATGAATACAATATCTTTCGAAGAAGAAGAAGCGCACTCCAGGGCGAGGGTTGTTTGGAAAAAAAAAAGAATTCACTTTAATTTTTGTCTCACATTCATAGAATTTTCTTCTGGCCTTTGAAATGTGCAATAGATTTTAATTTACATTTTAATATTTTGTTCCGTGTTCAGCGCATACCTTAAATTTAATGAACAATGATGCTGCCAAAATTAAATAACGAGATAACATTACCAAATAATATGCCCAGGTTTTAGCTTCTACAATTCGAGAGCATCAATTTTTGTGTTCATTAGTGTTGTGACATGACATTCTAAATACAGTAAATATAATAAGCAAAATGCTTCAAAGCATCGACCAGAATATTCAGTGTTCCGTGGAATCCATAGAAAAATTAACAATACATGTTAAAGAGAATTGCACAGACGAGGGATTTAAAAATTGCTGGAAGAGACAAAAGGATTGGCAATTTGATTACGAAAGTGTAAATGAAACACCATTGAGCACTGAGCAGAAGTTTAGAATAAAATTTTCAATGCAATTTTAGATGCTCTATCTAATTCGTTGCAAGATACGTATGGCCTATTAAAAATCGCAGTGACGCATTTAATTTTCTCTACAACTACAGCAAAGTAAAAAAATGAGCAATGAAACTCTGCTTAATCTATCTTTCATAATTTAATTGTTTCGTTGAGAATTTTGTTATATAACTCTAACCGTATCAGTGGCTAGTGGGAAGGGACTTTTTTTGGCTTAAGATAATAAAAAATTATTTATGCTCAAGCATGCCACAAGAGCATTTGGTAGGACTATATATGATAGATATAGAAAATGATGCATGTGAAAAGTTGAGCATCGATATTAATCAACAAGTTTTCCAGAATGAAAGCACGAAAAATTCAACTTTGATTCAATGAAACCGGTTTCAATGTCCTAATTTATATTTCCTGTTGAATTTTTGTTGTTCTATTTACGTATATGTACAGATGACTGTTTTGTTTTCCAAAAATAACTTATAAAAATAAAAGTTATGTATTTAAAAATGAAAATAACTTTCTAATCGTCAAACTTTTTTATTATATTAATTTTTTAATCTACCATTATTTGGTTATAAAACAAAAATCAATTATAGCTTATACATCAATATGAAAATATGAATTTCATCTCCTATTTGGGGAAAAAATGAGGATGGGGCGCTTCCAACTGACTTTGCATCGGGGCGCCAATGTAACTAGAGCCGGCCCTGACCATGCATTATTTACAGCCACCATTGCCTTCAGACAGTATGCCACATTGAGGCTAGATAAAAATTGCCATTCTCTGCCCAAGCTCGCTGTTCATGAAATGATTTATGTGACCTTTTTGGTTCTTTACACTCTGAATATAAATATTGTATGAGAAAATTTTATTTGGTAGATTATTAAGATACTAGCTTTTCGTACCCGGCTTCGCCCGGGTGCATTTCGGACTGCAAATAGTTATACTTTTTCCCGCTTAGAAGACAGCTTGAGAAAATGATACATACTAAAACTTCTCCTCTCCTTTCTGTAAACTACATTAGGAGTCTTGAAATAAAGTGGAAAGAACACGAAACGAACCAATATGAAAACTACAAAAACCACCACGAAAAAAGAAACGCTAACCAACACCCGGTAGAAAATGATGTAAACCGACAAATAAATAATCGTGGAACATAAATTAAGAGTACAACCAAAGAATATAAGTTCAATGTAAAACCCACCAAGAAAAAGAAATGAATTAAACTGTAACCAATAGCCGGCATAAAAGGTGTAAACCGACAAATAGGTAATCAAGGAACAAAAATCAAGAGCACAACCAAAGAATATAAACATAGACTACAAAATGAACAACTAAGAACGAAAACAAACAAAGAACACAAAAAATGGACACGAAACGAAAGCAAATGAAAACAACAAACTAACCAAAACCAACCAACGAATAATCTCCTAAATCTCAATGTCTCTGATGATGGCGACTGACGCTTTCTATTCAGTTGCTAAATAAACAACCAACAATCACAAAATAGCGTGTCGTAGTGATGAGTAAATATTGATTACGCAGAATATGCGTTTTTATGTCAACATAATAACAGGAGAACCTAAATAAGAATACCTATTATTACTCTAAATAGATATAAAATTATTGATCTTAATTGTGTTTTCTATCGTAATTAATTGAATAATAGATTGAGATATTCGAATGAATCGATTTTAAATAATGTAGTAAAATGTTTTACTTTTCTAACGTAATTAATTACGTGAGTGTATCGGTAGTGTTTACATTTTACCCATGGAACCGCAGACACGAATTCTTAATTTTAGTTCAGAAGACATAATAAAGTTCAACAAAAGTATTATTCAAATAAAATCTTTCGAAATTCACTGCGTTACTTGTTCAAAATGTTAATCTAATTTAGTTCTCGTATTAAAATAACAATTAATTTTAGAAGAAATTGCTAAATATTGGCCACCAGAAATTAAAATGTGATTGTTTTTTCTATTGTTATCTATAACAAATCATTTAAATGTGAATTGGTTTCTTTTAATGTTCTTAAATTTTAAAACATGATTTAAATGGTATTTGTTTCGTATTTATATTTTTAAATTGGGCTCCCCGTTAATATGTACGTAAGTGACGAAACCATGCAAATGTATATGCCAACGCTGAAATAAATTGTATTATTATTATATTATGTATTTACCATCCATCCAATTTACGTAAATGAACATAGGTGCGGCCGCAATTAGTTACAGTGGAGGGACAGCACCTATTGTACTGGCAAGTGCTGCCATCTACCAGCCAGTTTGCATAACTAACTGATGAGACCGTCCGGTCAGGCCGCGACAAAGACATCAAGCGTTTTCTTATAGTAGATAGTTTTATCTGGTCGATAGCATCAACTTCTGAATAATATTCTTCAAATGCATTTCTTTCTTTCGATTACAGATAATGTTAAAATATCAAGAAACGACTAATCTTCAAAGCCCACAATTTCATTGTATTCACTGTAGAGAATATTTTCTATGACTATGCAAAGAAAGATGATCAAACTGATTGGAAAGTGAGCTTTTACAATGTATTCGAGTAAATAATTGAATGCTACTTGTTATTTCCTGCCTTACATAATCTTTGAACAGCTTTTTACCAGAATCTATTATGCAAAAAAATATGGAAACCAAATGTAGATTGATTGGATACTAAGGTTCTAACAATAGAGCCAACTTAACAAGGAAAAAGAATAATCAGAAAAAGTAATCATTTTCAATGTCGTATAAAAAATATAATAGTAGAACTTAAAAAGTCTATGTTTTAAATTTAAAAAATACAAAAATATTAATAATAATTTATTCATTTTTAAGGGAACCATTCTGGAACCATCATTGTTCTGGTTCGGATCCCGGTTCCGATAATTTTTTCTGTTCTAGTTCTGGATCCAGGAACCGGAACAATTTTGGAACCGTTCCTTGTTCCAGATCCAGAACTTTACCAGCTCTATCTATAATATATAGACGCTTCTTCCACAGGATATAGAAGGATACAAATTATGAGGCACTTCTCGATATGCTAGAAACTTTAAATTTTGCATGTAGGTAGGTCTTGTGGCAAAACCGACGATAAAAACTGCAAATGTTTATTTTTTGGCAATTAAAAAAGTCTCAAAGTTTATACAAACTGACGAACCTGAGGCTGGGGTGGACCAATGTGGCACTGAGAGGAAGCTACACTCGGCAGTCCATCTCAAAATTTAAACACACAAACCTGCGGCTGGGGTAAACCAATGTGGCGCCAAGAGGAAGCTACACAAGGCAGTCCATTCCGCACTCATTGTCAGTGTCAACACATAGTTGTTTTTACCCCATTATTCAGAAAGGCTGAAATACTTGCAGAATTCAAGCACCGTCTGCTAGTATAAAATAATCTTACAGCATCACACAAGAATTGTTCATAAATACCAAAATCTCCCTTTTAACACTAAATATTAATAAAAATAAGGAACAGCTTGCGAATAACCCAGTCAACATTCCTGATGCAATTTCCGATCTTCTTTTTTTGTTTATTGCTAGGATTTGAAATGGTAATGCCTTGGGTTGGTTTTAGTTTCGATTGCTGCTATGTAGAATGTATACTGCTTATGGTGCTTACGTGCCCCTTGCACTCCAAGAGGAGAGTATCTCTCACCATGTGGGCAGTGATTGGGTGGGTAAATGTCGAAAAAGGAAACAGTAGACCGCATACAGCAATTCTATTTTCCCACTGATTTTGGCTGAGTAATTCACAAGCTTAGCCAAAAATAAGGTTTGAGGTAATGTAAAAATGCATGACTAATTAATGTATTAGCTTTTATTGTTTGGGTATTAGTTACACATACCTAAAATAGATTTTTCTCTATTATATATATTCGAAACTTTCTTCTCTTCCCATTAATAAAACCTTATACAGTAGAACCCCATTTATTCAAAATTGAGGGGATCGAAATTTTAGAAAAATCAAATTACACACATCGTATTAGGGGAAAAATTTATTTAAAAAAAACATGTTTACATTATGTATACCTATAAACAAAAAATTATAAGGTAGAGTTCAATATTGAGAAAAATATTTAACTTTTATTGAAAAAGTCACTAACACATCAATTTTTTACTTTTAATATACCTAATATCAATAAAAAAATGATCAAATAAGTGTTAATCATTAAGAGCTCTGCATTTATTTTTATTTAAGTTATTTTTTATTAAAAAATTCCCTGATTTTCCCTTGTCTCTTTTTTGGAGCACTGTTTAATATTAAATGGTCAATATGTGCGTCAAAATATGACACTATGTTTGATGATGTATCAGATTTCGTCACCATATAAGATTGAATGATTTCCAGGGCCTTCAAAACTTCCTTTATAGATGGCTTACTCCTTTCTTCACTGTCTTTCTCACAGTTTGTGGATTTACCACTTCCTTCTGCTATCTCCACATCCTCCATTTCATCGTATGCAGTCTCGTGGATAACTGATGTCTATCAAAACTAACGAACTCTTTAAACGGAAGCGATCCCGCGAAGTTGTTTTTTGGATAGCTTGGTTATTTCCTCGATTTCCATTTGCTCTTGTTGTTGGGAAACCAGCAATCCTTTCTTTTTAAAACAATTGGCTGTTGTCTGAGGTATCACCAATTCCCAAGATGCCGCTAGTGCTCTGCATGCATCCAAAATTGATCACTTTGATATTTGATGGACAGAATGGCTATTCTTTAACTGGAGCAAATAGAAACCAACTAATTTGTTCTGTAATGACACTTTAAATTTTGGATAATACCATATATACCTGAATATAAGACGAGGTTTTGTTCCAACTTTTATGACCAAAAAATCACTAGTCGTCTTATAATCGCGCGGTGCGTAATAGTTTGACTGACAGAGGAACCGAATGCAGAGTATAATCGAAATATTTGATTCTTTAAATCAATCGAAACAGTCGGCTATTAAAAGTAGTAGAAGAAAATGAATCTATTCAAATGTATTTGAATACAAATACTCTTTTGAATTTTATCTTATATATTATGCGCATAGTGAAGCTGCATGTGTCCGTGAGTATGAAGTTTCGCGTAATTATATCGGCGTATTTCTCGAGAACCATTCGTCGTAAAAGATATGTGGTAAACGGCATTTTGTTTCTACTGGCTGTGAGGTCCCTGGAAAAATATTTTCGTTTGCTAAAGTGTCCCGGGTTCAAATCCAGGAGACAATTATATTTTCCCATAAGTTTACACGGGATTTTCGATTTTTCAGAGTGCAAGGTTTTTTCCTTCATTCATTAAAATACGTAAATATGGACTGATTTTCTTCTTTTTCACTTTATTCTACGGCTAAAGCTCTATACTATCTTATTCTTGTGATGTTTACACGTTACACGGTCGAATTTTTCAGAAATACGCATTCTTTTTTGAAATTTTGGGGATTTTTCGTACTCATTCCGGGCGTTGCCAAGGAGACTCTCATTGTTGCCTCCGATTCATTTAAGTCCAATTAAATCTTCAAATAGACGAAAGAAAAGCATTATTGTTATCTTCTCTACATTTATAATCTAAATAAATGCATTGACGTCGCCTTTATAGTAGGCCCTGTAAGAAGTTAAAATCAGTCGTTGATAGACACTTGAAGGAAAGCAACTGTATATGCCAACTAACACTACAAAATTGCTTATTTCAATCGGTTCTATGTTTATTGGTCAATGGTATAATAAACCTCTGTCATTGTGTGCATAATAAATTTTTTCCTTTTATTAGGAATTCAAAATGGGGGGTCGTCTTATAATCAGAGTCGTCTTATATTCGGGTATATACGGTACTTAAGAAAAACAATTTCGGAAAAAATGAAAATATGCACCTCAAACCATGTACACACAAGACCTCATACCGTGTTTGGTAAAACTATACATTTCACAAAACGCGTATATTCAAAACCGCGGTTGGAAAAACTGGGGTTGGCGAGGGATTACTGTATTTTAAGTTTAACTAAAGATAGCCCGTCAACAATAGAATATTCACTAGAAATGTTGTATATGACAAAGGGGGGAGGGGAGAAATGAGGAGGGGGAGAGAGGGTGTGAGATGGTGGGAGTGGGAGAAGGAGGGGAGGGAGCAGACAAACGTCTTTATTTGGGGCGAAATTGAGACTACATAGAGAGAGGGAGAGAGGGTGTGAGATGGGAGGAGAGGGAGGGAAAGATAGGCAACTATTTTAAGTTTAACAAAAGATAGCCCGTCAACAACAGAATATTCACTAGAAATGTTGTATATGACAAAATATTTCATATGTAAAAGTGTAATATTAATTATTTTAAATGAAAATAATAATAATCTATCTATCTATAAATCTTCCTTTGATATTTCAATGGGCATTACACTAGTCGTATAATAAAATATTACAGAAAGAAAAAATGTTATCCACCCTCAGAATCTTTACAATCTTTACAAGTTACTTACACATTAGCAGAAGTGAAACTACAGTCATTATTGGATCACACCATCTGAATTTGCTGTTAAATCTTTAACAGTGATTTATAATGGGGTTCTAATGGCAGTGGTGGCCTAAGTCTCTATAAACAGAAGTTTTCAAGTGAAAATGGTGAAACGTGACGATTCTAGTGTTATAACTACGTCAGCGGTTCCGTTACAAATTTGTTGTGAAAAATAATAAAAAGCAGTGCTGTGGCAAATTTCACGAACTTCTTCAATGCGCTTTAGTAGACCTATATGAATTCAATAAATGAAAGAGACGTCAGACATAATTAAGAGAGAGTTAGCATATATTGAGGAGCAAATAAAACACCTGCAACCCACAAGACTGACTATTGGCAATTGGTAACTATTTGTTAAACATTCATTATTGAAAACTATGGTTGATGGCAAGGTATGTAACTCTTTGATGTCAAATACCGCAACTCAAATGTGTTATATATGTAAAGCTAAACCAAAAGACATGAACAATTTGGAAGCAGTAAAACAACGGCCTTGTGACATATCAACGTTTAACTTTGGCTTATCGATTCTTCATGCTACATCAGGTTCTTTGAGTGTTTATTACTCATATTGTATAGAATTGATGTTCAGGATCATTGTATGTGAGTTGCATGTATGTGAGTTACATTGTATGTTCAGAGTTGTATGGGAGTTACTTTGTAGTGAAAGGGAAGGCAACGAGGTTGGTTACCTTCGGAACAGAGCCGAGTTCATACATGATCGCTCTCACATCGAGACATGTTTTTGGTGAGCTTCACACACCAAGTGTAATGAAAGTGTTTATCCTTTAAACAGTGTGATTCAAACACTAACTGCCAACGTGCTTAGATACACAGTGCTAATGAGGATTCCTTCAAGTGTTCAGTTTTTTTAGTCTGTTTTTTACCCCTTAACTGTGGTGAAGAAATATAGATCTGGAGATTGTTCCACCTATGTTTAGTCTTATAAAATTATACAGTCCACTTGCATTTACCACAACGAGTCACCATCGGAACAATTGAGATTTAAAAATGGTAAGTTTGTGGCACTAGCGATAAAGAAAAGTTTTCGTCAAAGAAACAGAGTATTATCCAAACATTTCGTCAGAAGATGGATTTATTGGTGGACATTCCAAAACAAGGGTTTGGTACGACTAATGACGGAAACACTGAGTGCCAATTTTTTCCTTCTAATTACAGCAAATGCCCCATATATTTCTGTGCGGTATGTGTGTCATTTACAAACCAAAGAAGCATTTGTCACTTTCTGGGGAAATGTTGGCGTCCTAGAAAAACTTGTATAGATTAGACGTTTTATTTATGTCGAATGACTTCTATGGAGAGTATTATAAATGTGTGTTACTAAGCATTACAGATATATAATATACAGATTTTACTTACTAAAAGGTAAGATTCCAACATACACACAATGAATTGTCATTATAAACACTTCCCATACGCAGTCAACAGAATAATTATCCTTAACTATGTACGTTGCTATACATCATTAATTTCGATGCTTAAACAACAGTTCGAAGCGAATAAAGGTGCGTTTACATGTACATACGCGTTCACGCACACGCTGTACGATTGGTAGGCAGATTGACAGCAAACCGATGATGGACAGCACTATTTTGGATCCACTCCAGTGTCGCTGGCGATATGAAATACTTTTGCAGGTGTTGCGGAGACGGAGGAGAAACATAAGAAGATGGTGGGTAGGCCTATTTTTTCGGCTAGAAGCTGTCAAGGCTAAAGTGACCAGATGTACAGCATTATGCTGTATTGTACAGCATTTGCATCTCCTATACAGTATTGGAAAGTGTACAGCAAAACATACAGCATTTTAAAACTTGGCCCACCAAAATTGATAATAATTTCAATAATTTGTTTTTATTATAATTGGATTTTGGACCACTGTGCGACGGTTGAGCGAAACGACGATTATTGATGGCGAAGTTTAGCGAGGACCTATTGTACTTTTGTGACTGCTAGAAAGCGAGACATTTTCTGGATTGGGTGGGCAGCAGGACAGATTGTCAAAAAGTGGGACTGTCCCGCCTAAAGAGGGACATCTGGTCACCTTAGTCTAAGAAACTCAGGGCCCCTACGAGGAGAGGGCCCCGATACGATGCATAGGCTGCATACCCTAGAAGGCCAGCCCTGGTGAACAATAAAATGTCTTTAACAAAATCTTCCTAAAGTGACATGTTTGAATGGTGAGAATTCTCACCATCCATATGCAACGTGCTAAGTATTTTCGCATGTCCAGTTTTTTCACATTTTAAAATAATATATAATATAATATTTACGTTTTTACACATTTTCAGGGGGGCGTGTGCCCTCCTCCCCCCCCGCCTACGCTCAAGCTCATAAAAGTTTTATTTGCATAGCACATTTTTTAAATCTATGACATTCGCGCGGTAGTCAGTGATCAACTGCGCTTGCGCGTATCACGTGACCCACGTGACATCACTTTTCCTTGTAAGGATGGAATTCCGAGAAAAGTGTTGAGATCGTTGAAACCACATTTAGTAGGAATTATAGCGTCGTGCTAGAAAATAAAGACGCGATTTCACCTTTTTTACATTTTGGGACCGAAATTTCCAGTTATTGATCGTGAGGTAAGTTCTGTTTTTAATATAACCACGTGTTGCGCATATTTGTACAGTAAGATTGCCTTGCTCTTGTCAGACGTGATACCTTTACACTTGCAAATCCCTCCCATATTTGTTTCTGTGGCGTTGGAATTTGCGAAATGACTTAGGAATGTGGACTGTAGTTTGTTAATTTTATGCTAGTGCCGTGAGTGCCGTATGCAAAATTATAGTTGAAGTTCAAGAAAGTAAATATTTTGTTTATACTTCACCATGTTAGGTGTAAATATTGAGTTATGTTGTTGATGTTTCAAATGCAAGAAATTAAAGATAACTTATTTGTAGGTTTATATAGGTTTAATCCCAAAGATTTTTGTGGCTTTGAGGCCCCATAAATTGCGATTTATGATTTTACAGGGATAAAGGTATATTTGTATTTATTAATTCTTAGTGACAGGTTATACACATCGTTAGAAATAAGCAGTAGATCATACCCTTACTTGATATTGATTTTGTCTGTTTTGATGCTAAACTAAGCTAGTGTTTATATATAAAACCACTAAGTTTCTATTGTGTTACGGTATTTATATTTTTCTACATTAGCAGTGGAAATTATCCACGATTATCTAGTACGAATACATTTCAGGATAAGGCAATAATAACTATAGGAAGTAAGGCAAGGTTGCCTATTGATGCAGGAATTTATTATAAAATTGGGTAAGATACAGTTTTGATAACTAGACAAATATTATTTTGTCGACTACGAATGTATTTATTATTATTTCGTTGTCTTTTACTTCTCCACATGTTTTAGGCTTGCCTAACCGAATGTCTCAATTTCCATCTTCTAAGATATTTATTTTCCTGTTATAATCCCACTTCTCTTCAACTTTATTAGCAGTCGTCGCTTATGCAACTTCTTTCAGCAGACCATTGCCTCTAAAAATTTGACCCGTCTTTAATTCACTCGGTATATTTAGGATTTTATTTGTTTTCCTTTCATTCCAACAAATTTTGCTTATCGACGTTATGCACTCATCTTTCCTCATAATGCAAATGAACATTTATTTTTAACCAAAGAATAAGTTCTCGCTGGAAATTAGTGGAGTTTACATTGCTTTTGATTTTGAAATGGTATCATAGAATAATTATACTCGTGGCTGTTTAACTAGGTTGATAATGCAAGATAATTATTAATCTCCCTATTTATGTCCAATTCATTGATCATTTGTCTTTATCGGAATCATTAATTTGAATTCATCTATCTCGATTCTACTTTCATATGCATTTTGAACTGTGTAAGTGGTAGTAAATGCATTTATGGTTCTTTGGTTGAACAAGTTTCTGTTATATTGTGTATTAATTTTTGTTATCTTTCCTTTACCAATGTCATAGGTATCTTTGACGTTGGACAGGTGTACCTTTGCTATATTAAACCAAAGGCTGTCAGTTTACTTTCGAAGACTGCAGTGGCATTAAGGGGAAGTGTTTTTGTGCTCTTCGCGTGACTGTTTCTGGAGTAAGGGAGCCATTTGTTTGTCTTCCCCCTTCCCACCCATTGAAGGGCAGGGGAAAGGGGGCCATAGAAGGAGCACTGACAGTTATGCTGGTTCACTGATCCTGCATTTTTAAAAGTATGCCCTATCCCATTAAAATACTCGTTGTTGTAGCTTTTAAGGGAATTTTTGGAACCATATTCAATTTTTTACACATTCGAGGGAAATGAAGTTTTTGCGAATTTTACCAGTTAGAATAAAATTGCTAATTGTCCGTCAAAATTGACAGCTATGCCATCCACCACCATGGTGACTTGCAGGGTATTATGTAGATGCAGATATGTGTGAATTATAAGTATTAAGTTTAATAAAATTTGTAAATAAAAGTTAACGAAACTGACTTTAATATGCACTAAAAAGTAATCAATCTAAAATTTGCACATTTTAATGATCCAGAAAGTAAAAGGTTGTTTGGCAAAGAAATAGTAATGAAAATTTATTTGTTAAACATATGGTACACGTTTTTGTACCAAAAACTATTTCTACTTCATGGAACATTTAATTCTGTGAATTTTAGATTTATTTTTTACTTTTTGGTTTATACAAAATGTGATTTCATTAAAGTAAACTTATATAAATTTAATTTTTGCACTGACAATTTGAGTCTGATTCGACAACAGTTAAGTGTAACTCGATACCTGTTTTAGAGGGCGAGAGAGGCATGGGATTTGTAAATGTTTTTCTGTGGCTTACTTGCAATTACATTCTCTTATGCGTCAAGAGCTCCCTAACCACAAATAAGTTTATCAGAATATCCGAAAGATAAGTACAGTGATGCCTCATTTAATGTAAAGGATGCGTTCCGAACGGTCTTTGCGCTAAACAAAAGATTATAACGTACTTAGTAGTGATCGGTTCCCAAAATTGCAAGGTTCACTATATTTTATAAATTATATTTACAAATAATGTAGTAATACACAGGAATAAAACTAATGTTACTTTTTGTATTTATTTAATATTAATTATCATTAAAAATCAATATTAATTCAATTTTAAATCTTTCGCAGCGGTGCTCGCATTTATGTACCGATTGCTAGGTTCTGCGAGTTATCATTTTCGTCACTGCAGCGCTCACATCTACGCATAAATTATCTGTATGTATGCAACATCTTTCGCCAGTAATTACTATTATTTAGTAAATTTACTATATCAGGTGAACCTTGGCCTTTGCTAACCTTAGTTTCAGGGAGGATAACACCCAGAGAGATTAAAGAAACGTACATTAATGCTAGGAATGTTACAAATAATGTCTAGAATGATAAAATAATGCGATTAGTAAAGAAAAAATAATTTTGCTGAATTTTATTGCACAGGAAAGAATTGTAAAGCAACACAATAATTTTCAGAGAGAGAGCTGGGGGCCAAAGTTGGGTTTAATGCATATGTTTTGTATAATCTGGAACCCTAGATGGGTCTGGTTGTGGCTCATCATAATCTTTAGCCTTCTTCTTGAAAAAATTTTCAGGAGTCGACTGGCGTTTTTTGCAGTTCATCTGACGAAGAAGTTCCTTGCAGCAGGTCAGACTTGCTGAAACACTGTGCCTCATGTTGCTGGTTCGTTCAAAATTAGGATCATTTTCACTAAGCTTGTCCAGCACTATTGTTATTTGGTCCATACACTCAGCCAAATTTTTTCTTGTGAGAATTCGTTCAGGTTGTGTGACTTCTTCAGAAGGCTCAGGATTTTGTGAAAGCTCCTTCAGTTCTTCATATGTTGGTTCTGTCCAGAAGCTCTTGAACATTTTCCGAATCAACATCTTCCATTCCAAGTTCTTTGGCCAGGGTGGCAATACTATTGGTAACCTGATCAATTTCCTCCTGACTGAATCCTACAAAATCACTGACAACGTCAGGCCAAACATGATGCCAAATACCATTGAAGCAACTTACTGTTACCTCTTCCCAAGCGCCTCTAATGTTGTCTATGGCTGACATAATATTGTAAGACTTCCAAAATGAACTTATTGATTCTCTGTCGTCCCCATCAACTGCTTCAAAAAGTTGTTTAAAGGTTTGTTTTAGATAACGTGATTTAAACAGCAATAACACCCTGGTCCAGGGGCTGAAGGAGGGATGTGGTATTAGGGGGCAGGAAAATAACTTGCACTGGCAGGGGGGTTCGGATGTTATTTAATGTCTGTGGGTGGCCTGGGGCATTCTCAAGTAGCAATAAAGCTTTTGGTTCTAAACCTTTCGATTCACAGTAAGACAAGACACTTGAACAAAAATGATTCATGAACCAATCCATAAAAATTTCCTATATTACCCAAGCCTTTTTATTGGACTTCCAAACAATGGGTAAATGTGATCTAGAAAATCCTTTCATAGCTCATGGGGTGTGTGAATGGTACATGAGCAGTGGTTTCAGTTTACAATCACCTGATGCGTTTGCACCTAGCATCACCGTGAGCCTGTCCTTTGATGCTTTGAATCCCGATGCGTGTTTTTCTTCGAAAATAGCCCAGTTTCATCTACATTGAAAACAAGCTGTGGGGGGTATTCACCATTTTCAATAATTGCTTGAAATTCGTCAGGAAACTTTATAGCTGCATCTTTATCAGCGCTTGCAGATTCACCTGTCAAACGAACGCTATGTATATTTGCGAAGCTTTAAAATTTTGTAACCAAGCGGAACTGGCATGAAATGTTTCTTAAGAATCTCCACCCTCTTCTTGCTTTACACATTCAAACAGGGAAAGTGCTTTACTGCAAATGATTGCTTGACTAAGGGGCATGTGTTCATTAGAACGCTTAGAATCAATCCACAACATTAGCAGTTTCTCCTTTTTTCAAGCATATTACTAAGTGTTCGTGTGAGTTTCTTCACAGTTACTGCACTGGCTGCTTCAATGGAACTTTTTATTTTGTCTTTATTTAACAAAATTGTACGAATTGTAGAAGTTGTGAAGTTAAACTTACGTGCAATATTGCTCTGACGCTCACCTTGTTCTAAACACTGAATTACTTTAAGTTTTTCCTCGAGACTTATGCTTTTCCTTGATAATTTAAAATTATTTTCTACACTTTGACTGCCTTTAATAATAATCATTTATTTAACACAAACAGGTTACCCCAATTACGTGTTGTAATACATTTCAATTATTATTCAATTTTCTCTTTTCTGCCATGATTTACTGAAATTATTTCCCCCTATTTACTGTTAGCATCTGCAGGATTGTCACTCGACTTGACATGATGCCAGTATGCCTGAGGCATCAGTGTTAGAATCTCCGAGCAGCGATTAGCAACAAAGGTTTTCCAGTGTGAAGGATGGTCTCTTAACCAGTAGAGAACATCGAGTGAGTCAGACCAGAGATGTACAGATGAAGCCTCAAGCTGCAGAATTTTCAAGCAATGATTAGTGATGCGAGCCAACAAATGAGCTGCGCATAATTCCAACCTGGGAATGCTGATTGTTTTCACCGGAGCCACCTTAGTTTTAGATAAAAGCAAAGAGATTTTGGAGCCAGACTCAGTAACAGTTCGAAGATAAAGTACTGCACCATATGCCCTCAGCGAAGCCATGCATCTCATAGAAGCAAGCGTTTGGAGAGAACCCTAACCAACGAGGTACTTTCAAATCAGCCAGCTAAGGTAACTCTGAATACCAATTGACCCAATGATTTGATTCTGCAGAAGGCAGTTCTTCATCCCATTCCAACCTGGGTAGCCACAGCGACTGTATAAAGATTTTAGCTGTGATGAAGACCGGAGCTAACCATCCTAGTGGATCGAAAATTCTTGCGATCCTAGAAAGAACAGACCTTTTGGTAGGTGGATACGTAGTCGGCTCTACGGTTATATTGAAATGGAAACAGTCTAATGTAGGTTGCCAAGATAAGCCAAAAACAGCAAATGAAGGACATGAACCTAATGACAACGATGAATCGACAGCTAGAAGATCACGGGCTAACCAAGAAAGTAACTCCGGGCGTTTGACAGCCATTTACGTAAGCGAAAACCGCCCACCTTGAGCAAATTGATGAGATCCATTTGTTTCGCAAGTGCAGTATCTAGGCAGTGCCCACCAGAAAGTATGTCATCCATATTGACTTCTTCTTGTAGAATTTGCGCCCCAAGAGGATGAACCGCTCCACCGTCTTGAACCAGTTGCTTAAGCATCCGAGAAGCAAGAAACGGAGCACAGGCCGGACCGTAGGTCACAGTAGTCAGCCTATAGGAGACAATGGGATCATTAACATTGTATCGCCATACAATTGATTGCAAGTGCTGATCCTCTTCGTGAATCAGAATTTGCCGAAACATCTCAACGTCAGCAGAAAAGGCGAATCTATATTTCTGCCGCCGAAGTATTAAGTCCGAAAGATCAGGCAGTAAATTCGGACCTGTATGAAGTATCTCGTTGAGTGAAATGCTGCGATCAGTTTTCAAGGAACCATTGAAAACTACCCTTAATTTAGTAGTCGTGCTGCCTTCTTTTATGACCCCGTGATGAGGCAAAAAGAAACAAGTATCCTGGTCCTTGCACTCTAGAGTAGAATAAACAGATTTCATATGACCTAAACTTTTATACTCACGCATGAAATCTGAATAGGCAGTTTGAAGTCCAACATCCTTAAGAAACCTGCATTCCATCTGGAGCAGCATTTTCACCGCTGACGAGTAGGAATCCCCAAATCGAGGAAAGCTACTACCAGGGTTTGATTTAAGTGGAATCCTTACGTCATAACGGCCAGTGGACATACTTGTATGAGTTGCAACATAGTGATCTTCACATGGTTGCTCATCAGGCTTCAGATGTCTTGATCGTGACTGCAGTTCCTCCTTTTCCCAGAAACGCTGCATGAGTTTATCCAGCCCTTGCTCAGCAACACAATGTAGTACCTTAGGAGAAGAAAAGGCATTAGTAAAGCCATATTTAGTCTCTCCTGAGAGAATCCAGCCCAGTGATGTCAAAGTAGCAATTGGCTCATGCTCATGACCTTTCATAACTTGGCCTTCGGCCACCTGTGCATTTACGGCTGCCCCTAGCAGCACGTCGATCGTTCCAGGATCCATATAACGAGGATCGGCCAAAGTCAATCCCCTTAAATGTGTCCAGTTGGACTGCAAAGTCTCAAGAACCGGTGTGTATGACGTCACTTTCGGCAGTACAAAGGCGTCGACATGGCAAGAAAAAGTGGACAGTAATCGTGGCTGTATAGTAAAGTCAACAGCTCCCTTGCAAGTAGTCTGACGACTGCTTCCGATTCCCGTGACTGGCACCAGCACGGGACGCCTCTTTAAACGTAATCATTGACAAAGAGATTCTTGTTTCGTCAGGTGGTGGACTTTCACATCTGAAGAGCCTGAACATTGATGGATCTGCGTTTTAGCACCGGAAAAGTTAAGTAATTTTCTTGAAAAACGAGGATGCGAAATATTTTTCCCACAACTATGCTCAATAGCTTCCAGGGTCATGGATCTAGTTTCCAGGAATGTTCTCAGCTTTTCAAATTTCGGCGGGTCCTGAGATCCTCCCAAGGACGTCTCCCACTCCTTCCGAGATTGATCATCTAGACGACTGACAGTCAAATACACGATTAAATCGTCCCATTGCTCGATAGGGCGCTCGAGAGCTTCTAACGCTAGTAGTGGATTAATTGTAGCGTGGAGTAATCTTTTTAGTTCAACCGAGGTTTCCGATTGTACAGCCTTCAATGAAAACAAAGTAGCAACGTGAGAATTCACTAACCGCCATTTATTCTCATAAGTTTCTGTCAATATCCTCCAAGCTCTTTCGAAATTATCACCTGTGAGAGGAAGGGACCTCGTAATTTGAGACGCTTCACCAGCAAGACTAGTTTGGAGATAGTGCAACTTCGAAATATTTGAAAGATGTCCGAGATATAACTAGCGAAGTGAAGAGGTCGCGATAGGATTCCCAATCACGAAACTCACCAGAGAAAGTTGGAATATTTATGCGAGGTAGCCGAGGAATATTTGGGGTCTCACTCACAGGATTTGAATGCAACACACCACTCAGTTTAAACAAAAATTCTTTAAACTCACTCTTCCTATCATAATAGATTTCTTCGGTGCTAGAGAAGAAGTCCGTTGTAAAGTATTCAGCCTTGAGATCGACCCCCTGAGTCTCAAGCATTTTCTCGTGATTATCCTCGAAGGATTTCCAAGCTTTCTCAAGACCTTCTAACCGAGTCTCACAACTAATCTGCGTCATTTTGGCTGCTCCTTCCTTTTTAAAATTTCTAAAGGAACGATCAGTTCGACCGAACAAGTCGTTCTGACGAGCAATTAGTTTGTCCATCGTGATAATAGTGGAATTGGAAAATTCAAAAGAAAATGTACTTCAGAACCAAGTCACAATGCTCTAAAGACCAATACACGTTGATTATCCACATAGAAACAGAAATTAACCTTTGATAATGATGACACCTAGCGAAATATGCTTGTTTTAATTTACCAGAGGAGAAACTTATCACAACCCAGAAATATCAATTCGACGAACAGTAGAATTTACAGTGGATAAAATTCAAATGATGAAACCAGCGAAATATGTTTATTTTAATTTTCCAGAGACGGAAAACATGCACTACAAGCCAGCATTATAAATTCGACGAGCAATCGAATTTCCAGAGAATAAAATCAAAGAGTAATCGACCAGAAATAGATGCATGTGTAATTTCAGTTGATAAAAGACTTACTGTATCGCCGTAAAAGAAAGGAGCCAAGGTTACTTCCGGTGAAGAGCAAAGACGAGTAAAATCCGGTGTGTTGTAATCCGCCCATGCCAATCCGAAAAATGTGAAATACAAGCGATCCGGGCAGTCCGGCGATCCGGGCGATCCAGCGATCCGGGCTACCCAGCAATCAAGGCGATCCGGGCAGTCCGGCGATCCGGGCGATCCAGCGATCCGGGAAATCCGGGCGATCCAGCAGTCAAGGCGAATCCGGCCCGAAGGACCAAATAATGTGACGGGAAGGACCAGGATTGGCGAAACTCCAAATCAGATTTCCAGCACCTTTATTAGAAAGAGTCTCAATTAGGCGGTTACAATTTTAAAAGGATTATGAAATTAGATCTGCTCCCCGAGGCTCCTTTTCACGTTCTGCCCTCGACCTACCACTTCGGCTGCTATTTGGAAGTCAACGCCCTCACACGGCACTTTCGTGAGAGTTTTAGCGTCTCTGCTGGTCCAAAACAAATGAGCGACGAAGGGCGATTGTCTCTATCTCCAACACATACACACAATATAGAGAAAATAGTCGAAACCTGTTCTAGGGACCTCAAAACGTGTATTTTTGTTGAAATCTGGAAGGCAATTCTTTTCGTGATCACAGTATTTTCCCATTATGTCGTATGGAGAAAGTAAAAAGTTGCACGGGGTACACGTGATATTATTTCCCGGTTTTTGCACACCGATATTTATATGCAGCATTGATGAGAATAAGGTGGGAGAAGAAGAACGGAATTTTATAGCCGAAAATAAAAACCAAAGGCATTTACTAAACGTCAACAGAATATTCGGTAGAAATGTAATATATGACGAAATATTTCATATGTAAAAGTGTGCTAGTAATTATTTTAAATGCAAATATTAATAATCAATCTATCTATAATTCTTCCATTGATATTTCAACGGGCATTACACTAGTAATGTTATAATTATATGTGGAAAGTGCAAATAAATCAAGTACAAAAAAGTACATGAAAAAAGACAAAAATAATCACAAAAAATATGCGAAAAAAAACAAAAATACAATAAAAACATAATAATAATAATTTATTTTTACCAGTTAAAATACATAAGCAGACCATTTCTGAAAAAATATGCTGGCTGCTGGGATCGAACCCCAGCCCATCTGATTAGTAGACATTCATTCGAACCATTCAGCTATTGCCAATTGTTGTATTGGCCTTAAGGTTAATCATATATGATGCATCCATGCTTAAACCTGAATTTAAATTGTTAATATCTTCTAAACAAAGGCCCATTGGCAAAAACGCTGAGAGGTATATTTGATATTTTAGTTCTAGTTTAACCTCCTAAAAGGGTTTTACAAATTTCAATATTAATGTTATGGCCTCTACTTGTGAGAATATCGCATTACAACCCACGCTTTGCATTCTTCCTCCATGTATGTATGTAGTTTCTGCTCATGCAAACTGCTAACGTAAACATTTTGCATAACAAAAATTTTTTTAGTGATTTATGTATGTCAAGTCTTACGTAACCCGTGGAGTGACTGTATAGGGTATTCCAAATGAAGTGTGGCCATCTGGTATGACCAATACTGATTTTCTTTTCTCTTTTAGATGTTTTGCATTAAAATGTATAATGTTTGAGTTTGCTAAACCAAATTTAAAAATCATGGTGGGTAATTTGATAGGAAATTATTAGTGGAAAATTTACACTTATTGATGGCAGTTCATTTGTTGAATTTGAAATTTTTACAAAATTGATGTTTATCAATATTTGTGCTTTATATTTCAGTTATTCATTTATCACTGATACAAAACAAAATTTCAATGTCTCTGTGGGCCAAGGCTCAGCAGCTTCCACAGGAAGCCATGCAACAAGTGCGTGCTATTTATGGGGAACATTTCCCCATAGAAGTTCGTCACTTCTTAGCTGGCTGGATTGAAGAGAAGATGTGGTATGTAATTTTATTTTGTTGTTAAAAGTTTAATGGCTGTTGTCATTATAAAGTACTTTGGTATTAGAATTAATACTGCTATTAATTATTATAAATTTTTAAAACTGCATCAAATTAAAGATTTGTGTTATATGCTTTTAATGATTTTTAGCTTGGTTATTTTCAAAAGACTTATAATTGAAATGAATTAGGTATGTACTCTTCTTTAACAATGAGAGTATATTAATTTCTTCTGTTATAAAATTTCCTAAATGTATGTCTGTTTATATCTTAAATTCATTTACCAATTTTTCTTGTTTAATTGCTAATTGTTTTTTTAGGACGGATGTGGATCCCGAGAACCCTCAACATGAGGCATGGGTGAGCGGAATGGTTAGTTCCCTAGTGCAAGAATTAGAAGCAAAAGCAAATTCTATGGACACAGATATACTCTTCCTCACTAAACTGAAGCTAATGGAAGCAGCAAACATGATAAGGGTATGAAATTAGTAATAATTTTTAAAAAATTCGTTAGAAATAACTTTTTAGTAGTACTACTTTTTATCCATGTTACTGCTCAAAAAAACTAATTGGGCATTAAATATTAACCCTTTGAGCAACATTATTAATTACTGCATTTACTCACATTGAAGTTTCTTTTCTAAATTAATGGAACTGCTTATACAGTAAGTCCTTGATTCAAGTCGTTTAGATATAACGTCGTTTCTGAAAATTCCCATTGGCACTGCCTTGTGCTGCTTTGCCACTGCAGTAACTACCTACAGTGACAACAAGTATCTACTGTATATACTCGCATATAATGTGACCTCGTGTGTAACGCACACCCATACTTTTTCCAATATATCCTGACTTTTTCTCACACCCTTAATTTTTGTGGGGTATAAGATACAAAATTGTATCGTCATGTTAAGTACCGTATTTTATGGCATATAAGACGCACTTATTTTTCCGAAAAATTGGCTCAAAAAATCACCCTGCGTCCAATATGTTAAGTTGCTAAATTCTACCTAGCCTAACTCCAAAATGAAAAATGTTATTCTTTACTTAAACATTATTATTATTATTATTTCATTATTATTACATTACTAGCGTAATTCCCCGTCAATCTGACGGGATATCTTTAGTTAACCTTAAAATAGTTGCCTCCCTCTCTCTTCCCCTCCCTTCCACCCTCTCCCTCCCTCTCACCCTCTCCCTCCCTCTCCCCCTCCCACCCTCTCCCTCCCTCCCCCTCCCTCCCACCCTCCCTCTCCCTCCCTCCCTCTCTCTTCCTCCCTCCCTCTCTCTTCCTCCCTCCCTCTCTCTTCCTCCCTCACTCTCTCTTCCTCCCTCCCTCTCTCTTCCTCCCTCCCTCTCCCTCCCTCCCTCTCTCCCTCCCTCTCTCCCCCTCTGCCTCACTCTCTCTTCCTCCCTCCCTTCTTCACCTCACTCCCCCTCACTCTCTCCACCCTTCCACCTCATCCCCTCTCTCCACCCCTTCCCTCCCTCTCTCCACCTTCCTCTCTTCCCCTCCATTACCATCCCTCTCTCTCCCTATCTCATATTAAAAGCATACAAAGCATGCTTACACCCATAAGGATTGATACAACAATAGGATTTTGAGGTCTAACAATAGAATTGGTAGCCAAGGCAACATTCCATTAAAATGGCAATATTTCCACAAAATATGTGAATTAAACGTATAATATGAGCGATTTCAAATTGTATTCGGAAAAAGATGAACAGAATAAGAAACTTTGTAATTTTTTCTTCAAAATGGATCAGATCTGAAGATCATAGGTTATTTCCTTGTAATTTTAATTTCCAAAACAAAAAGCCTGCACAACAAAAAATTGATTTTTACATGTTACCTTACGGAAAATGGAATGTCCTCCTTGGAGTCGAACCCAGGACTTTTTTGGAGATTTATTTTCGTCATTACCTTAAAATATGTTAATCAAGCGTCCTTACCAAATTTCAGTCTTCTACCTATTCGGGAAGTTTGTTAAAACGCTCTATATCGGCCATCGTGAAAGCGTGATCAACCAACCAACAGACCTGGGCTGTTATAGTATAAAATTATTACTTTTAGTCAATTAAAAAAGGAATTATTTTAAACAAAGCTGGTTAACCCGAGATGATTATTGCCAGTACGACACCCGACTCTTCAGAGATAAGCAGTAACCGTTTCTGAACTTTTACAAGCGATACTATCTATTAATGTCATACCTGCCATATTTATCTTATTATTTTTATTAGGAAATATCCTTTAACTTTTGAAAGAAAGTTGAGATTATGATGATAATGGTGAATAACACAGAAGCTACGGTGCTGTTGTTATAGCATTACAGGTAGTCCTCGACATCCGTACATAATGCGTTCCTGAAAACGTGCACTAAAGTTGAATGTACGGATGTCGAACATAGATTTACATGTTATAGGGGGGGTTCTGTTCCCAGAGAGCCAAAAAAATATAAAATTTCTAATTATGGTATAAATGTTTAGAATGTACGGATGTTAAGGACTGCCTGTTTAGCAACCAGCTGATGAGCAGGTGAAATGCAGAATATTTGGGAGATGATGGAATTATAACTGTATAGAAGTACAGTAGAAGATAGTTTATCTGGAATATTCGGGTCCTGGCCTGTTCTGGATAAACGATATTTCTGTATTTTAGATATCTTAACCCTAAAAAAGCACAGTGATCAGAAAAAACGTTTTAGCAAGGTATGGTAAGAAATAAATAATTTTAAAAAGCATATACAGTAAAACCCTGTTATTTTGATCCTGGGGGCCGATTTTGTAACTTTTCACTTTTCGATCTCGATCGAAATGTCGGCCATCTTTGGATAGTTTTCGATGGAAATGAAGTTTGCAATTTTGTAACTCAGGATTTCACTTTCGATCGAAATCTCTCTCGATTCCCGTCGAAATCCATTTCGATTTCCTTTTGCTTGGTGAAATCCGTGAAATCTGCTCGAAGTTCATACTATAAACCTATTATTCAAAGAATAATTGAAGATTTAAGTGGCAATACCCATACTAACTGAAAATTAGCAATTCGTTTTGTATATTTTATATTTAATACTGTTAATCATAAAACATCTTCAGTTTCATTATATGTTTAAAGAGCATATTTAATATTCTCATATTATTTCATATACTAATGTTATAAAATCTTCTCCTTTGGCTATTTGTAACTTATTGTATCCTTTACCTATTTCAACTCCTTTCATTTTAATAACAGGAATATGATTTTTCCTTTTTTGGACAACTATATTTCTTAATTGACTGTTCTGAATCAATAAACAATTTACTTCAACACCTATTTGCATATTTCATATACTTTTGTTGAATTATGATAAATATTAATTGTGCATGTCATTATTTAATACATTCTCTTGTATGCCTAATGTTTCTCATTTTCTGTTGAGATCCTCACTATTTACTTACTTAATGTATGTATCATCATTTTGCATATAATATCTCCATACCTAAATGTGGATTGTGTAATCAATTTTGACCATGTATTTTAATACATATTAATGGGCATCGACCATGAATTAATGAATAAATAAGTTAAATATCAATGATCATTATTTATACATGTAAATGTTCAGTAAAAACCTAAACTGCGTAGGTATCAAATAGAAATTATAGAATAGAGTCCACTGTATTATTTAACATAATATAGAAAATCACAATTATGAAGACTACATTACCTTCAGTATAAAGAAAGATTTTTATGTGTACCTCCTGTAGTACCAGTACTTGAAACATATGTCAAAAGGAACTAACATTAATACGGTCCAAGAAATGCAGGTTTTTGGAAACTTGTGACTATTTAACAATACTCTCAAAATATTTAATAACATTCATTAACGTTGTATTCCAATATCAATAAATGATACAAACCAAAATAAATGCTTTCTTAAAGACATTTCTTACGAAGTATAGAACTTTCAAAACTATGCTGACAAGTGTTATCTAAATCTTAGACAGTCTAGTAATCATAACAAAACAAACAGTGTTAACCTCAAATAAATTCATTTATGAAAAACGACTTAATATCCCTCGTCCTGCGTTCCACATTTTACATTATATATACCAGCCAATATTCAGCTATATCCTTCCAATTTTTATATTATAACGTAATGTTTCTGCCGTAGTCAATGATACTAATGACAAATTATTCATCCAGTGCCATAAACTAATATCCATTCGTCGAAATAATAATAAATAAAAACTTCAACATTTGAAGTAGCAATGCATATACAGTGGAACCCTCTTAAGATGTTTTTCAAGGGACCAAGTGATTTGAACATATTAAGCAGGAAAACATCTTAAAAGGGTAGAACCAAATTTACTTCTAATTTAAATTTTTGAAGGGAGGGGATAGAATTTAATGTTTTGATACTTTCCAAAAATCATACATAGGTGTTAACATTTATTAACTTTATTTTAAATCATTTTAAATAAACAAATAATGAAATATTTTCTAAGTAGGAACCATATAGTAATTGCACTTACAAAGATTTTATTAAATTTCCAAACGAAAGTAGAAAAATAACTTCATTTTTTGAAAAAACTGTCCAGTGTACTCTGCTTAATATTTTTCTCAAATGCTTTTAAAGTAAAATTTTCTGTCTCTTAATTTTTGCATTATTGAGCTAGGTACATCAGGGATGCTAACAAGAAATCTCTTGTACTCTTCTAAATTTTGTATAGCTTCAGCACAAGTTGGCACTGATTTGTGTAGGTCTTCATTTTCATCTTCTTCTGTTCCTGAATCATCTTCATGACAAAGTTCCTCAACACTTTTAACCCCACAAGGTACAAGATTGGCATCTCTATTGATGTAATCCTCAAATGTGGCATTGAAATCAAGCTTTTCCTGAAGAACGTTCCATACGTCATCATCCACTCTTTCCTCCTCCACCTCTTCACTTTCTGAGCATATATCTCCAAATCCTGCTTTCTGAAAGCAATTTCTTATAACCTCAGGAGGCACTGTCTCCCAAGATGCCTCCAGGAAAGATACTGCTTCCAGCGAGGACAATTTGTTTTTGTTTATATTGCCACTTAAATTGCGGAATAGCTTATACACATGGCGCTTTCGAAATCTTTCTTTTAAGACTTTTATAATGCCTTGGTCCAAGGGCTGAAATACAGATGTGGAGTTGGCTGGAAGAAATTCTAAATGCACATTTTTCAGATGGTGAACATCCTTAGGATGAGCTGCACATTGATCTACAAATAAAACAATTTTTCAGTTCCTTGATGCCATTTTTCTATCTAAACATGTCATAAATTCTTCAAAGATTTTACATGTCATTCATGCAGATTTAGTATGCCAATAGGTGCATGGGAGGGACTTAACGTTTTTGAAACATCTTGGATTTTTAGACTTTCCAATGACTGCTAGTGGCAGCTTTTCAGATCCGTCCATATTGGTACACACTAGAACTGTCACTCTTTCTTAGCTTCGTTTTTCCCCATGGCAATTTTCTCTTTTAAAAGCAAACGTTTTCTCTGGGAGCAAATTAAAAAATAACCCAAATTCATCTGCATTAAATTATCTTTCTCGTTGTACTTCTCCATTAGTCTAGGAAGTACAACAGCCTTCCATGCTTCAACTTTTTCAGTATTTACACTTTTTGGCTCACCACTAATTGTCTTATAAACGAGTCCTGCACGTTTTTTGAACCAGTCAATCCATCCATTCGATGCAGTGAATTCCAAATTCATTTTAAGAGCTATCTCTTCCGCTTTTTCTCATATAACAGTTCCACCAGTAGGAAGGTTTAACGCATGCGTTTGTTTAAACCATTCCAACAACACTTTCCAGTTTCTTGTTTTTTGCAGATTTCATCTTCTTTCGACTTGGTTGCTGAACAAGGGAATCGTTCAGTATTTTTTTCCGATTAGCCATGATGTTATTGAGCGTAGATAAGGGAATATTAAGTCATGTTGCCATCATCACATGCGTACAGTTTCGATTGGCATGTACTTTACTTATAATCTCCAGTTTTTCATTTAGTGAAAGTGGTTTTCTTTTAATTCCCTTTTTAGATGACATCCCTGTTCAAAAATAATATACTTGGGTTAATAAACTGAATTTAAAAAAGGAAATCTACGACACAGCCACAAACACACAGAACACAATGAATACTTCGAACACGCTATCGTAACTGAATGGTCAGAGCCGAAAACTACAATAACATAAGAAATTACAATACTGACCGCAATATAAGTTGATAGTTTTTTTGTAATTATTTGAAACGTTGCGTCCAGTGATTTCCCTCTTTAAAATTTTACCGCTTCGTAAGTTAGCCTCTTCCGCTTGTCGCTTCGAGTTTGTCAGCTGTTTCGTCTGTTCTGCGGCGTCAGTTGACATAATGTGTTCATTGTAATGTTATTTCATAGAAACAATATTAGGTGGCAAGGTGTTCCATTCCAAAATGAATGAATGACTGGGATATTAGATTTCTTTTTATAGAAAAGTTTTAAAAATATTTAGAGAAAAATTACATTTCGACTAATATGGAAAATGCACATGGGAATGTGAAAATTGCATTCATTTTTTATGTAAGAAATGAAATTAAAGTTTCTGGCATATGTATACTTGAAACATTTTGGTGGACGAGACATGTAAAATGTAGTCAAAAACATATAAAACGGGTACATTACCATTTTTTAAGGTTCGTTATGACCATCTTAGGCGGGAAAACATTTTAAACAGAAACATATTAAACGGGAAAAAATTACATTGTTCTTATGAGGAAATTTTTGGGACCGAATGATTTCAACATCTTAAGCGAGAACATCTTAAACGGGTTCCACTGTATTCGATAAACAGAATACATACAAAAATCATCTAATATTTGCTTAACGTATGCTGTATTCGTTTTATGTAACATATTATAAGGATACTGTATTAGGACTTACGTTGAATTATTCATTTTAATTAGGTTTTTATCTAACTGAAATACGTAAACAAACCAAAACAAACTGACTTTCAGAGTCAACTGCGCATGCGCCAACCTGGCCAAAGCATAAATTTTGCATCACTGTTTTCGACTGAGCTCACTTCCTTTGATCGAAATCAAAATTAGTGACAAAATCGCATATTCCCTCATAATTTCATTTCAATCGCTTACCAGCTTTCACGTCGAAATTGGGAGTTTTCGATTTCCATCGAATCGAAGGAGTTACAAAATCGTCCCCCAGGAGATTTCAAAGTATGGTGTAATTGGAAGCTAAGATCAATCTTGCTAACACCAAAGGATTTTGCATACTTTTTAGTACCGATTATTTGAAATACACCTACAGTGAAATTCGAAGTCATGATCTGGTCCAGTGGCTCTTTTAATTTGAAATCTCGATACTGTGTAAGTGGAAGGTTTGCACGGGCACCATCATAACACGTATTTTTTTCCCCATTTCTCACACACGAAATACATATAGCGTCCTAAACAGGTGACTCCCTTTTACTTATTTAAAAGTAGGATGACCAAACGTCCCATTTTCCCCGGGACAATCCTATTTTTACTTTCTCCATACGTAGTATAGGGAAAGTATTATGATCACGAAAAAAATCGAGTTTGAAATTTCAACGGAAATACACATTTTGTGGTCCCTAGAACACGTTTAGACTATTTTCGGAATGGTGTATGTATGGATGTAATTGTGGGCACTCTAACTCAAAAAGTACTTGTCATATTAATACCAAACTTTATATATAACACTTTAGCATGAGCGCAAAGAACTGATTAGTTTTTGGACAATACCGGAAGTCGAGGTTTATTCAAAACCCAATTTGGTTTTTGCAATATTTCTCCGTTAAAACATTATTGTATATATAATTCTATACAAAGGTTTTTATATTTGCATTTTAAAATTACTTCCCGTCAAGATAAATTCAAAATCTTAGGTGCTGTTTTTCCCCGTTATTGCCCCATAAGTAGATTAAAAGTATATGGAACTTCTGAATGAGCTGCAAACTTGAAATTTGAAACGGTTATATGCTTTTGTACAAAATCGATTGGGAATAATTTGAATTTGTAAAAAAGCTAAAATTTAAAGTTAAAAGAAGATAAAATAAAAAAATAGCAAAAATTCAAATTTTTAGGTGCGGTTTTGCCCCATTTCTACCCAATATGAGTGTGAACATTATAAGGCACTTCTTAATGAGATATAAACTAGAAATTTGGCAGAATTATGGGTTTTTTGTTACAACAGAAGGAAAAATATCTGATATAGTAAAAATTCAAAATCTTAAGGGCTGTTTTGCCCCATATGAGTAACAAAATTATAAGGCACTTCTAAATGAGCTATAGAGTTGAAATTTGGCACCGTTACTTGATTTTGGACATACTCGATTGAGAAAAATTCGAAATTGTAAAAATGCTGAAATTTAAAAATGCTTGCAGAATGCAAGCACTGTCTACTAGTATATATATATGTATGTGCGTGTGTGTGTGTATACAGGGTGTCCCAGAATTCGCGCCCACGAATCTCAGTACGTGATTCCTAGCCAAATTCTAAGACCAAAATATTCTTTGTAAAGATTTCGAAAACCTTATTACCGAGAAAAATATAATTAAAGTTTACGAGATTTGTCAACGCTGTACTGTGATGAGTCGGCTGTACGATGGAAGTCCACCGCTACCGTGCGATTCCTCTCTCACAGTCTTGGCTAAGTGCTAAAGAATTCGTTTTCGGTGTTGCCGCCATTCGGGAAAACGTTCTGCATACATTCTTGCGGCAACGTTTTCCACGTCATCACATTCACCGAAAATCACATATCTGCATACTCATTGCAGTCGTACTCCATCTCGCTCACTAGAAAGTCGTAAGACTGGCAATTAAGTCAGTGCGTTGTGTCCTCGGAGAGCACAGTGTACCTACTAGTGTGACTGTTGAAAGGGCTAACGATAAAATTGATCAAGTGCAAACATAATCACATCTAATACTTCTCCATTTATTCCATGATTAGTGAGCATTTCTTTCTTGTTTTATTATTTATCAATAAAGGCAATACATATTTATGCCATTATTTAGAAAAATTCACGTTAAAAATTATTGTGTGAACCTAAAATGAATAAAAATAATGCAAAGACCATGAAGTAACAAGATGAAAAAGATAAATAGGTTAAACGGAAGAAACATAATGAATTAAAATCCATTCTAGAGTCACATTAAAAAAAGAATAAAGAGGAGAATCTAAATCGGCAGGGAAAAAAATCAGCACTTCCGGGAATCAAACCTGCGACCATCATCACCGAAAACGAATTCTTTAGCAATTAGCCAAGACTGTGTGAGAGCAATCGCGCGATAGCAGTGGACTTCCATCGTACAGCCAAGTCATCACAGTACAGCGTTGACAAATCGCGTAAACTTAAATTACATTTTTCTCCGGAATAATGAGGCTTTCAAAATTTTTACGAAGAATATTTTGGTCTTAGAATTTGGCAAGGAATCGCATACTGAGACTTGTGGGCGCGAATTCTGGGACACCATGTATATATTTATATATATATATATTGTGCAAAATTACTTACAGGCAAGATACGAACTCGAGACAAACTATCGGATAGGATATAAATTGTAGTTTCTTATTTTTGGAGACAGAATTAAAATTCGAGTAAAATTACCGTAATTTTATAATTTTTATCGGAAAAAGTGGTCTGGGTCTAACAATAGGCTTCCTAGGCAACAGGCTTAATGCTTTCATATAGGAATCAGAGGCTTATATTTTAATACCATTAATGTTAAACTATGACTGACGAGGGAAGTCTGATGTAGATATTGCCCCAGTATTGCTCCATACAAGAACAAAAAAGATAAGGCATGACCTAGAGACTTGAAATTGGGCAAGTTTATAAAAATTTCATTGCAACCGAAGATAAAATAAAATACTGTGAAAATTCCAAATTTTAAGAGCGGTTTTTCCCCATTTATGCCCCACAGTCCGAAATATTCCATGTTAAACGTTTAATTTGCATATTTTGTGGAAATCTCACCATTTTAACGTGATGTTGCTATGTCGACCATTATCATTGTTACACCTAAAATTACGATTATTGTATACATCCTTCTGGGAATAAGCATGCCTTGAGTGCTTCAATAAGTGAGAGAGAGAGAGGAAGGAAGGGGAGAGATTGGCATGTTTTGTGGAAAATAATTATATTAACTTAAATATAAAAAATTTTAAGTATCAACTGTGTCATTTTAGAAAAATTGGAAATAAAAAGCATTATTAAATTAAATTCTTTGTAAACCATATGTGCTTACGAATTTATGTTGTTATTCCTCGAATTAATTTCGTAACAATGGCCGAAGTTTGGAAACGAATATAAATTAAAATTAACAGGACATTTAAAACTGTTAACAGGCAATTTTCGAAGAAACAACAGTGGATCTTTTAATGAATTGATTTGTTTTTATAAAAGTAGTTTTGGTGCTTATTTGATACAGAGTAAGTTCTAAGGCTTATAATCCATTTAAATCTAACAACAGTGGTTATTATAGTTTAAAGAAAGAAGTTTATTTATTCACTTGACAGAATGAATGAGTTTTAGGCTAGCATTGCCTATTATAAAAGGAGTTACTTTGGAATTTACAGTATGTAAAGTGGAAGTTGTACTGAATTGACTCAAGTCAATGGCTATTTTAGTAGAAAGAAAGGTACTATTTTATTCACAAGGAATTTCTGTTAGATTTTAGTTAATTAATTAAAACAGACATAATATAGAAATATTCGATGGTTAAAACTGCACAATTGTATTCTTGCTATTTTTACATGTTGCATTGACGAAAATTTAGTTTCATTAAACCCGTTGAAATTCAACGGGCACTTATGCTAGTATTAAATAATTATATAATAACACAATTCACTTTCAAAATAATTTATTGATTATAAAATGTAATTAAATCTTTGTTTTTACGATTGCTTTTATCATATTTTTTATAATTAACATTTTTTTCAATTACAATAATTGTTTCCATTCAGATTTTCAATTTACAATAAAAGTGTCTGTTTACATTACAGAGTTTTCAATTTACATTAGTGGCAACTATTTGCAATACATGCCTACTATATACAGTAAATAGTGTGCAATGAAAGTCACTATTTACAGTACGTAAATATTTCCATTTCCAATAGAATAATATATACAAAATTTTCAATTGACAATAAAAGTGTCTGTTTACATTACAAAGTTTTCAATTCACATTAGTGGCAACTATTTGAAATACAAGCCTACTATTTACAGTAAAAAGTGTGCAATGAAAGTCACTATTTACAGTACGTAAATGTTTCCATTTCCAATAGAAACTACAATTTATGCTATATGCTATTTAAAGTGAAGCCCGCTATTAACAATAAAAATTTCTAATTGCAGTAGAAACTACTATTTACACTACATATATGTTTCTATTTACAATAAGTATTTACAATGGAATATTAATATATTCCATTTTTATATACAAACAGACATAACCAATTGTTTCTAGAAATATCATTGAAGTAAGATGCACCAATAGAAAAATTTAATAACCAAAATAATTATAAATTTATTCTATTGGTTCATTATTCTTCGATGGTATTCCTGGAAACAATTGGTCAAACAAATCCCTGGCTCACCTTCACAATCCCCGCAGTAAGTGGTTACAACCTTTCTTACTTTATTACCCGAGCACACCCTGTAAGGTTTTTGTTTTCTCCTCCTCTTTCCGGGTTGTAGCTGGAATTCCTTGATGAAATGAGAATCGATGATGATAATGGAAGAGGTAAATGGTTGACACGCAGGTTTTTTATGCGAGGGGCGCCGATCTTTGCCGCAAAGATAATCAATTACGGCCAAACGAAATGAATACAGATCCAAATGTACCCCGCTGTATCTTTGGTACAAAAAATAGGAGTTCAACATCATCATATCGATGACGTGAAGACCTAGTTTTTTGTACCACTTCAGAGAGTTACGTTCGGAAATATAATAAGATAACATTTGGCCGACGCGATCAATACCCCCCATGCATTTGTTATAATGAACAATAAATTGGGGTTTATTTACTGAATGGGAAAGACGAGAGGTTGTTTCAATGAGATCTCCTGAAAATTCAGAGGATATCATTAAAATCTCTCGTTTATCCTTCCATTTCGAAACGTTAATCCCATCAGTGGTCCACTGGTGTATCATTTTGTTTCTCCGTAACTTTTTCTGTACAACCTTTTTAGGGTTGTCTTTTCTGTTGGCTCTTAGAGTTCCAGTACAATAAGACTGCTCATTGACTTGGAGCTCTCGAGTCAGGCCAACGCTATTGTAATAGTTGTCCATATATAACGAGTGGCCATTCACCAGCCCTTCCATTAGTTTATGGACAACTTTGTTAGCGTGGCCTTTTCCAGCAAGATTTTTATCCATAGCCCCAGCATAAATTAAAAACCTATGAACCAATCCGTCCGGTTCCGTCAACATATAAAGCTTGATTCCATATTTATGTTTCTTATTCTTTATAAATTGACGGAACGACAATCGCCCCCTCCATGGCACCAGCTTCCTACGGGCCTCCTCTCACGGTCAAATCCCAGCCGTGGAAGGAAAAAAACGACGGAGAAAGGGAAGCGAGAGCGAACATCATAAGATGTAGCCCGCATGCGGGGTGTGCCGGGAGTACATATTAAGATGTAGTCCGCATTGAACGTGTTAATTATCAGCTTTCTAGCTCGACTGAAGGTATATAAAGATGTCAATTTTTTTTAACATTTATGAATTTTTGACGGTCGAATAAATAAACATTTTTAAATATCTATTATTCCGAAATCGTTATTTGGTAAATTCTACTGTCAGAAAAAATTCAGCATTGTAGAAAATTTAGAAGTACATAAACCATGAAATGTTTGTTTAAAAGTTTATAATTTTTAACGGTCAATAAAATAAAAATTATTGTGAATTTCGATTTGTCCTGTCGATTTCTCCATGCCATCTACATTTTCTGAAAATATCAGCTCTCCATCTATTGTAGTTTGAGCTAGACATTAGTATCCTCTTATGCCCTATATCCTCCTCTGTAACATTTTTCAATTTTGAACTATTCCAAATCGATTTTGTACAAAATCATATAACAATGTCAAATTTCATGTTTGTATCTCATTTAGAGTTCCTTATAATTTTCACACTCGTATGGGGCAGAAATGGAACAAAACCATCCCTAAAAATAAGATTTTTGCAACATTTTATTTTATCTTTGGTTGCAACGAAATTTCTATATAGGAGGATACAAAATTATGAGGCACTTCCAGATGTGCTGGAAACTTGAAATTTGCTAGGGTTATTGGTTTTTGATCACAACCGAAGGAAAAAATCCGAAACTGATGAAATTCCTATTATGAGGGGCTATTTTGGCCCCTTTTCTCCCCATTTTTGCCCATATGATAACACGTAAATTGGTGTAGTTTTTTATATTTACATTTTGAAATTACTTCCCTTAAAGATACGAACTCGAGACTTCCGCTATCAGATAGGATATAAATTTTAGTTCTTATTTTTGAAGACAGAAATGAAATCCGAGTAGAATTAGCGTACATTTATAGTTTTTATCGCAAAAAAGTGGTAATTTTTCTGGGTCTAACAATAGGCTTCCTAGGCAACAGGCTTAATGCTTTCATATGGGTAAGCTTTTAATGGGAAACAGAGGCTTATATTTTAATGCCATTAATGTTAAACTACGACTAATGAAGGAAATCCGATATTGATATAATCCTCATTTTTGGGGCTGTTTTATGCCAGTATTTCCCCATATGAGAACGAAAAAGGTGAGGCAGCTGCATATGACCTAGAGACTTGAAATTTGGCACGATTATAAAAATTTTGTTGAAACAGAAGATAAAATAAAATAATGCAAATATTCCCATTTTTAGGGGTGGTTTTGCCCCATTTCTGCCCCATATGAGTGTGAAATTATAAGGCACTTCTTAATGAGCTACAAACTTGAAATTTGGCAGAATTATGGGTTTTTATTTTAAGCAGAAGAGAGAAATCCGATAATGTAAATATGCAAAATCTTAGGGGCTGTCGTTCCTCATTATTGCCCCATACGAGGATTAAAATTATGAGGTACCTCTGAATGAGCTACAGGCTTGAAATTTGGTACGGTTGTATGATTTTGTTCAACATCTTTTGGGAATAATTCAAAATTGTAAAAATGTTAAAAATTTGAAAATGCTTCAGAATCCAAGAAGACATTAACTAGTATATAAATACATCTACATCTGCAGTTCACCCTGCAAACCACAGCAGTGGTGTGTGGAAGGGGGTGCTATAGCACCAAGGGAAAGCGCTTAATAATGAGGATGTATATCACCCCATGTCGGCTGATTTTTAGGTGCGTTTCGCTTCAAGCATGAGCGCCAATTATCGTCGGTCTGTCCGTGCGTCAGTCTGTCCATCCGTCTGCATGTTCGTTCTTGGCTTCTACGGAATGGATTTTCATGAAATTTGATATTAAGGACTTACAATAAAGTATAATAAGAAAACAGCTTAAATGAATGACATAAGCCAATCAGGGATATCACTTGACGTGATAAAAAATCAACTTTCCGTCATATCTCGTAAAGTATTGCTCATATCAAAATATTTTTCAAATAAAACTTGTAGAACTAATAAATTAGAGTATTTCTTTTCCTATACATTTTTATTATTGGAGTAGCTGTTATCAAGAAAATCAAACAAAAACGTCTTAAATCGAGTTGAACTTAGAAAATTTCTTGCATGGTTACTTCTTCATTGTTGCTAACATAAACAATCTCACAAACAAACATTTAACTTATGTGTGCATGCACTATTTTTAAATAGGAAGAAAATGGATTATTTATGATGAAAAAAAGAACTTTAAAACGCTATTTCCCTTACATACAGGTATATAATTTCTTTCTAATACTCTATTGCACGAAACTAGGAAACTAGGAACTAGGGAAAAAAGAGTCTTTGCACCTCTCAGTCCTACAGGCTCTCTTATTTTACAAGGATGGTCCATTGGCACTCTTATTATTTTTTCGACATCGGAGAATTTATGCGTTCTAAACCTTTCAAGAAGTTTTAACCTAGAATGTGATCGACGCTCAGTTAGTGATTCCCATCCTAAGTCCTGTATCAAGCCTGTAACATTTTTGTTTCTATCGTAACAATTTTTGACGAATCTAGCGGCTTTTGGCTGCACTCTTTCTAACTCTGAGATTGATCCTTTCTCCTACGGATCCCATATGCTCGATGTGTACTGTAATAGTGGTCTTACTAACAAGAAGTAACATGAAAATTGTTTCAAATGAAAGTTGTACGAAATTGCATTCTCTGTAACCTTTGTATAGAATTGTATATACAATAATGATGTTTTAATGGAGGAATATAGAAAAAACTGAATCGGGTTTCGAATAAACGTCCACTTCCTGTTACCCCGTATTGTCCAAAAACTAATCAGTTCTTTGTGCTCATGCTAAGGTGTTATATATGAAATTTGATATTAATATGACATACTTTTTGAGTTAGAGCACCCACAATCACGTACATCCATCCATCCACACACATACATATTCATCATTCCGAAAATAGTCTAAACGTGTTCTAGGGACCTCAAAACGTGTATTTCCGTTGAAATCTTGAAGTCCATTTTTTTGGGGTCACAATACTTTCCCTATACTATGTATGGAGAAAGTAATAAACAGTTCCCCACCCAATAGCTTCTCTTCTTCCAACTAAAATCTTCCAACTACTCAATTATTAAACCAAGTCCAGTAAGCTCACAAGGAGAGTAGGGAGGCTAGTACCCTCGGATTTTGTTCAAATTTCACATGGTGATAGCTGACGTGTTCCGATTTAACGTGTAACTTGCCGTTTGTGTGAATAGGCCTTGGTTGTCGAGATATCGCAGTTTGAATTTCGGCCGATTTCCGCGTGAGCGTTAAGACTCGTGAAAGTCGTTGCTAGGACGAGCAGGCCGTAGCTGAGTTGGTAAGGCATTGGGCTAGTAAGCCAGACGTCCGGGGTTCCAGTCCCAGTTGTGGAATTTTTCTTTTTTGATTTTTATCTTTTTTAATCCTGAAAAAATGTACAATTGCCATTATTAATTTATTACGACTGTAAAAATTTCAATTGTACTATTTTTCTCGATTATAAGAATATATTTTTTATCTTATAGTTGCGATTCAGCAATCTTTTTAAATAAATTCTTACACTTTTTATTGCTACAAAATAATTTGCATCATTATTTTGTATTATACATCAATACCTTATAAATTAATTATTCAGATTCTTCTTTTGAAAAAATCTGTCATGCATGCCGGCAAAGTGGGGGATGAAAATTGTCATAAAAACAAACAAAGCACAAATGCTTCTGGTACCAGGAACACACAACAAACGCAACATTTTCGCATTCACATTTCCTCTTATGCAGGCTATCGTGGAAACAAACTTCATTTACGTTCATAAAAACACTCCTTGCCTTCGTTAATTTTGACGCAAACCACGCATATTTAATCATGTCTTCGAAAATGGGTGCACACAACTGGTGATGAATGATGGAGTGAATTTTCAATGCGTCGTCTCTTGTATTAATCTGACTATTCTCTCGCAATAAATACATACTGTTTTGCAGGCGCTTTATGAAATTTTTGACTTGAATGTAAAAATAGACGTCGCAGGGTTGGCAGAAAGGCGTACAATTATCTTTACCTGGCAAGTTGAGACATTATCGTCATCGTTGAATTTTGCATCGAAGACGGAATAATCAGTTTGCCCTCCCCAAGAATCAAGGATCAAAAGAAAATTTTCCTTTTTGACATGACTTTAAAACATTGTCAAGGAAGAGGTCATTGTCAAGAATGACGTCATTGTCAAGAATGACGTCATTGTCAAGAAAGAGGTCTCACTGTCACTAGCAGACTTTCCTTGCATTCCAAACTGAGGTTCTAGATCAGATTAACTGCATCTCTGCAGAAAGCAGGACGCACACGCTGGGAGAAATTTTTCCTGTAGTTTTGGAAGTCGATCCAAGTACTTCGAATATTGAAGATCCAGTAAAGATAATTCTGCCGGGTTGCACGCCTTTCTGCCAACCCTGCGACGTCTATTTTTACAGGCAAGTCAAAAATTTCATAAAGCGCCTGCAAAACAGTACGTATTTATTGCGAGAGAATTGTCAGATTAATACAAGAGATGACGCATTGAAAATTCACTCCATCATTCATCACCAGTTGTGTGCACCCATTTTTGAAGACATGATTAAATATGCATGGTTATTATTATTATTGCTGCTCTCCAGGATATTTCGGAGGACGAGTCCGAAAGATCTGGAGATGAGAGTGATAATGAATCAAACTATCTCGACATTTGCCCAAGTGACATTTCTGATGGTATCTTGTCTGAAACTGCCAATCAGCCAAGAACCTTGGTTCTACGACAATCCGTCGCAGTCAATTCGTCACGCATCAATTCGTCGCAAGACAATTCATCGCACATCAATTCGTCGCATGACAAACTCGTCACGCGTCAATTCGTTGCAGGACAAACTCATCGCACATCAATTCGTCGCAGGACAAACTCGTCGCACATTGCCCCATAAGGAAAGCTTGTAAATCAGTGTAGGGGTTTTTAAGTTTGCTTTTTAAAATTATTTCCCGTCAAGTTTCGAACTCGTCATTTAAATTATTGTAAAGATTTAGTGTAAATTGTTAGTTATTATCGGAAAAAGTTGAATCAAAGCCAGCATTCAATCATGGACAACATAACGTATTCACGAGTTTCATGCTTACAAAACATAAAAGTAAACATTTCAGTAAGGCATAATTACACAAGAAATTAAGCTGGATTTGGTGAAAGTGATACAATAGGAAATGAAATTATCATTATATTTGAATGCAACACACTTGGAAGCGGATTGTTTACAAATAAATTTGGTCAATTGTTAAGAAAAGCTAAGTGAAAAAGTATTCTTTATAGGTTGTTTCCAGTTTTTTGTAGAATAAAATTTTTTTGTATATTCTGCATACGTCCTAGAACTGACAGCGAAACTAAATTCACAATATCCGTTGAAATTCAATGGGCATTTACACTTCTTTAAACATTAAATGTCATATCTCTTCTTCTATTACTCCAATATGGACAATTATTTTTATCGTGCCTCTTGAAAGATTGCATATTACAACCGTAGAAGTCAGAAACACCTATTGTAAATCAATTGTAAATTCACAAAATCCGTTGAAATTCAATAGGCACTTACACTTCTTTAAACATTAAACGTCATATCTCAGCTTCTATTACTCCGATATGGACAGTTATTTTTATCATCATATAGCCTATGTTACCAGCAGGGAAAAATTATAGATCTATGCGAAGTCTTGTCATGATATCTTCAAAGGTGTGGAAATCACAATTTGTGGAAAGTCTACGTCTAATTATTTACGTTACTGATGCAGTTTTAAAAAATGTTTGCTTATGGAGAACTCTATTCCACACCAAAATATCATTAAAACTATTTATTATTAATACTAGCACTGCATGCATTTTTAAAATTTAGAATTTTTGCAATTTCGTATTTTTCCAATCGGTTTTATCCAAAACATATAACCATTACAAATTTCAAACTCAGCTGAAAGTGCCTTATAATTTTTATCCTCGTATGGGACTGTATTATCATTAGATACCTTTTATTAGTAATACTTCATGAAATCAGCATATATTTGGTTGCCATGTAAACAAAGCAAAATTAAAAAATCAGTACAACATACATTTTACAAACTTTCACATATATGGGGACTAATGCATCATTTAGTTATCTTTAGAAAATGAAAATGGTATGATCCTGTTTTTTGAAAATCCAATTTTTGTTCAAGTTGCCCAAGAATAAACTAGCCTTATATTCATTCAGTAAGAAAAATGAAATACGTAGTATTATTGTAGATGTATACTCAAGTAACTGTACGAAATTTGATCAAAATCGTTAGAGCCGTTTTTGAGAAAATCAAATTAGAGTAAAACTCGTTTAATATGTATTTGAGGGGACCGACTCATTGCTTCGTTATAAGCATGACTACATTATATACGAGAAACATGGTTTTTAGCCTATACATCCCATATAACACGTATACACATACAGTAAAAGCTGTGTTATCCGGCTATTTAGAACTGGCCAACCTTAGATACCGGCAGTTACACAAATACAATCATTTTGTATTTCTTTTTCTTTTTTTATGAATTTTTGTGTGAATAGTAGATGTGTAATACCACAACTTCCACTTTAAAATTTCTTAAAATATAAAATGTATATATTACGTATTTACTCCGTATACTTCTGTGGCTGCCGAGTAAGAATGGTGTTTTTGGTTACGTAAGCCATTTGCATTGTGTAGATGTTTTGGTTTACTTCTACAATTTCCAGTTTTATTGCTTTTTATTATTTAAAAAATTACCCATCCATTGAATATGGCATCAAAATAAATACCTAAAAGCAAGGAACAGGAGGTTGTTTTAACGCTAACACAAAAGCTGGAGCTGATCAAACGAATTGAAAAAGGAAAAAATAGAGCAGCCATAGCAAAAGAATTCAACATCGGATCTTCCACGCTCTACGATATCAAGGCTCATAAGGCTAAATTAATGAAATTTGTGTCATCTTCTGAGACGAGTAAATCAGTTAATAAACATCATACACTTCATAAGCCAAAAATTGAGGAACTGGATAAAATATTATATGAATGGTTTTCACAGAAATGTTCAGAAGAATTAAATAATTTCGTCCTTTTCTAATAGAGTAAATAAAGGTAAATAATAAAGATATAATCCAATAAATTAAACTTTGGGAACAGGTTCACTGCCGTAATCCCCAAACTTCCCAGACGCCCTGAACTTTTCAATAGTCTTTTTGTTTTGCATGTAAGCGTAACAACGTATTAAATAACAATGGGTAAATAATGTCTATATCTAACTACGTGTGGAAGAATTAAAATGGAAAATGCAAACCCCATGCATAGTTATGTTTGGGGAGCACGACAGTGAAACTAAGCCCAATTTTGTTTGGTTATTGCTAAATTTGTGATGTCAAAATCGAAAAACGCTCCCCTATACGAATATTTCTAATCGGCTTTCCACAATCCCCAAGATAACACAGCTTTTACTGTATTTGCAGTGAGTCGACTGCAATGCCGTACTTACATATGCAAAGAGATGCTTATCAACTTCGTGGCATGTAAAATGTTCGACTGCTATTACATACGATTTTTTAAATGGTCAATTAATGTTATTATTTTGGTCATTAATTTACATAAACATTTCACATTTTTAATATCAATTTCAAAACAAAGGGAGCGTGGAAATTTGTATGGAAGGGGTAGATGGAGGAAGGGGACCTCTACGGACAAGTACCCGGTAAACGGGCGGAAACTATTCATTACTTATCGCTCTGTTCGCCAAAATTCGTTATATATGGGGCATTTTTTGCCACGGGATCAAACATTTGTTCGTTATAGCCGAGAATTCATAAAATGCATGTTCGTTACATCCGAGAAATTTAACCATTGCCCTTATGGAGAAGTTCAAGTGACCGAGACATTTCTTCATTATATCCGAGATTTCATTTTAGGCGTGATCGTTATAAACGAGTTTTACTGTATTGTTAAAGTTGCCTAGAATAAACTAGCCTTACATTCATTTTTTGAGAAATATGAACTATACATTGTTATTGAAGACGTAAACTCAAGTACTTGTACAAAATTTGATCAAAATCGTTAGAGCCTTTTTTGAGAAAATCAGACTGTTGTTAACAATGCATAGAATAAACTACTCTTAATTACTGAGCAATGTCAACCATTTCTATGTATACTCTGCTCAGTGTGATAAAATGCCTAAGAACGAGATTTCATTCATTTTCGCTTAATTTAGGCTTCAGAGCCAGTAACAGACAGGTGGACAGACGGCATTGCAAAAACCACTTTTTCGGATTCAGCGACACCTAAAACATATATTTCCATAAAAATCTCGAGGTACACAACCTGAACTTCATTGTATAAACGTTTCTTGCTAGGCTTACGAGTACATAGGCACCGAGCTAGAGGAAGGCGGAGAAGGACACGAGGTCCATATCATACCTGTTCAGCGGTTCGACAAGTGTCTTACAAAGCACTGGAAAATGATGTTGGTGGTGGAGGAGGTAACGCTGCTCCTGACCACGGCAGCGATGAGATTCCCGGCGTCACTCCAGCTTCCGCACGCGGTTGTCGTCGATGCGCAGGTAACCGCCATGCACCAGGTTTTGATGCAGGATGTGATCGCAGCTCCAGATGGTACTGAGAGGAGAGTTACCCAAACAGAATATTTTGAGGGAACACCCGGGGCCAACTCCACATGCCAAGCGACATATAGCTGATCATAGTGTAGTGAGCATGTGGAAGCTTATCATTGAATGCTGAATCATATTAAGAAATGTACCGAAACACAGGCTCCTAGGCAGCTGAAAGATGATGGCTGGGCTTAGACAATGGACGAGTTAGAGGTTTTCCTAGGCATTTGGTATGTGTGGGGAGCTACAGGTGCCAAAGGCACTATGATCTCAAAATTGAGGCCTTTTGTTGTGCAAGAAAGCCATGTCTCGGGACCGTTTCAAGGAGGTAATGATATATTTGAGATTTGACATCAAGTCTTCCAGGTTGGAGCGTCTGAAAAGGGACAAGTTCGCCCTAATATCCTATGTTTGGTACATGTTCATTTTGAATTCTCAAAGTTGCTACAGGTCTGAAGCATATACATCAGTTGATGAACAACTGTTTCCCACCAAAGTTCGCTGCGGATTTATACAGTTTATGGCTTCCATGCCCGATAAATATGGGCAGAAGTTCTGGTTATCAGTAGACAATGATTCAAAATACATACTCACTGCATTTCCTTACTTAGGAAAGGACGATCTGAGGCCTGAAGATCAGCGTTTGTCTTAGTTTGTCGTTGAGAAGCTGATGACACCTTTCCTCAACACAGGAAGAAATGTTACTTGTGACAATTTCTTCACCTCTTTGAGACTAGCTGAAAAGCTTCAGTCTAAGTGCATAAGCTTGGTTGGCACAATGAATCAGGCTAGGAGAGAAGTACCCCTTGCTGTCAAAACTTCCCGTAGACCTTTGTATGACACCCAGATTCTAAAAAAGAATGATACTATGCTGTGTATCAAGGAAAAATCAAGAAGAATGTGCTTATTTTAAGTACACTACACCATGATGTCCACATTGGTACTGATTCAAAGAAAAAACCAGACACAATAACATTCTACAATAAAACCAAATGTGGAGTTGACATTGTTGACAAAATGGCATGAAAATATTCTGTGAAACCAGCCACCTGCCATTGGCCCTTGCACACTTTCAGCAATATTCTTGACCTTATGGGAATAAACGCATGGATACTGTATAAAGAGGTTACAAATATCAAGATATCCCGGTGTAACTTCTTGCTGAATCTATCCGAGGAACTCACTGCTGCAAATACCTTGAGCAGAAATCTGACAGCTGGAAACGCCGACGGCAGTGGTACTGGTGAGGAACCAGGATCTTCTGGAACTGAGAGTATTCGTAAACGTTGTCAGGTTCGTCAAAACTGCAAAGAAGGCAAAAGTGTCAATAAATGTAATGTTTGTAAAAAAATACTTTGCAAAAAGTGCATTCGAGAAGAGAAAAAAACATGTATGTGTCAGATGTATGCCAGAGTGACTGTACTTACCCGAACATATAACAGATATTCTTATAAATTCTTCCAATAAAAACGATGTCTTTCCATTTCAGTTTTATCACTTATTTTTGAGATTACATAATCTCATTTTCTACTTACCTGAGAATTTGCATTTCAAATCTTGATTTCTTTTTTCTCCTTTTTGAAGCCATACATGAAAAAGTATGCAATTAGTAATGTAGAGACTACAACGTTCTTAAAAATTGAACCTAGTACTGTGACTGTATGACTTTGTCGTATGAGACATTTTTGTCCCGTCTGCCATTCTACGGGGTACACCATGTTCAGACGTTCTTGTGTTAACCCGGGAGAGAACCATAGTTCATTCTAATTTTTTTCATCCATGGGCAGAATGAATATCGCTATGCAAACCTACATGACGATAGTGTGAGGATATGCACCAGGGTTGACGGGGTCCTGTTCCGATATATTCCAAAATACACACTATCATGCGTGCTTGAAACCAGGGCATCGAACCAGAACCGAAACCGGAAAAAACCATTATTTTTCCTGGAGTGAAACCGAACCCGAACTGAAAAAAAATATTTTCCTGAACCCGAACCGAAACCGAAAACCATTATTTATTTCGTTCCATATTTTTCGGTTCGCATAAAAAGTGGGAGAAAAAGAAGGGTTTTTCCTTTTGCTTTAGTTTGACTCTTTCTGAAAGTCTCACATTTAGAAACCGAATAAGAAAAGGGTTGGGTTTTTCTTGAGAACACATTCTCCTCAGCCTTGGGAAGGATGTGTCTTTGTGATAATAGTATCTGTTTGCTCAATAGTAGGATTTTTCATGTGCATCTCAATACATAGAGAGAGGGTCTACAATACATCCTGCTGAGATTACCTGTTAAACGAGGCTACTGGAAAGGAACTTGTGTGGTACTTTGAAGACAGCCTCTAATTGTCTTGCTACCCTCCCCCGAGCATACCCCGTAGAGTGTGTTCCCGGCAAAAATATTTCCCGATTCTTAATTTGGATTTTCCTTAAAGTTGGAGTTTATTGTCCCCATATACTTTCACTCCCTCTCCATATCCACTGAACCCTTGAATTCTGGTAGTCGTTCTGTAAAACTTATCCAGGAAGGATCGCTCCACAGTCGTGGTTTTGAGATACTGTTACTTCGGTTATCCTTTGTTACAGGTTAGTAAATTTCTATTTATTTTATAGAGTGCATCTTAAAATGAGCACACATATTCGTATTGGTTGCTTAAAACTGAAGACCCGCTCACTCGTGTACCCCGCTCACTCATATTTTTGGCTGGCTTGGAGAGAAAAAATTAATTTGAGCCAGAATAAGCATTTTTTAAGTCACCAATACCCACTCCCTGAAACAAGTTCTGCTCAAGTTAAGCATTTTCTTCCTTCTACGTGACGCAGTTTATCTCTTTATGACGTTACTAGCAGAAATCTCACTGATAGTCCTCTTTTGTTAACCCCTTAACTGTTTTTGTTGTAATATTACGCAACTTTGTCCTTATTTCACTGTTTTTGACATAATATTACGCGCCGATGCGGAGCGTCACGAAATATTTGATCATCTATGAACGGGAACTTTCTTACGTGGATGGAGAGTATTTTCACTTATCGTCTCATGAGTAAATATTGGAAGGTTAGGAACAAACGAGCCCAAACACTTGAGATGTGGATTTCCATCTTCCTTTTGAACGGTGAAATCTTTCATTCGCAACAAAATTTCACCAATCCGAATTACTTGAAGTGGATGAGGGAAAAGGACCAAACTTTCGCCCACCTATTCTCAAGCCAGCAAACCCTCAGTAGTCATTGAACTACAGTTATCAATTAATCTGCATATTCTTTCTGCCTACTTTTGCGAGTTTTTGCCTCCAGCGCATGCGTAACTTACACGTTTGCTTGGTCGTATAAATACACGTATACTTCGTAGAATTTGACGTCTTTTATGAATATAAACGTAGATGCAAGCATATTGTGGAGAATTTACTATCGATATTCACAATTTATATAACCTGTTCAGAAATCCTCGTGTAAGACGCGCACCCCCTTTTTTCACGGCGTTTCGGGAAAAAATGTGAGAGGGGTACACGAGTAAATACGGTAAATGCCATAAAATGTAAATACTGGAACAGCTGATTCAAAATAACAATATCCTCCACCGAAATATCAACGGTCTTCTTAAATATCGATATTATTCATTTTTAATTTAAGGTTCACATTTTATGTTCGGCATATAAGTCTACCCTAAGTTTTAGGAAAATTTTTTTAGACTCAAAGGTTGGCTTATACGCCGGAATATACGGTAGTCAGTTTTTTCGGTTTCCATCAAATATCTCCTTAACCCATCAACATCGTCATGTGTACTGGGTATGCAAAAAGAAAACTCCACGTGCCGCCGTCCTACATACTGAGTATGCCGCGGAGATTGCAAGCTTTCTGTATTTTTTTGCACAATAAATTTTCTGAAATGTGGGTAACCTTTATATATTTTAAAAGAGGAACCTTTGGCCTACCTAGTCTTTTTTATTACACTTAATGTGCATTAAATTTTGTGATTGATTTTTTACGAATTGGGGAATCACATCTTCTAAAAATCCCCTATCCAATGCTGAGAGGAACTGTATCTCGACACGAATGCTACTGCAAAGTGAAACAAGATCTAGACTGCTTATCTGCCTACCAAGTTCGATTTCTCTTTGGTTTTTCTTATGAGTCAAAGGTTGAGAGGTATAAGATGAGGGCAGCCGAACAACGAAAACCATTGTTCGGCTCTCTTCGGGCCATGTGCTTGCTTCAGCATTTCTTGAGACCATTATAGTATGAGAGAGAGAAGGGGATACATCTCTTCTTGGGTCCAAGGTCTGTTTACAAACATAAATCACTGATGTGTAGTATGTAAAAGTTTCGGAGCGAGCGCTTGCGTCATGCCCTTAAGCTCGGGTCTTTGCAGGAGAAATATTCTTGTGTCACTCTCAAGAAGTTAGTTTGAAGTGAATACTAGTAAAAAAAATTCAGTATAGATGATTTATTGAAATTATATTTTCTTGTAAATTTCATGGTAAATGGGATAAAGGAAATGCCTTTAAAAAAAACTTTTAACTTTTCTAATTTTCTTATTACTCGTACATTCTGATACATACAACATCATAGCTGCGTTTCTACTGAACAGAATAGGACAAATTTCACCACGTAACTTCTATAATGACTATGAATGACTACTGTATAACTGAAAACTTTATAAGCTTTATGAAGTGTCTTTTAAAAATATATGAAACGTAAAATTTATTTCAAATTTTTAGTCAAGACATGAAAAAGTTGACCTGTGAGAAACTTTTTTCTATTTAGTTTAGGTAGGTACATCCAGCGAATGAAATGTTAATAACAGCTGAAATATTATTTTAAAAAAGACTGCGTATCAATACTGTGTATAGTTTTCGTAATAAAGATATATGAAAGCAAGGGTGAGCGCTAACTGATTTACGTATTTCGTATTTCTCTTCTCTCCTTAAAGAGTGTGCTTAATATAAGACAGTGTAAAAGAAATTGTTTATAAATGTTATGTTCTACTAAAATCTTCAAAAAATTTTGTACAAATCCAGTAAAAATTAAAAAAGTTACGAATTTTTCAGTTTTCAGGAATCAAAATCGCAAATTTTCGCAAATTTTTAAAAACCTCATCTGACCTCAAACACGCTATTTAAGTAAACGTCCTGCATGCTTCAAGGGTTAAAAATGTCGTTATTGGTAATCTTTGTGAGGACCAAAGTTGTAGACAATAATATTTCTTCCAAGTTTTGTTTGAAACAAATTTTCGTAGAACCATCTGTTTCAGAGATATTTAACTTATTCGTAAATTTCCAGTATACAATGCCACCAACTAGCGGTGAATTCTGTAAACATATTCAACATATAATTTATGGCAATAAGGACGACTGTATTCTTTTATGATAGGAAATAATAATTTTGCCTTATAATGCTATTCATAATAATTTCAATATCTATACCCCAAATATGGAGAAAGTCATGTGTTGGCCACATCAGATTTTTTTATCAAAAAGCCATTTTGTACTGTTTTGAAGCCCATCGCATATAAAATTTAGATTATCTGATAGTATAGCTGATATTCCTAGTAGAAATATAGGATTCTCGGAAACATGGAGGTTATCAGACACCATTAAAAAATCATGCAAAAATTTTGTCCTGTTCTTTCTTACGATGGGAAATGTCCCGTTTTCACCTCGGAATATGGTCACCCTATTTCACAGTCAACGAGAAATGAAAGTTCTAGATGATAAAATGAATCAGCTTATCCTTGCAACACTGTGAATGCTCACATTTAAATCAGATAGCAAAATTCGAGAACCGCTGAAACAAGCTGAAATGAACAGAGGTTGCAAGAACCCCTATTATATCAGTCTTCATACTCTCCCAAACCCTGGCAAGGTTTTTCTCATGTGAAAGTGATATGCTGCAGAAAAGATGGTGTAATATTGATTTATGTTACTGAACCAATCTTTAAATAACATTGCACGAAGTTATACCGAATGCCGTCTCTAAAAAGATCCTGCCTTTGTTTTACCCAAGAATAAGTATGAGCCAAAAACAAAAACCTAGTGGTTTTATCCAGTGATGAGCTGGAAAAAATATTAAGAACCGGCTCTCGAAGAAGAAGTCATAAGGAAATTTGGATAAGAGTGGCAGGATGCTTACATGCCAGGGGCACCAGATCACTGTAGTTTAGTAATAGCAGTGGCATAGCAAACTGTTATGGGGCCCCCGGGCAAAATTCAAATTTGGGGCCCCTGTCATTAATTTTATCATGAAACAGTATCAGGGTTATTTGGGGACCCCCTTTGGCTGGGTGCCCCGGTGTGTTGCACCAGTTTGCTACATGTACGCTATGCCACTAAGTGATAGCGTTCCGCTAGCTTAAGAAGTGTTCGGTTTACAATATATTCAATTTCATACACTGCACAGTGGGACAGAATCCCAAAAAGCTGGCCAAAAATCGAAAGTCGAGTACTCAGGAGTAATTTTAGTGTTAATGTTTTAAGATTCTTCTATGACCCTATAAATATATTCAGAATCGTTTTTATTTTATTTTTGATCAATTTTGGAATTAATTATAGACACATGCGTATATGAAGGAGTTGGTGGAACACACATTTCATTGACCATTATTAAAAATAAAATGTTTGATCTTTCACATTCAATGTTAGAGTGACCGTCTCTTTTTCAAATTGAAATGTAATTGGTCGACAAAACCTCGTGGATGATGGTCGTGGATTCTGCCAAATTACAACCTTTTCTCCGGAACTACCTATCAAATGGTAAAGTTGGAGAGGCACGAAGGAAGTGATGAAAATATCGCTATTGGAGTATCCGGCTTCTGTCAGTGTTTGTTTGTATTGCGAATGGCCACTGCTTCCATCGAATCCCCATTTAGATATTAAATTTAGGTTGGAAAGATGACATTCTGGTAAAATTTTATGACTGGTTCCTGCACTAACAAGATGCTTCACTTCTGCAGATGTCTCGGTGAATGTCATTGATTCTCTCGGAGGGTAGCAAAATGATTTAGCCTCTCTAATGCGATGGTATGCAGGGTAGATATTGGTGCCTCTTTCTTTGGCCTGATTTCGAATAAGAAGCTTGTTTACTCAAATTGGCATTTACAAGTAGTTAAAGGGCTTCGTTTGGTATGTATGGTATCATTGTTGCATTTTCTCTAGCCGATTTCAATGCTCTATTAATTATTTTGGCTTTTGTGAGTGTAGTGAAGACGGTTTCATCAACCAATTTCGCAGTTTCTTCCCCTTTCTCCTCACGTAAACTCATTTCGGCAGCGAAAGTGAGCTTAGAGGAGGTATTGTTACGGCGAAGTTCTGTTTTTCTCCGTTTACTCCTTAAACTACTCTGTTCAAAATCTGAGCATGGACGTCCACGTGCGCCTGATGTACTCGCTGCAATATGAGGTGAACCTTCTTCAAAAACAGCGAATGAAATATCTGTTTCGAGCCAACGTGCATTATCTTTAAGGAATCTTTCTTCCACTCTGCAGCATTTGTCAAGTCGTATAAACAACTGTGAGCAAAAATTTATCACTTTCCGACGAATTATAGCTTTTTCATTCTTATGTAAGTCCTCCATGCCCGCCTGGTTGATAACAAAATCACTTAAATGCCCTACCGTCACCTCTTTTCTCTCTCAGTACATTGTAAAGTTGCATTTTAGTTCGCGTAAACGCCATGATGTACCTAAAATACATTGATTGATTCATCAATTTTAGTGACCGAGCATTTTTTTATAGTTTAGACAGATTGGTGTTTTTTTGGTATGTCGTATATACGCGATAAAATAAAATACTAGATAAAATAAAAAGAAGAATATGTGACTCACTTTTTACCACTTTTCTAGGCGAAACTTACTGCAAGAATCACCTCTTTTCTGTGCTTTTCGATTTTTGACAACTCTCACAGAACTTGACTCACAACTACAACACAGTGCGATCATGCACAAGAGCCCGCTTGTTTTGAAATGACAAATCAAGCATCCATACTTGCCAACAAAGACACACAGCAGTGGCATCTGGTCGTCTAGCAGCGCGGCACGGCAGATAAAGAGGGCCAGCTCATCTCAATTTGAGCAAGTATGAGCAAAATGCTTCTTCGGCCACGCATTATGAATAGAACGGTCTACTATGTGTGATAAGATTCATAAACAAACACGACCAATCTTACGATATAACTCAATTAATATGCAGAGATCGCTACAATTTTTTGTACCCGGGAAGTGATGTAAATAACGTCCGCTTATATGTACTGCATATGAGAATTCCTTGTTTTCACATTTCCAAGGCAATATAAAGGCTTCGAGCTACATACTATGATGCATAAAATGTAAATTATCAGTTACAAACAATGCATAAAACAACCAGTAACATGCCGCTTGATTCGCCATGGCATGTGGGAGAAACACAGTGTCTAAAAAAGACCAACTTCCGCCACATAAAAAGAGCTGAACGTCAATCCACATTAAAAAATTTGGCTAAAACTGATGGATGGGACATTCCACAATACCTACAAACTCATTTTATGCTTCAATTTTAAAGTTGATAAAATACATTTTTGACCAGCTTTTTGGGATTCTGTCCCACAGTGCACTGTCTGTAATTGACTTTCAGATAGGGCAAAATATATTTAAAAGGACAAAATCAATAAATTTTCATATTTTCTAAATATTTAACAACCGACTCGTGCGAGTCAGTGGGAGCCGGCTTCAGGTCATCACTGGTTTTACCATAATGTCATACAAGAAGAGCACAATGTAATACATATGCAGCAGTATGAAGTATAGATGAGTGATAATCTTTTGGCCCGCAGTTGAACATCTTTTCTTTGCGGCGTCGAGGAGTTACTTGAAATGTACTGGGATATTCGGGATATTTGCTGGAGCCTTTTTTCACATGTGGTGGTCTTTGTGAATCACAAACTAAGTGTTCACTTCAGCTCTGTTCGAATTCACCATGTGTACTAACTTGTAAGGCCAATTCATTTGTAGAGCGGATAGATAAGATTCTGTATTGCGGTTTTGTTGTGCAAGTAGCTGATTGTAAAAAAGTTCAATTTTTGATAGTTCATTTATTTCAAACCCGGCTATTTCGAGGTCATTAATTTTTGCTCCCTTGAACTTCGAATGAACGAGGTTTTATTGTATACTTAAAAAACCTTTTATTTAATACAAATATCATACGAATCAACAGAACATGGTTAATCAATTGAAGAATACATTAAATATCTGTAGTCATGTTTGGATAGTGAATAAATGGAATACGTTTACCTGATAAAGGCAAAAATAACATATGCTACTACTTGATTTATCTGAATAAATATGTCAATTAAATTTATTTTCTTTACGTTTAAATCATAAATTGATGGATGTAGCACACAGTGCACCACGCTCGTAGTTACGTCCCATAAGTGGACACACGTAGTTAAAGGCAAGAGGTTGTGAAGACTTCCAGAACTACTAAACCAAATCGGTCATCAATTAATTAACATTAAATGATGTTATATATCAAATATACTTGGAAAACATTTTATTAAATGCAGAAAATCAATTGAATCATCTTGCGATGTAAATATCTATTCTTACGCACACATGGTTAGAAAGCTACTTCGGAACTAAACTAAATCAGTCATAAATTATTCCGTTGTTTGGATGTTTCCAGTGTTTGGAGTTCTGGATACACGATCTTCTACTGTAATTAGGTGTTCTATACATATACAGTGGAATCCCGATTTAAGGTTTTCCTGCATTTAAGGATATTTTTTTGCCACCCTGACCAGAGCCCATGTTAATAATGTATTATATTACCAGATTAAGTGTTTCTCGATTTTTGTGAATTGCTCACATTTAAGGGACAAAATTCTGGTCCCTAGACAGACATCGCCTCAATTTAAGATGTGTTTACACAATGTGGTATGACAGTATATTATTTAGTAGAGTTGTAATGTAGTAATTCACACTATTCATCAACGACACAACACATACCGGCATTGTTACATTAAGTAAATTCAAATAATTAATATTTTGTCATTCTATGTTTTGTCAATCTGCCTTTAATCCTTAAATCACCTGTTATGCAAGTTAAGAAAGTTGGGATGATGTCATTATGTGAGCATGGACTTTGTTACGCTTTGGTTCCCAGGCGCTCGCTCTCTAACATGATGTGTTAGCTAGTTGTGTCGCTCATGTGTACTATGGCCATTTTTACCGTGTTAACCCAAAAGGAGACAATCCTCCAAACATGGGAAGGTTTATTCAGAAAAATACTTCTTTTACATTGAGGTAATGTAATTCAAACTTTGGGTGTACCTACTGATCTGTCGCTGGAGAATTTCCCTACTCTGCACAAGACAAGCAATCATATTTGAGTTTTTCACATAAAGCGCTGAAATGTAACAAATGTGCTTAAAATCTAATGATTACAAGGACGTGGGAAACTCCATCTGCTAGTGTTGTCATTTTGTGTGCAGCGTTGTGCACGCTCAGCCGATTACACGTGCTGACACGTCTGCACACGCTCACCGCTCTACTTCGTTGCTGGATAAATTGTTGGAAGCTCGTAAACATTATATCATATGATCCATACGAACTCATTTACCGTATTTACTCGAGTAATATCCGTACCCATGTAATTCTCGCAACCCCGTTTTTAGTGCTAAATATTCGGGAAAAATGGATTTGTGTAATGCCCTCACTTCCAAAATTTCAATTTTGATATTTTACAACAACATATTACACGGAGACTACTCGAAAACCTAGTCTAGTTCTTTCATAATGCAGGAAGGTTCCATTTTCAGTCGTTACACATTCTCAAGTTATTATACAATGTATGGTATATTGCCCCTACCGAAAAACGTTGACTCAGTACCTCACACCAGGTGCAAAGTAGGGTAAGTTACTCTAAGAGTACGCACCTAACTTTAAAACCTTCATAATAAGGATAAGAACTGATAAAAACACATCATTTTCATGAAAATATTTATTGAATATTTCACTTTCGAATACAATTAAAGGCAACACTGCTGAAATTATAAGGAATATGCTTTTATTCTTTGAAATAAATAAATGAAATGCGCGCTCTTAAAGGCATGTGCCTCAAAGAGTGCGCAGTACTTCCTCTTAAGAGTGTGCATTAACAGGCATCGCAAACAAACGCACCAGTACCCTTGTAGCAGGAGCAGGCATCGTGCCACCACTGCTCACAGTCTTTGCACTGAACCCAGTCTTCAGTTATGGGTTCTTCAAATTTCTCTCCACAATCAGGACAGTAGATATTTTCATTAACTGTTGTTGATGTTGATGGAGCTGTGGGGTCAAGTAGACGTTTTTTCTTCCTCGTATTATTCTTTTAATGTTCTTTCCCGTTCTTTTAGGAATTTGACGAAGCCATTAGGGAATTTTTGAATGGAGACGATGTCATAACTTCCGACTTCTTCCCAGTTCTCTTTCTCTTCTGTTCTTGAGTAGCTCTCAGAAGAGGGAGCAGATTTGAGGGCGACACCAATTCTGGCCCTTTGGCACTATCATTGTTCGTGTTCTGGTGGTTTTCTTCAGCTTCCTTGGTCGGCTCCATTCGGTTTGTCACCTGCGAAGGTTTAAAATCTTCACTTCTGAAAACATCCTGGTTGAAAGGATGAATCCCAGTGGTCCTGAAAGAGCTTCTTGCCTTGTCAATTGTTGCAACTCTCTCATACGAAGAGCGAAAGATGGAGGAAATTTCTCTCTGAAAAATTGCCCATCCAGGATTACTCACCATCCACTTGTCACATTCTATGGAGAAAGCTGTCTTCAGAGGTCCAAGAAAACCTTTGTCCAGCGGTTGCATCATGTGACTAGCATGAGGAGGGATAGATAGCAATGTGATAAAATTTTCTCTGCAGAAAATCACAGCGTCCAAACTACAGTGAGATATGTGGTTATCCAAAATATGTAAAATTGGATCATCTTCGCTCGGCTTCAAAAAATTTGAAAAGTGTTTTAACCATTCCAGGAAGAGTTCAGTGTTCATGAACCCTGAGTCAGAAATGGGAGGTAGAGTTCCCTCAGGAGCATCTCTGTATAGTTCAATATTTAGTCGCTTTCGAGGGAAGACATTTATTTACTGGATATTGAAACACAAGAAGTCAAACACTTGAACTGCAGAGCAAGTCTACAACGGCACACCAAAAGCACCTATATGTCCTACAAGAGTACACATGCCCACTTATAGGACCATTCACTGTGCACTCTTTGAGGCCTACAAGTAGTTAAACAAAAAATTTGATAGATGGCATAAGCATGCGGGATTGACACTTAGGCCATGTCAACATAGGTATGGAATAAGCTAAACTTCTAATAAGACAATTAAAGACATTGAGTGAAATAATCTGTGTATAGTCATTAACTTGTAGGACCAAAATATTATACGGAAAAAGGTGAAAACAGTTACTTACCATTGATGCAAAAGAAGTCACAAAGCCTGAACTGCACAGTTAGTTCACAATGGCAACTCGAACACAACAGAATAAAAAATTGCTGGCCTCTTACAGTGCAGCCAACCCAGGAAATTTAAGCTGCGCACTCTTATGAGACCACGCACTCTTACAAGGGGAGGCTCACCTCTTTGGGTGACGGATATCCTTAAAAATTGGTAGGTAGGTAGCCCTCAACTCCACAACCACGAATAACCCCCCTTTTGGGCATATATATCCAGAATGTTAGCAACAAAATGGATTTATAATTTTCGATTTTGTGGCCTTTTTTCGAATTTATTTTTTCCTTCTTTTTTTTTGTTTTCATTTTATCCTCTACCATTTTAATAATTCTATTTATTCTGTAGCATTTTCTTCTTTGCAATGACTTGGGTGGAATGAATCATAAAAACAATGGAAACAACTTTCTTTTACAACGAGAGCACCTCGCAAAGCACTGCTCTCCACAGAAGCACTTACTCTTCATCACCTCTTCAGGAAATAAAACTTGGTTGACGTTGCAAAAAATGTCCCTGTTTTTGGTTAGCCGTGATGCATACCACGCATATTGAATCATCGGTTTAAGAACATGCGAAAACAATTGGTGGTGAATCAAGGAATGTTATGATTCATTTTGAATCTTTTCACCCATGTCAGGTAAAATGCACACAAGCACGTACGAGTCATACTTGGATAACATTTTTTTCCATTGTTTTTATGATTCATTCCACCCAAGTCATTGCAAAGAAGAAAATGCTACAGAATAAATGGTATTGTTAAAACGGTAGTGGATAAAATGAAAAAACAAGAAGGAAAAAATAAATTCGAAAAAAGGCCCAAAAAAACAAAAATTATTATGCAAAAGTGGATTAAAAATTTATAAAACATCAGCATTTATAAAAAGAGGCGCTGAAAAAATAAAAAAATCACACCATAATAAGTCAGAAAAAAATAACACTCACCTTGGGATCAAACCCACGACCTTCGTAACGGCAAGTCACCACGTTACCGCTGGGCCACCGCTCCAACAACAATCACTGCATTTTCGGTTGATCCTGCAAGCTTTAATAGAGGGCTGGATAGAATTTTCTTTTGATGAGGATGAAATTGTATGAAAGTTATCTTTTTGCTGTTGATAAAGACTTGGTTACCGTCACACCAATCTTTTAGAGTATTTAGAGTATCACAAAAGATCATTTGCTCAAAGATCATCACTTGCTATGGGTTCTAAACTGTATAATAAGCTTCCATCATTCATCAAAGATATTGACTGCATTAATCAATTTGTCAGATCTAAAAAAGATGCTTATCACTAAGTGTTTTTATAGCATAAAAGAGTTTTTAGACTCATCTGTGTGATCACAATCAATTTATTAAACTGTTGTTTTATACTTTCTAATGATAAAAATATTGAGCCAAATTTATATGTAGCATAATGTATTTTAATCTTAATGTGTATTCTGTATTTTGCTACTAACTTTTTAATGTATCTGTTTTATGACGAGTCTTATACCCACAAACTGATGTATGCTCCTTGGACAATAAATAATATTATTATTATTTGTGCTTTTGGAATTTTTTTTAAGATTGTTAATGTTATCAGAATACATAAATATATTCTCACTAGTATAAGTGCCCATCAAAAATGGAGTGATTTTGTTTATTGGTATGGTACACATTTAATAAAAATGAATTGATTGGGCATAAATTCAGACAATGCACATACGGAGTTAGTTAGCCGCTTCCTTTTATAGTCTTCTGCAGTATGAAAATCCTTCCTGGACTCTGAAATTGTTTTGATGCTACGCAAACGGCGGTTTTCACATTTAAAAAATCTTTTATGATTAATAGAACATTTCTTTGAAAACAAAGGTGTTGTGAAATCTCTCTTTGGTTAATTCTCTTCCTACCCGTCCCCGTCACTCCCTCCCCCCTCTCGCTGCTAGCTTACCTACTTCCCTCCTCTTCTCACTCCTTTTCTCTCAAAAGACCAATAATTTATTTCTAATAATTTTATTTAATCTTCGTCTTTCATCGGTTGCTTTCTGACTTGCATTTGCACGCTTCAACCCAACGCCGTCTCCCTTCTCTAGCTAATCTTCGTTTTCTATCTGCTAGTATCTCATCATTTCCATCCATTGCTATAAATGAATAAAGCTTATTTTTTGGAAGACATTGAAATAAAAATTGAGCTTACTAATTAATCAATCAGCAGAATAATTTCTTTGAAAACTATCTGAATGAAAACAAATCAATTTATTTCAACATTGTAAACTGGTAACACACCAAACTTACCTAAATATTGTCTTTCAAATGCTTTAATTTGCTTAAAAATGTAATTTTCAGTGAAGAATTTAGGGAAGAAAAATTGATTTGAAATCTATTCTGAATAAAGTTGGCTTTGCATAATAATACCGACGATATATTAAAGTGAGGATTACAAAACAATTATCACAAAATATTACTACTTTTATTCTAAACAAATCAAAATAAAATATTAGACACCGATATCTAAATCAAAGTTCGATGAATACTGCATGTTATAACAATGAAACTTGGTCCTTATGTAAACAAAAAAATAGATATATTTTGTTTGTTTCTATGGAACGAAATCTTAACAAAATTGTTAAATCAATCAATCAGTCACAAAGGAAATTAGTAGTACAGGCGACTCCCGAGATTCGACCGTTCGAGATTCGACAAACTCGAGAATTCGACCGGTTGAATCGACCCAGCTGATCGATCGGTCGAATTAGAAACTAGTTTACGTGAAGTAATTTTTGGCCCGCCCAACCACAAGAGGTTTACTTTCAGTCTAGACATAGTTATTTCTGGTTTGAATTTGTTCTGATTCGACATTCAACGATTCAAGATTCGACTACGTTTTCAGGAATGCATCCCCGTTGAATCTTGGGAGTCGCTTGTGTTAGATTATTGAGCTGAGAAGGAAGGTCATTAATATACAGTATGAATAACAGGGACCCCAATATTGAGCCCTGAGGGATCCCTCTATTGTCAGGAAGCGATTCTGAAGTACAGTAACCATGGTAAGAACTAGATATGAACACATATTGCTCTCTACTTGAGAGAAATGATCTAAGCCAGTTATTTGCTGCACCTGTAATATTATTATATAATAATAGCCGTCATCCGTTGGTTGGTTGATCACGCTATGCAAACGCTAGTAACTCGAGAAATAATAATGATAGAAACTCGAAATTTGGTAGAGATGCTTGATTAACACTTAGTGGATAAATATCTGAATATTGCAGTACATCAAGTGTCTTCCATAGATGAAGAGTCTCTCTTTACTGAAATTTCTAGACTACAGAAGTTCTTAGAAGAAAAATTCAAGATAGATGAGTGGAAAAGTGTTCTTCAAGTGATAAATGGAAGGACATTTTTAAACATTTTCATGAAAACTTTATCCCTTGTCAGTTCATGAAGTTAATTGTCGAGTTTGCTTTTTGCTTACCAGGATCTAATAGCGATATTGAACGTGTCTTTAGTATCATGAACGGTGTTTGATCAGAAAAAAAAGCCGTATGAAAGTGGATACAGTAAAAGCAATAATTTCGATAAGAATGAATTCTAAAGATGAAAGTTGTCATTTTTTGATAGTGTCCAAGAATAAAATTTTTCTTAAAAAAATTCTTTCATCTGAAAAGTATAATAATTAAAGCATGAGTTTCGTGAAATTCAATTGGATGTAACAAGTTTTTGTTGTCCTGTAAATTAAATCTCAATTAAAAATGCAATTAAAAATATTGTAATTAATTAAACATCCCTTTTCCTTCTTCATCTTTGATTTCTTCTATACTACTATTGATTTAATATTTGCTTCTTTATTTATCGCGAGGGAATGTAACGCATTGACCACCTATCTAGACTACACACCCCTACTACACCTCCAATCAATGGAGGATCTACAGGAAGGGGGAGGGTGAGATTAAATCCTAAGCTCTTATGTATGTAGCAGCAGGAAATAGCACCTATTAGGAAAAGGAGAAGTGAAGTCGTGCAGAACTCTGTAAGACGAGGGTGTCCAACCCCTCACTTGATCGGAGGGAGGCGACTCGATGGTGAATTGCCTATACTCCAGGGGCAAACAGAGTTTGTCCCGGTTTAGCTGATCGGAAATCTGGTCACCTTAATTATACATTACAGTAAAATTGATGAGATAAACAATTTCGAAAAGACTAAAAATTAAACACATTCATATAAACAGCAAATAAACATTTTTGTAAAAATCTAAAAATTCCCGCTTTCACCTACGTAAGGGCAATAATAGGCAACCCCACATGACAGATGCAGGCCTTCTGTAAGACCCTTATATTTTAGGTATAGCCCATCTATCTGCGGGGAAGTAAACTACAAGGATACAGCTATGTGATATACATGCCACATGACGAACTATTTCGGCATACCCATAGCAATGGGGCGAGAAAATTGTACGACAAATATATATACAGCATACCCAGTTGACTGGTTAAGAGCAAATCGATTGCTGTGGTTATCGTGCACCTAGTGACACCAAACGTCAAGAAAATCCGATGCGATTGAAAACAAACCACGGCATATTGAGTTTGATTTTCAGAACGTAATTGTATTTGAATTCATAGAAACTCGAGACACGAAAAGAAAAATGATCCATGAAATGGAGGAAGGAAGGCTAGTGAGATTAGCGAGACAAAAAGCATAATACAAGAAAATAAGAGAATAGATGAGAGAGTATAGAGAAGGAAAATAAAAATAAGCGATTGGAACGATTAGAAAAATTCAAAGTAAATTATGAATTTCGTGAAAATAAAGAAACAGAAGAAGAACGAGAAGAACGTTTAGTTAAGCTAGGGGAAAATCAATCACGACGTTTGGCAAAAGAAACCGAAGGTGAGTGAGGCAAATCAGTTAAGTTTAACTCGATCTCCACATCCTAGCTATAAAATTCTTATAGACTAATACAGGTGACTCCCAAAATTTGACAGTTCGAGATTTCGACGCAGCCGATCGAAGTGGGAACTAGCTTACGCGAAGTAATTTTTGTCCCGTCTCATCCGCATTAAATATATCATCTAAACTATAGTCACTAATCACCTTTTTAATTTCCCCTGCATGCCAGTCATTCACCTTATCTATAGGAACACATTTGCCTCCCCGCAGATTAATTTTGACACACTTCCATAACGTTCACGAAATCTGTTTAGCCACCCAACACTTGCTTGAAACATGTCATGTCTGAGCAGATTTGCTAATTCTAGCGCTTTTTGCCGAACTAGTGGACCACTTACGGGAATGTTTCTCGATCGAATATCTTGAAACCACGAAAAAACAGCTTTATCGATGTTTTTGTAGAGTGCTCCATGCATCCTCTTTCGTTGTGGTCCCATATCTGCATTTCGTATTTGTTCTATTTTATCACAATCCTTCAAGGAAAAGGATAATATAGAGGGTGTGATGCCATAGTCTTTTGCTACATCTCCCTTTTTCCTGCCAGAATCTACAGCTATCAGGACTTCTTTTTTTCCTCCAGCGAAAACTGTTGGCATCTCTTCAATCCTTTGTTAGCCATATTAGCAATTGTATGGGATATAATTCACACACTTTTATTGGTATTGATTTTGGACACGACTGACAGAACTTAGATACTAGACACATTTATATAGGCTGAATGGTTTTTGGGATGAAGACATAAATACATTGTTACAACAGGAGGGATAGTGGGCAGGAAAAGTAAGTTGCCAGCTGTGGTGCAGTTGTCTTGTGACACACATTGTAAATTTTTCTACTTACATTTCTCCCAGAACCACCTACAAAGTATCACACTCCATCTAGATAAATATTGGAGAGTTTAACATTCTTAAATCATTTCCTCATAGAAAAAAAATTTTATGCATAGATGATTTCAAAAAGTTTTTGTAGTACTGCAATTTTTGTAACAAATAATTTCATTCTAACAAGATTTATAAAACACTACTATAAATGGAAGTTGGCCAGGACTTAGTTTTTTTTTCATTATAGTGAAATTTTCGTTATAACAGTATTCATTGTAACGAGATTGTACTGTAGTTGTTTCACGGCTGACACCCACAAATTCACCAATCAAATTTGTTGTGTTTGCAGGAAATATTGTTATGAATTCTTGTTTAAAAAAACATTTCGATTTAATCTAAATAATATGAACTTTTGAAATTGTTTGGATTTTTTCTTGAACATCATGTATGTACAATTTTACTAAAAGTTTTCTGATAGGTTATAAAAATACAAAGGAAATTTCCTGTGAGTAGATGTATTTTATTACAAAGAGGAGCAGGGCATCCTATGTCAGCTTTATTTCGACGGTGGTAATACCTTATGCATTTTATTAAAATGTTGAATTTCAATGACCTTTCAACTTAGATTTTTAGTGAATTGTTAAAAGGATTGTTGAGCTTAAATTAAGAAGAATTTACATGCAGAATCAATGGACAATTTTTAAACATGAGATGAATGTGTTTTTTGGTAGCCAAATTGATAGATTTTATGGTATGCATGAGAGTAAAAATAATTAATTTAAAATTACAGGTGATGCCCGAGATTCGACATGGATGCGTTCCTGAAAACACGGTCAAATCTCAAACAATCGAATGTCGATCGGCGTTTTCCCATAAAAGTACATGTTATTATTGAGGGATGCATTCCAGCATCTCAGAAGACAGTTGTTGAGTTCCATCTCATATTACATAAATTAAAAATAACATTACTAATGTGCTAAGAAAACAATATTAAATCATTAAAAAGCATAAAATAATTTAAGACTAAAGAAAAACGACTTATATAAAAATATTTTCATGCTTGAAATCTTTTTCAACTTTACTTATGGGACTTGGTTTTTTAATTGAGGAGTTGTAAAATTTTTGTTGGAAGAAGAGGGGTTGTTGGCTAGTGGAATGGATATAATAGTTTCAACCCTTCAGCTCCAATAATTTTTTTTTCTTAGAAAAAGTAATAAGGAAAAACCAGACATCCTGAATCGCAGTGACATGACACTGGTTGACATGAGCACAAACGATGAACATGATCTATTATGAATTTCTGTTTTGCTCGAACTTACTTTTTGAAACAAGTTTTCTTTCCATAAATTTTCTTTCAATTTCCTTTAAAAATAAATTTGAAGAAATAAAATTTATAAAAGTTCTTTGAAACAAACGGCAGATAGAGAGAGTATGCGACTCCAAACCTCAAACTGAATGCAAAGGGTACTGCCCAAAGATTTCATTAGTCCGTCTGTTTGTAAACAAAAAGATGCTCTAACAGCAAAAGAAATCTAAAGAGATAAATTTTTGGTCTGCTAGCAGGTAAAGATGTGGAAGTTATCTGATGGACATAACCCAAACATTAGTAGTCTCACTGAAAATTCATCATTAGATGCTTTTATAAGTACATCCTATAAATATTACTTTTTGCTTAATGGAAAATTCGATTGATTCTTCTAACAGAAGCACAGAAACTTACGTAATTATATGTTGTTCCAAATTCAACCAATCGGCTCGGTCGAATAGGCGAGCTTCGACCGGTCGAAAGTCGAGTTTAGGTTATAAAATATAACGGTCGAATTCTCAAGTTAGTTGAACAGTCAAATCTTAGGTGTCATCTGTATATTAAAAGTTGATTTCAGTTGATAAATTGCAGGTAGACAGCACCTCCAGTTTAAGTTTTATATTGTGCTAATAGTCTTATCTGCTATTTTAAAAGTCCAGATATATTTTAATCATTTCAAGGCTAAATAATGTCTTAATTCAGTTCTGGGAAAAGCTTTTTGAAGGAGTTGCATAGAGAACAGCATAAAATCATAGTTTGGCAAAATGTTACCATTAAAAAAATTCCTTATGAAAGTTTTATAACAGTATTAGCTACATTATAAATTTCAGTATTGAATAGTAATGTTTGATGCAAATTAATACATCATAATTATAAATTCATTTCATTAAAAAGTATAAAATAAAACTATATAAAAAAACTTTTTAAATTGTACTCTTTTTATAAAGCACACTGAAAAATATAAAATAAATTTTTGGGTTCAAGAACATATCTGGATCTTAAGATAAATTTTCATTGCATGTGATCATACATCTCTTTAAAAAAGAGGTATGGCATATGTTGATTAAACAAGAATTTACAGACTACAGTAAAACTCGTTTAATACGTATTTGAGGGGACCAACTCAGTGCTTCGTTATAAGCGTGACTATGTTATATACGAGAAACATGGTTTTTGGTCTATACATCCCATATAACACGTATACACATACAGTAAAAGCTGTGCTATCCGGCTATTTAGAACCGGCCACCCTTAGATACCGGCAATTACACAAATACAATTCATTTTGTATTTCTTTTTCTTTTCTTATGAATTTTTGTGTGAATAGTATATGTGTAATACCACAACTTCGACTTTAAAATTTCTTAAAATATAAGATGTATATATTACGTATTTACTCCGTATACTTCTGTGGCTGCCGAGTGAGCATGGCGTTTTTGGTTACGTAAGCCATTTGCATTGTGTAGATGTTTTGGTGTACTACTACAATTTCCAGTTTTATCGCTTTTTATTATTTAAAAAATTACCCATCCATTGAATATGGCATCAAAATAAATACATAAAAGCGAGGGACAGAAGAGAAAAAGTTGTTTTAACGCCAACACAAAAGATGGAGCTCATCAAACGAATGGAAAAGGAGAAAGTAGAGCAGTCATAGCAAAAGAATTCAACATCGGATCTTCCACGCTCTATGATATCAAAGCTCAAAAGGCTAAATTAATGAAATTTGTGTCATCTGCTGAGACGAGTAAATCAATTAACACCTTCGTTGCTGCATAATTAGTTTTCACACTGCAGCTAATGGGATACATTTTTTTCGGAAAATTTCGCAATGCCTTCGTACTTTAGCTTAAAATATGATGTTATATAAGAAACAAATGAAAATACCTTTAATTTGTACTTTTGGAACGAGAACATCATATGATGTTGCCCTTAAGCGGGAAATGCCAAAACGTAGACTACCCCGCATCACATGGTTTGGAATAGAAAAAGACGCCCTGTTAGATAACGGATATATTTTTTTCCTTATCGTATTTAAAGCAATTTAATAAATAGACTCCTTCCTAACTTTTATGTTGGAATAAAGGAGCGAGGATATCATATTTCGTCTTACACACGGAAAATCCTTAGATACCCTATCCGTTTTATTACATCTAAAATACAGTACAGTTTGGGTTTATACGAGTATGGTTCTTTGTTTAGGTATAATACAATAACAAATTTAGCACGCTGAGATAATCTTCATTGCCTGCTGGAGAATGCAGGATTACCTGTTTTAGGCGATGTTTAAGACTTATTAATCCGTAATATAATTCCCCGTAGAAAATTCGAAAGTTACTAGTTACTTATATATTTATTTATTTTCACCTTATTCATGTTTTCGATTGTGCGAGTTTCTTTCAGTCCAAATTATCTCTGATAATCATCAGGATTCTACTATATCACAAAAAAAATTGTTCTGAAGATGATTTCGCGTTATCAAGGTTTGTAAACTTGGAAGAAGGTTTGGCTTAAATTCAAACGAATACTTATAAATACATGGGTGATTTTTCAAAAATAATGTAGAAATTCACTTTCAAAACAGTATATATTCGTAATAAAATATATCAGTTGCTTTTACAGTTATAAATTTTATCATTATTTCCATAAGTTTCACTATTTACAAATTACATACATACCAATCACGCTGTTCCCTTACTGGGTAAGCAAGCTAAATGCCTCTACCATTCACAATATTTCTCCACACCTTTCTATCCTTACATACTTTTTTTGCTTCAAACACATCCGTGCATCGTTTCATATATCGTCTTCCATTCCTTAAACTTTACAAATTTACAAATTAAAATAGTTAATAATAAAAATTACAACAGTTTCAAATTAAATACAATTTTCAGTTTACAATAAAAATTCCAATGTGCAATAGAAGCTACTATTTATAATAAAACTATTATTTACAATAAAAGCTACTATTTACAATAAAAATTACTATTTACAAAGGCAGAAGCAAAAAAATTAACAAAAATATGTATGTACAATAATTTCACATTAATCTGCGATGCCACTCCTGAAAGCAGTTTGTTAAACAGAGTCCTGGCTCACCTTCACAATCTCCTCAGTAGGTCGAAACTACTTTTCTTACTTTATTGGCTGTGCACACCCTGCAAGCCTTTTGCTTCCTCCTTGTGCCAGATGTTGGTGGATATTCTTTTATAAAATGCGAATCTATGGTGATAATGGAGGAGGAGGACGGTTGAGTCATAGATTTCGAAAGCGAGGAGCGTGGAGAATTTCCGCAGAGATAATCAATTACGGATAAACGAAATGAATACAGATCCATCCGTTCTCCACTATATCGCTGATACAAGAAATAAGAGTTCAACATCATCATTTCGATGATGTGAAGTCCTAATTTCTTGTACCACTTCAGGGATTTACGTTCCGAAATATAATACGATAAATACTGGTCTACCCGATCAATACCCCCCATGTATTTATTATAATGAACAATACATTGAGGTTTTTTTATTGATCGGGCATGACGAGAGGTTGTTTCAATGATATCCCCTGAAAATTCAGAGGACATCATTAAAACATCTCTTTTATCCTTCCATTTCGAAACGTTAATCCCATCAGATGTCCACTGCTGCACCATTTCGTTTTTCCATAATTTTTTCTGTACAACCTTTGGAGGGTTGCCTTTTCTGTTGGCTCTTATAGTCCCAGTACAATAAGACTGCTCATTGTCTAGGAGCTCTCGAGTCAGGCCAACACTATTATAAAAGTTGTCCATATATAATGAGTGGCCACTCCCCAGCCCTTCCATCGGTTTATGGACAACTTTATTAGCGTGGCCTTTCCCTGAAAGATTTTCATCCATTGCCCCTGCATAAATCAAAAACCTACGAATCAACCCTTCCGGTTCCGTCAACATATAAAGCTTCACGCTGTATTTGTGTTTTTTCAGCTTTATAAATTGACGGAACGACAATCGTCCCCTCCATGGCACCATAGATTCATCGATACATAAATGTTTGCATGGGTAGTGGATCGTCTGCATTCTTTTATGGAAAAATTCCATAAAAGGCCTTATCTTGAACAGAGGGTCTGCTGAGATAGGGTCGTCCATTACTGGATTTTCGACGAAATGCAACGTTTGTAGAATATTTAGAAATCTATCCCTAGACATCCGGACGAAAAGTAATTTAGGTTAAATTTCTCGTTGGTGTTCCAGTAATCGACTATCCTGTTCAGCTGAAGGATTCCCATATGGAACTTGAGTCCTAAAAGTACTTTGAGTTCCTCAATTTCGAGATCTTTCCAATCAGTTATGCGGGATCTCGGAGCCACTCCTCGGAGGAAGAGCTCCTCGGCAAATTTATTTGTTTCCCGCAGAACCAATTGGAAGAAATCGTCATTGAATAGCAAATCAAAGTAATTTTTAGGATCATTTCCATCTGGGAGGACTTTCAAACCACTCTGCTCAAGAGAAGTAAAGCAGCGCAGATCCTGTGATGTATCTATCCATGCAAACGTAGGTAAAGGGGATGGAAGGTATTCTGGAGAAGAAATTGAAAGTGTAGGAGAAGGCGGAGGAGGAGGAATGGAAGGGGTAGGTGAAGGTTGTCTAGGGTCTAAAGATGGTTGGGTTGGGTAAAGTTGGGTGGGTGAAAGTGGCTGCAATTCATGAAGGACAGGGGGAGAGGAATCTATTGCACCAACATCTGGCAGCAGTTCTTGGGGACATGCAACGGGTGTTTGGGCCTCTAAAGTAATAAAAGTAGAAACCTCTGCTTGGAGTTGCGAAGGCTCATCACCTTCTGTTTCGAAATTGTGGATCCCTTCGTCCTCGACGTCCGAAGAATCCCCATCGTATTCTTCAAGGAGCTCCTCAATTTTCGCAGGAGAAAGTTCAGAAATTATAAATTTCTCCTGCGTTAATTTACGCCTCTTTGATGGTGGGGCATCTACAATAAAAATTTCATTTGAAAATAACAGATCAACAAAACTAAAACTTAACTTAAATTGTTTATGTAATATAATGAAACATACCAGGAGATGGAACATCCTGCGCATAAGACGTCGAGGGTTGGGGATCCATGTTTCAATTTAGTAAAAGCTGAAATTACACAAATAAATTATTTATGTTCTCAAACGTGAATATATTGGCATACTGAAATAACGAAGTAAATAAAAACCAAATTTCTATAAAAATAATAGGACTTACCTCGAATCTCTGTCAAAAATTCCAACTCTGCTCCTCTGCGTAGCAGTAGAAAAATACGCAGAATATATTAAAAGAATGAATATCTTTTTATATTAAATATTTGTTACTAAATACTAGAAAATATACAATAAAAACAAAACATACTCAAACGGAGTACCTCAATGAGGTTCGAAATGCTTTGACGATTCTTCAAGTTCGCAAAATCTGAATTACAAAAAGAATTTATTTAAGTTCTCAAACGTGAATGTTTTGATACACTAAAACAACAAAGTAAATATAAAAACCAATTTCTATAAAAATAATAAGCCTTACCTTGAATATTTTGTGTAAGATGAAAAGTCTTCCTTTCTTCCGAATGACGCACTCGGCGTGTAAACGAACCACACAGGAAGGAAGCTCAAAAGGGACTGAGACTAACCCCTCCTGCGGCCCTTCCCAAACAGTCCAATCTCTTCCACGGAAGAAAGAGAATGGATGCGGAGAAAAATTGAGGCGCAACATCATATGATGTCGCCCGTCCGCAGGCTTGGGCGGGACGACATCATATGATGTCATCCGCAATGAACATGTTAATAAACATCATATGCTTCATAATCCAAAAATGGAGGAAGTGGATAAAATATTATATGACTGCTTTCCACAGAAACATACAGAAGAATTAAATAATTTCGTCCATTTCTAATAGTGTAAATGAAGATAAATAAAAAAGATATAATCCAATAAATTCAGTTTTGGGAACAGGTGCATTGTCGTACTCCCCAAACTTCCCGGACGCCCTAAACTTTTCAATAGTCTTTTGTTTTGCAGGTAAGCGTAGCAACGTATGAAATAAGAATGGGTAAATAGTACCTAGCTTTGGAAGAATTAAAATAGAAAATACAAACCAATGCCCAATTTTGTTTGGTTATTGCTAAATTTGCGACGTCAAAATCGAAAAACGCTCCCCTATACGGCTATTTCTCCTAATCTCCTTTCCACAATCCCCAAGATAGCCGGATAACACAGCTTTTACTGTATTTGCAGTGAGTCGACTTCAATGCCGTACTTACATATGCAAAAAGATGCTTATCAACTTTGCGACATGTAAAACGTTCGACTGCTATTACATACAATTTTTTAAATTGCCAATTAATATTATTATTATGGTCATTAATTTACATAAAAATTTGACATTTTTAATATCGATTTCAAAACAAAGGGAGCATGGAAATTCGTATGGAAGGGGTAGAGGGAGGAAGGGGAGGTGGTCGGCATGGTTTCCGGACCTCTCTACCAACAAGTGAGCGGTAAACGGGCGAAAACTATTCATTACTTATCGCTCTGCTTGCTAACATTCGTTATATATGGGGCATTTTTTGCCACGGTACCAAACATTGTTCGTTACAGCCGAGAATTCGTTAAATGCGTGTTCGTTACATCCTAGAAATTTAACCAGTGCCCTTATGGAGAAGTTCAAGGGACCGAGATATTTCTTCGTTATAGCCGAGATTTCGTTGTAGGCATGATTGTGATAAACGAGTTTTACTGTATTTATATGGTAGTGAATAACTTAATCAACATTTGCCATACGTCTTTTTTAAAAAGATTCATGATCATATACAATGAAACTTTATCTTAAATTCCAGATATTTTCTTGAACCCAAAAATTTATTTTATATTTTTCAGTGCACTTTATAAAAAGAGTATAAATTAAAAAGATTTTATATATTTTGGTTTAGTGTTGTGAGTATTCCGACGCAATTACGGTCAATTTTTTAATTCGTTAAATTGCACACAACCCTTAAATATGGCTGAAAAATGTGCAGAAAGTGCTTCAGCGAAGAGATCTTGGAAATCTATCAATTTGGAGGTTGAATTAGAGAAGCTATGTCAATTTGAAGATGGAGAGCGAGGTCACAAAAATCAGGTTTCATTATGCAGTAAACTGCCGGTTATCCGGCACTCATGCAACTGGAATTCTCAAGCAACCGGCATCTTCTCTCGATTTTTTATTACATCCATTTCGGATTGTTACAGATAAGAATTGGTGTTTTTGGCAATTTTTTGTTTACATCTAATTTGGAATGTTACTGCTAAAATTTGCATTTTCAGCAGTCGCAATACACAGTTGTGGATGTTTCTTGGACTCAGTGTTTATGTTAAATAAAATATGTCTTCTGAGACAACTAGAAGAGTTGAATATCGGTACACTCTTCATAAGCCAAAACTTGAGCAATTGGATATTGGTATTTATGAATGGTTTTATATAAAGTGTTCTGAGGGAGCTCCTATTTCTGGGCCAATGTTGATTGAAAAGGCCAAAGATTTTTATAAACAAATGGAGGTTAGTGAACTGTGTATTTTCAGATGGATGGCTAATACATTTAAGATCAGACGTCTAGATGTTTCAGGTGATAAAAAATCGGCTGACCAAGAAGCTGCCGATAAATTTTGCATCTTTTTTGAAACATTAGTTAAGGAATATATAACTATCAAACATGTTTAATGGCATTATTTTAATATTTACTACCTGCACTGTATGTAATGGTGTCATGATAGCATGTCACTATTCGCTTCTCTTTTGTTTAATATCAATTTGCCTCAAGAATTTCTGCTAATACATTGTCTTGGGTGTGGATAACTTCTCCCTTTTTTTCGGCCAAGGAAACAATTTTTTTTGTCGTAAAATCCTATGTTTGGATGAAGAAGTTAACCCTTAACTCGCGTTGTTATTAGAACAAAAGAGAAGTTAATAGCGATAGGCATATGAGAAATTCCATAGAATGCAATGCAGTTATTAAATATTGCAATTAAACGTGTTGAATATAGGGATTGCAAATTTACCGACTTTTGATTTACCAGTAATTCGGTAAAAATTTTCACAAATACCGGTTTACCGGTAATTTATACAGTTTCAAAAAAATGCTAAACTGAAAGAAAAATGATAGGTAAATATTAATGGAAGACAAATTTTATTCAAATCAACTATAAAACTAATATAAATAAAAATATTTTATTCAAAATATTTATTCCAAATATAATTTTGTTTAATATTAATATAAACAAAAACACTTTGAACAAAATTGTATTCCAAACATAATTACTAGTTTAATATTAATATAAACAAAACACTTTGAAAGTCTTTCTTATTAGATGTCTTTTTGGTTAAAATAGGTTCGCAGAAAACATAATTTATCGAGACTATGGTCACCTAACTGCAGTCTTATTTTAGTACATATAAACCCAGCCGCTGAAAAACTCGTTCAGATTCAACACTTGTTGGTCGGCTGGTCATTAGGAAATCGAAATCCATTTAAAAATATTTTTCTCTTATTTTTTCTTCTTGAAAATACATTAGTTCCTTTCTTACGACTTGTGTTAGGTCTTTTGTGTTTTTTTTTGTTTTTGAGATGAATCCTCAGACTGGGAGTTGGAATCGTTGACTACTGTTGATTCAGTTTCAGAAATGCGTTCAAGTAACTCTACAATTACCTTTGTTATTGTGGCCTTGCTGGTTTTATTGAAAATTTCTTAATCTTCAGTTGATTTCTTTGGATCATAAAGAAACTGTAGAACATCAGAATAAGTTGTTCGTCTTTCCTTTATGAGAGCTATCAATGCTTCTTTAAGGTCATTGCTTAAAAATGTGTTTTGATTTCTTAGTTCATCAAGCATAAATTTTAATGTTACATCAGCAATATACAAATTTACATTTTTGGATCATAATGCTTCTACAGCAACTTCTATTGGCTGCAATGTTAATATTGTATTAGAGAGCAGTTCAAGTTCATTTTCTGTAACAGATATTAGTGCTAAGATATTAACGTTTATAATGCATTATCTGCATTAAACATATTCAAGGAATAATATTAAAAACAGAAAAATAACTAATGACATTACATCACCATAAATAAATATTTTACTAAGGTTTAAAAAGTTCATGTAGGAAGCCGCCACTATACATGATCAAATACTGCAGGAAAATTACTTTCGATTTATGCCATAAACCTCAGAACGTATCTATGGCATAAATCGAGTGTCGCCTGTACTTTCTTGACTACTGATTATTGCGTCAGCCTTCAGCGCATGTGCAATTGTCTGCCGAGAGAATCAGGACTTGAAAAACATTCAAACACGGGAATATTATTATTTTTTAACATTCATTAAAAACATTTTTTATTTACCGAATTACCGGTAAAAAATTACAAAATTACCGTTAAATTTTTACCGGATTTTTGGGCTATTTACCAGTAAATCGGTAAACCGGTTTACTGGTATTGCAATCCCTAGTTGAATACTTGTATTTTTGAGTTTTATTACTTCCTTCAATGTCAAGGAATTATTTAAGAACAATTGAGTACCTAGTCTACAGGTTAGTAATTCCAAGGTGAATGTAAAATTCTGCATCTGTTCCTTATTCTGGTATCCAAATGCTTTATTGAAGCCTATCCAATAAAACTCTCAAGTATCCAGAATATTCACTTAACCAGAAAACGCAATTCCTTAGGCATTCCCGATAACTGGGAGTTTACTGTATGTTGTTTCACTTTACGTTGCAATTCCTGGGAATGCATCCTCGATGTAAATCGAAGACTTACTGTATATACTGTATATCTCTTAAGCTGCCAATTGTGCATATAGCTGAATTTGATGGAAGGAAGCATGAAATTGCTCTTAATATTTATTTATTTAATAATACAATGCAAGGTTAAATAATGATTAAGCTGGATACCTAAACAAATTGTTGTTTCTACTCTATATTAAAATTAAGCCTTTAATATTGTTTTGTTCTTACAGGTTAAGTACAGTCATGATCCGATGGGTCTTTTTCGTCTTGTCCGCCATTGTTTAAACACAGAGATGAAGCTTGTGCAACAGGTATGATTTTATACATAATTACTGTTAAATTCTATTGCGGGACAGTGGATTTAAAAAAAAAACTTCCGGAGGACTTGTGTGAGAAAGACACTTTTTTAATGGCAGAGTGACTTCTATAATAGCTAAGCAGCATGACTTACAATAAACAAAAGAATAACATAACACAACTATTATGAGAAATTGCTCAACACTCCCAACACTCTGCCTCAATTTCTCAAGAAAAGGAAATTGCAACAAAAAAAACTGGAAATACATTACATTACAAATGTTTAGTAAGATCCAAAGCATGTCGCAATACACAAAACTGATCTCTAGATATTCCTTTAGTAAGAATGTCTGCCTTTTGAAGTTTTGATGAAGCATATTTTACATCAATAATTCCACCAACAAATAAGTCACGAACAAAATTGTACTTTATATTAATATGTTTAAATCTCTTGTGTTCCCACTTACTCAACAATGCAATGCAGTACTGATTGTCTCATAAAGTACAACTGGATCAGGAATTTGTACATTTAAATCATTTAACAAATGCTTAAGCCATAATAATTCAGCCGAAGCTTGACACAGAGGTATATATTCTGCTTCAGTAGATGACAAAGCAACTGATGACTTTTTTAGTATTCCAAGGTACAAGTGAACCAAATACTTCAAATAAATAACCTGAGGTTGACTTTCGATCCATGTCACCTGCCCAATCTGCATCAGCATATCCCACAAGACTCTGTTTAACTTGCTTTGGGAAGAAAAGACAAAGATCAATTGTTCCTTTAATATAACGTAATATGCACTTTAATCCTAACCATTGCCTCTCAGTTGCATTACTTTGATAACGACTATAAAAATTAACTGAGGCACTTAAATCTGGACGGGCTATTAACATAACGTACATTAAACAGCCTACTAATTCATGATAAGGCTTAGTATCTACAATACAGGGGCCTTGACTCACATCTCTATCAGGATTAGTCTCCGTAGGAGTTTAGTTGGATTACAATTTTCCATATTAAATTTTTGAAGAAGTTTACACAGGTAAGCTGATTGGTTTAGATACATACCATCATCAGTTTGTTCAATTCTTATTCCTAAAAAACATTTAAGGCCACCCATGGGAGACATTTTGAACTCAGACATCAACAACTGTTTAAACATCTGTAAAGTCTTGTCATTATTACCAGCAATAATGATATCATCAACATATACTAGTAAATATGTAACACTTTGACTATTAATGTGCATATACAAACATTTATCATTCTGTGTTTGTTGAAAACCAAGAAGTTTAACAGATTTGTCAAAACGATCATTCCACACTTTGGGAGCTTGCTTTAAACCATAGAGGCTTTTATTTAACTTACACACTAAGTCAGAATTCACATTTAATCCAGCAGAAATTTTCATATACACTTCTTCTGAAAGAGTGCCATGCAGAAAAGCATTTTTAACGTCTAACTATTCTGCTTTCAGATTTCTAGCATTAATCACTGCAAGTAAGGTTCTTACTGTAGTAGGGTGGGCAACAGGTACATATGTTTCCTGATAATCTTTTCTTTGGCAACTAATCTAGCTTTATACCTGATTTCAGTGCCTTTTTCATCATACTTTTTACGAAAAACCCACTTATTTTTTAAAGGAAACTTTCCTGGTGGTAATTTCACCAAACTCCATGTTTCGTTTTCATTATGAGATTGCAGCTCTTCATTTATGGTTTCATACTATTTATCACTATCTGGCCTATCTCTAATTTCTTCAAAAGACTGAGGTACATCGTCAAGAAACGTTTAGGGTATTTCAACACTCATAGCATATACAGACACATCTTCATCGTCCATAACATAATCTTTGTGCCAGACTGGTTTCTGTTTTATTCGAGATTATCTCCTCAAGTAATCTCCCTGAGAAAGTTGAGAAGACTCGGCTCTGCCTGAATCTACCGCTACTTTCTCCTGTATTTCACCTGGCTCATTCAAAGTTCCAAAATTTTGTGTATCAAAGTTACCTATCTGCTCTGGTAGTTCCTCCTCTGAAACAGTTTCATCAGAGTTTACAACACCATACCCTTCATTAACAAATTTACTTTCATCAAAAATTACATCTCTTCCTGTAACGACCTTTTGCTTTTTCTTATCCCACAATCTGTAACCATTTGGACAATAACCTATCATAAAACATTTCTTAGTTCGTGAATCAAACTTATCACGTAGCAGTTCTTTGGGAATCTTAAGATAAGCAATGCTTCCAAATACAGGTGACTCCCGAGTCTCGATTAATTCGAGATTTCGATCCCGCCGATTGATAATATATGCGGAGTAAACTTCGCGTAGTTATTGGTTCAGACCAAACGTGAGGTTTAGTTTTGGTGTAGACGTAGTTATATCTGCTCTAATTGTTTGAATTTGTGCTGATTTCACTCTTTTTTCTGTTAATCTTTTATTTAAATTTATTTATTTTATTGATTTATTTATAAATTTATCACTTGACATGGCATCTAAAAGGAAATGTAATAGTGATAATGTAACGGAATCAAATAAAAGTGGGCATAAGATTCATAGTTATGAATTGAAATTAGAAATTTTAAAGCACGTTGAGAAAGGTGAAAGCCAAGCTGAAATCGCACGATCATTGGGAATGTGTCCTTCAACTAATAGCACTTATGTGAAACAGAAGGAGATAATTCTAGAAGATGTGATAAATTCACATAATTTGATAACAACAATACACAGTCCTAGGCGCGGTGTTGTGATTCCTAAAATGGAAAAACTTTTAAAACTTTGGGCAGATGATCAGTGTCAGAAACACATTCCTATTAGTGAGGCCATGATTAGAGCAAAGGCTAAGGATCTGTATGATGATTTGAAGGAAAGGATGGATGAAATTTTTGTTGATGAGCCTCCATTTAATGCAAGTCATGGCTGGTTTGACAGATTTAAGAGAAAGGCAGGTCTGCATAGCCTTAAATTAACTGGCGAGGTTGCAAGTGCAAATACTGATGCTGCCTCAAGTTATCCTGATGAATGGTGTGCATTGATTGAAGATGGCGACTATTGTTCTCGTCGTGTTTTTAATTGTGACGAAACAGGATTATTTTGGAAGAAGTTGCCAGCCAGGACATACCTTGCCAAGGAAGAAAAAACTGCATCATGATTTAAGCCATCAAAGGATAGGATGACCCTGCTGCTTAGTGGCAATGCAGCAGGAGACTCTAAGCTTAAGCCCCTGTTGGTTTACACCTCCGAAAATCCCAGAGCTTTTAAGGGGAAGACAAAAAGTATGATGCCTGTCATATGGAAGTCGAACCAAAGGGCTTGGGTGACTGGATCTGTTTTCAGGGACTGGTTTGATTTTTATTTTGTGCCATCAGTGAAAAAATATTGTAAGGACAACAATCTGCCATTTAAAGTTCTGTTAATTTTGGACAACGCATCTGGACATCCCCAGAATTTAGATGACATTAATCCCAATGTGAAAGTATTGTTTCTTCCTCCAAACACTACCTCACAACTCCAGTCTATGGACCAAACAGTCATTGCAACATTCAAGCGGTATTATGCTCGTCGCACAATGCAGCAGGCAATCACAGCAACTGATACGGAAGGTGGTCCAACCCTAAGGGACTTCTGGAGAGGCTACAACATCTGGAATGCAGTTAACAACATTGGAGATTCTTGGGCTGAGGCCAAGCAGTCAACCATGAATGGGTCATGCAATCAGCTCTGCCCACAGTTTGTCATTAATTTTAAAGGTTTTGAAGAGACCCCTGAGCAGATCACCAGAGAAGTTGTTGCACTGGGGATGCAACTTGACTTAGCAATGGATGAGGCAGATATTGATAAGTTAATTTCATCTCATGCAGAGGAGTTGACCAATAAAGACCTCATCAAATTGCAAAAATCCATTGAGACCAAGGAAGATGGCATAGATGATATTATGGTTTCTCCAACTAAACCTATGGACTTGTCTTTAAAAGACCTTAGTGAGGTCTTCCGGAGTCTGGATAATTTCATAAACTTGATTGACGAAAAAGATCCTAATACTGAGAGGAGCTCATTGGTGCAAAGTGCTGTTCTTAAGGACGTAGCCTGCAACAGGATCCTTTATGAACAAAAGAAGAAGGCTAAAATTCAACCGAAGCTGTATAAATTCTTTCAGAAGGTTGAAAGACCACAGCCAGCAGAAGCTGCTTCAACATCTGCTGCAAGGACTAACCCATCCAATTCCCCAGTCAATAGCCCATCCAGTTCCCCACCCAATAGCTCCTCTTATTCCAACTAAAATCTTCTCAATTAATAAACAAGTCTAGTAAGCGCAGTTGAAAAAGATTTAAGGTATGAAAATATTTTTAATTTTGTTTCTTTATCCTTAAGTTATTTGGTGCTTTTATAATAAGTTTTATATTAATTTCGCTGCGATAAATAGTTGTATGTATAGATAGATCTACTCAGGTATGTTATCCAGCTCGCGCGAGTCATTTGTAACAAACGACTCACGCGATCCAGACCGGGCTGTCTGTAAAGCATATTGCATACATCTATCTTTGAAGTTCGAAACAAATTTATTTTTTCCTTTGTAGTGCAAAAAATAAGTTATACATTTAAAATATTTATTATATAATTTATTCATAATTTAATATTGTTGTATTAACATATTAGTAATGTTATTTTATCTTTATAGAAAGTGAGGGGAAACTTTTTCCCGAGATGCGGGAATGTATCCTCCGATTATAACATACAAGTATATGGAAAAACAGCGTTCGACACTCAAATATTCGAGACTCAGGAGTCGCCTGAACTCTCAACTTACTCAAATTTTGTCTGTTACCATACCATAATCCGGCAGGGACATTATCGGATAACACTGAACTTGGACTCCTATTAATTAAATATGCTGCTGCCAAAATTGCTTCACTCCACAGACTTTTTGGTAATCCTGATGCTAACAACATACAGTGGAATCCCGATTTATGGTTTACCCGCATCTAAGGTGGTTTTTTTGTGGCCCCGGCCAAAGCTCCATATAAATAATGTATTGTATGACCCAATTTAGTGTTCCTCGATTTAGTGAATTGCCCGCAATTAAGGGACAAAATTCTGGTCCCTTGCGGGGCATCGCCTCGATTTCAGGTACGTTTACACCGTGACTCGAGAATATTTCATTTGGTGGAGATGTAATATATTAATTCAATCTAACCATCAATGGCACAACACATACTGGCATTATTACTACATTAAATAAACTCAAAAGAATTGATAAATAGTCGTGCTGTTTTGTCAGTCCACCTTAAATGTCCTAATCTGTTACGTACCTCACGAGAGTTGCGATGACGTCATCATGTGAACACGGATTTTTTTACGTTTCAGTTCGCAGGTGCATGCTCACTAACGTGACGCATTACCTAGTTGGGCCACCTGCATTTACCACAGCCATATTTACCTTGTTAACCCGAAAGGAAGACAGTCCCCCAAAAAAAGGGAAGTCTTATTCACAACAATGTTAATATTACATCGAGGCGGCGATGTTATTAAAACTTTGGATGTATGTTCTTACTCGTCAGTCACTGTAGCATTTCCTTACACCGCACAAGACACGCAATCAAATTTGCCCACTTCGCGTAAAGGGCCGAAATGTAACAAATGAGACTAAAAACTGCTTCACTGAAGGATAATTATTCGAAACTCGTAATTACAGTAAAACTCCGTTATAACACGCCTCGCTATACCGCAGATTCGGATTTACCATCAGGTAACGAAGAAGGCTTTTTCGAGCCTCTTGATGAAATATCACTTTGTTTTGAAAGCAAGAAGGACTCGTCTGATTATCATAATGAGATGAATGGGGAGCACTACATCGATTGGTTCAAGCGTGTCCTTCATCATTTGCCAGAAAAAAGCGTAATTGTGATTGACCAGACCTCCTATCACACTATGCAAGATCCACAGACATGCAATCCGACGATGAGCTGGAAAAAAGATGATATCATCCAATGGCTCATTGAAAATCACATTGAGCCGCCCGTCGATAGCGATGGACGCCAAGATTTATACGAAGAGCTAACGAAAACGGAGGTAATTGAACTGGGGAGGCACAAATTCAAGCCCTTTAAGTATCTCTTGGACACTATAATGGAGGAATGTGGGAAAAATGTAAAACTCCTCTGGTTACCTGTGGCACGCTGTGAGCTGAACGCCATTGAATTGATTTGGGCGTGGATCAAAGCACAAGTTGCAAGACAGAACGTGGCGTTCAAGATAAAAGATGTCGTGGAGCTATGCAAGCAAAAGCTGAGAGAGGTACCAAAGGAACACTGGATGAAAACAGTCCTTAATGCAAGAAGATGGAGGACGAGTACCGCAGAAAAAAAGTTATCGAAATGGAACCAGTAAGTATAATTATCGTATAATTTTTTAAATATGTTGATATTTTCAAATGCAAATGATAATGTATTTTTGATTACTAATTGATTTAACTTGTCTAAGAAAATTCCAACTATTTATTTTGATCGTGTTTTAGATGAATGCAGTAATTGTGAACCTGGGATCGAGTGACGAGGACTGAAAGATTCTGCGACCTCAAGCGATACCATCTACCACCCTCAAAAACCTTGGGTGCGCGTTATACACGTTGTATACGATAAAGTCAGGTTTTTTTGGTGAAAAGTGCAGGTGCTCGTTTTACACGAGCATATAAAGTAATTTCATTGAATGAGACAAAGCGTCGAAGTGGCGTGCTCAGCGCATCCTGGCATGCAGTACTATTCTTTCCATATTCCTGGAAAAACCTCGTAGCGAAGGCGCCTGAGTCATAAACTCCTGAGGTCTGCACTGCGCGCCACGATGCCACCACTACCAACCCTTCCGAGAGACCGCGGGTGTAGCCTGGGGCAATTTCTTTGTTTCAGTTTTTTAGGGTTTAGGAGAGAGTTATCAAAATTCCCTCACATCAAAAGTTTTGTATTATTAATACAATAGCAATATCGTTATTTCAAACAATTCATTTTTACCTATAATCCGGAAATTAAAATCTCGCTTCCTGAGCATTTTAAAATTCAATGCAATCATTAATTTTTTATTTAAAAGCGAATTTACAACCTGCAAGACATGCCCTTCCAGGGAAAAATAAGTTTAAAGATAAATCTTTATTACTTTGGCCGTGGCGAGATGAGAGAGAGGACCGCCTCACACCAACCCAACCAGAATCAAGTTTTGCTGTTCTCGCTGCACAAAAGGTAATACCATCCTCATTATTACTTTCCTTTGTTTCTGCACAAAGAGCTCCAGCAGAATTCTTCAAATTTTCTCGCTTTTTGCACTCGGATCTCTTGTGTCCAGGCAAACCACAGTTATAACACAGTGTCCAAAACTTCCTCTGGATGCACCATGTCTACGACTACGTCCGCCTCGATTCACCCGACTTGCAAATGCTGATGGCTTCAGGCACATACTATCCTTTTTGTTCTGCTCAGATCCAGTGTGCTTGGCTTCTTCACCCAGCAGTCGACTTTTAACAAAGGACAGTTAAGTTCTCAGGCGACATGGTTTCGATCGCAGTCACCACCATTCCATAGTCTTCTGGCATAGTGTAGAGAAGTTCCCACTATGTCATTCTCATCTGGATTGACACCTGTAGCTTTCCACTTACGAATTTTCTTATCAATGGAGGCAAAATGCGATTCCATTGTGTCAGTAGCACGATTAACCCTCTTACTGCCACGGCCGATATATCAGCCCGCACATAGACCAAAACTAAACTCGTAATAGTTCATCATAGATGTGATAGATGGCATTTGAGAATGTCATCATCTGAAAGAGGGTGCTTCCTACTTTATAAATCATTTTTTCCTTTTGTTATACTTCAATTGTGAATTTATCACTTAAGCTTTATAAATGGTCATATTTGTGGCGTATAGTCGTCTGCGTGGTATGGAACGCAAATAATCTCGACCTTCAAAATTTTTTTTCTCTCATTGGGGTAAGGTCCTGTAGCCACGGTTCCTTTTGTATCCTATCCCGAATGTTACTGCCCTCTGCTGTGGTATTTTTTAACTGGATAGTATCAGTAAGAAAGCGAATAGATGCTTTCATGCGTAGGCCATTCAAGAAATGCTGGCGCTACAATTGAATTAGTTGTAACTATACATTTGTATTCTTCAAAGTATAAATAAACTTATTTAAACTTAATAAATAGTGCGTTTATTTATAATGTAAACAAAATTTCATGTAAGGTAAAAGAAACGAAATATTCTCTTTCGAAGTAAAGGGCGCTGACCGTGCGAATATGCGACCAGACATGCACACATCTGGTCACGAGAAATGCACATATGGATGATCCCTGAACCCTCATAAAAGAAAAAATCGAGCATTATTGAGGGTCTTGAGATAGAGTGGTAAGGAAAGAAGGACTCAAGTGTACCTTCCGCTTCAAGCGGTTTGGGTGCACAAAGAGAGAGAGATTCGGAATTTGGACTAAGGAAACTTCCAGGCAGGAAAGAAAAAAACTGTGTTATATGTAGCAGAAAACGTGATGGGAAGAGAATGAGGTATCGCACAGTGTGCGTAGAGTGAGAAAAGGGAGTGCATAGTGTTTGTTTGTCAAGACACAAACGTAAAGTATACTTTTTAGAAGTTATTTGTTACTAGCTATCATATGCAGATGTTCACTGAAATAATTCTATAGTATTTTTTTCTATTCCTTGCTGATTTTTTCTAATTATATTCTTTAGTTTTTATGTTGTATAATGAAATTCAAACATAAATTTTTTGTGAAATTTTTGTTACAACGTGATGTGCAATAACTTTTGTTTTTAAATAATAATTTCATGTTCGATTGATTGAAAAATTATGTAGTTTTGAATAATGTATCATTATTTAATAATCATGCATAAATTAACTTATTACATTAAGTATAATTTTGTTAACACAAATTTTAAGTCCAGTCGGTTATTTGCTCCTGATGCAAACGTCCAGGAAAATATCTGTATTTAATATAATTTTTTGTATTCATTGCTGAATTTTGCTAATTATATTCTTTACCAGTGTAGGTTTTATAATATATAAGTTTTAATGCTGTATAGTAAAATTCAAATGGAAATTTTTGGTGATAAACTTTTTTCTTTTTTTGTTGCAACATGATATGCAATAACATTAGTTTTTATTTGATAAATTTATCATTAAAAGAAGTAAAAGTTATATTTTTTTGACGATTAGATTGTTTTTTACAATTACTGAAAATATTAATAATTTTTCCTAAGAAATAATTTCACAATGACAATTTTCCTAAGGTGATACAAACTTCAGAAATTGCCCTTGGCACTTCTGGCTCTACCCCCCAAAATTTACATGGCACTAAGAGGATTAAGCTTCATAGATGCAAGCTCTCTTTGCAGCCACAGGCAATTTGATACACTTCCACGCTGAAATGTGTCTCGTATCTCTTTCCAAATATCATAAGAAGTGTCTTTCCCTTGTGGATACTCCAAGTGGCTATCTGCAATAAATCTCACCAAGATGGATTTTGCTTTCTTATCTCGAGCTATCTTCCGACTGTTATTTTCCGTCACTTTCGCTTGCTATTCCGCCAAGGCTGTGCTTTCTACTGTTTCCAGGGCCAATGGAGTTTGGACACAATCTAACAAGTCTTTTTCGTCAAGAAATGTCTCAATATGAAAACGCCAGCTATTGTAGTTTGTTCCATCAAATAATTGTATTTTTACTTCCTCCATTATCAAGAGTTCAATTTCTGAGTCCAACTTAATTTCCGCGTTCACTATGCCATTTCTGGGCCCATAACATATTGCAGGACGGTGGATTTTAAAGAAAATCTTCCGGAGGACTCATGTGAGAAAGGCTCTTTTTTAATGGCGGAGTGACTTCTATAATAGCTAAGCAGCATGACACAATAAATAAAAGAATGACATAACACAACTATTATGAGAAATTGCTCAACACTCTCAACAAATTCTCATTCTCTTTGAAGAGCTGTCTCATTATCTTTGACCTTTAAATGATCTATTTAAATACAGTAGTCCCTCGCTATTTGCAAGGGTTAGGTTCCTGAAAACCCTTGTGAATGGCAAATTCACGAATGGTAAATAATGGGTTATATGGAAAAAAACAGGGTTAGGTTCTTTGGGTCCCTATTCCACTATGTAACTTGCATTTTAACTCTTAGAAATATAAATATTGACACAGTGATTGTACAGTTATTTGGCTTTCTCACATGTGACAAGCGAACTCAGCGGGGCTTTCTTGCGAGTTTGAGTTTTGATCCACGTGTGTAAAGCCTTCTCCATCTTCTTTACATACAGATCCCGAGACACAAAGGACAACTTTTGCACCCGTTGAAGTTCTATTTGCAACACTAGCTCTAATCACTTCTTTACTTTTCTTAATCTATATTATTGTTGACTCTTTCACACCAAGTAATTTACCCACTAATGAAGCAGATTCACTATGTGCAAGCCTATCTAAAACTTCAGTTTTCTTCTCCAAACTCATCACTTTTTTGCTTTTTTTACCAACTTTTATTTCACTCATCACTCTCTTTGGGGCCATAATTAAGCAATATTACTAATAAAAAACTATGAAAATGACACACTAAATTCATGAAATGGGCAGGAAACTGCGAGAGTACACTACTGCGGTGACTACAAGATTGTTCGGAAAAAATGTCGTGGTGTGAGCAGTACTTAAGAGATCATTATGTGGATACGTAAATTTCGGCCTCGCGAATGGAAAAACAGGTACTCAGAATAAAAATTGCAGATATGCAAATTTTGCGAATCACAAATTGGCAAATAGCGAGGGATTACTGTACCACTTAGGGGGTCTCACTACCGGATTTCATTTTGGGTGTTTAAATATTTTGTGTATGTTTTCTGAAAATATTGCGTTTCTCATGAACCATTGGTGATTAAATGTTTAAATAAAAAGCACTTCTTAGTAAAAATATTGGGGAATTAGTTATTTCTCCTTATTATACGAAATAAACACGTCAAAATAACATTGTTACACAAACTTAATATAAAACAAAAAATACAAAAATATTGCTCGCAATGTTTGGATCCACACCAGTTTTCAATCCACTGGGGACACCAGTAAAGGGTTGCTCACAAATTATTTCTCCTTTCCGATGATTCTTTCTCCTTTTGTAGGTTGAGGTCTCAGACTGTTCCTTTCCAACTTCACATCCACTTTCATCCTTTTCCTCCTCATATGCTTCTGAATCAACAAAGATTTTGTCCAACTCCTCATGCATAATTATTTGGAAAAATATTTACCAAAAATATATAATAACTAGGACCAGTGGCATAACTATCGTTTCGTGGGCCCGGGTGCAAAACTGAGAAAGTGGGCCCCTAGCACATTAGTTTCTAATTGAATTTAAAAAAACAAAACAATTTAATAAAAACGAAACATTTGCCTTTATAAATGTTTTATAACATTACATGAATACAAAATTACATCAAAATATGCAATTTTTTGTGAATATGAAATTTAACACGAAATTTATAATATTTATTAGCAAAAATCTCTTTATTAGAAATTTTAAAACAAAACCTTTCCATGAAGATGAAAAATTTTGCTTAACATAAATAATATTGTATGATTTTCTTAGAAATACAACGTTACATTAAAATGTTTTACTGAAATCCTTTAAATATTTTTTCTCCTGACCTTTTCATTAGCAAAAACCTCTATAATTTTGGAAGTGTCCAATTTTCTTGCTGTTTCACTCTCGTTTGCAAGAACTGCTAAGCCATTTAGTCATTCTTCGGATATGGTACTTCGTAAATAACTTTTTATTATTTTCAGTTTTGAAAAACTTCGTTAATTGGCATTCGTCGTTACTAGCAATGTTAGGAAAAGTATGAATATAGTGCATACATCTGGAAAACTAGGAGCTAGTTCACTGTTATCAATCAGAAGAATGTCTGCCATTTCTTTAATAATTGTAATATTTTTTAACTCCTTTTCAAAAATTGTTTTAAAAGACACCAGTTGAGAGCCTAAGTCACTTTTATATTTCTCTACTATGTTTTTTGATTGTGTGGGGATCTCTTCTGTACTGATTTTTAGGTCCGTCCGTCCACAAGTTCGTTCTCGGCTTATACTGAACGGATTTTCATGAAATTAGATATTAAGGACTTACAATCAAATATAAGAAGAAAATCGCAAAAATGAATCTTGTACGCCAATCAGGGGTACCACTTTACTGATGACAAAAAATTAAATTTTCGTAATATCTCGTAAAGTATTGCTTATATCAAAATATTTTTCAAATAAAAGTTATAGAACTTGTAAAGAAGAGTATTTTCTTCCCTATACATTTTTATCGTAGGAGTAGCCGTTATCGAAAAAATCAAATGAGAATGTCTTAATTCGAGTTGAACTTGGAAAATTTCTTGCATGGTTACTTCTTCATTGTTGCTATCATAAACATTCTCACAGACAAACATTTAATTTCCTTACGAGTGCATGCAGTATTATTAAATAGGAAGAAAATGGATTATTTATGATGAAGAAAAGAACTTTAAAATGCTAGGTCCCTCACGTACAGGTATATAATTTCTTTCTAATACTCCATTGCACAAAACGCACCCATTTGTGATACATTGTAGACTTTCCTAACTTGTTGATAAACGCTTTGGTGTTATTATTGAAAAATATTCCATGATTGTTCTCATGCCTTTAAATCTCTTTTTTATTTGCTCTTAAATATTGTTTAATGTGCCAGGGCACATAGGATTTTCCAAAAGAACCCTATTGCGAACTGTTTTAAATTTTGGCGTAATTCCCCAAGACAGACATAGTTCACTAATTCTCTCTTTCAGCTTATCGAACTCATCATCCGTTTTTGTTTCGGTTAAATGCTCTTGCAAAGTCTGAAGAAAATCAAAATCTTTTTGTAAATCGCAAGGTTTGCCTTGTAAAAATTTTATCAAGGCATCCGTTTTCTCCAATATATTGTAAATACTACCACCATAAAAATATTCAAAACTAATTTGTTTTCAAATTACTTTTGCTTTACTGATTTCCTGCGTTTTGGTACTTTTCAGTATGATCACATTTAAGGATTTCATTACATCAACAAATCTGTATCTTAAAGCCTCCAAGCTGTCTTTTTTAGAAGAAAAACCTGTAGAACATACACGTTTAAGTGATTTTAGAGGTTCCTCAGAATTTGTTTTGTTAATTAAATTCCATATTATCACACTGCCACTAAAAATGTATATAAACTGAATCAACTACATCAGAAAAGTCGTTCACTTCTTCAATATCTGCTGTAGGTGTTCTAAAACCAGATCATCATTGGCACAATGTATGTATCTAGTGGGCGTTTGGCTGAATATCCTGTATTCTTCTTTGTACTCCATTGTACGTACCACTCATTACTGATGCCCCATCATAGGATTGCTTCTCCAATCCACCTAAAATCTCCTTTAATTTTGAAACAATTATGTTCATCAGTCCTGCAGAATGATTTTCAACTGCAGCGAACCCAATAAAGTGTTCGTTAATTTTCAACACCGAGGCTTTGTGGTATTCATTGTACTCAGTTGTTACATAACGGACAGTGATACTCAACTGATAGATTTTTGGTATATCTTGTGTTGTATCAATGCATATGTGGAAACAAAGCTGCTGACTTTCATTCAGAAATGTTTTTTTCTAAAACGGCTTTTGCTAATATTTCAATTATTTTATTTTGAATTTTTGGTGATAAATACTTTATTTTTCCTTGGGGTGAGCTTAAACGTTGATCCAACACGTTGTCATACGTTGCTAATAACTTTATAATTGATAAAAAATGTCCTCTGTCTGCTGACTTCTTATCCTCTCAATGACCACGGAATGGCAAGTTCCCCAAAGCTAATGTGAGCGTAACATTGATTAATCTATCAAGGATTCTTCTCCAGTATGAGGCTTCTTGTCTTATTTTAAGATCGATTTCATCAGAGATTGTTTTTACTTCACGCCACTGACTCGGTACTGCACAGCACTGTTTGTGATCAGAAGATTCTGCATGACGTTGAATTTTTTGAGTTAAATGTTACCAATCTCTGCTTCCATTTGCCATACTGTTTGGAACTTTCTTAGGGAATAAACAGCATGGCTGACAATAAACATATTCCTTTATTTTAGAATAACATAGCCATTCTCTTCTAATATGAATTCCAGCTATCGTGATTTGAAAATAATAACATTCATTGAATGATCTGTTATTCTGTTTAGGATCTTTAGGAAATGGTTGTTTTGGTTGATTTGGTCCACATAAAATAATAGTTCGTCTTTCATTTCCACTCATATCTTTGGAGTATAAGGCTTTGTCTTTGGGGCATGCAGATTTTAAATGAGTATCATCAGGTAGTTCAACGCAATTTCTTAACTCATCTAATGTATCCAGTTCCAAAGGGCCTTCGAATTCATTCCCTACCGGTTGTGGAGTTTCTGATTCAGATAATATTCTTTCATTGCTGCCCAATCCATATCCTTGATGATTTGAAGATGTTTTTACAAAAGATGTTATTTTCTGACATTTCTTAATTTAGTCTTCTTGTTTTTTGCGCAATTTTCATTTCGTGTGACTAGTTCTGTTTCTTATGATATTGGTTACTCTGAATGACTTTTATGTTTACTAAAAATGTGGCCATAAAAACCTAAACCGGTGGTGCCCAAGTCCTGGCTACGCCACTGGCTGTAAGTGGGTCCCTCTGCGGAGTGGGCCCGGGTGCATTGCACCCCCTGCACCCCGGTAGTTACGCCACTGACTAGGACAGTGATGGTGATTGTCCGCATGCCAATATTACTAAAATTATTGAATCTTTTCTGCTTCGTGTGCCACTAAAAGTCCTTGATTTTTTTTTATGTGCCAACTAAATTAAAATCATGATCAAGACATAAGAGATTGAAATTTGTAACCATAAAACTAATGTTTACAATAGTTAACTAAATAACATGTTTTTGCGGAACTAAATAAATACGATAAATGCTTTGATTGGTTTTTGCCATTCGTTGGCGTGCCAACCAAAATAGTCTTTAGTGCCACTTATGCCATGCGTACCGTAGGTTCGCCATCACTGAACTAATATATAATTACAAAAAATTTCAAATTGTCGAAAAATAATAAACAATAAACTACTGAAACTGCACACTACTAGTGCTCTATTTTGTGGTCTGAAAAAGAATGAGCAAGGCAGTTTGGAAAACGCAGATATGCAAAAGGAAGAAGAAAATAACAAAAGGACCTTAGGATTGGGTGTTAGTCACTGGGTTCAGTTTATTGCCTCTCTTTGGGTTGTCTGAGAGGATCCCACAGCTGAACCTTATTTTTTGATTGAGAGAAATACACTCCCTTGAGTATTTGTTTATTCTCCCCTTCCCTAGTCCTTAAGACCTTGGGAGAGGAGGAGGTTAAGAAGAATGTCTGGTCATTAGTCTCATCTTACTATCTCAATTCCATCACAAGATGTCTGTGAGAGACCTCAAAAAGTAAATATGCTACTGATGGCATGTTCGGCAGCTTGTCTCTATCCATTTGCTGGCACATGGATATGTCATTCGGCATATAAAGGTTAACATAATTTCTAGTGTTATATAATAATAATGGAAACAAGTAGTGTTATCCATACACATGGATAAAATTAGCATTTTTAAATTTTTCATGTGGTTATACCACCACATATTTGGTCACTAGAGCCTCTTGTATTTGATAACGGGTGTATCACATGGTGAGGTTAATGTTTAATATTTTTTTAAATGCTATTAAAATGCTGTTTAATATTGATTTTTATTTAATTGAGAACTCAGGTAGCGAAAAATGAGGTTAATACCTAAAATGTATTGTTGGCACATATAAAAAAAATGCTTATAGTCTCACTTTAGCATTTTTTGGTCTGAACTTTGCACAATAAACATTAGCTTAGCTATTACCGTATATACTCATGTATAACGTGCAGTTTGAATACCAATTCTTCAGGTCATAAAGTAGGGGTGTGCATTATACACGGGTAACACTTTTATGCACTTAAAATCTGAAATTAAAGTGTACCTACCTGGCACCAGATTCTCGCTTTTAGGTGAATTAAGGGGAAAACCACACTAAGTATGGATAATCCAGGTTATACATAAATTAATTATATGTATAAAATTACTTTTATAAAATTATAATCTGCATTTCGCTAGCTCATCAGCTGATTGCTGTAGTCATTGCAAAATCGCCAGGTAGACTTCTCGCAAAACACGCTTCGAAAACAAAAAATATGGAATAAGTAAATTGAAATAATTTTATTTAGTTAATGATTCTAGTATGTACAATTAACAATGTAAGTAATTTAAAATCCATAGACTGTAGAATAGTTATTCCACACCGAGTACCAGTTATCCGGGTACTCAGTGTTTTCTTCGATTTTTCGAGTACCTGGGTAATTGTGTTCGAGTACTCGATTATTATTGGAAAAATTAAAATTGCAAATTTACGAATATCGTCGACAGATTACAGGTACAATTATGATAATTAAAGTAAATTCTTTTTAAAATTTGAATAAATTACTTTAAAGCCCTGCGTTAGAGGTAAAAATGCCTGTAAATAACGCCACTACGGTTTTCGCCTTCACGTTACAGAAGGCTTCAACAGATGTGAGCTTTGCATTTGATTCAAATCCAACTTCCTTATATAATCAGACCGTTTAGTTACATTGTATCATCATAACTGGAAGAAATCCATCACCTCCCCCTCTCCTCCTCCTCACTCTCCTCTCCATTCCCTTACCAAGCCTTTGAAAACAGTGAGTCCCTTCCATCTTTTTGTGCCAGCTAGGCGGGATTAGCGTCAAGTTAAATTACTTAAAAGTAAACGTATTACGTAGAAGGAGTTTTTTGTAACTTGTAGTGTGCTATAGGTGTCTACAACTTTTATTCATTCATCTAAAGTGTGTGTAGCATCCACCAGTCTGGCCCTACTAATTATTGAAGAAGGATCTTTCTATATTCGTTTCTTGTGTGTATTTCCACGGTAGTTGCTCTTTATCACAGGTTAGTAATTCTAAATAAGTATATGTTGTAAACTCAAAAAATTCAGTTTTTACTGAATGTTAATCTTCCTGAAAATAGGAAAAAATTAATATACATTTGTTATTTCTATTAAAATTTTTAGCTTATCAGTGTGATTAACAAAGTATTACCAGTATTAAGGGGAAGATATATCATCCAGCCCGCAATAAGTCTCATATTCTATATATGTATTTTAATTTCAAGAAGATATTTGGTACAGTGAGAAATTAATTCAAAGTAACTTTTAATTCAAATTCTTTCTTGTAGCCCAAATATGTCTTCCAAAAAATCTCAAGTTTGGGATTCATTAAAAAAAAATCTTCAGATACGGCGAAATGTCAAGTAGAAGGATGCGCAGACAAGATTTCAACTAAGGGTAGAAATACAACTGGGATGATAAATCATTTGAAAACACACGGAATCACTGTGAGGAGCAAAAGTTTCTCTAAAAAAGATAATAATGACGGACCACCACCAGCCAAAAAGGCCAAAGCTACCCGCTCTGGAATGTTATCTTTTGTTTCCAGAGAATAATTGGAGGAAATAGTATCAAAATGTGCTGTTAAAGATGGAATCTCATTTAATACCATTGTTAAGTGTGAAGCAATTCGAGGTTACGTCACTAATCGCAACTACAAAATGCCAACCAGTTCATCTACAGTACGAAAATGTGTTATGCAATTTTTTGAGGAAAAGAAAACTGTAACTAAAAAGGAGTTAAAAAGCAGGATTAAATCTGAAGAAAAATTTACGATCACAGTGGATGAATGGGTAGATATTGCGATGAGAAGATACTTAAATATAACGCTGCAAACAATAGAAAAACAAATTGTTCTTGGCTTAGTACCAATTGTAGAAAGTTGCACATCAGAAAGAACTAAAGAATTGGTTTCTCAACGATTGCAGGAATTTGGAATTGATTTTAACAAAGATATCATTGCCTCGACACATGATGGAGCAAGTGTTATGGTGAAATATTGCAGGATCATTTCAGCAGAAAGCCAGTGCTGCTACAACCATGCAATACATTTTGCGGTTGTAGAAATATATTACAGAAAGAAAATAGCTGTTGATCTTGAGGAACAAATTGAATTTTCTGATGACAAGGATGAAGACGAGCAAAATTTGAGTGATAACGAAACTGATGATGAAAGTTTAAATGAACCTGACGATGAAATACCTGCATTTCGTTCGGATTACAAGAATGCATTACATGATATGAGAAGAATTATTAAGTTTTTTAGTAAATCATCCATTCGTACAGAAGTATTACTTAGTTATCTCAGAGAGAAGGAAGGAAAACCACTTAGATTGCTTTCAGATGTCAAAACTCATTGGAGTAGTCTAGTGACAGCAATAGTTCGATTTTTGAAACTTATTGACTCGATAAATCTTGCTTTGAAAGAGATGGGATGTGTACTTTATAGTGAAGATCGCATTACCCTCTTAAAGGAAATCATAATGGTGCTAGAACCAGAAAGACTTGCTGTATTGGAATTGAGCAAACAAAGCTCGAATTTACTGACAGCTGAGGCTACTTTGATCTACGTATTTCAAGAGTTAAAATCAAACAAAATTCCTCTGGCTCTGGAATTCCAAAACTCATTGAAAACTAGAATTGATCAACGAAGAAACATGGATTTGAACTATTATTGTTTTTGCATCATGGAGTGTATCCAAAAGCCAACGAGTTTTTCACTTACGTCACAAAACCTGGAATCAAGACCACTACCACTGGTCTAATTAATCAGCTTTATCCAAGCGATATTCAGAATTCAGAAAGTTCTGATGATGTCGACGTCTATGACGAAGAAGTACAGAATGAGTATTTGAAATTGCAGAAATGCATTGCATCAATCACCACGCCAAAGGCAAAAGAATCTCATCAGTTAAGTATAGATAAAGAGTTCAAACTATTTGAAGCAAATAGTGGAAAACGTACCTACAGACAGGAAAAATTGTATCAAGCGTTGTTGACTGTTAAGCTGACTTCCACTGCTTCTGAGCGTGTTTTTTCTGTAGCTGGTACTTTCACCACGAAATTGCGAAACCGCATGAAAACCTGTACTTTAAATGCTCTAATTTTTTTGAAATACTATTTTTTGAATCATTGAATAACTCTTATATCAATAAAAATAAATAAAATATCCGTTAAATGAATATTTATTTAAATTTTATTTTTTGCATTAAATACTCGAGCTACCCGGGTAGCTCGTTGAAATATTACTCGAATATCCGGGTACCAAAAACTCGAGTAATTTGGAATCACTACTGTAGAATGACCTGTCACGTTTCCTTTTTCCAGATTTGTTTGTTACATTTTTGCATTTTTCCCTCTATTAAACAGTTTTAGAATGGGATAAGAAAGAGAGAACCAAAATCCACTATAAATCAAAAAACTATCTATTTTATAGATCCCTTTTGGCACTGCAGTTTTCTACGTGGCATCAGTTTGGCCAACTTACTGTATGAAGTTGCTGCCATCTCAACTCAATCGCTTTCATCATTGATGATGTCTCTGTAAGACGTAATGTGGAGCTTATTAAATGTAATAGTTATGGGCAAGTCCAAAAGTTGTAAAATTAAAAAAATCCAAGGAATTTGGTTAAACTTTGTGGTAATTGATCCTCATATTTCCAAAGAAAATAATTTTGTTAAATTCCACAATAAAAAATTGTGGAATTTAACAAAGTTATTATTTAATTCAGAAATATGTTTTAAAATTGTTAACTGGCAATAATTTAATGCATTAAGGTATTTATGGTACTCTAGTTAATACTTAACATGACAATATAATTTTGTTTCTTATACCCCACAAAAATTAAGGGTGCATGTTATACACGGGATATTAGAAAAAGTCAAGATATTTTGTCAAAAAGTATGGGTGCGCATTATACACAAGGGTGTTTATATGGTAATCCTCTCATTTAAATGCTGACATCACCTTTACGGGTACCAAAACAAATGAGGCTCTATAACCACATGAAAAATAATCAAGTGAGAGAAGAATTGCAGAACAAACTATTTTTAAGGTGATTTTTTTTCTTTTTTTTATTACTTTCTCCGTACATAGTACAGCCACTCCCTGGCTCCCTGGCTTACGTAAACTCGACTTTATGTAAACTTTTCGATAAACTAAAAATAATTTTAAATGCGTATTGCATGCGGCGGCAGAGATACTGGGTGGCCAACGGAGACGGGAGATGGCGTGGCGCTGACCACCAAGTGGCTATAGTATCCCCCATAGATCACAAATGCAACAATGTATATATCCCAGATTTATGGCATCTCCTGCAAGGCACTTGCATTACGATCAGTCATCTATTGCCATTGTTTCTGTTCTGATACCTGTGGCCTATCGGATATCTTTATGTTACGTAAATTTCTAATCAAATTCAATAGCGTGTGACGCTAAGGCTAAATGCCATTTAAGTGGAATTTTTGGTTTAATTGCAGGTATTATCAATATTATTAGACATTAGGACTGCACTTCTGCTAACTTTACCGCTACTGATGTTCAGTACTGCCAACATTACCGCTACCGTTGTCCTGCACTGCCAACCTTATCGCTACTGTTGTTCAGCACGCCATCTAACGTCCACCATTCCAACTACCTCCAATTATCGGGAATATTGCCGCTGTTTTTATTAATTTTTATTACTTTATTATTATTGATACTTTTGAGACTGGAATTTTTTGTAGTTCCTGTTTTGTATGTAAGAAATAGCACATGAATAAATAATTACCTTAATTTATATGCATGGAATGTTTTTTTTTCGGGTTGACTTATTCACTGCACATACTGTATTGCATGGGTAGTTTGGCGAATTCAGACTTTCGTAAAATTTGGGTTATGTAAAGTTTTGTGGAACAGAACCCTTACGTAACTCGGGGAGTGGCTGTATAGGGAAAGTATTGTGATCACGAAAAAAATCGACTTCGAGATTTCAACGGAAATACACGTTTTGAGGTCCCTAGAACACGTTTAGACTATTTTTGGAATGATGTATATGTGTGTGTGCGTGTGCATGCATGTGTGGGTGGGTGGTTGGTTGGGTTTGTGTGGGTGGGTAGGTGGGGAGGATGGATGGATGGATGTATGTGATTGTGGGCGCTCTAACTCAAAAAGTACTTGTCATATTAATACCAAATTTCATATATAACACTTTAGCATGAGCACAAAGAACTGATTAGTTTTTGGACAATACCGATTAACCAGAAGTCGAGGTTTATTTGAAACCTGATTCAGTTTTTGCGATATTTCTCTGATAATACATCATTATTGTATACATTGACCATTACAAAAAATATAGAAAACATAATTTCATACATTTTTTCTTTCAAACAATTTTCCATAGCAGTTATTGTTTAGGAATTATTTATAAGTAATCGGTGTTTTCAGTTTCCGTAAAATATCTCCTTAAGAACATCGTTATTGGTAATTTTCGTGAGAACCAAAGTTGTAGAGAATAATATTTCTTCCAAGTTTTATTTGAAATAAATTTTCATAGAACCATCCATTTCAGAGATAATTTGCTTTTTCTTAATACCAGTATACAGCGCCACCACCATGTAACGGCGAATTCTGTAAACATATTCATAATATACGTAATTTACGGCAGTAAGGACGACTGTATTCTTTTACAATATGAAATGATAATTTTGCCTCATAATGCTAGTCATAATAATTTAAATATCTATACTCCAAATATGGAGAAAGTCATGTGTTGGCCACATCAGATTTTTTAGGATTCTGACATCATCATAACATTACATATTTGGTTGAGATCAACAGCCTCATAATATAGTCTATAAATTCCCTTTAAAAGCATTACATCAATGCTATTCAATAATATGTTTCCCATTTAAAAGCATTGGACTGAAAATGCAGTTTTATTTCAAATTGTTAAAAATTGGTAAATTTTCTCCGTTTTGGATTGAAAACAATTGTTCAGTCTTGTTCCACACAATTAGAATTTTGTTTTGAAAAAAGATAAAACTCATTATTCAGTTAGAGAACTGTTCATGTCCCGAGCTTCTATTTTAATTTTAACTTAATTAAAAATGCAAACTTATAATGCTCTGCACTAATTTTATGCCTTTCCTATTAAGGGCTAGAAATGACACAGATTTTAAAAAAGAATTTGATTACTCCTCAGGAGCTGAGTATAAATCTACCAAATTTGCACCATGCCTATTCCTCATGTAGACTGCCCTATCATAAAAATTTGGTTTCTCTAAGTTACTGGATTTGAGAGATTATTCCCAAACTAGTATATGTGCCCTTCAAAAATGACGGGGATGATCGATTACTCTGAAGTAAAATTGAGGCAGTCTTCTTTGACCTGAAATCATACCTACTGCTGAGAGGGTTGTCTTCGATCCGAGCGAAGGTTCAAAAACCTCGCCACGAGTATCTGTTGTGATTCAAAAGCTGACCTTAGTCCCCTCTTGCCAGGTATATTTCTGTTTTTCAGAGCATGACATAGGGAGTGACAAAGGGACAGAATAGGGCTTATATATATATTACGGATGAATGTACGTACAGACAAACCACATACAAAAACATTTTTTTTCAAAATAATAAGCTGGCACTATTGGAGTGAATTAAAAATATAAACTGATGCAGTTCTGATAAAAAAAGAATAAGGATAATTGCATATAAACTTTGTATGAATTTTTAGTTTTACATGTTGCTTGGCAGTAGAGATAGCTGTGGCATTGTAGAAATAACCCTCATTTTAGTTCTGCCAACTAATAATGTAGATATGTAGATCAGAGGTGGGCAACCTTTTCTGCAAGGTGGGCCGCATTGGTAGCAATGTACCGTTTGGTGGACCTCATTGGAAATTGCCGATGCTTCACTAGACTGGATTAATGTTTAATCAGGAGTTAACTAGAGATTCTTAGACACCATATGAGTAAAAATCAGGTTAAAAAGATGTTTTTAGGGTTAACATTTCAATATTAAAAATTACGATGGAGTTCAACCTTAACAGTACAGTCATTTCAAAAAGTCTAGCAACACGGCTTGGTCACGCCACACATAGGCCAGAGCTGAAAGTTCCGAATATGTTGGTACCCATTGCTTGAGGGGAGCAGGAGAGGGGAATGATAGGGAGTGGTGGAAGAGTGAGGAGCTGGGTTTCGAAGCCTGGGTTGGCGTGCTGGGAGAATCGAACGGAATCAGAGCCTACGAGACAAATCCCATTCAACAGTGCGAGGGCATCCATTCCAACTCGGAAAAAAGGAGTCTCTCAGAGGTTGCCTTCAAATGCCAAGGGTAACAAGAAAACCTCCGAGAGAAGGAGGCGTGTAAACGGTTCAAAGACCTCAGTGATGTCTTACAATTAGATAGGGAAACATAAATGACTATGCCGCATCTAGAAAGCATTTCGGAAAAGATGCAATATTTTCACCTTTGTGGGCATTATTAATGCGAAATGCTAGGCTGCACTTCACTTTGGAAAGCGTAAAAAATCATCAATGGGTGAGGGCAAAAATTATATAGTACTCCATAAATTATGATAACAAAACTGAGAGCTGTTGATTTAGTGGGGATTCTGAATGAGTATCTTCTGCCTTATGTCTGACTGATAGTGCTAGACGGCGAAGACGTGGTAGTAATACAAGATAATTCACCATTAGATACAACCGGGTAACTCGACAATTTTTTTACTATAACTGGAATATCGATGTTCTGCCCTGGCCAGCTCGCTCGCTGGATCTGAATTCCATTGAGAACTTATGGGGTATAATGGTGAATGAGTGGACGGGAGGAAATTTGAGGAGGGCAGCCGCTCTTGAAGAGCATGTTATGCAACTCTGGGGCTCAATTGGATGACGGCCACAAATATGTGAAAATAGTACGGTTCATGAACCGTCGAATGCAAGGAATGATCAACTCAGGAGGAGACTTCACTAAATACTAAAATAAAACACTAAATAATCTTTCATTGTTTTCATTGCCTATTAAATGCTGCTAGAATAAAATTTTTATTTGAAAATTCAAATAAAGTCAATATAAAATTTATCCACTATCTGTGAGAAAAGTGCTACTTGTGATAAATTGACATTTATTAGAGTTTTGGTAAAATTAATTTGATAAAGGATGTAAATATTTCCTAATGTTCTCCCGAAAAAGCAATTTTCGTGCTGACAATTTCTTGGCGCCTGAGTGATACAGTACGGTGGAGAAAAATTTTTGTATTGGTATAAGAATGGAACTCTCGATCCTCGGAGGAGAGTTTGGCCGGATGACAACTGTGAATCACATCAACTCCGATGATGTGATTTGCTTTCGAAGATGAGTTTTATTCTTATCACCATTTATGGCAGATCATATTTTTAAATTTAGTTAATGATAGAGTGTCAATTCTCGGCGCTCACAGAAACACCTTCGTTACTGTGATATGCTCAATTTTAAGGAACATTTTGAACAAACCAGTAAGGCGATTCCCACAAACTCCGCGTTACCTATGCAGTTCGTGTTATCGTAATTTATGGAGTATTATATAATTTTTGCCCTTGACCCATTGATGATTTTTTACGCTTTCCAAAGTGAAGTGCAGCCTAGCATTTCGCATTAATAATGCCCACAAAGTTGAAAATATTGCATCTTTTCCGAAATGCTTTCTAGATGCGGCGTAGTCTTTTATGTTTCCCTGTCCAATTGTAAGACATCATTGAAGTCTTCGAACCGTTTACATGCCTCCTTCTCTCTGAGGTTTTCTTGTTACCCTTGGAATGCGAAGGCAACCTCTGAGAGAGTCCATTTTTCTGAGTTGGAATGGATGCTTTCGCATTGTTGAATGCAGTTTGTCTCACCAGCTCCGATTCCATTCGTTTCTCCCTGCAAGCCTACCCAGGCTTCGAAACCCACCTCCTCACTTTTCTACTCCTCCCTATCATTCCCCTCTCCTGCTCCCCTCAAGCTATGGGTACCAACATACTCGGAACTTTCAGCTCCGGCCTATGTGTGGCGTGACCGAGCCGTGTCGCTAGACTTTTTGAAATGACTGTACATACCTTTGAGAAAAGATCAAAAACCACATCAAAAGAACTTATTTTAATTGTGAAATATTTACTTAGGGGTACCAATTTAATGTTAGATATTTTAACAGATTTTGCTAGGTAAAAAATAATATTTAATAGGCAAATAAATAAAATGAAAAAGTTTTGAAAACTTTGAAATACCGGTGGTGGGCCACAAAAAATTGCTTAGTAGGCTGCAGGTTGGACACCCCTGAACCAAAGCTCGACTTACTTTCCAATATCTGCTGCTTGAGATCCCATGGATTTATAAAAATATCAGTTGTAATAGAGGCCTCAGGACTTACAAAAACAGTAACACTGAAAACTAAACATAAGATCTTCATTTTTGTCTCAGAATAGTTGTCTGTAAGCATAAAAATTTCATTTACAGGTACTCCTCAATTTATGCGACAGTTGTGCTCCAAAAAAAAGTTGCATAGGATGAAATCGCATAAATTGAACAATTTCTCCGTAAGAATCAACAAAAATGTATGAGATCTTCTACAAAAAGCATTAGAATATTCTTGCTATTACTTAAACTGATTGCCCAGTACAGTACATCCTTTTTCTTATTTTAATAATATTTGTCACTTTAGTATGAATAAATTGTGCTTATAATTATTTAGTTTGAAAAAGAACACTAGACACTGCTAAGAAATTTTGAGTAAAACATGGTATTGACCACCAGCGAATCTTGAAGCTGACAGAGAATGTTTTCTCCCTCTCTCCTTCCCTTCCTCTCTCCCTCCCTCCCTCCCTCTCTCTCTCTCCCCCTCTCCCTCCCTCTCTCTCCCTCTCCCTCCCTCTCCCTCCCTCTCTCCCTCCCTCCCTCCCTCCCCCCCTCTCTCTCCCCCTCTCCCTCCCTCCCTCTCTCTCTCCCTCCCTCCCTCCCTCTCTCTCTCCCTCTCTCTCTCCCTCTCTCTCTCCCTCCCTCTCCCTCCCTCTCTCTCCCTCCCTCTCTCTCCCTCCCTCTCTCTCCCTCCCTCTCTCTCTCTCCCTCCCTCTCTCTCCCTCCCTCTCTCTCCCTCCCTCTCTCTCCCTCCCTCTCTCTCCCTCCCTCTCTCTCCCTCCCTCTCTCTCCCTCCCTCTCTCTCCCTCCCTCCCTTTCTCTCCCCTACTGGGTTCCCCACAATGTCACACAAGAAGAGAACAATGTAATATTTCTACTGCTGGTTGTGACATGACTTGAACCTTATCTTGAAGTTTGCTACCACATTGAAATCAGCAGTCTGTCTCACAGCATGGTGTCATTGTGATCGTTTTGAGCGAGATTTCATGGCAACAGATCAAAAGGAAGCTAAGCAAAGCTTAAAGGTCTGCCTTTTGAGAGTCTAAGAATTGCGGAGATATTAATCTCTATCTCCTTTATATAATATTTGTTATTTACAAGTTTTTATTAGTTAAAGCATATTAAGTGTTCTTATTGCATTTTAAATTAAATGCACCAAGTCCTTCAGCTTATTTGAGCATCGAATCAACGAGCTGTTGAAGTAATCTATTTTACCAACATGTAATTTCACCCTACTCCTGATAATTAGAGTGTTATAATGTAATGGTTATTTATCGTTAAAGTTTTCATAATGCAGTTCTACAATAAAACACAAGTTTGATCTTTTGGAGAAAGGTAGTTCGCGATTCGATGGATGCGTGGAAATCTTTTGACACGAGGTTGCACATCTTTTCTTCTGAATTGCGGAATAAAAGAGTAACTTGAAATGTACTGGGAAATTCGGGATAATCACTTAGGCCTATTTTTCACACACTGCGGTGTTTGTGAATCGTGAACTAAGTGTTCACTTCAGCTCTGTTCGAATTCATTGCGTATACTAACTTGTAAGGTCAATTCATTTGTAGAACGGATAGATAAGATTCTGTATTGCTATTTTGCTGTCCAGGTAGCGGATCGTAAGAAAGTTCGATTTTTATGAAAGTTCATATATCTCGAACCCGGATATTCGAATTAATGAGGTTTTACTGTATTATTTTCCACGTTTATTTCCTCTATAGCAGCGATCTGCAACTATTTTAATTACACAGCACACTTTTGAGTTGAACTTTGCAGCACACCAAACAAAGTGTGACTTTGTATCCAACGGAAATGAAGGAAAATACAGGCAGACCCCGATTTACGAAAGAGTTATATTCTTCAAAACCTTTCGTAAATCGAGGTATAATTTCTCATTGACTCCCATTACAGAAGGCGAGATACATTCCCATGGCAAAAAAATCTTCCCCTAAATATAGTAAAATGACACTGTATATGTTTCTTAGGATATTTATTATGGAAAACAGTTGTTCTAAACATATTATTAAATATTACAAGTATCCATCGCTTAGCATTGTAGTTAGTCCTTAAAAACGCGATTCTAAGTGAAAATACTTTCAGAGTTTTCTTCATAAGAAATGGCTAAAATAAGGAAGTTGCATTCCTCCAGAGTAGAATAATGTGACTTATTATAATCATTATTACTGGTTATTTTTAACAGCTGCATGTTGTAAACAAATGTGGATTCTAAAACCAAAAATTATTTTAACACGAAATTTCTTGCACATAATATTATCATACTTGCCATCTATTATGATAAAAAATTTTATCTGATCCCACGATCAGCTGAAGCCAAGAAATATGTCTCTTTGCACACTGTTTTTGACTACATCATATGATGCACAAAATCTCTCTAGAGTAGTGCTTCTCAGACTTTTTGTTGTGGCAGACCGGCAAATTTTTTTTTTAGTTCCAGGGACCTGTAGAGAAAATAATACTGTTATAATAAATATATAAAAAATCAAATCTGCAAAGTGTTTTCAAAAATATATTCCAAAAATATATATTTAAATATTACAATAAACAATTTTACTAAATAAAGTAGGATGAAAATTTTGATTATTTATTTTAGACGTAAGCTTTTCTAATTTGAAAGATGACTCTGCTTATTTTTTGCCAGCTTATCCAGTCGTGGTTCGATGGAAGACAGTACCACGCGTAATGGAGGATGATTATACAGACTATTCCTGTACTTGTTCTTAATAACACTCATGGTTGAAAAGCCAATCTCGCACAAGTATGTTGAAGGAAATGGGAGAAGAGTCTTCAGAGAAATTTCAGCAAGCTCTGGGTATTCTGCTTTCACTAATCCAAAAGGAAGCTAGTGGGTTTGTAGTCTCAAAAATCATCTTCAAACCTTCGTCAGCAGCCAGCTCCAACAATTTATCCTCCATAGTGACAGTTAATTCATCTTTCAATGGGATAAATGGATTTCGAATCCATCCATTCCCTTTCCGTGGATCTTCTTCTGTTGGAAAGTAAAACTCAAAACATTCTGCCAAATTCCTCAAGTGTTCACTGATAACGTTTCTTAGAGATGTAATATTAATCTCTTCGCTTGCATCAGAGATGACTGTTGCTGAATTGTGAAACATGTCATAGCATTCTCTTGAAACTCGACTATTCCATGCTTCTAGCTTTCGTTTCTGTCCATCGATCTTGTCAGTCATCATAAAGCATGAAGCCATCCTTCCCTGCATGGAGGTGTTGAGATCATTCATGACGGCAAAGATGTCAGCCAAATAAGCCAGCTTGGCTATCCAATCCACATCTCTGAATAACTGGGACCAATTTGGTTTTTTGTCTTGAAAAAACAGGGCAAGCTCGTTTCGTAACTCAAATACTCTTGACAAAACTTTTCCCCTCGATAACCAATGTACATCGGCATGCAACGGGAGCTGTTTATGATCAGCTCCCATAGCATCACATAACGCAGAGAATAGTCTCGAATTTAAAGAATTCGCCTTTACATTGTTAACAATTTTCACAACTTCGTTGAGCACACTATTTAGTTCTGGTGACAATGTTTTTGTTGCAAGACTTTCTCGGTAAAGAAAGCAATGCGTCGACTTGCTATTTGGAGCAAGCACCTTAATCTGGGTAACAACTCCTGAATGTCCTGTCATTGCGGCAGCGCCATCAGAACATACGCCTACACAAAATTTGAAGTCCAACCCACATTTATTAATGATGTAGTCGTTCAAAGTTTTGAAAATTCCAGAACTAGTTGTTTTTGTCGGTAGTGAAGTAGAAAAAAATAACTTCCTTCAAATCACCATTAAATTCAAAGCTCACATACACCATCAGAATAGCCGCATTTGAAACGTATGTACACTCATCAAGCTGTAAAGAGAAGTACTTTGCTAATTTAATCTGTTCTGTGAGCTGATCTTCCACATCTTGACACAGATCTAAAATTCGTCTAGCTATAATGTCATTTGAAAGTGGCACCTGACTCACTTTCTTTGCAGCCTACTCGCCCAGGATTTCCATGCAGACGTCATTAATACAGCCTTTCACTAACGTCTCACCAATTGTGTATGGATTTTTATTCTTAGCAACTCGAAGCTCTACTGTAGAAGAAGCTCTCATAGCACTTATATTTATGTGTGACACTTTGAAGATCTGTTTCTGACGGTACTTCAGATCGACATGCTTTCTTTCAAAGAACTCTTTCGGCTTTGAACTCATTTCTCTGTTTTGTATTTAAATGCCTCTTGAGTTTTGACGGTTTCATTGCGTCGTTAGACAACATTCCACTATCATCATGGGCTACAAAACCGAAATTAATGTATGATGAGTCATACTTACGAGTAAAGCTAGCACGTTCAATATGTTCAATTCTATGCAAATGTTTTAGAGAATGTAATTTCCTACAACTTTCATTTGAAACAATTTTCCATAGCAGTTATTGTTTAGGAATTATTTATAATTAATCAGTTTTTCGGTTTCTATCAAATATCTCCTTAAAAACGTCATTATTGGTAATCTTTGTGAGAACCAAAGTTGTAGAGAATAATATTTCTTCCAAGTTTTGTTTGAAGCAAATTTTCGTAGAACCATCCATTTTGGAGATATTTAACTTATTCGTAAATTTCCAGTATATAGCACCACCAACTAGCGGTGATTTCTGTAAACATATTCAACATATAATTTATAGCAATAAAGATGACTATTCTTCTATGATATGAAATAATAAGTTTGCCTTATAATGCTATTCATCTATATAATAAATTCCTTAGTGTCCTCACACTAAGATTCATAAAGCTAATAACTCAAGAAGTAATGAAGATAGAAACTCGAAATTTCGCAGGGATGCTTGATTAACACTTTTTCAGGTGATGATGAGTTTAAATCGCAAAAAAATTCCTTGGTTCGACTCCAAGGGAGGCATTTCCATTTCCTATTACTTAACATGTAAAACGCGATTTTTCGACGTGCAGCCTCTTATTCATTTGGAAATTAAAATTAGAAGGAATTAATCTACGACCTTCGGAGTTTAACCATTTTGAAGTAAAATTTATTAAGTTTCTTATTCTGTTCATCCTTTTTCGACCACAGTTCGAAGTATTCCATGTTAAACGTTTAATTTACATATTTTATGCAATTCTTTCCATTTTAACGGAATGTTGCCATACCGACTCATTATATTGTTAAACCTCAAAGTCCAATTATTATATCAATCCTTACTGGAACATAAATACACTTTGAATGCTTTAAAACGAGAGAGGTGGAGGAAGAGGAAAGAGAGGGGGGAGAGTGAGAGGGAGAGAGATGGAGGAAGACAACAATATAAACAATGAAAGATAGCCTGTATCATTGATAGGCGTTTCTACTATTTATATTACTACGTTTTAGTAGTGTTTTTGTCTGCCGTTGTATTCTACATAGCAAACCGCTTTTAAAACAACGTAAGTAACTCAAATAATTAGACTTAGGTTGTCCACAAATTGTGACTGGATAAATCGTTTCATTAATTCCAAATATTTCCTAAAGGTTATGTATTTACCTATTTGTCTTTTGTTAAATTAATTAATTTCTTTTGTTCATTCACTCAAGTTATACAAGAATCTAAAATATTCACTGTGGTTTTTAAGTAACTGAAACCTCTCCATTATTGAAGAAATATTTTGGTCCAACACAAAATTAAAAATATTTTCTCGGAAATAATCTTGGAGATTATGAAACCTTGCATCAACCTGATCAGATTCAAAATTGGTGTTCTTATATCTTACATCTCTGAAAATATTTAATTTGAGCAAAGGTAACTCTATTTAAAGTTAAATTTATATCATTGATATTTATAATGCCATCTGTGATACTAATAAATAAATGTTTTTGTTATATATGGAAAATTTGAATATTAAAAAAGAAATGGTTATAATATTTTATACATTCCGTGTTTTTTTATAAAATTGCTGGCTGAGCTGCAACGGGCTACTAGTAATAATTTAATTATCTATTCCCCATATATGGAGAAAGTCATGTGTTGGCCACATCAGATTTTTATTATTATGTTTATTTCTGTTTTGTTAAAACTTGTATTGTACATGACTTTGATTTTGTCACAAAACGATTTCATGAGAAAAGTTGGGGTCGACTCATATGGCAAACATATGCCTAATCATGTATTTTCATTAAAAAAAGCAGGGGTTGACTTTTACGCCAGGTCGACTCTGTTGCTTATTCAAACAGCTTTTTCTGAAAGCTCATTCTTAACTTTCTACCTCAACCTCAATTCTTGCTGCTAAATATAACAAAACATTCCAGTTTCCTTTAAAAATATTTTTCACTCTGTTTTATGCTTTGAATAGTGATTTTATTATAAATTAATATAACTTTTTTGTGTCAGCAGAATTTAGGAGGGTAATTTCATGTTGAAATAGTAGTAAATAAGCCAAATGTTCCAGACTGTAAAGTGAGTCACTACATCACTTTAACTATGATTAGAATTTTTTGGAATGATTTTCCTTCTGAAAAGTTGTCAACATTTGACTTTGTTAAAGGCTTCCTTGAATAGAGGAGTTGGATCACAAGGAGGTGGAAGGCCCGGAGTGAGCAGTCCTATGGCCCAAGGATTGCCTAGTAGCCATGGTTTGGGAATTGCACCAACTCATGCAGATCCAGGTGCAGAAATTGCCCAGCAAGTTGAGTACCTCCGTCGGCGGACTCAGGAAACTGGAGAGGATCTTCGAAAGATGGAACAGGAGCAGGAGGCATTTGCACTTCAGTATCACGAATGCTTTAAGCTTAAAGGTGAATTATTGCTGCTTGTTTCCTGTCTTTGCTAGGGGAAAATATGTACATTTTGCTCTTAACCAATTCAAAATATTAGTCTAGTAAACTGTTACCAATATCATGAAGAAGGCAAGAGTGAAACTTCTATTCTTTTATTGTTGTTTGATTAGAGTAGTTTTTATGAAAACTGACTATCAAGGGCTTAAATCAGGGCATGCTTGCCACATCCTGCTCAGGAGAGCATTTTATGTGGCCCGCGAAACTTTGGTGAAGATATCATCTGCGATATTTATTACGGACACTTTTGTATATTTTAAGAACTGCTGTTGTCATAACACATACCCTGTAGAAGTTTTCACGGTAAAAATGGTTAAAACTTTATTTTCGTATTTAAAATCACGTATGATTTCTTGAGTAAGTTCCAATGTAAACTCTCATCCAGCCTGCCAAGGTACTTGTGACTTCTAATACCCGCCACATGTATGAATGCGGCCTACCATATAAAAAGGTTGCATATCCCTGGCTTAAATACATTGAAACATGCTAATTTTATGCCATGTGGCAAGTTTGCACATTAAAAATATATTTTTTATGTCATACAGTAATTTTACTTAAAAAAATTAACTACAAAGTTTTATCATAAAAAGCCGTCATATAATATTACACTGCTCTCAATATGCAAGAGCTGACAGAAAGCAGGAGAAAAATTCTTCCTTGCCCAGGAATCAATCTGTGATCTTTCACAGTTGTGGTCTACCAATTCTTATTCAGAATGGGATATATTCAGTCATGTGAGGGCTAACAGCATTAGACATCTTAAGCTCTGTTTTCCATCAGTTCTTGCAATCTGCCTGATGACATATAGAATTAGGCTTTACATTTTCCATCTTTGTTAGAGAATTATTAAGTTCGTCTTTGGCAGAAAACTAATTCAAGAATAAGCATTTGAATGTTAGAAATTGAAAAATCAACGATTGGGTTGGGCAAAAAGTTTGTGCATACCCATAGCCCTCATATGGTTAAGAACACTTGATATACCCAGTACCTGTAACAATCTCTCTTCATGTCTGTCGTGAATTGGTTTTGATTAAAGTGTGTTATTTCTTCTTCAACAATGGAAGGACGTCCAGTGTGATGTTCATCTTCCAAGCTTAAATTACACTCATGGAATCTGTTGAACCACTTTTGACAACTATGAATAGCTACAGCACATTCTCTGTACACTTCACAAATGTTTTTTATTGCATTTGTTGCATTACCACCTTTTTACTTTCTCATATACGAAGTATATTGAGAAAGTATTGTAATCACAAAAAAATTTGATCTCGAGATTTTGATGGAAATATATGTTTTAGGTGTACCTGAGTCCGAAAAAGTGATTTTTGCAATGCCGTCTGTCTGTCCATATGTCTGCAGCTCCAGAGCCTAAACGGTAGAGTGAAAATGAATGAAATCTTGTTCTTAGGCATTTTATCATACTGAATAGAAGTGATAAAGAAATGGTTGACGTTGCTCAATAATTAAGGGAAGTTTATACCATTTCATGGTTCTCTGCAGGCATGTATAATAGGCCGACATTTGATCAGATAAATCTATTCCCTTCTTAGCTTTATTGTAGGCGATGACAGCAAGAGGCTTCTTTACGGCCACACCACTCCTATTCCTTTTTCCAGAAGGAATCAAATTGTCTCCATGCTCGAGTCTATTCGTGATCATGATGACAGGTCTCTTGTCATACCACTTTATTACTCTTACTCCATTTTTATTTTGTTGGCCAAAGATCTCTCCCTTCTTCAGTCTTCTACTACAAGCAGCTGATGGATTCCCATGCCAATTACTTCGTAGTGTTCCACAAGCATACATTTTTCTCTTCAACAGTTCTTCACATACCGGGACACTTATATAATAATTGTCCATATATGTGGTCCTCCCATCATTCAACAATCCATCAACCAATTCCATCACAATTTCGTGTCCGTGTCCACGCCCAGATTTACTAGAACTGGGATTTTTTCCAGTATACACCTTTAGGTCATATGTATACCCTTCTGGTGTACACAGCTTATTTAATTTGACACCATATTTATGAGATTTCCCAGGGATATACCGACGAAACATAAGCCTGCCTCTCCACGGCACCATTGATTCATCAATAACTAAATCTTCACCTGGTATCATTGTTGTTCTGAACTGGTTACAAATGAGTTCTAACAGAGATTTCAGTTTTGATAACCTGTCTCCATTTGCAGAGGGTTCATTACTGTCATTTAAATGAAAACATTTGAGCAAAATTTCAAAACATGCACGCGTCTTCGTTCTACAAATAAATTCATTAGGATACATATCCTTTTTTGACCAGTAGAGATACATTTTAGGGAGATGGTTAATACCCATGATGAGGAGGACAGCTATAAACTTTTGCACTTCACTTTTATCAGTGTCTTTCCGCTTATGCATATTCAAACGAGGAGGTAGCTGTTGGGAGATAATGATTTGCTGAGCAAATCTATTAGTTTCCCGCACTATAGGTCTAACACTTAATTATTCACAAAATGTTTGTATAAAGATATGGGATCTGAAAAATCAAAATCATAATGCACACCACTGCAACCACTATAGAGAAAGCGACGTTCAAAATAGTAGGAAATGGTCCCCACAGTTCCGATCCTCGACTAGCAGCTCCACTAATATCTTCACTAATTTCTTCATGAGGTTCATCGTCTAAAAACAATGACTAACTATCCTCTTCTGAATCAGAGGATTTGTATGAATCATTTGAATCCGAGTAGTCAGAAAATGAAACATCGCTTCTGGAATCCATGGGTATATGGCTTATTCCCAATCTGCCGGGAATGAGGACGTAGAAACATCACAGACATTTCCAGTAATGCACACAGTGCCACGTAATGGCCAAAATACAAAGTTTTTAGAAGGCCGACCGGTGCACGTAAGTAGTGCCTTCTAACGGGGAAATGCAGTGTGGCCGTGTTAAGATACCAGTACTAATAAATATATATACACAGAAATGATATAGAACAGTTTTTTGTTTAGTGTATCTCATTCAGAATCCCAGAGAAAACTAAACTGAGAGAAAGGAGAAAAATCTTTGAAGCTGTATACTGCTATAAACATAAATGAGCCACATGGGGCAAATATTGTCTAGGTCTAAGGGACATTTCCAAATGCAACCCAAAAGGAGCAATTATCCCGTAGGCCTGGCGCGCATAGCCTGACCTGAACCGGTGCGGAAAATGGTCGGCAAAACATAACACAATAAACCTCATTCCTCTCTAACTCTGGCTGGTTTGCAAGGTTTATACTCCATATGCTTACTAGCCACAATTTTGTATTCACATATACCCATATATTATTTTTACAAAAAAGAAATATCATTGAGTCAAACGCATGGTAATTTTTCAATTAGTTTTCATAATTCTCTATTTATGCTTGTCAGCAAGTTGTGCAGTGAGAACCATATGTATTGCACAGCATCTGAAATCAATTTTTTTAATGCTTTCGATCCAGCAAATATTTACCCCTTCTTGTCATCAATTATCCAATTCATGTTTGTATTTTAACCGTTTTTGTAAATTTTTATATATCTTTCAATTTGGGCTTCTACTTTAGAACATACCATATCTGCCCGAATAGAAGCCGACCTCGGATTTAAACCGACCCCCCAAAAATTTCCACAATTTTTTGGCAAAAACGTAAATTTCGTAGATTTTATTCTGAAGTGCGCCGGGCATTCATGCACGGCTTAGAATACATTATTCGAGATTGAAGAAATCTGTGGGAAATGGTTTAGTTGTTGAGATGTTGAAATATTACTCCAATTAATAATTTTGCATCGTTGAATAATGTTCCACATTCAATGACAATAATTTCATTCATCTTCATTTTCACAAAAGGTCAAATATAGTAGCAGCGATCTCGCCAAGAAATTTTTCATCCAAGTCTATTTACAATGAAATTAGCATATACGTTGCCTTAAGAAATTGCATTTTTATAATTATACACGTTCGATGTAAAGTTTTACCAAAATTTAAACAGTTGAGCATTCAAAGCCATCAACACATTTTGCGTAAGCGTCAATTTACACAAGCGATCTTGCCAAGATATTTTTTCTTCCAAGTCTATTTCCAATGAAATAGACTTGCCTTGAGAAACTGCATTTTTATAATTGTACACGTTCCATGTAAAGTTTTCCCGAAATTCAAACAGTTGATCGTTCAAAGCCATCAACGCATTTTGCGTAATCGTCAATTTACGCAAGCGATCTCGCCAAGATATTTTTTCATCCAAGTCTATTTCCAATGAAATTAGCATATACATTGCCTTAAGAAATTGTATTTTTATAATTATACACGTTCCATGTAAAGTTTTACTGAAATTCACAGTTGAGCATTCAAAGCCGTCAACGCATTTTGCGTAACCATCAATTTACGCAAGCGATCTCGCCGAGATATTTTTATATATATTCATCGTAGGTCACATATTTACTTTACGAAAAATATAGTAGGTACTATCATTTGAACGTGAAGGCAATGAGAGACTTCGAGATTTAACCATAACCCAAATTTTCCTCGGACTCGCATTTAAGCCAAGGGGTGATTTTTCATGATAGATTTTGACAAAAAACTTCGGCTTGTATTCGGGCAGATACGGTAATATTTCTGATGGTAACGAAAGGGTTAATTCCAGAAAACGCACCAATGGCGGTAAGTCACAAATATCAGAAAGAACGATGGTATTACAGTTGCAGTGTCCCTCAAACATGACCAGAACTAAATTTAATGTATTTTCTTAATGATTATGCAAAGTGCACAATGACATCCCCTAGTTATAACCGAGAAAATCACGAATGTGTTAATGCCACTTATTCTTGAAAACTTTACAGTGGCAAGTAGGTAAACATTCAAAATTTTAATACAAAATTAATGGTGTTCTAAACTTAGTTGTCATTCGGGAAGTATCAATTATCCAAAAAAGTATATTTTGATGTAAAATATATGTTTATGTAGAATGATGATGCACATAATAATTGTATTATTTTAAATGGGAAGTGATGTTTCTTACTATAATAAATGTCTTCTGTACATTTAGAAAAGTAATAATTAATCTTGTGTTAATTATTCTGGCTATGAAGCTTATCCTGAAAATTTTCTTATTTTCCTTCTTAGCTCACCTCCAACATTTGCAAACCCAGCTGCTAAATCAGCCAACTGGAGATTTAGAGAAGTTACGTAGGCAGAAAGAAATGATGGAACAGGCCTTGAGCCAAAAGGTTTGTTTGTTTATCCTTTAGTAATTTCTAGCTGATTAATTCTTTAAATTGCATTTTGTTCATATGCTGATTTTATAACTTGAATGCAATAAATTGAATGATCCACATATTTGGTATTTACTGGGCTAAGTGCCAAAGTTCATTTTTGTCTTCCTTGAAGCAAGAAATACTAACGGGAGAAATTTTACCTTTCATGACTGGAAAAAGTTGACCCCACCTCCTATAGGAACATTTGAAAATGAAAAGATTTTCTATTTTAATAAATTTTGATAATGGAACATAGGGTTTAATTTAAAATATCATATTTACTTATGCATTGGGTGCATTCGTTTTTCAAATTTGGTACAGTCAAACCTCAATTTAGCACCGCTATTTGTTCAACACTGAAATGGGCACTAAAGCAGGGTTGGCATTAAATCGAGCCACCCTCATGAACTAATAGAAAATAAAATTTTCAAATAAAATCATCTTATAAGAAAAATATCAAAGAATTATGTACCATATCTGCCCGAATAGAAGCCAACCCCCAAAAATTTCCACAATTTTTTGACAAAAACGTAAATTTCGTAGATTTTATGCTGAAGTGTCCCGGGCATTGGTTCTACGACAACTCGTCGCAGTCAATTCGTCGCAGGACAAACTTGTCGTATGTCAATTCATCTCAGGACAAACTCATCGTGCATTGCTGTCATGCGACGAATTGACGTGCACGAGTTGTTTTGCGACGAATTGACGCACAATGAATTGACTGCGACGAGTTGACGGTATACCGTCAGGAATTCATGCACGGCTTAGAATACATTATTCGAGATTGAAGGAATGAGTGGGAAATGGTTTAGTTGTTGACATTTTGAAATATTACTCCAATTAATAATTTTGCGTTGTTGAATAATGTTCCACATTCAATGACAATAATTTCATTCATCTTCATTTTCACAAAAGGTCAAATATAGTAATAGTGATCTCGCCAACATAATTTTTCATCCAAGTCTATTTCCAATGAAATTAACATTTACATTGCCTTAATAAACTGCATTTTTATAATTATACATGTTCCATGTAAAGTTTTACCGAAATTCAAACAGTTGAGCATTCAAAGCCGTCAATGCATTTTGCGTAATCATCTGCGTAGTCAAAACACGCAAATAATGTGACCACTCAAATAATGTGAAAAACCCAGCCTTAAACGGTAACAAAGCACAGGTAGTGCTAAATTCAATATTCTAGCCTTGATAATTATTCATTAATATTCATCGTAGGCCAAATATTTACTTTACGAAAAATATAGTACAGGCAGACCTCATCTTTTGCGGTGGTTACATTCCTGAAAACACCGCAAAAGTTGAATTCGTGAAAGAGATGTAATTAAGGCTATGGGAAGTACAGGGTTTGGTTCTCATCCCAGCAAAAACGGATCATTTGTCCTCTGTATTGGTGACCGCAGAAAAATAGGGAAAGAGATGGAAAAATTAACTTCAGTGAAAGTGAGACTTAAACAAGTTAAAAGAAGATGAAAAAAGTATCAGAAAATAATGTCTTATTTAAGTTCCGTAGAGAAAAATAGAGAAAAATAGTGGAGGTTGCCTAACTTGCAGGGGCTAATTCATCAAATATGGCAGACTGCGTCTTTCTTGAGGGTTACATTCCTGAAAAACTCCGCAAAACTCCACCCTAATAAATGATGCACAAAACGCAAGGCTTAGGCATTTGAACTATGTCAAACCTGAGCAAATAACCCAATGATCCTGGAACGGAAGGGCTAAGAGTTGAGTCTTTCCCCTCGGGACTTCCCTGTCATAATAAAGACAGAAGGCTCCTGAACGGTGATGCCAGCTTATATTCTGTAACTTTTCACGTGCAAAGAGACAAAAGTGTGGGAGGATTGCATCCTAAAAATATTTAAAAGTATATATAAGACACGTACACATGTCTTATATATAAATATATATACAGTAAAACCTCTACCTTACGAACTTCCTTAGAACAAAAAACTCTGTATAACGAAAATTATCATCGGTCCTGAAAAATTCACTAATAAAACTATATAGAAAACCTCTATATTACGAACCTCCGATAATTACGAAACCTCCCAATTACGAAATAATAATCGTACCCGTTCCACTAAAAACAAACCTCCATATAGCGAAATTAAAAAAAGAATATTGTACGCGCTGTTGTAAAGCAGAAATCAATGTAACTATGCGGGTGTTAACGCTGTTATTACGACCACGCCTGAATGACTCAAAACGTAGTAGGTATTTGTTTTAATTTCAAGCATTTCGAGTGATAAGGTGGACAGGCAGACGTTGTCTTTCACGGCTTTATCTATTGCATATTTTAATCTTTTGTGGCTCCTCATTTGTGACCATTTTTGTCTTTCGCGATCTTACGTTTCGCTCTTTCGCGGAGAAAAATCATGGAAAAGGCTACGCGAAATTTTTATATGTGGAATGAATCGCACTTCCTCACGTTTTCTCTCATAGTCAGGCCTGAAACAATATTGTTGCGTTATTCTAATTTGTAAAAATATTTACGTAAGTGCATTATGCACGTAGTGAAGCTGCGTGCGTGCATCTGTCCGTGCGTATGAAGCCTCGCGTAATTATATCGTCGTGCTTCTCGAGAACTTCGTCGTAAAGATATGCGGTAAATGGCGTTTTGTTTCTACCTGCTATTAGGTCCCAGGAAAAATATTTTCATTTGCTAAAGTGTCCCGGGTTTGAATCCAGGAGACAATTATATTTTCCCATAAGTTTATACGGGATTTTCGATTTTTCAGAGTGCAAGGTTTTTTCCTTCATTAATTAAAATACGTAAATATGGACCGATTTTCTTCTTTTTTTGCTTTATTCAACGGCTAAAGCTCTATACTATCTTATTCTTATGTTTTTGATGGCAGGGAAGTCTCGAGGGGAAAAACTCAACCCTCAACTCTTGACCCTTCCTATTCAGGATCATTGAGGTATTTGCTCAGGTTTGGCATAGTTGAAACGCTTAAGCTTTGCGTTTTACGCATCATTTATTATTGGTGGAGTTTCGCGGAGTTTTTCAGGAACGTAACACCACGAAAAAGAAGGGTTCTGCCATATTCGGAAATTAGTTCCTTCGAGTTAGGCAACCTCCGTTCATTTTTCTCGATTCTACTACGGAACTTAAATAAGATTTTATTTTCTTATACTTTTTTCATCTTCTTTTATCTTGTTTGTCTTTCATTGAAGTACATTTTTCCGTCTCTTTCTGTGTTTCTTTGCGGTCACCAATATAGAGGACAAATGATCTGTTCTGGCTGGGATGGGAACTAAATCCTGTATTTCCCATTGCCTTAATTACTTCTCTTTTGCGATTTTGTCTTTCGTGGTACTTTCAGGAACGTAACCCCCGCGAAAGACGAGGTCGGCGGTAACTATAATTAAGTATGATAATTTATTATAAACACGTAATAAAATATGAATTCTTTCTCATGAATAAATTTTTCTCTAGATAGGTTCTCATTAGTAGCTCTTTGTGGTCATCGTTTAAAACCAACTGTATACGTAACTTTAATTTAAATAAAGGACTTAAAAATATTTTTTCATCAATATTTTTTGTGCTACATTTTCATTTACTTTTATTTTTCTGTTTGTTGATATACTATCGTCTCTAATATACACAGCATTAAAAATAGCAAAATTGGCCATTTAAAAATCTCTGATTACTGAAAAAGTAAATTTAGTATAAAGTAATCCAAGTCTTGATAAATAATAATGATAAAGCTCAGTAGCTCTACATCAGAAATTGCCACATCGTATAGATTGTTTTTACCATGAAAATTGATCTATGTTACAGGAATTAAAAAATAATATATTACTTTTTATCATAAAGTGACTATTTTGGAAACATTCTTTAATTAAAATATTCGTGTTGAACTAAATTATAACCAACAATAATATGCTAATGTGTGTATACAATGAATCTGAAAAAACCTCCATACAAAGAACCTCCTTACAACAAAGTGCCAAGAATTGGGTCCCTTCAATTTCGTTATAAAGAGGTTTTACTAAATACACACACACACACTACACATCTATTCTTTAAATTACGTGAATACTTTTACATATCAGAATAATGTAACAATATTTTTCAGGCCTGACTATGAGAGAAAATGTGAGGAAAACGCGATTCATTCCATATATAGAAAATTTCGTGCAGCCTTTCCCGTGACTTTTTCTGCGAAAGAGCGAAACAGAAGACCGCAAAAGACAAAACTGGTCGCAAATGTGGATCCTCGAAAGATCGAAACACGAGAAAGATAGAGCCGCGAAAGACGAGGTCTGCCTGTACTATCATTTGAACGCGACAGCAATGAGAGATGTGCTGCCATCTATGCCAGTGCTAGAATCGGTCATAATGTTTTCCTCTCGCAATACGCGGGTGCAAGGCACACATGCAACCAATACCAAAGGGCAGTGTTTTCTTCTTTTCCATTTTCTTTTCTCAGATCTTGATTTTTGCTTTCCCACCTTTACCCACTGATTTTTATCACCCCTTAGCACCATGAAACTTCTCCCCACTCTCTCACTTTTCTGTCAAGGCACGGGCCCCCAATCATTCAGTGTCGTCGTATGGTCAGCTCTACAGAAATAATTGTTTACTCCCAATTTTTTATAGGTATGGTAGCTTTTCTTTCTTTATTGGCTGTATTTTATAACATTGAGCTTAGAATATATAAGTACACTTTATATCGCATATAAGGCTGGCACAACGATGAATTGCATCGAGTTAAACTTTAATAAAATGCACAAGTATGAGACTTACTTTGCATATGCTCTTCTGTAAATTATAGTAAATGTGATAACAATTTACCCGGAAATAAATGGTAGTCTAAATTTTATTCGTTGAATCGTACCCTTACGAAATCGTGACCTATCAATAACAAACTTAATGCTACGCTATTATAATATACAATCAAATTTATATGTAAATATTATTAAGGGAAAAGTTGCCTTATTGGTAAAAAATCAGGAGGAATCTAGAAAAAAGCCTGGAATGCAAACATGGAACGATTCTTCATCGACATCAGGTCAAGAGAATGGGAAACTTTCCTTCGGAGGATGGAGTATTGGTATGACCCCTGGAAATGTAAATATTATTAGAATTTATTAGTGAAAGTACTATAGAGACATCTTGTGATCGGTACTCATATTCATACTAAGATCTACTCTACAGTAATCATACTTTTGGACTCAGTTGCAGCGCAAGATACGCATTTTCCCAGCACTGCTTAAAACGATGCAACCACTCACAACTGTACACTAAGTCTGTGATGCCCATCTGATCTCGCATTTCTCCCATTAATTTTGCCTGCTTCTTAATCACTTCATGAATTGCTGTACTGGTTGTTGCATTCACTAGCCCTATCCAAAGTGTAGCAAATCCAGATTCAAATGTGGTTGTCTGTTATGACAAGTAAAGATTTTCTTTTAAGCTTTCCTTTGTTGAACTAAAATACATTAGGTGTTAATTTGGAAAACCAATTTAAAAAACCATGACATAATGTCGCAAAACATTTAGTGATGAACAAGTAATGGGTATAAAAATAAATTTTTATAATTAACTTTTGTATTTTAACATTTATTATACTCGTTACTTCAAATTTGGTGAAATTTCCTGCATAAGTTACCTTTTACTGGTAGAGGCAGTGTTATATTCAATTGATCTGGATATCAAGGCTGAAGACATTTCTTGTCGTGTACAAATCAACGAAGTGCAACACGAATAATATCAAAGGTAAGTAATCGGTACTATTACACAATCATTATGGGTGTAAACGTCCTTTGATTGCTTTTAATACGAGAGAGAGGGAGGGAGGGAGAGTGAGAGAGGGAAATGACTTTCAATACAGTTAATGTTTCTGATGCCAATTGGATCTCCATGAATAGCTTGAAAGATCGAATCTTTACTCCCGTTGATATTTCAGTGGGCATTACACTAGTAAGGTTGTAAAGGAGAAATATAAGCCTCTGATTCCCATTAAAAGCTTACCCATATGAAAGCCTTAAGCTGGTTGTCTAGGCAGCCAATTGTTGGACCCAGGAAAATCACCACTTTTTTTCGATAAAAACTATAAATTTACGCTAATTCTACTCGGATTAAAATTCTGTCTTCAAAAATAAGAAACTACAATTTATATCCTATTCGATAGTTTGTCTCGAGTTCGTATCTTGACAGGAAGTAATTTTAAAATGCAAATATAAAAACCTCTACACTAATTTACATGCTTTCTTATGGGCAAAAAATGGGGCATAAAGAGGCCAAAATAGCCCCTCAAAGTGGGAATTTCAAAAGTTTCGAATTTTTTCCTTCGGTTGTGACCAAAAACCTATAATCCTACGAAATTTAAAGTTTCTAGCACATCTGGAAGTGCCTCATAATTTTGTATCCTGCCAAAGTGGTTACTAACAGCTATATATATATATATACTAGTTAATGTGTGCTTGCATTCTGCAAGCATTTTTAAAGTTTGGCATTTTTGCAATTTCAAATTATTCCCAATCAATTTTGTACAAAATCATATAACCGTATCAAACCTCGACTTTGTAGCTCATTTAGAAGTGCATTATAATTTTATTCGTCACATAGGACAATTATTTGGCAAAACTGTCGCTAAGATTTCGAATTTTTACGATATCGGATTTCCTCTATGTTGTAACTAAAAACCCATAATTCCGCCAAATTTCATGTTTGTATCTGATTACGAATTGCCATATAATTTTCACACGTATGGGGCATAAATAGGGCAAAACCATCCTTAAAATTTGGAATTTTTTCAGTATTTTATTTATCTTCGGTTGCAGTGAAACTTTTATAATCATGCCAAATTCAAATCTCTAGGTCAAATGGAACTGCCTCATCGTTTTTGTTGAATTGTATTTGAACCAAGTTGTTTACGAAGAAAATAAATTGCGGTAAAATTTGAAACAAGGATGTTTACGAAGAAAATAAATGGAATCATTTTGGGGGGCATGACTAGACCCCCGGTATATCCGAATCCGTGGTATAGTGAGGCGTGTTATAATGGAGTTTTACTGTATTTACGAGTTTCGAATAATTATCCTTCAGTGAAGCAGTGTGGCGAGCGTTGGCAGACGTTGTGATGCATGCTATCAGCTGACCGTGCATAAAATGATAACGCTAACTGTTCCAACGTCCTTTAGTCTCATTTGTTACATTTCGGCCCTTTATGTGAAGTGGGCTCGCAAATTTGATTGCGTGTCTTGTGCAGTGTAGGGAAATGCTACAGTGACTGACGAGTAAGAACATACATCCCAAGTTTTAATAACATCGCCGCCTCGATGTAATATTAACATTGTTGTGAATAAGACTTTCCTTTTTTTGGAGGATTGTCTTCCTTTCTGGTTAACAAGGTAAATATGGCTGTGGTAAATGCGGGTGGCCCAACAAGCTAACGCATCATGTTAGTGAGCGAGCGCCTGCGAATTGAAACGTAAAAAAATCCGTGTTCACATGATGACGTCATCGCAACTCTCGTGAGGTACGTAACAGATTAGGACATTTAAGGTGGACTGACAAAACAGCACGACTATTTATCAATTCTTTTGAGTTTATTTAATGTAGTAATAATGCCAGTATGTGTTGTGCCATTGATGGTTAGATTGAATTAATATTACAACTCCAACAAATGAAATATTCTCGAGTCACGGTGTAAACGTACCTGAAATCGTGGCGATGCCCCGCAAGGGACCAGAATTGTGTCCCTTAATTGCGGGCAATTCACTAAATCGAGGAACACTAAATTGGGTCATACAATACATTATTTATATGGAGCTTTGGCCGGGGCCACAAAAAAACCACCTTAAATGCAGGTAACCTTAAATGGGAGAACCTTAAATCGGGATTCCACTGTATTTGGTTTTTTGCAATGAGTTTTATACATGAATATGCATAAGAGAGATTGGTTTTGGAATTTTGGTTCTGGATGAAGAAGCATGAAAGGGTATGGGTATCGCAACCCCCGTTTCACTATGTAAAACAGGGTTCACATAACGCAGATTCACATTACACAGTGCTTTTCCAGATCGCATCCCCTGCATTATAGGAGGGCCAGGTGTATATTATGTTACATATAAAAACATTAAATTACCATTTCAATAAATAAAAATCTGATGTGGCCAACACGACTTTCTCCATATTTGGGGTATAGATATTTAAATTATTATGAATGGCATAATGAGGCAAAATTATCATTTCGTATTGTAAAAGAATACAATCGTCCTTATTATAAATTATATTTTGAATGTTTACAGAATTCACCGCTACATGGTGGTGGTGCTGTATACTGGTATTAAGAAAAAGCAAAATATCTCCGAAATTCATGGTTCTATGAACATTTGTTTCAAACAAAACTTGGAAGAAATGTTATTCTCTACAACTTCGGTCCTCACGAAGATTACCAATAATGATGATTTTAAGGAGATATTTGACAGAAACCGAAAAACCGATTATTTATAAATAATTCCTAAACAATAACTGATATGGGAAATTGTTTGAAATAAAAGATGTAGGAAATTATATTTTCTACATTTTTTGTAATGGTTAATGTATACAATAATGTGATATTATTCAAGAAATATCGCAAATACCGAACCGGGTTTCGAATAAACCTCGACTACCGGTTAACCGGAATGTCCAAAAACTAATCAGTTCTTTGTGCTCATGCTAAAGTGTTATATGTATATGAAATTTGGTATTAATATGAAAAGTACTTCTTGAGTTAGAGCACCCACAATCACATACATCCACATGGACACAGACATCATTCCGAAAATAGACTAAACGTGTTCTAGAGACCTCAAAACGTGTATTTCCGTTGAAAACTCAGTCGATTTTTTTTGTGATCACAATACTTTCCCATTACTATGTATGGAGAAAGTAAAAATATCTGATGTGGCCAACACGACTTTTTCCATATTTGGGGTGTAGTTATTTAAATTATTATGAATAGCGTTATAAGGCAGAATTATTATTTCCTATCGTAAAAGAATGCAGTCGTCCTTATTGCCGTAAATTAGGTATATTTTGAATATGTTTACAGAATTCACCGCTACATGGTGATGATGCTGTATACTAGAAAAAGGAAAATATCTCCGAAATGGATGGTTTTGCGAAAATTTGTTTCCAACAAAACTTGGAAGAAATATTATTCTCTACAATTGTGGTCCTTACGAAGATGACCAATTACGATGTTTTTAAGGAGATGTTTGACGGAAACCGAAAAACCAGTTATTTATAAATAATTCCTAAACAATAACTGCTATGGAAAATTGTTTCAAGTGAATGTTGTAAGAAATTACATTCTATATAGCCTTTGTATAGAACTGTATATACAATAATGATGTTTTAACGGAGATATATCGCAAAAACCGAATCGGGTTTTGAATAAACCTTGACTTCCGGTTAACCGTTATTATCCAAAAGCTAATCAGTTCTTTGTGCTCATGCAAATGTGTTATATATGAAATTTGGTAATGATATGGCACGTACTTTTTGAGTTAGAGCGCCCACAGTTACATACGCACACACAAACAGACATCATTCCGAAAATAGTCTAAACGTGTTCTAGAGACCTCAAAATGTGTATTTCCGTTGAAATCTCGAAGTCGATTTTTTTTGTGATCACAATACTTTCCCATTACTACGTATGGAGAAAGTAAAAAGGTTAATTTGCTGGTGCAATATGAAAAAGCATGTTTTATTTCTTGAGGTTTATTTACAACTTAAAATTCCCTTTAAAATTATTAATAAAATTATATAGGTTAAAGTAGTTTATTCAATAATTAATTTAATAATTTTTTTCTCAATGAAAAAATTGTTTTCTCACTTTGAGTGCAGTTTTAATAAAAGTGTATATACACTAAAATGCGTTTTACTAAATTTTATTTTTATCTTTTTCATCTTATAACTGTTATTAATAATGCATTTTTTACATGTTTGAGAAATAATTATGGAATATAGAATTTAACAAATTTGGAATAATTATTGTAATGCAGGACAAATGCATAACGAAAAATTTACAATTTATGTGACTGATGAACTTGTCACTGAGTTCAGTAAAACCTCTTTATAATGAAATTGAAGGGACCTAATTTTTGTCACTCTGTTGTAAGGAGGTTCTTTGTATAGAGGTTTTTTCAAGATCACCATATTTGCACTTATCGTATTTACCAGAAAGGAAGACGACCTCGAATTTAAGATGACCCCTAAAAAAAAAGGTCCATTTACGAGAAACTTTTAAATAATAACACACTAAAAGCATAAATAAAAAATCGGTACAACATACATTGTACAAACTTTCTCATATAATAATGCGTCATTTAGTTATCTTTAGAAAATCGTATCAGCCTGTTTTTAGAAAATCCAATTTTTGTTAAAGTTTCCTAAGAATAAGCTAGCCTTATATTCATTCATTGAGAAAAATGAAATGTGTAATATTATTGCAGAAGTATACTCAAGTAATTGTACATAATTTGATCAAAATCGTTCAAGCCATTTTTGAGAAAATCAAATTATTCTTAAAGTTGCATAGAATAAACTAGCCTTATTTTCATTTTTTTGAGAAATATTAACTATACGGTATTACTGAAAACGTAAATTCAAATAACTGAACGAAATTTGATCAAAATTGTTAGACGTTTTTGAGAAAATAAAATTCTTGTTAAAAATGCGTACAATAAACTTCCCTTAATTATTGAGCAATGTCAACCATTTCTCCATAGACTCTGCTCAGTATGATAAAATGCCTAAGTACGAGATTTCATTCATTTTCGCTCTACCGTTTAGGCTCCAGAGCCAGTAACAGACAGACAGACGGCATTGCAAAAACCACTTTTTCGGATTGAGCAACACGTAAAACGTATATTTCCGTAAAAATCTCGAGGTCGAATTTTTTCGCAATAACAATACTTTCTCAATACTTCGTATGAGAAAGTAAAAAGGCATTGGCTTTGACATCTAACAATTATTCCTTTAGGTAGCAGTTCCCTAAGCATTGTTTTGTGTTTTACAATGACATACGGCGGCAACTTCGTGCCATCCGCTAACTCAGCCAGCATTACCGTAACGCGTAATTTTTCATTCCCGGAAGTTTTTATAGTGACACTATATCTTTGGGGTAACTTATTTTAAACTTAAAAATAATGACTAGTTTTCCCTTCACATTAAAACTTGGCGAAGTGAGTACTAAAGGAGTGCTTTCATAAATGTTATACTCTTTAAAATTCAGGTGTACTTTCGTCTGCTGCTGGAGCACCAATCGAAAGGTAGCAGATTTTTAAATTCTAATACATAGACATATTTAAAATGTAACAATATACCTCAAATACGGCCGCCGTCTATATAGTCGCACATATCAGATTTCCTACCCAGCTGTAAACACACCCCTTCCATCAGTACCCCGGAGGTAATCTTTCATACTTTGTGCAACTTTATGAACTATGATACGAATTTTTAATGTATTATAATAATTAATTAAATGTAATGTATTGTTGTATGCATTTATAAATGCGTTTTCATGGACATATACTCAAAATCCGGGTATTCCGTGTTGTGTTTAAAATGCACGACTTTTTCCCACCTAAAACTTCATACTCGATTTTAAGACGATCCCTAATTTTTTTGTGGACATTTTTTGTAAAAAACCTCATCTTCCTTTCGGGTAAATACGGTAATTATTATTGTTATTGTTTGTAATTTATATCAACACTAAACATTTTGTAAAAGGATGTTTCCACTAAGTTTATTTTATGACAAAAACAATATAAATAATATGTATTTTGTCATTCCTATGAGTCTGTGCTACAGAGCTATCCCTATTAATAATCTAAACTTGGATAACTTTCTACTGACTTTACATATTTAAAATATTAGAATGGGCATGTGCATTAGAAACAATAGTACATCAATAAATAGACAAATATTAGAAAACTAATAATGCACTAGTAATAATAAAGTAATAATGTTTTTAGGGTGGATAGATTCCACCTAGCTTGAAATTTTTGTAGTCATCCATTGGAGGCCTGGAAATTATCTATGCCATTTTAATTGACAAATCTCTTGCGTGTTGCTGCAAAATCAGTCCTGATATAGGAATATTTGAGGCTCTTGACTTTATTACCCATTCTGGAAGTTGGCGCCATTGGCCATGCATAAGATTAAACGTATGCTACAATGCATTTATTAAGCTACAAAATGTTTTTATTTGAACGAAATCTGCCCAACAGTTTATAAGTTAAGAACATTTGTTTGAAATCAAACATTTTTTATTTAAATATCATACATTAAATCCGGCCATGAGCGCCCAACACAGGATTTAAATTCGTACGATAAAGGTTAAATACTCAAAAGATATATGGTATGTATTAGCATTTATAATTACCGTATTACCGATTGTAAGCCGACCCCCACTTTTCACAAGGAAAAATTTTGATTTTAAAGTGCTTAGACAGCTGGGGTCATTTATTTCAAAATACCAACAAGTATGAACGCCTCAGATTTTCAGTTCATAATTAAATAAAGTGTATTAACTAAAATTACGGCGGCATAAAATACGTTTTAATCACTTATTCATAACAAATCCTGCTAAAAGAATAACTTGACCTCGTTATCCCCCGGGATCTTATTCTCATAAATCAAATACGGACACCGTATTACATAACATACGTTAGTATTACACGAGTATCACCTGGGCATTCCTTTTTACTTTCATTCTTAGTAATTTGACCTCGTTATCCCACGGGATCTTATTCTCGTCAATCAAATATGGACACTGTATTACATAACATACGTTTTTACTACACAAGTATCATCTGGTCATTCCTTTTCACTTTCTTTCTTAAATTATTCTCCCAAGTTGGCTGCTATGCCCCTAATGCATGAGGAAGTTACTATTCGCTCAGGAAATCCCAATACGCGCATGCTATGTAGACACAATGAAACAAGATAGGTAGAGGAGGGAGAGGAGGGGGTAGGAAAGGCAAATGTTTCGATTCAAGAGTAAAATGAAACATTGTGTACATGTGTAGCTTCTTACGCATACGAGCGCTATCGCTGCGGTTTTTTTACGATTTTGACGCGCCACGTATTATTTACATAATTTATTTCTTTGTAGGTGTTCAGTCATTTTGATTCTTTTTTGCATACATTTAAAGTAGATAGTTTACTTCCACTTTAATATACTTATATCTCACATTATAATGTAACTACGGACATAAATTCATTGACTACTTTTTTTAAACCGATTCTAAGCCGAGTGGTGATTTCTGCAATGGAAAAAAGGTAAAAAAGACCAGCTTACAATCAATTAAATATGGTAATTTGTACTTAATCATACATATTTATACTTACTTAAAAAGGAAACGATTACAATCTGCAAAAACACAAGCACGTATCATCAGCATATCATGATCGTTATTGAGACTGGTGAGTCCTAGTAGTGGTCGAAATTGTATCTTTACCATGTAAATAGATGGCATTGTTATATATGGCGTCTGCTTTATATAAGTGCATAAAATGCATTAGCATTTACTTTTTATTTATAAATGTCGCTGTATAGAGGTTCATTTTTAGTGGAAGGGTGCAATATTTATTTTGTAAATGAGAGGTTTCGTAATTATTGGAGGTTCGTATTATAGAGGTTTTCTATATAGTTAAGCTCATGAAATTGTCTGGACCAGCACTGCATTTCGTTATACGGAGTTCTTCGTTCTAAGGGAGTTTGTAAGGAAGAGGTTTTACTGTATTAGTTTTGATTTAACAGATCTTGAGACGACATGAGAGTATGGTACTCAAAATTATATTAACATACCAAAATTTCTGATGTAGCGATTTTTCACCCAATTCGTACTTATATGATAGCACTTAACGAATCACAACGTATGAACATGCACGTTCGAATAATGTCGATATTCGTATTATCGCAGACATAATGGCTGTACATCTCCATGCTGTGCTTGGACAAGTAGCACCCTGCCTTATATACCTGAAATATCCCTTTTATTTTCTAACTTATCCCCTTTCCTACCATTATGTAATCTGCCAAGAGAGTTAACCAATACAAAATCTTGGAGACATCTGTTTGAAAGGCCCACCTGTCATCATATCTCCCCTCTTACACAAAACGCCTTCTTGCCAATGTCACGTGCGTGTTCAGGCCGTTATTCAATTATTAGGGTTTGCTACATAACCAATTCTCCCCCAGCACCAAGGGACTCAGAATCTCCCCCAAATCATGAAGACTGTATTGCTTTTTTTATAAATTTAAGGATCTCTCCAGTGCCTCCATTATGTAGTGAACCCTAATTTTTGATACATGGACTCCAACTGATATGCTATATCTAAGGGTATTATGGAATTAAAGCCATACACCACTTTCATTTAACCACATTTATACATAATTAACACATTGAGCAAATACAATGTTAACGATATGAGAGGAAGTCTTGTCTCGAGTTCGAGGTCAGTAATATTGCTTAGATATAGTTACGATAACTACTTCACACTGCTTGTCCATCACGGCACACACAAAGTCTTGTGCAGCTCATGAAATCTACCTCTGGCTGGTTGAGCATTCTCTTGAACCTATCTCTTGTATTGCTGGCGAAGGTATCTTCCTCCTTCCCTCGTATCAGAGCGTTGCATAACAGCCTGAACACATGGTCACATGACGTCAGCAGGAAGGATATTTTTGCAGAGGGGAGGGGATATGACGTCAGGCGAACCTTTCAAACAGGCATCTCCAAGATTTTGTATTGGTTAACTCTCTTGGGGGAGATTACATCATGGTAGGAAAGGAGATAAGTTAGAAAATAAAGGAGATATATATATATATATATATATATATATATATATATATATTTACTAGTTAATGTGTGCTTGCATTCTGCAAGCATTTTTAGCATTTTTACAATTTCAAATTATTCCCAATCAATTTTGAACAAAATCATGTAACTGCATCAAATTTCAACTATGTAGCTCATTTAGAAGTGCATTATAATTTTATTCGTTGCATAGGGCAATTATGTGGCAAAACAGTCACTAAGATTTTGAATTATTACGATATCGGATTTCTTCTTTCTATTGTAACTAAAAACCCATAATTCTGCCAAATTTCATGTTTGTATCTTATTAAGAATTGCCGTATAATTTTCACATTGGTGTGGGGCATAAATAGGGCAAAACCACCCTCAAAATTTGAAAATTTCGCTGTATTTTATTTTATCTTCGGTTGCAATGAAATTTCTACATTGGTGCCATATTTCAAGTCTGTAATTCATATGGAGCTGCCTCATCATTCTTGTTCTCGTATGGAGCAATACTGGGGCAAAAGAGCTCCAAAAATGGGGATTATTACAATATAGGATTTCCTTCATTAGGCATAGTTTAACATTAATGGCTTTAAAATATAAGCCTCTGATTCCCATTAAAAGCTTACCCATATGAAAGCATTAAGCCTGTTGTTGCCTAGGAAGCCTATTGTTAGACCCAGAAAAATTACCACTTTTTTGCGATAAAAACCTTACTTTTATGCTAATTCTACTCGGATTTAAATTCTGTCTTCAAAAATAAGAAACTACAATTTATATCCTATCCGACAGTTTAAGTCTCGAGTTCGTATATTGACGGGAAGTAATTTTAAAATGCAAATATAAAAACCTCTACACCAATTTACATGTATTCTTATGGGCAAAAAATGGGGTAAAAATGGGCCAAAATAGCCCCTCAGAATAGGAATATTGCCAGTTTCGGATTTTTTCCTTTGGTTGTGACAAAAAACCTATAATCCTGCCAAATTTCAAGTTTCTAGCACATCTGGAAGTGCCTCATAATTTTGTATCCTCCTATATATATGATATATCTATAATATATAAATGCTTCTTACACATGATATATATATCTATAATATATAGATGCTTCTTACACATGATATATCATATATATAGGAGGATACAAAATTATGAGGCACTTCCAGATGTGCCAGAAACTTGAAATTTGGTAGGATTATAGGTTTTTGGTCACAACCGAAGAAAAAAATCCGAAACTGTCGAAATTCCTATTTTGAAGGGCTATTTTGGCCCCTTTTTGCCCCATTTTTTCCCCATAAGAATACATGTAAATTGGTGTAGGGGTTTTTATATTTGCATTTTAAAATTACTTCCCGTCAAGATATGAACTCGAGTCTTAAACTGTAGGATAGGATATAAATTGTTGTTTCTTATTTTTGAAGACAGAATTCAAATCCGAGTAGAATTAACGTAAATTTATAGTTTTTATAGCAAAAAAGGGGTAATTTTTCTTGGTCTAACAATAGGTTTCCTTGGTAACAAGCTCTATCCTTTCATATGGGTAAGCTTTTAATGGGAATCAGAGGCTTATATTTTAATGCTGTTAATGTTAAACTACACCTAATGAAGGAAATCCGATATTGATATAATCCTCATTTTTGGGGCTGTTTTGTCACACAACACAAAAGGCGATGCAGCTGCGTAGGACACAGAGACTTGAAATTTGGGACGGTTATAGAAATTTCATTGCAACCTAATATAAAATTATAAAATTACTAAAAATCTCATTTTAAGGGGCGGTTTTGCCCCTTTTCTGCCCCATGCGAGAACAGAAAATGCGAGGCAGCTTCATAGGACCTAGAGACTTGAAATTTGGCACGATTATAGAATTTTCATGGCAAACTAAGATAAAATTGAAAAATTGAAAAAATTGGAATTTTTAATGTGTGGTTTTGCCCCTTTTCGGCCCCATACAAGTGTGATAATTATAAGGCATTTCTTAATGAGATACAAACTTGAAATTTGGCAGAATTATTGGTTTTCAGTTACAACAGATGGAAAAAATCTGAGTGTGTAATAATTCATAATGTTAGGGACTGTTTTGTTCCATTATTGCCCCATACGAGGATTAAAATTATAAGGCACTTCTAAATGAGCAACAAACTCCAAATTTGACATGGTTATATGATTATGTACAACATCGATTGGGAATAATTTGAATTTATAAAAATGCTAAAATTTGAAAATGCTTGCAGAATGCAAGCACATAACAACTAGTATATGATATATCATGTGTAAGAAGCATCTATATATTATAGATATATGAGGATACAAAATTATGAGGCACTTCCAGATGTGCCAGAAACTTGAAATTTGGTAGGATTATAGGTTTTTAGTCACAACCAAAGGAAAAAATACGAAACTGGCAAAATTCCTATTTTGAGGGGCTATTTTGGCCCCTGTTTGCCCCATTTTTTGCCCATAAGAAAGCATGTAAAATGGTGCAGAGGTATTTATATTTACATTTTAAAATTACTTCCCGTCAAGATACGAACTCGAGACTTAAACTGTCGGATAGGATATAAATTGTAGTTTCTAATTTTTGAAGACGGAATGCAAATCCGAGTAGAATTAGCTTAATTTTATAGTTTTTATCGCAAAAAATTGCTAATTTTTCTGGGTCTAACAATAGGTTTCCTTGGTAACAAGCTCTATCCTTTCATATGGGTAAGCTTTCAATGGGAATCAGAGGCTTATATTTTAATGCTGTTAATGTTAAACTACACCTAATGAAGGAAGTCCGATATTCATATAATCCTCATTTTTGGGGCTGTTTTGCCCCATTATTGCCCCATTCGAGAACAAAAAAGGCGATGCAACTGCATAGGACCCAGAGACTTGAAATTTGGCACGGTTATAGAAATTTCATTGCAACCTAAGATGAAATTATAAAATTACAAAAATTCTCATTTTTAAAGGGCGGTTTTGCCCCTTTTCGGACCCATGCGAGAACAAAAAATGCGAGTTAGCTGCATAGGACCTAGAGACTTGAAATTTGGCACGATTATAGAATTTTCATGGCAAACTAAGATAAAATTGAAAAATTGAAAAAATTGGAATTTTTAATGTGTGGTTTTGCCCCTTTTCGGCCCCATACGATTGTGATAATTATAAGGCACTTCGTAATGAGATACAAACTTGAAATTTGGCAGAATTATTGGTTTTTAGTTACAACAGATGGAAAATATCTGAGAGTGTAATAATTCTTAATGTTAGGGGCTGTTTTGGTCCATTATTGCTCCATACGTGAATTAAAATTATAAGGCAATTCTAAATGAACAACAAACTCCAAATTTGACATGGTTATATCATTATGTACAACATCGCTTGGGAATAATTTGAATTTGTAAAAATGCTAAAATTTCAAAATGCTTGCAGAATGCAAGCACATAACCACTAGTATATATATATATATATATATATATATATATATATATATATATATATATATATGAGGATACAAAATTATGAGGCACTTCCAGATGTGCTAGAAACTTCAAATTTGGGGGGATTATAGGTTTTTAGTCACAACCAAACGAAAAAATCCGAAACTCTCGAAATTCCTATTTTGAGGTGCTATTTTGGCCCCTTTTTGCCCCATTTTTTGGCCATAAGAAAACATGTAAATTGGTGCAGAGGTTTTTATATTTACATTTTAAAATTACTTCCCATCAAGATACGAACTCGAGACTTAAACTGTCGGATAGGATATAAATTGTAGTTTCTTATTTTTGAAGTCAGGATTCAAATCCGAGTAGATTTAATGTAAATTTATAGTTTTTATCTCAAAAAAGTAGTAATTTTTCTGGGTCTTACAATAGGTTTCCTTGGTAACAAGCTCTATCCTTTCATATGGGTAAGCTTTTAATGGGAATCAGAGGCTTATATTTTAATGCTGTTAATGTTAACCTACACCTAATGAATGAGATCCAATATTGATATAATCCTCATTTTTGGGGCTGTTTTGCCCCATTATTGCCCAATTCGAGAACAAAAAAGGCGATGCCGCTGCGTAGGAACCAGAGACTTGAAATTTGGCACGGTTATAGAAATTTCATTGCAACCTAAGATAAAATTATAAAATTACAAAAATTCTCATTCTTAATGGGCGGCTTTCCGCTTATCGGCCCCATGAGAGAACAAAAAATGCGAGGCAGCTGCATAGGACCTAGAGCCTTGAAATTTGGCACAATTATAGAATTTTCATAGCAAACTAAGATAAAATTGTGAAATTGCAAAAATTCCAATTTTTAATGTGTGGTTTTGCCCCTTTTCGGCCCCATACGAGTGTGATAATTATAAGGCACATCGTAATGAGATACAAACTTGAAATTTGGCAGAATTATGGGTTTTAAGTTACAACAGATGGAAAAAATCTGAGACTGTAATAATTCTTAATGTTAGGGGCTGTTTTGCTCCATTATTGCTCCATCCGAGGATTAAAATTATAAGGCACTTCTAAATGAGCAACAAACTCCAAATTTGACATGGTTATATGATTATGTACAACATCGCTTGGGAGTAATTTGCATTTGTAAAAATGCTAAAATTTGAAAATGCTTGCAGAATGCAAGCACATAACAACTATAGTCGATCCGAAGTCGGAAGCCTCCTGACCTACTTAGAGCAAGTAGCCAATCACGAACGTTTCCCCTTCCATCGCCCCTCTCAACTTTCGTGCGGGAGTGCAGATACCGATGCGCGCTGCCAGCTCTTGCTCAGCTGATATACTACGCAGTTTCTAAATAAAAAGGAAACGGCGGTAGAAATGGCAACGCAGTACGATGCGATCTCTTCGAGAGCAGGAGTGAGACTGGTTTCCTCCCCACTACCTTCCCAAACAAACAGTCTCCTATTGGCTGCTGCTAACTCGTGTCCGCCCCTTTTTAGAGGCCAGGAGTCTTCCGACTACGGATCGACTATAGTATATATATATATCATGTGTAAGAAGCATCTATATATTATAGATATCTATAATATACAATATTATGAGGCACTTCCAGATGTGCTAGAATCTTGAAATTTGGTAGGAATATAGGTTATTGGTCACAACCAAAGGAAAAAATCCGAAACTGGCAAAATTCCTATATTGAGGGTGTTTTTTGGCCTCTTTTTGCCCCATTTTTGTCCTATAAGAAAACATTTAAATTGGTGTAGAGGTTTTTATATTTATATTTTAAAATTACTTCCCATCAAGATACGAACTCGAGACTTAAACTATCGGATAGGATATAAATTGTAGTTTCTTATTTTTGATGACAGAATTTAAATCCGAGTAGAATTATCATAAATTTATAGTTTTTATCACAAAAGTGGTCTAACAATAGGCTTCCTAGGCAACAGTCTTAATGCTTTCATATGGGTAAGCTTTTAATGGGAATCAGAGGCTTATATTTTAATGCCTTTACTGTTAAACTATGCCTAATGAAGGAAATCCTATATTGCAATAATCCTCATTTTTTGAGCTCTTTTGCCCCAGTATTGCTCAATATGAGAACAAAAAAGATGAGGCAGGTCCATATGAATTACAGACTTGAAATATGGCACCAATGTAGAAATTTCATTGCAACCGAAGATAAAATAAAAAAATTGCAAAAATTCCCTTTCTAAGGGGTGGTTTTGCCCAATTTTTGCCCGATACGAGTGTGAAAATGATACGGCAATTCTTAATGAGATACAAGCATGAAATATGGCAGTATTATAGGTTTTCACTAACAACAGAAAGAAGGAATCCGATACTGTAAAAATTCAAAGTCTTAGCGAATGTTTTGCCACATAATTGTCCTATGCGACAAATAAAATTATAATGCACTTCTAAATGAGCTACAAAGTTGAAATTTAATACAGTTATATGATATTGTACAAAATTGATTGGGAATAATCTGAAATTGTAAAAATGCTAAACTTTAAAAATGCTTGCAGAATGCAAGCACGTTAACTAGTATTATACTGCAATTCTTAATGAGATACAAACATGAATTTTGGCAGAATTATGGTCTTTTAGTTAGGAAGGAATCTGATACTGTAAAAATTCAAAGTCTTAGGGTCTCTTTTGCCCTATTATTGCACCATACGAGGAATAAAATTATATGGCACTTCTAAATGAGCTACAAAGTTGAAATTTGTTAGGGTTATATTATTTTGTACAAAATCGATTGGGAAAAATTTGAAATTGTAAAAATGCTAAATTTTCAAAATGCTTACAGAATGCAAGCACGTTAACTAGTATTATATAGGAGGATACAAAATTATGAGGCACTTCCAGATGTGCTAAAAACTTTAAATTTAGTACATAAGTACAGTAAAACTCGTTTATAACGATCACGCCTAAAACGAAATCTTGGCTATAACGAAGAAATGTCTCGGTCCCTTGAACTTCTCCATAAAGGCATTGGTTAAATTTCTCGGATGTAACGAACACGCATTTTACGAATTCTCGGCTGTAACGAACAAATATTTGGTCCCGTGGCAAAAAATGCCCCATATATAACGAATTTTGGCGAGCAGAGCTATAAGTAATGAATAGTTTCCGCCCGTTTACCGCTCACTTGTTCGTAGAGGTCTCCTTCCTCCATCTACCCCTTCCATACAAATTTCCACGCTCCCTTTGTTTTGAAATTGATATTAAAAATGTGAAATGTTTATGTATATTAATGACCATAATAATAATATTAATTGACCATTTAAAAAATCGTATGTAATAGCAGTCGAACATTTTACATGCCGCGAAGTTGATAAGCATCTCTTTGCATATGTAAGTACGGTATTGAAGTCGACTCACTGCAAATACAGTAAAAGCTGTGTTATTCGGCTATATTGGGGATTGTGGAAAGCCGATTAGGAGAAATATCCAGTTAGGTAAGCGTTTTTCGATTTTGACATCGCAAATTTAGCAATAACCAAACAAAATTGGGCTTAGTTTCACTATCGTACTCCCCAAACATAACTATGCATGGGGTTTGCATTTTCCATTTTAATTCTTCCACACTTAGTTAGATATAGACACTAATTACCCATTCTTATTTAATACGTTGCTACGCTTACATGCAAAACAAAAAGACTATTGAAAAGATTAGGGCGTCCGGAAAGTTTGGGGAGTACGGCAGTGAACCTGTTCCCAAAATTGAATTTATTGGATTATATCTTTCTTATTTATCTTTATTTACTCTATTAGAAAAGGACGAAATTATTTAATTCTTCTGAACATTTCTGTGAAAACCAGTCATATAATATTTTATTCAGTTCCTCCATTTTTGGCTTATAAAGCGTATGATGTTTATTAATTGACTTACTCGTCTCAGAAGATGACACAAATTTCATTAATTTAGCCTTATGAACCTTGATATCGCAGAGCGTGGAAGATCCGATGTTGAATTCTTTTACTATGGCTGCTCTATGTTTTTCCTTTTTCAATTCGTTTGATCAGCTCCAGCTTTTGAGTTAGCGTTAAACCAACCTTTTCTCTCCTGTTTCTTGCTTTTAGGTATTTATTTTGAATCCATATTCAGTGGATGGGTAATTTTTTAAATAATGAAAAGCGATAAAACTGGAAATTGTAGAAGTACACCAAAACATCTAGACAATGCAAATGGCTTACGTAACCAAAAACGCCATGCTTACTGGGCAGCCACAGAAGTATATGGAGTAAATACGTAATATATACATCTTATATTTTAAGAAATTTTAAAGTGGAAGTTGTGGTATTACACATATACAATTCACACAAAAATTCATAAAAAAAGAAAAAGAAATACAAAATCAATTGTATTTGTGTAATTGCCTGTATCTAAGGGTGGCCGGTTCTAAATAGCCGGATAGCACAGCTTTTACTGTATGTGTATATGTGTTATATGGGATGTATAGGCCAAAAACCATGTTTCTCATATATAACGTAGTCACGCTTATAACGAAGCAATGAGTCGGTCCCCTCAAATTCGTAATAAACGAGTTTTACTGTAGGTCTAATGGCAAAACCAGCAGAAAAAATCAAAAATTACAACGGTGTTTACTTTATTGGCCATTAAAGAATATTAAGATTTAAAAAAACATTTCATGGCTTAGGTACTTCTAAATGTGCTGCAATGCTGAAATTTTTTCTTATGGTAGAATATGCCAAATAACAAAAACAGGATAATAGAAATTTGAAAATATTTATTAATTCGGCCATTAAAAATTGACTGATGTTTATGTACTTTGGGTCGAGCTAGGGAACTGAAAATTTTGAGAAAGTTAGGGAATGGTGTTCCAGCCGTAATTAAGATTGAAAGTTACAGTAAAGTTCATTATTGTGGCTGTTAAAAATTCATCAAGTTTAAACAATTAAATTTATATAAATGCACTTCTAGTGCTACATTGATGAAACTTTGCAGAAATGTGAGGTATTCGTAACAAATGATGAAAAACTATAACATTTTTATAATTATAAGTTTTTGGGGTTGTTTTTACCTCAATATTGTCGAAAGAGAAAAACATGCAATTTGGCACAGAGGTGCAAACTTTTGCGTTTAAAAGTTGTTTGTTGGCTCTTACTCTTTATATTAAGGTGAGAGAAAATGCTTGCAGAATGCAAGCACATATTACTAGTATTCAACATAATAATTTACGAATGTTGTTTGCTTTTTGTTGCTATGAAAATAATTTCCCTCGCCTTCATAATCTCTCTTTTCTCTCTCTCTTGTATTAAAAGCATTCAAAGCACGTTTACACCCATAAGGATTGAAATAACAATATGATATTGAGGGCTAACAATGGAATTGGTAGGCATGGCAACATCCAGTTAAAATGAAAAGATTTCCTCGAGCTGTGTGAATTAAACGTTTAAATTGAGCGATTTCGAACTGGAGGTGGAAAAAGATGAAAGTAATAAGAAACTTTATAATGTTTTCTTCAAAATAGTTCATATTTGAAGATTCCAGGTCAATTCTTTCGAATTCTAATCTAAAAAAGAATGAAAGAATGCACGTCGAAAAGTCGATGTTTACGTGCTATTTTATGGGAAATGTTAATGTCTTCCTTGGAGTCAAACTCAGTACTTTTTTGAGATTTTTTTTTTCATCACCTTAAAATATGAGAATAGAGCATTCCTGCCAAATTTAGAGTTTGTATCTCTATTCTTTCTAGAGTTATTTGCATTTTTATAGAGTATTGACGTGTGATAAATAAATAAACAAATAAATACGAAGGGAAGTTAAGTAAAAGTGTGTAAAACGTATATTCATACTCTTACACATGTTAGGTTTCTAATCTAAGTACTATTGGCTTATCATATGGTACATTAATAAAAAAATTGGGAGATAAATACTAAAAATTGGGAGAATAGATCAGAATTGTTGTCAGGTATGCAAAAATTTTCATGTTACAAAAAATGTCATCTCCAAATACCTTACAAAGTATGAATGAGGCCATCAGCCGCAGCAGAAGAAGAAAGCAACAATGGATGAATTCTTATCTCTGTCAGTTATTAACAAATAAGACTGTTGCTATCAGTATGTTAAGTGTTGCATATCATGATATACAAATCTACTTATTACAATAATATTCACTGTCTGCACTTTATCAGTAACGCTTTACCATATAAAACCTTGTGCATTTACAATTGACTTTTCGACATGCAGGCTTTCATTCTTTTTTAGATTAAAATCAGAAAGAATTAACCTATGGTTCGAAATCGCTCATGTTAAACATTTAATTCACATAGTTTGGGGAAATCTTGCCATTTTAACGGGGTGTTGTCTTGCCTACCAATTACATTGTTAGACCTCAAAATCCTATTGTCATTTCAATCCTTATTATGGGTGTGTAAGAGTGCTTTGAATGCTTTTAATACGAGAGAGAGGGAGAGTGAAGGAGTGAGAGAGGCAACTATTTTAAGTTCAACTAAAGATAGCCTGTCACTTTGATGGGCTTTTATACTAGTGAATTAATGATCCCATTAATCTTTAAAATTTGGTACAGCTATTGGTACCTAGAGAAATGCTTTTTAAAAGGATTTATTATACTGTATTTGATAGTTATGCTTTAATTTTCCATAGGTGGCTGGTCTTATCCAAATGAGATTGACATTGGCTGACAAATTGAAGGATACTTGTGACCTCCTTAGTGCATTGCAGCTGAGGGTCTTGGACGGAGAATTGACACGTTGGAAACGAGAACAGCAACTGGCGGGCAATGGTGCTCTCTTTAACAGCAATTTGGATGCCATTCAGGATTGGTTAGTGTTGTTATGATTGGTTGCTGATGATGAGATGTGACCTATTTTCTGAGAATTTTACATGCTAAGTAGAGCAGGAATACTTCTTGTACTAAAGTTTCTCCTTGGTGAAAATATAAGTTTTTTAAACTTCCATATGTTATATTATCATCTTTGTTATGGCTGACTGTAATTTAATTGTAAATTAACCTCCATTTACAAGCTCCTGAAAAATAAATGTGCCATATTATTTTCACAAGAGAAATAACTTCATGTAGTAAAAATTACGTCCACATATGGATATTATCCATTTTGTTTGCGCAAGTGTCTATTGAAAAGGGTTTATGTTATTTCATGGTATTGACATTGTATTAATAATAATGCATGGCATTTTTAAAAACCTCATCATATGTTATACAGTGAAATCCCATCACATCGTACTTCACAATTACGTACCGTATTTCCCAGCATATAAGAGGCACCCTGATTTTGAAACAGAAATTTCAGTGAAAAAAATGCATGTACAGGCGACTCCCAAGATTCGACAGTTCGAGATTCGACAAATTCGAGATTTCGTCGCAGCTGATCGAATTGGGAGCTAGTTTACACGAAGTAATTTTCGTCCCGACCAACCACGCGAGGTTTAGTTTCAGTGTAGGCATAGTTATTTCTGCTTTAATTGTATGAATTTGTGCTGATTTCACTCTTTTTTCTGTTAATCTTTTATTTAAATTTATATATTTTATTGATTTATTTATAAATTTATCACTTGACATGATATCTAAAAGGAAATGTAATAGTGATAATGTAAGGGAATCAAATAAAAGAGTGTCGTTCAACTATTAGGACTTATGTGAAACAGAAGGAGAAAATTCTAGAACGTGATAAATTCACGTAATTTGATGGCTGGTTTGACAGATTTAAGAGAAGGGCAGGTTTGCATAACCTTAAATTAACTGGCGAGGCAGCAAGTTATTTTGTGCTTTTTAATAACTTTTATATTAATTTTGCTGCGATATATAGTTGTATGCATAGATAGATGTATGCAGGAATGTGCAGTAGATGGCCCGGTTGTTACAAACGACTCACGCGAGCCGAGATGCGGGAACGTATCCCCCGATTATAACATGCATGTCTATGGAAAAACGGCATTTGACATTCGACAATTCGAGATTCGACCACGTTTTCAGGAACGCATCCCTGTCGAATCTCGGGGTCGCCTGTGCTTAATCTTACTTAATGTATAGCCATTAAGTGGGTGCACCAAATCTTTTTAAAATGCTGGAGATCTGTAAACATTGCATCCCATACATTGTTCTCATATCTACCCTGTCTTTAATGTCTGACTTGTCGAATGAGTTGTTAGCAACCTTTTAGCTATTGTTCTCAAGGAGTAAAGCAGACACAAAACTATGTACATCGTTTCCGCTGTGTTAAACATGCATCGTGATTTGCATGTAAAAGTTTAAATATTTCAATAACTTAATTTTTTTGTGCATTATTTCTTCTATTTTTATATCATTGGGACTAAAATGGCGCTTATGTAAATATATTATGATAAAAAAATTTTAATGCTATAATTTCATATGGTACTAAATATAACTTGAAAATTTAGTCCGTATATAATGTGTAAAATTCTAACAGTAACTTCAACAATGAGAATTATAACTCATTACATGCATTAAAAGTCTGAATAAACAAAAATTAGAAAGAATCTATTGTTATTATTACTGTTTACATTTGCATTTTCCACACAATGCAACAGTGTGCCATGCAACCAGTTGCGTGGAATCTTTTGACCTGCTCAGTTAAGGGATAGGAATGAAAACGCTTGATATATGGTGAAAGTTTATTCATTGTGGAAGTGTAGAAAATCATAAGAGGTACTTTGTCCATGTTTCCTATTTGTCCTAACTCAAAACACATTCTCATTCTCTTGTTTAGAACGTATTTATGGAATTCTATAATCTTATTTTCGTATTCGATTGGCATTTTTTACACTACCCTAGTTTTGTTACGCATACTTAGCCCGTCTTTTCTTGAATCTTTCGCACCACGACATTGTCACACAAAAATGAAGCTCATACTGAGTATTTGCATGCCATTTGGTCAACTACGTAGACACCAGTCCTTGTCCGGTTGTAGAACTTAATAGTCTCCGGCGGCTTTTTCTTAACTCCATCAATACTCACACTTGGGTGCATAGTGCTTAGCAACAAAACGTTTTTGTTTTTTCTGCCCTGATAGACAGTGAGGGTAGTGTTCTCATGCTTCAGAAGTATTGTTGAAAGTAATGAAGCTGCTGCAACTTTGACAGACTCTGGTATTTCTCTTCGCACATGATTCATTGTACCGACCATACTTGTAACTTTTGCCTTAAGTCTATCAGCCAGTTTCAGAGATGTGAAATAGTTATCAGCTGGAATGTTACACCCTTTATCAAGGTGCAATTGCATGAGACTCATAATAATGCTTTCAGCTAGGGACTCATCACTTGGACGTAGCTCATCTTTGCCCAGGTAAGGTTGGACATTACACATGTACTTGCTCTTGGAATCAGATAGCATCCAAAATTTGATCCCAAATTTATCGGGCTTGTTTGTTGTATGATGGGTGCTATTTTTAAAACGTTACCAGTCAAAATGACCACTCCCACACTCCGAGTGTTAAATTACGAACCGCTCCAAAATTTAGATTAGTTTGCACCTCTGCTGCTGGCTGTTAGGACAAGTGTTCTTCTCCTGTTTTCTTATTTAATAAGTTTTAGTCTTCTATGTTCAATTTAGTTGCCAATTCTCTTTAACGGTGAACCACCTAACCCCAAAAAAGGATTTTGTTGTTTCAAGGCATGAGATTAATAGCAAAACCTCATCTTGTTCAAAATGTGATTTTTTAATGAGTATTATTCTTTTTTTTTAGGTGTGAATCCTTAGCAGAATTAATTTGGTTGAATCGTCAGCAGATTAAGGAAGCTGAACATTTGAAGCAGAAACTCAAGCTGGATCAGGAGGGAATGGTTAATCTCCTTCCATCTCTTAATGCCCAGATCACCCAACTTCTTTCCCAACTTGTTACCAGGTTGGCATTGTTTCTTGATTATCTTCTCTTTAAGCCATCTCTTGTCCAATTGCAATTTTCAGGATGTTTTTTATCCAATAGAGGGGCTATGCTTAGGATGCATATGATACAAATTCACAGTGAGCTTAGGGTATTTTTTACTTATGTTGGTACAGCTTTATACAACACAATCATCGTTTAAGTCATAAAATCCAAGGAATTTGGCTGAACTTTGTGGTAATTGATACTCATATGAAGAAAAAAAACTTAAATTCCACAATTTTTTATTTCATGACCGGTTTTGCTAAATAAAAATAAAAAATTGTGGAATTTAACAAAGGGATTTTTTTCTTAATATCATTTAAGTCAATTTCACTTGAATTCTATGCAGATATTTACAATATAAAAGTTATAAAGAAATTTCTTTATACCCATTACTTGTTATAATATAAAAACTGTACCTTTTAAATGATTTTAGTTTATTATTTTTACTCAAAATAAGCAGTTCTGTCATTAAAAGTCAACTGTCAATTTATATCTAAACTTTTGCCGGAATAAGTTGGCATCTTGTCAACTGCAGATCCAGGCTTCAACCAAGGAGAGTGGGAGATAATCAGGAATGAAAAAAATAAACTATTTGAAAATATCATGATTCATGTATATATTAGTACAGGAAAAGGAAATACAGGCGACTCCCGAGATTCGACCAACTTGAGAATTCGACCGGTCGAATTGACCCAGCCAATCGATCGGTCGAATTAGAAACTAGTTTACACGAAGTAATTTTTGGCCCGCCTGACCATGAGAGGTTTAGTTTCAGTCTAGACATCGTTATTTCTGCTCTAACTGTTTGAATTTGTGCTTATTCGACATTCGACTGTTCAAGATTCGACCACGTTTTCAGGAACATCCCTGTCACCTGTATATAACTTTTTGTACATCAGAATGAGTGTAGTAAAACAGTATAGTTCTCGCCTGATGTGCTCAGCATGTAGGACGAGGTTTAGGGATTAATTTTTTCTATTGTTCAGAAATCGTGAGGAAAGGGATAATCACCCCTTTATCCCCCTCCCTGTATCCGCCCTTGCATCTGGTACAGCCCATTATTCATTGGGGTTATGTACCAGAAAATGGCCGTGAATACTGAAACAGTGAATACCGTGGAATTTTGATTTGCCACTAAAATCACTCGTCACGAAAAAAAGGTGAACTTTCTCGTAAGATTTCATGTAATAATGGAGATTAGGTTTAAGTCGTTGCCACTGTACCCTATGTCATCCAAACTAATAAATCAAGTCCGTTTATGGGTGTTCCGGTCATGAAAGGGTGAATATATAGGACAGTACATACACTGAACATTGCATAATCTTAATAGAAATGAAAATAAATTAAAATTACATAAATACAAATGGAAAACACATCAATAACTCACATGCACACATATATATCATGGGCGGTCGGTCTATGCAAGCAGCGCAAGCACTGCTTGCCCAGTGAAACAACGCCGCAACAAACTTTTTTAAATATTTAGAATAACTTTAGTGACTATTATAAAATTGATAAAAATATATTTAGAATTCTCATTATTTAAACAAATTTCTACTAACTTGATTACGCTTCGTATTATTCAATTGTTACTGAGCGGGCCTCGCGAAGCAGTTTCAGATATGCTTCTCCGGTGGTGTTACATGCAGATACGAGAGAGTGGGGAAAAGAGGGGAGTGTAGCATATGCCAGCCCCCAATGGAGGAGGGGGAAGTAAGCAGAATTTGATATGCTTCTTAGTACATATAACCGTATTTTGTATTAAACGGATTTTTTGAAGGGGAATGACATCTACTTTGTATAAACGAGAACTTTGTATAAAATAGTTTTGTATTAACGAGGTTTTCTTGTATATTTAATTTTGTACTTTTTTGGTAGCAAAATGTCAGTAGAATCAATACCGTGTTACATCACATTATAACCTTGTCCCTCATCAGCTGTTTCTTTAATTTCTCGCTCAAATGAAAATTTTGATAAATAGCATTTCTTTTTCAAAATTAAAAAGTCTTAAAAGCCTGAATAATTCATGCTGGTGTGCTGTACTGGCACTTATTGTTTAACCGGTATTGCATACCGGACAGTAGCAGCTTACTTTCACTACTACATTTTACTTTGGAAACGGAAGTAGGCAACACTGCCAATTGGTGAAAAACTGAATTCCGTGGATATTTTTTGGGATGCAGACTTTTTGTGTGGTGTGATAAGGGGAGGGTATGCCCCGGCAGTATTCAGGTGAGAAAGTGAAAAGTAATCAGTGTTTGAGTGGATTTCAGTAATTAGTTGAAGCCATAGAAGTAATTGCATGGTTAGGATATTTTGGAAGCACAATTTCATTTATTTTAATTAAAATTATTGGAAATAGGAAGTGAGAAATAAATTTCGTTTAAAAAGAGGTGTACCATTATTTGTTATACACGTACCATATTTCCAAATGAGATACATGCATGGTGAGGCGAACTTTTGGCCAATTTGTAACGGTTCGCTCCATAAAGTGAAACTGCCACTGCTTGTTTTACTCAGTGGGTCACTGACTGCACGGACACAATGAACACACACACAGATATTGCAGGATAAAACTCGTGAGAATCTTGGATATGATGTTCACAGCACAATTCCAAAACAAACATGCGATGCTGGTGCATAATAACACACAAATGGTGTGTTAGTTCACTTCCTTACACTAGTTAAAATGAATACAAAAAGCCCAAAATAATTACCAGAGGCAGCTAGGAAAATCATGGGGCCTGGTGCAACATGTGCATGTGGGAGGACCTCTCACTCATCAAAAATTTTTAATAGTAAATTATAATAACTGAAGCAATCTCCCTCACTATGACACATCCATATTTTTTTCAAAAATACATGTACTTTATAAGTACGACAAATATTTATTAGTGTGTGCGGCGGGGCCTCTTTAAGTGCATTGCCCAGTGCAGTCGCACCATTTGCCACCTCAAGCAATTGGCTCTGATATTTACCAACATAGTATATTCATTATCAATAGCAAATAAACAAAACAGACCAGAAAATGAAATAAAACGAGTTTAATGAAGCAGTCACTGTTCAACAAGTAGTGTGCATGTCGACTTCTTACTCCGCCATGGCAAGTAGTCCGAGTGACGAATAAACAACATGAAAAACTACAGATAAAGAAACATTGTTCCATAATACATGAATGACGAATACCGAATCCGCAAATACTGGGGACCCACTGTATTCATCATAAGCTGCTGATGCTCCTTTAACATAAGAGTGGTGACTATCGAGAAGATTTTTGCTAGCATCAAGCATAAAGAGATCACACTATAAATTGCATCATGCAGGTAGGAGGGAGAAGTGGCCCAAAAATTGGCATGTGCATGGTACACAAGGGTGCAAGTTACTCAAGTAAATACAGTGTATCTCAAGTTATAATGTATTTACTCTCTTTATCCCTATCATATTTTTGGAGATTCGTTAATAATTTTTGATTTTTCTCAAGTTCATCTTCATCTATTAAAAGAAGTAATAAAATTTTTTTCAAATTTTCTGTTTTGATTTTCTTTTGTAAATATGAAATGTTGCTGGATATATATTTTTGAAGCAAAAATGCCTATTCTTTATTATTAAATTATGGATGTTGTCTTATTTTGGTTTTATCTAAAACCTAAGTTATTTATGTAACTTTTTTTATTAAAATAATTAAGCTTGATGTCGAGTAGCGTTCTAAGTGTTCTAGAAAATTTCATTATTGAAAATGAAACATTAGTCACAGTAGTACTTTATCATTGGTTTAATTGAGATTTTAATAATAAACCATAAATTTACAGCCACTGTAATTGTTTAAATATTTAATAATATAATTTAATAATAATAATAATTTAATTTTCTTCTATTGAATTTCCAGCACTTTCATAATTGAGAAACAGCCACCTCAGGTGATGAAAACAAATACACGTTTCACATCAACTGTTAGACTTCTTGTTGGAGGCAAACTTAATGTACACATGACGCCACCTCAGGTATAAATAATAAAGTAAAATTTACTCTCTCATATATAGTTTTTGTATTAGTTATGCAGTGTTTGGAAATTATTATTATTTTTTTGTTTCAGTTAACGTGCTTTATGCATTGTTTGCAGTCAATTTTTATTATCATAGTCATATCACAACATTTTATAGAAAAGTTTTCAAAAATTGTGTTTTGTTTCCCAAAAGAGTTTGTTTATTTAGTTTTCCTTCACTAGATAAATATTTATGTTGTTACCTTTTTGATTAAGATGTGTGTGAGGATGCACGAGTATGCAAGCGCATATAAAACTATGATAACTGTGATGTTTTTGCAGGTCAAAGTGACAATAATAAGTGAAGCTCAGGCAAATGCGCTTCTGAAGAGTGATAAGATGGCCAAAGGAGAGGCCAGTGGGGAAATTCTGAACAACACGGGGACCATGGAGTACCATCAGGCCACAAGGCAGCTCTCTGTCAGCTACAGGTGAGATTTATTTGTATTAATATTTTTTGATTATTTACTATTCTTATTAATTAATCTTAAGAGTTAAGAGGTTGAGAGTTGAAAAATTCATTTTCATATTTAATGACTACTCATTTACTTGCTGCATTTTTGTTTTATGCTGAAAAATTAAAAAGTAAAATACCGTATTGACTCGTGTAACCCACACACCTTTTTTTCCCAAAATGCCCGTGAAAAAAAGGATTCAATTATTTGTGTACTTCGTGCACCTTTCTCCCAAAATGTCGTGTCGGTAAACAGATATATCTTAAGCCAGCGCCCATGCCACATCTATTATTCTATTTCTAAATTTCTTCGTATTGAGACGTTGTTCTTTGTATATAAATTTTAAGTCTATAACGATAGGCACAAAGATTGGGTCAGCATCACCACCGCAGATTGAACATGTCACAATAATGTAGCGGTGACATAAATTAAATACAATGTCTTTTTACGTAATGGGAACATCGGTTACAATATCACATATTCTGCCACAACATTGTTAGTACCAGCTACTTTTAAATGCACACATTAAATTACAATGGAAATGCGCGGGATTTTTCCGCAGCGGTAGGTATTGTATACTTGGGCGATAAAGCTCAGACAGATTTAAAGTCTGCCTTTTTAAGTGAATTAATCATTACCCTTACAATGAATCTTGGGAAGAGATTGCAATCGTTTACCATTAGTGTAAAATTGCAAATTATAAGGGAGGCAGAGGTAATAGGAAATCGTGCAGCAGGGCTAAAATACGATGTATCAGAATCGTGCATCAGAGACTGGAGAAAGATATGTTTTTATGAAATTAAAATTTTACCATTTAAATGACTTTTAAGTTTATTAACTGGCGTTTGCCAAATCCTGCAAAGTATAGGCGCAGGGGCTAATTTGGTCACCGGGAAACCGGGCTAAGTCCCAATAGGTCGGTGCTGCCTCGTGAATTTGTCCCTGCATACGTGTATCTATACGCTTATCTTGTTCAGGGAAAAGGAATCGGTGAAGAGGTTGACTTTTTTTTAATCCGGCACGGATGTATTTTTTTTCCTTTGAATTGGCACAAAAATAGGGGTGCATGTGTGATACACAAGGGCATGGGTTACATGAGTAAATACGGTACTCAGAGCCAGTGCTTTTTTTGTGACGGTATGCACCAGTATGGCGTACTGGCACCTTTTTTCAGAGCGATGTTCACACCCGTCTAATGTCGGTATATTTTTATTTTTTTATTATTTAAAACCTAAAGTAATAAACGGGTTCTATAAATGTTAAACATTTTTATTTTAATTATCAACTTTGTTATTAAAAGTTCATCAAAAATGCAATAGAGAAGGGGAGGGGGGGAAGAAGAGGGTGCAGGCAGGCAGGAAGAGGAGGTGGAGGAGAGGGGGGTGGAGGTACCTCTTTTTCTACAAAAACAGCACTGCTCAGAGTGTTTTTATCTTTACTTACTAGTTTTCCTTATCTGTTATTTTGAGTATACTGGGAGGTGGGATATCATCATATCATGAGGATGTCGTTATGGTGTTGCTAAGTAAATTTAACTGGTGAATATGAATTTTTATTTTCAGGGAGCTTAGGGTTATGGATGTTATACCTTTATCATTAACGGTTATGGTTTGTTAATGGTTTATTAATTTTTAGCGATTTTTTTTTGCAAATCGCTTATATATTCATTTTGTCTGTCTGTTTGTCCATCTGACTGCAGGCGATAACATTTATCATCTAATTTAGAGTACCTTGTTTGAGCATGCCATTAGACCACATCTTGTAGTTGTACGCTCTATAAAAAAGAGGGCATACAGTTTAAAAATATGTCAATTAAAATCACCGTGTTATATAAAAATGAGTAATGTAAACGGACGTAATGTAAACGGATGTAATGTAAACGCATTATATAAGGGTTGACTGTAATAGCCAAATTAATCATAACAATCACATGCACTTGAACACAAATAAAACTTCCACCACGGTAATGTAGCGCAGGGCTGCCATTTTCATGGATATTTTTTAATGGAAAATAAACATTTCTGTGATTCATGGATATTTATAAGGAAAAATTCAGTAGTTATCCGAGATATTCGCGTAAAAAATACATACGTAGACTACTAAGAAATTCAGAGATTATTAATATTTCTATATGAATGATATGAATCCTGTAAATAATATACATTCGATGAATTTGTTCCGTAAGTACGTACGTACATATCTTAATATACTCAGGCAGTTTAGTAATGTAGTGTATTGTCTTTCAAGGCACTAGAGGTAGATGATGAAACAGTTGGCCCTGGTGGAGAATTCCTGAAGAGCAACCTTCAACAGTCTTTGTTTCTGTAGAAGCTGAATCAGGATCAGTTAATGGAGTTTCTGCGTTGTTTCTATTTTTTCAGAAGCCTCTTCTGTAAGTGAATCAGTAGTTGATTCAGGATGAAGCACATTTGCATAAGGGTTTTTTTTTGCAAGGAAGCTTTGCAGCCTTTGCTTTCTCATCCATTTTTCTTTTCCTGTACTCGTGACCACTTGGCTTTTTAAAATCCATTTTGAACCCTGAAAATTTAAAAAAAGTTATTACTTACCTCAAACCCGAATCACGAAATTACTACAACAGTAGAACCTTGATATTCATTAGGGATGGGTCTGCAGAGGGAATGGGTGATAAATCGGTTGAAGTAAAATCATTAGAAAAAAATTAGGAGTGCGACATTGATATTGAAAAATTAAAAAACTGATTTACATGCACAACTTTTTAAAAAAGTCAAAAGGCCTCAAGCAAAAGAAAGGAAAAAAATGGAAAAAAATTGTAAGAAAAAGACGGGCGGGTGTACGTGACGAATATATTATGTCCTACGCCTACGGCACTTTCAGCTTCAGTGGGTTAAATCAGTTTGAAAAGAAAAAAAATTCAAAACAGGAAAATAAAATTACAGTGTTAATTTCAAGAAACTAAGACCTATTTTTTAATGATACCTATCACTAATAAAAATGTATAATATAATTTCATAGGCGATCGGAAATGAGACCTTTCTTGGTATGTGACTGTTTGTTTTCCCTTCTAATATTAATCCAACGCAAAACTCTTTATCTCTTTTTCATGGGTTGTGGAGTGTAAAAAAACTCATTTTGTGGGGTTCAAAACAAGAGGCGCCTTTGTGAAATATAAAAAAATTGGAAAAATTTGGCACCACTAGGCATATGCCTTTCATTCCTAGCGGTAAATTCTACTCTTGCTAGCACCGATAACAATTCTTGAACAGATAATTCATGAATGAATAGGAAAGAGAAAGATTAGGGAGGGAAAGGAGAAGGAAAGGTGACTAATAGATACCCAAATAGTTACCTGCTGTAGCAAAAAGTAACACTTAATCAGACTCCAGCGTCCCTTTTGTATCACAAAATTTATGAACAGTCCCTAGTCAGCAGTTTCCAAACCGCATCCCCATTCACTCTTGAATCCCTGCTGCACCCCCAACCTAGGTAATATGACACCACGCTAGGTATTCAATATGTTTTGAAACATTTCCATATCTTAGTTTCAACAGCGCAATATGTCATAACAACAAATAGTGAGTGCAACAGCATATAAATAGTCAATTTTGAGATAACTCTACAAAGAAGTGAATAAGCACTTTGTTCTGGGGTATTGAGTTTGTTCATTCCCCACATTTTTCTTACAATATCACGTCCATACACCTCGTTCTCATTTGCCCAGTTAAGACAATTGTTATTCACATGAGTAAGGGAAGAACTTTGCACAAAAGCGATGGCGGATCTCGCATGAGTGTTTTAAGTACAATAATAACCCAACGATTACATTTTGCAATGGCGAAAGCTTAAAGAGCCTTCCCAGATGTTTTTCCTAAAACTTTTTCTTCCTAGACAAAATTTCCTAAAACCCCATTTTACTAATGGTAATTTCCTAATGACCATTTTTTCTAAAATACATATTTCAGAAAACAGTTTTCCTAATTCAAAATTCATAAACCAATTTCCCTAAACTTATTGTTTCGTAAAGGCAGAGTAAAGGTTGACTAAGTAAGATAAACACTTATTCACTGAGGACTGAAACAAATTTTATTTCATGATAAATGTTACAAATAATGTTGTGGCCTATGGTCCGTAGGTAATCTAGGCATCTATTTTCATCTCTGTAATTTTCATATTGAAGTGTCACTGCCCTTAGCCTTTTCTGTGCATTCACCCAATGCTTTTTAGGTTTCGCTCTAACTGCATTCCCCAATACAAATTCTGCAAGTGTGGTTTCAGTATCACATGAGAAGTTATGCTCCTCCTCTCGATGATAGAATTTCCGGTTCAGCCTGCATACTCACTGATACAGTAAAACCTCCGATTAACGAATTTCAAGGAACCGAATTTTTCGCCTATTCATTATTCGGAAGTCCGTTGTTCGGAGGTGAGTTGATATACAATATAATGCAATTCATAATAATTTAAATATCTATACCCCAAATATGGGGAAAGTTATGTGTTGGCCATATCAGATTTTTTTTGTGCCATCAGTGAAAAAATGTTGTAAGGACAACAATCTGCTATTTAAAGTTCTGTAAATTTTGGACAACGCATCTGGACATCCCCAGAATTTATATGACTTGAATCCAAATGTGAATGTGGTGTTTCTTCTACCAAACATTACCTCATTGCTCCAGCCTATGGACCAAACTGTCACTGCAACCTTCAACCGGTATTGTGCTCGTCGAACAATGCAGCAGGCAATCGCAGTAACTGATAAGGGACTCTAAGGGACTTCTGGAGAGACTACAACATCTGGAATGCAGTTAACAACATTGGAGATTCTTGGGCTGAGGTCAAGCAGCCAACCATGAATGGGTCATGGAAACAGCTCTACCCACAGTTTGCCATTAATTTTAAAGGATTTGAAGAGATCCCTGAGCAGATCATCACAGAAGTTGTTGCACTGGGGATGCAACTTGACTTAGAAATGGATGAGGCAGATGTCGATGAGCTAATTTCATTTCATGCAGAGGAGTTGACCAATGAAAACCTCATTGAATTGCAATAATCCATCGAGACCAAGGAAGATGGCGAAGATGATATTATGGTTTCTCCAATGCAACTTAAGGACTCATCTTTAAAAGATCTTAGTGAGATCCTCCAGAGTCTGGGTAACTTCATAAACTTGATTGACAAAAAGGACCCTAATACTGAGAGGAGCTCATTGGTGCAAAGTGCTATTCTTAAGGACATAGCCTGCTACAGGGTCCTTTATGACCAAACGAAGAAGGATGCAGTTCAACTGAAGCTGTATAAATTTGTTAAGAAGGTTGAAAGACCACAGCCGCAGCAGCTGCTTCAACATCTGCTGGAAGGACTAGCCCATCCAATTCTCCAGTCAATAGCCCATCCATTTCCCCAGTCAATAGCATATCCAATTCCCCAGTCAATAGCCCATCCAGTTCTCCACCCAATAGCCCCTCTTCTTCCAACTAAAATCTTCAAACTTCTCAATTAATAAACCAGGTCCAGTAAGCTCAGTTGAAAAAGATTTAAAGTATGAAAATATTTTTAATTTCATTCTTTCTTTAATCTTGTGTTATTTTATGCTTTTTAATAACTTTTATATTAATTTTGCTGTGATATATAGTTGTATGTATAGATAGATGTATGGAAGGATGTGCTGCAGCTGGCCCGGTCCGGCTTACGTGAGTCATTTATTAAAATCTTTGAAGCTCGATGAGTTGAATGTTGCACATCACCTTTCCGTTAACTTTGTTGGTAAAATACCCTTCTTCCATTTTCAATTTTTCGCTTCATATTCGTAATTGTTATAAAATTCCTAGTTGATTGATACCAAAGTCCACTGTGTTTCCTTCTGATTTTTTCCGCCTCCCTTTTACCCTTGTTCATTTTCATTTTTTTGCTTCATATTCATAACTGTTATAAAATTGCTAGTCAATCGATACCAATGTCCACTGTGATTTCTTCGGATTCCTTCCACCTCCCCTTTTTCCCTCCCCCTCCTTTTACTCCTCAATTTTAATTTTTTTGCTTCATATTCATAATTGTCATAAAATTCCTAGTCGATCGATACCAAGGTTCACTGTGTTTCCTTCGGATTTCTTCCTCCCCCCTTTTCCCTCCCCTTTCATTCTACCCCCTCCATTTCTCTTAACTAGACAAAATCTGTGGACATATATAAAAGTGGAAAAAAAGGCTGTGGACATATAGACAATGGATATACAGTAAAACCTCTATCTAGTGAACCTCTGTTTATCGTAAACCTCCGTATTTCGTAATATCTTTTGGGTTCCGTCAAAACTGTATGTTACGGTATAGGCAAACCTCTTATTATCGTACCTCCGTATTTTCGTAAATCTCCGTATATCGTAATGGGAAAATGCACCCCTGATAAAAAACAACCTCCCTATAGTAAAATAATGTATTCCTGTTTACGGATAAAATAATTAAGCTAGTTTGCAATGAAAATTTGCGTGTGAATAACCAAAAGAAATCAGTCGATGGTATATGCATACGTACGTACAAGGTTATCCCGTTGAAGCAACCACCGTAGTGGCCTCTCGAAAAAGTCGCCAAAATATTATCATAATGCAACAAATATGCACAATTTAAGTTGAAGTTAGGTTGCGTACTTTATTACCTATGCCAGGCCCTACGAGTTCAACTCGCTCAGATTTACGGTCCCCTTCTAAAAGGAAACAACGGCAAGCACCAATAGTCAATTCTTCCGTGATTCTCAAGTTACACATCACTGCTACTTATGTACGTATCAATTTTAATCACTCGTGAAAAGTGTTACAAGAATATTATTACAATGTTGCAAAGATATATCATTTAAACGTAAATTAATTCTCGATCCTCAGCTAACACATCATTGCTACGTATTTATTAATTTTCACGGCCTTTGAAAAGAGCCCTGAAAATATGGCTACAGTGTTGCATAGGCATTTAATTGTCAATTCTTTCGTTATCCTCATGTTACTTTTACTGCCTCTGAAAAACCCACGAATATATAACTGTAACATTGCAAAGACAATATTTAAGTCAATTCTTTTGCGGTCCTGAGGTTAACAACGCACCACTGCTACGTACGTATCACTTTTTACCACATCTGAAAAGAAACATGACTATAATGTTACATAGACATAATATTTACGATAGGTACTGCTTCTGCTGCGAAGATTTCTCACCTGGTGAATCCCCTCACACGTCCCGGTTTATCCCCTCATGCAGGCGTCCAGCTATACGCCGGTATGCGTCAAGTTTCTATGAACGTGTAGTGCTTATGTTTGCCTAATACGAGGAGCTTGTCAAAATTACTGGTTATACCACATTGATTTGTTTCATTAAGCTATAGTGGATACATAATCTACAAATACGTGTTTTTTAACGTTAATTTTGTCCTTAATCACGTGAGTATATTATTTATTATATCACAACTTTCATGTAATTATTAATGCATTAATTTTCCGATTATAATTAAAGTTTGTTAGGTGTATAACAATATACTTCATTATGCCTTGTATAATATTAAGTGCAATATTTACAAATAATACACAAGTCATTAATGAATATGTTTATGAATAAATTAATTTTAGACCCATAATGGACATGGTAAATCATAGAAAAAGACGGCTGCTGAAAATAGAAATGAAGTTAGCAATTTTCCAAGCCATTGATGAGGGGAAAAGAAAAATAGATGTGGCAGAAACGTTTGGCATACCACCGTCGACTCTAACATCTATTTTAAATAAACGTAAAGAAACTGAAGTAGCAGCACATCAAAGTTTCATCAATAAATATCTCGGGCAGTGAAAAATGAAGAATTAGATAAATGTGTGTTTGATTGGTTGATGGAAGCTAGAGCCAGAAGCATACCTATATCTGGGCCTATTCTACAACAGAAGGCTAGGGAAATGGCATTGAAAATGGGAATAGATGACTTTCAAGGGTAAATGGATGGCTACAGAAGTTTAAAGTGCGCTAGAGCCTAAGAACTTTAAAAATGTGTGGGGAAGAAGCTTTTGTTAGTACAATTGTGGTAGAAGAGTGGAAAAACACTCTGCAAACAATTTTAGTGAGTTATGATCCTAAAGACATTTTCAATGCAGATGAAGCTGGATTTTTTTATAACTTACTCCCAGATAGAACTATTGCAGTTAAAGGAGAACCCTGCCATGGAGGGAAAAAAAGCAAGGAGAGATTTACAGTGCTTTTCTGTGCCAATGCAGATGGCACTGAGAAATTAGAACCACTTGTGATTGGGAAATATAAAAAACCCAGATGTTTTAAGAATATAAAAAAACTTCCGTTTATACAGAAATTCTAAAAAGTCATGGATAACTGCAGCTTTATTTAGTGAGTGGCTAAGCATGCTTGATGCAAAGATGGGCATAAAGAACAGAAAAATAGTTCTTTTTCTGGATCAGTGCACTGCTCATAAAGTTGTGGGGATCGTGTTGCGACATGTTAAAATAATGTATTTTCCTCCAAATACCACAAGTAAACTGCAACCATTAGATCAGGGCATAATTTCTAGTGTTAAGAGAAATTACAGACAGCAGTTGGTGCTCTATATTTTAAGAAATGTGGATGAAACAAATGATCTTACAAAATGTAAATGGAATATATTGCAGGCCATGCATAGGCTCTGCCTATCATGGAATTATGTTCAATCAGCCTCTATTAATAAATGCTTCATAAAGGCAGGATTTATTAGGACAACATATGAGGAAGATGAAGTATCAGATGATGAACCTTTGGAATGGGATGAAATCAATAAAATAATTCATCTTCAAACATCATTTAATGATTTTGTTAATGTTGACACTTCCCTATTAACTTGTGCACCAACTGAGGGAGAAATGGTAGAAGTGGAGATAGAAGTTGAAAGGGAGACTATAACAGAGACTAATAAGGAAGAAGAAAATGATGAAGAGGAAATAATTCCATCTCCAAAAAAGAGTGAAGTGCAAGAGGCTTTGAGTGTGCTAGAAAGATTTTTTATGAATATGGAGGATTGCAGTGGTGATAATCTCTTGCTACTAAATAAAATAGAAAATGTTGTATCCAATGAATTTAAGAAAAAGATGACAGACTGAAATTACCCGCTTTTTTTCCAGTAAACAATAGGTAGAGTACATATTCATTTTTTGTTCAGTTAGGTTGGTATTTATATTATAAATATATTAAATTTATGTTGTGTATATATAAATATACTAATATAATAATTAAAAAGACAATAGTACTTTTAATTACCAGTTTGTGCATTTATGAATAATAATATGAAGGTCTTACGGTAAACCTCTTTATAGTGAACCTCCATTCATCAAAATGCCTAAAAATCTGGTCCCTTCCATTTCGATATATAGAGGTTTTACTGTATATTACAGTAGATGTAAAACTGGGACATAAGGGCAGTGGACATAAAAGACTGGACATATAAGCTGTGAACACATCATCTGTGGATTAAAACAAGTAATACCCTAATAATATTTTTTAATTTATTCATAATTTAATGTTGTTGTATGAACACATTGGTAATCTTATTTTATCTTTATATAACGTGAGGGGTGACTTAATAATTTTTTCCCAAGATGCGGGAATGTATTGCCCGATTATAACATGCAAGTCTATGGAAAAATGGCGTTCGACATTCGACTGTTTGATATTCGACCATGTTTTCATGAAGGCATCCCGATCGAATCTCGGGAGTCACCTGTATCTAACTTGGTGACAATCATCACACTAAAGTGTTACCTAAAGGTGGTAATTCACCATTTAAAATGGTTGAATAAAATACGTAAACAAAATTTTTATTAAGGATTAACTTTGGTAAAGTTTTTGTTATTACCAATTTACTATTATTTCTTTTTACAGAAATATGCAACTGAAAAAGATAAAGCGAGCTGAAAAGAAGGGAACGGAATCTGTAATGGATGAGAAGTTCTCTTTGCTCTTCCAATCTAATTTCTCTGTGGGTGGAGGAGAGCTGGTTTTCCAGGTACAGTAAAACCTCCAGATAACTAAGTTGGCAGGGCTGAAAAAGGGGGATGTTTGTTATGGGGAGGTTACTGGGGTTCCATAAATGCAGGGACAGTCCAGCCTTGATCAAGCATGTCAGGCTTAATCGTCATCATCATCTGATCAAGCAACGCACTGCCAAACCATTGAATACATGAGTAACTATACATAGAGATTTTATGCTAAAATTAATACATTCATTATCATAATAGTGCATTCTATGAAAACAATAATAGTCAATATTAATGTCTTGCTATGAATAAAAGTGCAAGATGAGATGAATGAGCTTTACTGTAATTAACCCTTTAAATCCCAAGCGGCCGATATATCGGCCACAGCATTTCATCCTGAAACTGCCAAGCGGCCGATATATCGGCCGCAGGTTTAAAATCAAATTGCAAATGAATGAAAACATGTATTGCTTTGAAATTTTTTCTATACGAAAGCCTATATAATATAGCATCGATTACTAATAATTTTATAATTTTTCTTTTGTTTTTAATATTTTAAAAATGTGACGATACTTCGGTCATGCGCATGAAGACAATTAAATGGCTATTGATGTTATTTGAAAAATAATACAACTTCCAAATACTGAAGTATTATAAAGGAGTTTGCTTCTCAAAGCGCTAAGCACAATATTTCGTTGATAATATTATTTGGTTTGTTCCTCCTTATCAAAATTTCCGACCCTCATCAATGTTTGTGTCTTGCGAAACTTTTTTTCCTTCTAGCGTATGCAGCTGACTAATACGCCGATGATAAGTCTCCGCAAGCATGACATATTTGCAGTTTTGTTTATCTGAATGATACTTTGTAATCACATTGAATCGTACTTGCTTCGGTTGCTTCTCTTGAGGGTATCGTTGGCATTTTCAGATCCGAGTTTGCACCACAGAGACGGCCAATTCAGTTCGTATTCGCATGAATGTTTGTGTCTTGCAAAACTTTTTTTCCTTCTAGCGTATACAGCTGACTAATATGCCGACGATAAGTCTCTGCAAGCACGACGCGTTTGCAGTTTTGTTTATCTGAATGATACTTTGTAATCACATTGAATCATACTTGCTGCGGTTGCTTCTCTTGAGGGTATCGTTGGCATTTTCAGATCCGAGTTTGCACCACAGAGACGGCCAATTCAGTTCGTATTCGCATGAATGTTTGTGTCTTGCAAAACTTTTTTTCCTTCTAGCGTATACAGCTGACTAATATGCCGACGATAAGTCTCTGCAAGCACGACGCGTTTGCAGTTTTGTTTATCTGAATGATACTTTGTAATCACATTGAATCATACTTGCTGCGGTTGCTTCTCTTAAGGGTATCGTTGGCATTTTCAGATCCGAGTTTGCACCACAGAGACGGCCAATTCAGTTCGTATTCGCATGAATGTTTGTGTCTTGCAAAACTTTTTTTCCTTCTAGCGTATACAGCTGACTAATATGCCGACGATAAGTCTCTGCAAGCACGACGCGTTTGCAGTTTTGTTTATCTGAATGATACTTTGTAATCACATTGAATCATACTTGCTTCGGTTGCTTCTCGTGAGGGTATCGTTGGCGTTTTCAGATCCGAGTTTGCACCACGGAGACGGCCAATTCAGTTCGTATTCGCAGTAGTGCAGTAGAGTACTTATCCCTCTCTTTATCACACGTTTTATTTTATTTAGCACTAACTAAACTTTCATTAGTGCATTTCTACCAGTAAATATAAAAGTTTGGTGTCTGTGTTATAGTGAGTACACTGTACATTTCATTGTAAAATTACCCCCTCATAATGGCTGGACCGTCACACGTTAAGGATCACGAAATTATGGACTATTTAGACAATTCATGCGATGAGAGTGGAACAGATTTCCATGAAAGTGACATTGAAACTGAGAGTGATAGTGATGACGTTCAACATCCTTTACGGTCGTCGCATGCTGTGTTGGACAGTGACAGTGATGAAGAAGCGGATTATGAGGAATGGAGAGAGATACTATCCCCTGAGGAACCACTGCACACACCGGAAAATTTCCAAGAATTGGCAGGCCCTCAGCATTTTCCTCCCTCTGACTCTCTTCCAATTTCATATTTTAGTCTTTTTTTCACAGATCCCCTTCTAGCTCTCCTTGTTTCTGAAACTAATCAGTATGCCCAACAGCACATCTCCACCCAGACAGGAAGATCTTCGCCATCACTAAGGTGGGAAAAAGTGACTGTGGCAGAAATGAAAGGATTCATGGGCTGCATTTTGAACATGGGGATAATCAGGAAACCTACTATATCCTGGTATTGGTCGACTATATCATCTCAAAGTACTCCTTGGTTTGGAAAGATGTTTCCAAGGAATCGCTTCCAACAGATTTTGAGGTTTTTTCACTTGGTTGACAGTCAAAAATGCTCTGGGCCTAAGGATATGGAATATAATCCCTGTGTCAGGTACCAACCACTTGTTGACCATGCAAACTCTGTATTCAGACACCATTATACCCCTCATGAACAACTTAGCATAGATGAAAGCCTAGTAGGAACAAAGAACAGGACGAGTTTGTTGCAGTACCTTCCAAATAAGCACCATCACCGTTGGGGTATCAAGTTTTGGATGCTCTGTGATTCTGTGACGAATTATTGTTTAGGTTTCTTTACTTACAAGGGTAGTGCTTGCAAAGAAGAAAGGGCAGAGATGAAAGAACATGGATTGGGATATACTGTGGTAATGAAACTTCTGCGGTTAGGCAATTATTTTCACAAAGGATACCATATTTTCGTGGACAATTTTTTTATGTCAGTTCCGCTAGTGCGTCAACTTTATAAAATGGGTACATATATTATGGTTACAGTCAGGAAAAACCGAAAGTATCTGCCTGAAAAATTCAAGCAGAGATTTTCGGTAGGGAAAAAAATGTACTGTCGTTCTGGGCATGTACTTGCATGTGCATACAGAGAAAAAAGTTCTCAAAAACGACCCATTATGCTTCTTTCAAGCAAGGCAACATCAAAGGAGGTAGAAGTAACAAAAGTGAAACGGCTATGAGAAACGTTCAGTGAAACCAGAAATAATTATGAACTACAACAAGTTTATGGGAGGGATAGACACATCTGACATGATGTTGTATACCTATTTAGACTAAAGAAAAACAGTAAAATATTGGAAGAAAGTAGCATGCAACATAATTGGAAGGATGGCACTAAATAGTTACATTATCTACAAAGAGAATTTCAGAGGACCAGGTAAACTGCAGTCCAGACTTTTGTATACAGTGGATATTATTGAGGAGTTAGGAGTTGAGTGGTTGACCAGCAAAGAAGAAAATAGAAATAATGAACGTGGTCCAACAGGAATAAGAAAATTGGGCGGCAGAAAAGAAGCAAGGTGTTGTGTTTGCAGTTCAAAGGACCAAAGAAGGAGATCAAGGACAGTGTGCATCAAATGTAAAAGGGTTTGCATGGCGAGTGTTTATCTAAGCATAAGTGCTAATCAAAATGTGACAGAGTTACCCTATTTTGTGTATGTAATATATATGTAAATAATGTATATTAGGCATTTTCTAACTAATATCATAGGAAACATAACTAACAGTTTTGGTAAATTTTTCATTTGCTCACAAAAATAAACATTTTTATGATTTTTATTTTTAGTAACATAACAATTTATAACAAAACAAACAATATTTCCGGACATTGTGAGTTATTCTACATAATGTTGATTATTTACAAGTCTCTAACTAATAAATTGAATCTATGGTGATTTTATGAAAATTTATTAGAAATTCCATAAAAAATGCATTCCAAAGTTAAAAATTTTTATTCCATGTAATATATATGTCATGTATTTAATACTTAGGAATATTCTAACTGTTATTATAGAAAACACAACTGCACAATAAAAATTCATATTAGACAAAAAATTTTGTTATAATAACTTAAATTTCAATTATTGATAAAAAATTTTAAAATAATTTTGGTTTATATTTTTTTGTTAAACAACTATAAAGCATACAACAAAATAAATGCCATTTCTAAAATCTTCGAGGTATTCTACATATTACTGAGTATTTACAAACTCCTAACTAATAAATTGTAGCCATGGTGATTTTTTAAAAATAAATCAGAAATTTCATAAAATTGTACATGGTTCTTTTGGGCCAAAATATCAAAATGAGCTTGGGAGTGAAAGGGTTAAGCAAGCAGTAGTTTTATTCCTTTACTCAAGTTGTTAGGATGAAAATTAGTTATATTAAGTGATTTTCTAGTCTTCTGGAATGTATCATAAGCTTTTACATGTAAAGTGAATTTAATTCTTACTATATGAGATTTTGTCAGTGAGCTTATTCAAAATATTTTTCTGTCTGTTGAGCTAGATCCTTTCTGTGAATGGAATCTTAGTTTCAAAAGTCTATAAATCAAGCTTTGGTTTCATACCACCTTGCATAGTAAATTTCCTGTCCTGGTTTCAAACACCTGAAAAACCTTAACAAATTCTCCAAAATTCTTAAGGAACCATTATAACCGATAATCCCATAATTGTTCCAGAAATTTTTCTGTTGTCACAGCTAAGAATTAATTGCTTGCATTTTTATGTAAATAATGGGTTTCTTTTAATAATAAATGACTTTTTTATAAATCATCCTATTGTACATCATGGTGCTTCCATTCCAGGTTTGGACTCTGTCTCTTCCTGTAGTAGTAATAGTCCACGGCAACCAAGAACCGCATGCATGGGCAACTGTCACTTGGGACAATGCATTTGCTGAGCCAGAACGTGTTCCATATGCCGTTCCAGATCGTGTGCCCTGGGCACAGGCAGCTGAGGCCCTTAGCGTTAAGTTCAGAGCTGCTACTGGTCGAGCGCTCACTGAGGAAAATCTACGCTTTCTTGGAGAGAAGGCATTCAGGTTAGAACTTCTGTTTAGCTTGCTTTTGAGTTCCTTGTTATATTTTTAATCATATCATGGATGAAACATTAAAATTAACAGAAATCATTGAATTGTATGAAAAACTGTTTTCTAATACGGTATTTATCCAAATAATACAAACTGTCATTTAATTACCACAAAGGCTTCACAATACAGTCCGCTTTATCGAAATTTTTCCTTTCGACTCATTTGTCGAAAATAATGGGTAAGTTTTTTTGTGTTCCTTCTCTGTTACACTTATGTACTACACTCCACTAGCTAATTGTCTTTGAATTCTTCTAACAAGGAGTCCATACGCGTCATGGAACACCGATATCAACGAGCATTTGGCAGGGCGTGCTGTGCATCGTAACTTGAAATATTACGAAGTGAGAAGGCGTGCCTCTCAAGGGTTTGTGAATAATGCGGAAAACAGTGTGTGCGGCATACTATATGGGCCTACTATGAAGTCCCTTGTGCAAGAAGCCGCCGTAGCGTAGTGTTTAGTGACTCTGACTCGCGTGCGGAGGATGTGGGTTTAGAGGTTATATACTGGCAATTATTTTTCATTTTCTATTCATTATTTTTTGTATTTCATGATTTTATAATCGTTATTTATATTCTGACATTCTATGCTATAAAAATGTTTTAATTGTGAATTTTGGAAAAAATTATTACTTATCGTATTTCATGGAAAATTTGTAAGGAATTGATACTTTGCAATAACAAATGCAGTTTCACTATTTTTATAAAAATATGTTCTGCACATCACAATAAACATAATGATTCATAAAATACCGTGGAGAAGGAACTAACTGATTTTACACCTTTATCTTCATAATTAAAAATGGGTTTCATTAGTCTTGTTGAGCCATTGCTCAAAATTCCTTGTCTAAATACGCAATGCATATTCGTCCATCTGATTAAGCTATACGTACTTTGATAGAGGAAGCTTTGGCCTCTTCAGTAATGCACGACCTGTAATTTTACTATTGTTCTAACATTTTATAATCAACGTGAAAGTTTGCGGTGAAATTTTTCGTTTCTGCGCCGAAAATTTGGAGCGCAACCTCATACTTTTGTCTAAATACGCAATGCATATTTGTCCATATGATTAAGATATACGTACTTTGATAGAGGAAGCTTTGGCCTTTTCAGTAATGCATGAATTGTAATTTTACTGTTGTTCTAACATTTTATAATCAACGTGAAAGTTTGCAATGAAATTCTCATTTTCACACGAAATTACGATTCCTCTTTTCACTTTCTCGAAGAAGAAATATAATCTTTTCCTTGTATCTTTGTGAAGCCTTGTGAGAAAAGTGTTTGTCCGTTTGAGATAGAAATGTCTCCTATATAATAAATACACACAGCCTACTTCATATGCTTCTAAAAATCGCTTTTCAATTCACCAAGAATGCTTTCCTCTTCGGCGATCCTTCAAAGACCTTCAACGACCGGTTTGTTCCACTATTTGTATTGTTTCCTGTGTTTACCTTTCAAGTCCTTCAGTCTCCCAGGCACACGAAACGGCACATTAAAATGAAAGGCTAACTCAAAACCGTAACATGACTGATATTTTAGTGAATCAATAAGTATGTTTTATCGATATTTAACATTAGGAAAAACTAAATAAAACAGTGCATTAAAATCAATTTTTGACATAAATATACATTTTTTATTGGTTACAGTAATAATAAATGCAATTTATGGACAATCTATAATAATTATAATACACAGTTTTTGTCTTTCGTATTCAACGGACCTACGCAGTTTTGATTTCTCAAGTTGACCCATATAGTGCGTGTAGACGAGGAAACGGTCATGCTCGGATATGATTCACGGTATCTTTTCAAAGACTTCGCTTACAAGAGATATGTTTACGATGCTATAATGTAAATTTCATGCTGAATCCAATTACGCATGTGTACATTTTCTAAAACAATCGGGAGAGGACTTGGGAGCTAATATGTAACTTTTAAAAGTTTTTCGTATTCTGTGTCTGAAATCTCATGATAAATACAACTTCATATCTCCGCTTCTAATGAATGAAATGTAACCAATTTTCCTATTTGACTTATCTAATGATTAAGAATGATGGCTGAATAACTAAAACGTTTATATTGTTAATGAAACGCCTTTAAAAAATTCATAAATACAACACTTAATTAAAAATTTCCAGTCACGACATGGAAAAGTAGGCATGCAACAAACTTTTTACCTAATTGGTTTAGATAGGTACATTCAGCGAATAATTAGCAGTTAACATCCCCGAGCGTGTTTCCGAAGTAACTGTTGAAGAAGGAATCAGTGATCACCAATCAGTTCGAGTACTTTTGGATATAACTGTCGCAAAATATCGCAAGCCTAAGCGGAAAGTGTACATGTATAAAAATGCCAACTTTGAGGATTTCAAAGAGAAACTCATCAAGGATTACGGCGATTTCAGCAAATCGACAAGCACAAAAAACGTTGAGGAAACTTGGAAAGCATTTCTATCAGAAATTAGAATTGGTATTAATACGTATATACCAAGTAAATTTATTAGCGATAATGGGGAACGAAGGTGGTATAATCGGCAGGTTAGATGCGCCCTCAGACACCAAAGAAAGCTTCACTCGAAATTTAAACGCATCAATAACTGTAAGTCACCGGAGGAAGTAATTTCAATTTCACTTAAGTACAGAGATTGTCGGACTAACAAGGAGAGGCTACGGAGTGTAACTCTCAGATTTGATTCATCTTCTACCAGTGGAAAGTTTAGGTCAAAAAAAAAATACCATTTCGGAATTAGGGGCCAACGCCTCTTAGTTTAAGAGAAATAATTAATTAAAAAGTACAAAAATGGGCCAATCTCAATAAATACTAGTAACTTCGCCCTTACGTTCGTAGGCAACCGTAGCCTAGGGGATAACGAATGGGACTTTCGGTGGCAAGCGTTCATTTATATGTTGCTCCTAATGCCATGAATATTTATGTTCTCTGTATTTCTTCGACGATTATCATCCAAAGGAATGCGCTGGAAATTCATACTAATTTTGAAAGGTGGAGGGTGTCTACCCAGTGACGGGCAGATGCAGAGCGAGGAGCTCGCAGAAATTATTCTTCGTGGTCATACCTTCCGATGCTATATGCCTGTACCAATAATAACTAATAAGATGGGTTACTTTATTATTATCTGCAAATATATTCTTTATCTTTAGCTCTCGCAATAATCTTCTTCACGCAGGAAAAATGATTAAAACTTACAATAATAAATTCACGGGATTTTTGAGGGTGTAAGTTGGGAATAAAATACGTAAATAGCGGTGTATAAATATTTTCTGAAAATGGGGGAAAGTAGTGGTCTAGTGATTAAAAATAATTATCCTGCGTGAAAAAAATAAAAATTGCGGTGAATAATTATTTTCCGAAAAATTGGAGAAAAACTAGTACGAAAAATAAAATCTTACACGAGAAAAAAAGTTGAACAACACCGGTCTCGAACCCCGAGACCATGCACCGAAAGTCCCATTCGTTATCCCCTAGGCTACGGTTGCCTACGAACGTAAGGGCGAAGTTACTAGTATTTATTGATATTGGCCCATTTTTGTACTTTTTAATTAATTATTTCTCTTAAACTAAGAGGCGTTGGCCCCTAATTCCGAAATGGTATTTTTTTTTTGACCTAAACTTTCCACTGGTAGAAGATGAATCAAATCTGAGAGTTACACTCCGTAGCCTCTCCTTGTAAGACCAAAAAGGTTATGCGCAAAGCACTAACAGACTTCATGAAAAAGACTCTTAGTGAACATCTAAGTGAAAATCCCAAATGCTTTTGGTCATATGTTAGAGAAGTTCAAGGTCGACGCCCAACCGTAGCCCCGTTAATAAACGACCAAGGAGAGGTAGTTAGCGATAGCACAGATAAAGGAAATTTGTTAAACTTATTTTTTCAGAGCGTATTTACTACCGAAGACGTGAGAGCGAAGGTCGTGGCGCCCGAACCAGGCAAGGAAAAAATGAACGATATAGTCATATTAGCGAAAGGGATAGCTCAACAGCTTAAAAATATCAAGTCAAATAAATCTCCGGGTCCAGAAGAGATACCAGCTAGAGTATTCAAAGAGTTAGCACTGGAAATAGCACCTTATCTCGAAATAGTTTTCAATAAGTCACTTAGTCATGCCGTTGTACCTAAGGAATGGAAATTAACCTTTATAACGCCGTTACACAAAGGTGGGAAAAAAGACGACAGAGAAAATTACAGGCCAATTTCGCTTACCTCCCTATCTTGCAAGGTTCTCGAGCACATTATCGCTAGCTCCGTGATGGACTTCTTAGATAGTCAGAACTTGCTAAGTAAATATCAGCATGGCTTCAGGAAGACGAGATCTTATGAAACACAGCTTGCTCTGTTCGTTCACGATATACTAAGATCAGGAGACCGTAAGACTCAGTTAGATGCTGTTTTCCTCGACTTCAAGAAGGCTTTCGATAAAGTCCCGCACAGTAAGTTAGTGAAGAAATTAAATGACTGTGGAATAAATCGAAAGATAATCGAGTGGATCAGGGACTTTCTTAATGAGCGTGAACAAATAGTAGTTATAGATGGATTTAAATCAGATTCAGTCAGCGTAGCCTCAGGCGTTCCACAGGGAAGTGTAATCGGCCCCCTACTATTCCTTTTATACATAAACGACTTAGATAAGGTTATTAAAAGTAAAATCAAGTTATTCGCGGATGATACAGTAGTTTACAGAGAGATTAACAGTCCTAATGATCAATTATTACTTTCTGACGACTTAAATGCAATTCTCGAGTGGTGTAAAGAGTGGCAGTTAGAATTGAACTTAGGAAAGTGTTCCTTTATGAGATTCTGGGGAAACAAAAACATTGACACGACGAATTACACTGTTGAAGGCGTCCAGCTAAAACTAGCCGATTCCGTCAAATACTTAGGCGTTACTTTAACAAGCAACCTCTCGTGGGATATGCACATACGAAATATATGCGGGAAGGCTAAACAGAAACTAGGATTCATCAAACGCATAGTAGGTAAAAGTGAGGAAAAAGTCAAAGAGACATGTTACTTCTCGTTAGTAAGACCGCTATTAGAGTACGCGTCGAGCATATGGGATCCGTACGTGAAAGGATCAATCTCAGAGTTAGAAAGAGTGCAGCGAAAAGCCGCTAGATTCGTCAAAAATTGTTACGATAGAAACAATAGTGTTACAGCCTTGATACAGGACTTAGGATGGGAATCACTAGCTGAGCGCCGATCACGCTCTAGGTTAAAACTTCTCGAAAGATTTAGAACGCATATATTCTCCAGCGATGTCGAAGAAATAATAAGAGCGCCAACTTATATTGGTAGAACGGACCATCCTCGTAAAATAAGAGAGATAGCCTGTAGGACTGAGAGGTATAAAGGCTCGTTTTTCCCTAGAACGATAGCTGAGCAGAACAGAAGTTACGAAAGGAAATCAGCCGACGTAGAATGATACTATACATTATTATGCGCTTTACCTTGGTGCTATTGCACCCCCTGCCACACACCATTGCGGTGGCTTGCAGGGTGAACTATAGATATAGATTGATAATGTTTAGTAATGTTTAAATATTTCTTTGAATAAGATTTCATGTCAATATCTTTTATAGTTCACGCTATGCTGAAAGTTATATAAACCGCGAACGAGCACCGTAACATTAAGCAGTTACTGTTCATTCGCTTCTGTGTAGCAATGTTTGTGTGTGACGCATGATATTTTAAATGATGCTGTTTAAAGATTTCATCTTTTATGTAACTATGTAAAAAATTTCATCAAAAAACATTGAAAACATCAAAAGTTATGATTTTTTAAAGTTTTTCGCAACTTTTTCAGAAAACTCCTTCGTCCGCTGAGAAGGGAATTCGTAAAAACTCCTCCGTCGTAGAGGGGTTAAAGAGTCAAACTAACTCATTCTCATGGTACTTCATGTATTGATAGAATAGATCGGGATTGAGAATATAATAACATTCTAATTTAGTAGCTGCAATGTTGCAAACATGTGATACTATATTAACGAAGTTTCAAAATGTAAGTAGCGCCAGTATCAATTCCTGTCTCAGCCATCTGAGCCATATAACATGCATGCAACATTTCCAATTTTTTCAAATTTTCACTTCAGAATTTCTTTGTTTTAAAGGAGCTTCATTCCCAGAGGCTTCGTTAAGCGAGGTATATCTGTATAAAAATGGTAAGGTTTGTAATTAATATACAGTAGAACTCATAAACCCGGCAACCTCAGGACCTAGCATTTGCCGGGTTTTTGAAAATGCCGGGTTTTTTAAAATGTACAAAAAATCCTTAAGTACCTAATGTACATTTTTGGTAATTGATTATATAATTCAGATGATGAATAGCAATTAATATGGAACCCATTATCAAAAAAGACTATTCCTTATACATGCACTAAAACGAGGAATTATAAATGAACCATTAAAAAGTAAATAACGAACGTAAAATAAAGAGTATAATACGCATTTACAGCATTATTTTCATCGCACATTATTCTGAGAATTTTTTTAACAGATCAAACAAACTAGCTTGCTTCATGCATTTTCATTTTTCCTTCATAAGTTTATCTTGTATTCGATACAAACACGTAATCTCTTGAAAATCAATGCAAGAGCATTGTTCTAAAACGGATATTGTATCTGTGGCCAACTGTATACAGTGATCTATTGAAGGTTTGTCATTAACTATCTCTTGATTATCGTCACTTTCATTTTCTTCATCTTTTTCGTGCTCAGGTTTCAAATCCATGTCCACTATTTCAACTATTTCACATCAGTTAGCTGAAGTATGACAGGTGCAACATTGTCGATATCAATCCAGTTTTCACTCTTTTTGCTATTGTGAAAAATTTTTGCTTGCTGTATCAGCATTAGCCCTGAAATAGGTAAACCTTCACTTCTTCGCTGACGAAACCACTCAAACAATACCTTATCAACAATATTTACCCAGGACATGTAGTGTTCTATGGCTACACCAGGCTACACATAGCTTTAGATATATCTCTCTCTGCATAAAATTTTAATATTCTCGTTTTTTTCTTCTTTAAGTCATACACAGTGGAACTACCAATGCTATATTCTTCGCAAAGTCTCTTCACTGAAGTACCCTTTTGAAGTTTTCTTAATAATTCCACTTTTTTTCAATTGTGAGATTTTTCTGTTTACATTGCGTAGCACCACTTATGGGTTGTATTCTTTTTTTGAAGTCATGTCAAAATATAATTTAACAAAAGTACTAATTGCATTAATGAAAAACAACTGCTATTGCCACAAATCTAAACATGTGGTTATAATGAGGTAAACAAAACAATGAAAATAGATAAGCGTACATCATTTCAAGTAATTTCTGGATTATTATAATTTTTTACATATAACTTTCCAAAAAGTGCCGAGTTTTTGAGAATGCCGGGTTTTTGAATGCCGGGTTTATGAGGTTCTGCTGTATCTTTAAATGTTTCAATCTCCCATCTGAAATTGTCTTGTCTTTAACTGGTATACCAGAATTTAGAATGGGTAAAAATCCTTGATTCTTGTTACTTCAATTTCTGAAGCTGGAAATAATAATTAGCCTAATTTTTTCAATGTTTTAATATTTTTTTCTTGTACCTTTTAAAAAATGTAGTTCTTATCTGTCGGCAGTTCTTCATGTAAACGTGTGTTACTTGACTCTTGTTGTGTTACAGAAATCCATTGGTTGGGAGTAGCTCTGGAGAGTATGCCAGTGTAGGAGGCGGTGCAGTGCCTGGAAGTGGTGTTGGCAGTGGTGGTGGAGGGGGCAGCAGTGCTACTAATAGTCAATCCTCGATGCTCCTCAGTTGGTCACAGTTTTGCAAGGAGCCATTGCCTGAACGTAGCTTCACCTTCTGGGAGTGGTTTTATGCGGTGATGAAGCTAACTAGGGAACATCTCAGAGGCCCATGGATTGATGGGTCAGTTTATTACATTTCTGTATTTTTTTCACATTTAATTTACATTTACTGCAGCAACAATTAAATCACCGCACAAATTTCCAGCTAACATGCTATATTTAATATAAAATTATAAAAAAACAAAACACAAACAATTTGAGATGCAAACTTGTCTCGTAAATCCAATCGTTAGTAAGCCATTATATATAATTACAACTGGTCTTCACAGATCGGCACATCAGTCCATGAGGAAACTCTTTTGTGGTCCTATCTTCTCTGGTATCTTCTGCTCCGTGTCGAACTGACTCCTCGTGCACCCGCTCTCGTAATCATCTCTTGGCAAAATTCTCGCCCACGTGACATGAGCAGGAGGGGGCTTTTTTGTGGAGGGGAAGGGAATAAGGTGAGGCAGTTATTTCAAACAGGCATCTCCTGGATTTCATATTGGTTAATTCTTTTGAGAGATTACATAAGCATAGGAAAGGGGAGAATTAGGAAATGGGGTGATATTCGGAGTATATAAGGTGGATTGCTATTTGACTGAGCCTAGCGAGGAGAGTCTCGGCAGGGAGAGTTTTAGCCATTATCTTTGGCGATACTATGAATGGTGGCGATATACGATGGCCAGAGTTATTCGAACGGGCTTATTTGTATGCTACTTTTCATTAAGTGCTTCGTATAAGTGTGGAGGGGCAGAAAAATCGGTACATTACTGTCAGGAGTAGAATGGAGTTGTAATATATTTTTATTCATCTAATTGTATTTGCCTGAATGCAGTGCTGCAAACTGAACCACTAAACAAATATGTTTAATTTCATTTCTTGTGCATACAACATAGCAAATGAAAGGAAATAGATTAGCTACGGTGAATAAATGAACTTCATATGTTAATTTTCCTTTCCTGCACACAAAGCACTTTGTAAGTGAAAACGAATGCATATTTTACAATGAAAAAATGAACTCGAATGTAAAGATTACGTTACAATTACTCAAGTGAAGTATGTTTTAAATAATTTTCTATTTAAGACACGTTATCGAAAGAAAATTGAATTAACTTATAAAATGTAAATTAAATATAAAAAATGTGTTAATGATTACTTCAAACGCAGTTTATATTCTTTCAAATAAATAAAAACTCCACCTATTCAGAGCAATGATACTTATAATGTTTACAAATTTTATTTAATATGTATTAATTACATTGTGTATGATATTTTATTTAAGCATCTCTTCATTGTAACAGTATTGCACTGCAATGCACATGATGAAATAAAATGATAAATTCCCAATTTTGCTTGAACTGTACCACGAACAGAACCATCATCGTAAATTGCGAACCGAACCACTTCAAAATTTAGAATGGTTTGCAGCTCTACCTGAATGTAAACCATCCTTATAACAGAAATTCAAATTTATAAAATATGCAGAGTGGTATTGCTTATCTTGGGACCTATAAAATATAAATAGCACACCAAATTGTATAGATGTGCTATTTTGAGGGGAAAATGTTGATTCATGTAAAATTGTTTCATATTACATGACTATAAGTTGCTTCTTGTTATTTGCCTTGTCTTTCAAGTGACAAGGAAGGAAAAATACCCAATTTTAAAGTAAATATTTGGTGCTTTAGGGAGTAAACAGCTTGCAGTACTGAGTTCAACATTTTGCCACTAGGTGGAACTTCTTATGGGCGCCATTGTGCCTCTCAAGAACTTTTTATTTTGGCCATTACGTGGTGCTGTGTGTGTGTGTGATGTTTTTTGCCTTCCTATTCCACAGTTGTTGTGCTCCATTGTGTGTGTGTTTCTTAGCTGTTTTACAAAACCTATTTTTCAATGGCAGCGGGGATTGATATTTCGTATGTTTTAAGACAAAGATGTGCTATAGAATTTTGTGTGAAGCTCAGAAAAAGTAGTCAAGAGAGGTCAGAGATGTTACGGACTGCCTATGGATCAGAAGCAGTGAGTATTTGGGTGGTGGAAGCATTTTAAAGGTGAGAAAAGACCGTGGTTGACGATGCTCGAGGCGCGAGACCAAGCACTGCTGTTACAGATCTGACTATCGAGAAAGCTGCTCGATTGTAGGTGGACGGAAGATTATCGTTATGGGAATTTTCTATTTCAAAGACGAAAACTCCTTAACCGTACAAGGTGAATATCTAGAGACACAACAACCAGTAAAAAAAGCGGGATGCCAGGAAAAGAAAACAAAAAAAGAAAAAATAGGGATGAGGAAACGAAAAAAAATATCTACTTACAGATTTGCAGGGTTTTAATCCTCGCCAGGGACCCAAAGTCACTCGCACATCCACTCACTCACTCTCACAAGAACTAATCCTCAGGTGGAAAGGATAAAAGGAAGGGTTTACGAGGAGTTAACCTGCGCCAGTGACCCTGTCCTATAAGCTCTCTTCTTACAGAGGAGGATATTGGATACTAGTGAAGGTGTGCTTGCATTCTGCAAGCATTTTCTCACACCCTAAAGTAAAGAGTATGAGCTGACAAATAATTTTCAATGCATAAGTTTGCATCTTGGCTCCGAATTATTTGTTTTTCTGTTTTGAAAATTTTGGGGTATAACCAACACCTAAAATTTATAATTATAAAACTTTTATAGGTTTTCAGCATTTGTTACGAATACCTCACATTTATGCAAAATTTCATCAATATAGCACCTCTAGAAGTGCATTTATATGAATTTCATTGTTTAAACTTTATGAATTCTTAACAGCCACAACAATAATTATTTCCAAAATTCTCGGTGTTATTTACCACCGGAACATTATTTCCTAACTCTGTTAAAATTTTCAGCTTCCTGGATCTTCAGAAAGTACATAAACATTAGTCAATTTGTTAAACATTTAAGAATTTAATACATCCGAACAAATAAAAATTTTCAAATTTCTATATTCCCATTTTCATTATTTGGCAAATTCTACATCTAGAAAAAATTTCAGCTTCACACCGCATTCAGAAGTACCTAAACCATGACATGTTAGTAAAATAGTTTATAATTTTTCCGGCTAAGAAAATGAACATTGTTGCAATTTTATGATTATTCCTACGATTATTTTTTCGGTTCACCTATGTATTAAATTCATGAAATTTTGCATAAATGTGAGGTATTTGTAACAAATGCTAAAACCTATAAAAGTTTTATAATTATAAATTTTAGGGGTTGCTTATACCCAATATTTTCAAAACAGAAAAACACATAATTCGGAGCCGAGATGCAAACTTATGCTTTGAAAATTATTTTTAGGCTTTTATTTTTACCTTAAGGTGAGAGAATATACTTGCAGAATGCAATCACAATTAACTAGTATCCTATATCCTCTGTAAGAAGAGTCGATATAGAATGATAGGGTATATATATGTAGGAGGATACGAATGTCTGGCCGAAACTACAGTAGTTGGAGAGCTGGAATTTAATACATAGGTGAACCGTAAAAAATAATTGGAGGAATAATTGGAAAATTGCGACAATGTTTATTTTCTTTGCCGGTAAAAAATATAAACAATTTACTAACATTTCATGGTTTAGGTACTTCTAAATGCGCTATGAAGCTGAAATTTTTTCAAGAGGTAAAATTTGCCAAATAATGAAAATGGGATTATAGAAATTTGAAAATTTTTATTCGTTCGGACGTAATAAATTCTTAAATGTTTAACAATTTGACTAATGTTTATGTACTTTCTGAAGATCCAGGAACCTGAAAATTTTAACAGAGTTAGGAAATAATGTTCCGGTGGTAAATAACATTGAGAATTTTAGAAATAATTATTGTTGTGGCTGTTAAGAATTCATAAAGTTTAAACAATGAAATTCATATAAATGCACTTCTAGAGGTGCTATATTGATGAAATTTTGCATAAATGTGAGGTATTCGTAACAAATGCTGAAAACCTATAAAAGTTTTATAATTATAAATTTTAGGGGTTGTTTATACCCCAATATTTTCAAAATAGAAAAACAAATAATTCGGAGGCGAGATGCAAACTTATGAGTTTAAATTATTTTTTGGCTTTTATTTTTCCTTTAAGGTGAGAGAAAATGTTTGCAGAATGCAAGCACACATTCACTAGTATCCTATATATATCCTCTATAAGAAGAGTCGATATAGAATGATGATAGGAAAATATAGGAGGATACTAATGTCTGGCCCAAACTACAATAGATGGACAGCTGAAATATGGTACATAGGTAGGTTTGATCTCAAAACCGCCAGAATAAATTGAAAATTACAACAATGTTCATTTTCTTGGCCGTTAAAAATTATAATCATTTAAACAAAAATTTCGCTGTTTAGGTACTTCTAAATGTGCTACAATGCTGATTTTTTTTCTAAAGGTAGAATATACCAAATAACGAAAATATGATTATAGAAATTAGAAAATGTTTATTCATTCGGCCGTTAAAAATTCATAAAAGTTAAACAAATTGACTAATGTTTATATACTTTCAGAAGAGCCAGTAAGCTGAAAATTTTAATAAAGTTAGGGAATAATGTTCTGGTGGTAAATAACATTGAAAATTTCATTTGAGTTTATTATTGTGGCTGTTAAAAATTCATAAATTTTAAACAATTAAATTTATATGCTTTTCTAGAGGTGTGATAGCAAAATTTTGCACAAATGTAAGATATTCGGAACGAATGATAAAAACCTATAAAATTTTTATAATTATAAATTTTAGGGGTTGTTTTTATTCCAATATATTGTCCATAAAGAAAAGCACGTAAATCGTCGAGGAGGTGCAAACTTTTGCATTTAAAAATTATTTGTCAGCTCTTACTCTTTACTTTAGGGCAGGTATCTCAAACTCGTGGCCTGCGGGCTGCATGAGGCCTGCGCGATGCATTTGTGCAACCCACAAAGCAATTTACTTTACACTACGCGACCCGAACTCAAATCTATTTCTTATGAAATATTTCACACAAATATTTCTAAAGAATCTAAGAAGTGTATTAAATCATTCCAATTTATATCAGCCTGCACGGTTGAGTTACTGAAGAATGTTTATCCCACTGACAGCGAGCTTCTTGCGTATCAGGACTTAACCTTCGTCGCCAAATCTAGCATTTTTGTAATGACTGCATGTACGACTTGTAATAGAGCGATTCCTCTCTTGAATATAATACAAAGAATACGAGAAGATGTGAAGAATGAGAAAGTAAGGAATACGGCCCGCACACCGATATGAGTTTGAGACCCCTGCTTTAGGGTGAGAGAAAATGCTTGCAGAATGCAAGCACACATTCACTAATATCATATATTCTCCTCTATAAGAAGAGAGCATATATAATGATAATGATATTATGATAAAATATATAAAATGCCATTTTTTTTCTAAATCCTGTTACTGACATCAGTATATCCTGTAAAATCTTTTAATATGTAATATCTTGGTTTTTTTATGCCAAATGTACAAATTTATGCTTTCAATATTTTCAGCATCTACATCGCATATTTTAAATAAAACTAGCAGCCCGTTGCAGCTGCGCTTGCAAATAACCTAAATAGTTCAGCTCTAGGTTAGATCTTCTTTGTTCCCTATTCATTTGACGTGTTTCCCTATTTCTTTGTCTTTCTTGTACTCTCGTGTTCACAGGCTATCCTGTGTGCCTCTGCATCCCTCTCTCTCTCTTCCTTGCCTTCTCCACTCCTTATCTTCACAGGCAATCCTGTGCGCGGCCGCATCCCTCTCTCTTTCCTGCATTCTCAGCTTCTCATTTTCACGGACAATCCTATGAGCTTCTGCATCTCTTTCTCTCTCTTTGCTATGTTACTCTTCGTTTGATCTCTGGCTCCTCTTCCTTTCTCTGGCAGCTGTAGCTGGGCTAATAGCTCTCTTTTTCACTTGTCTACCCCTTTGCATTTTTTAATTTTCTGCAATTTTACAGCAATATATTAAAGTAATTACATGATCACAATGTCACAGAGTTACTCAATGCTAGTTTAATATCGCAGTATATTCAAAGGGGAAAATTTTAAAATCTGCCTTACCTTACTTCCAGTGATTATCGTTGCACTCTTTTGGTCGAGCTCACAAACAGTCGCTTTCCTTCAAGTGTCTATCAATGACTGCTTTTAACCTGCCAGTGCACAGGTGACAAAAAGTTTCATAAGTGCACAGGCTGTCTCTCACAGACCCATTTTGAATTTAATTATTATTTTATATAATTATTGAATTTAATAAGTATTATTGCTGTTTCTTTTCATGCTTTGTTATGTTTATTACATTGTAAATGTATGATTAGCAAGAAAAAAGACCAAAATATTTTCACATTATTCAAACTTACTTTTATATTTTGAAACAAATTTTGCACAAAATTACATACAAGCACAAAACTCAGTATGTTTTAATGAAATAATTTAAAAAATGTAATTATGACTCATTCTACAATAAAACACCTCTCACAGTTCATCTTTACAGTCTCTGCACAAATATACTGAATGTTCCAAACAAATGTACTTTTTGCATTGGCAACATGAGTAACGAGTCTTCCTGTCTTTGCAGTATGCACATCGACCTCTTTTATTTCCTGCTTTTTCATGTGCTAATTCTTCTTCTTTCACCCCATATATCCTTTTGGCAGCATCACGAATGCTCTTTGGAAGGTATCTTGATAGACCTCTTTTTTTATTTGCTCCTGTGTTAGGTCAAACATAAGTTTCTTCAGAAAGTGTCTCCTGTTTTTTAATTCTGCAGCGTTAGGATTATTGGACCTCAAAATCAAATAGGAGTTAAAGCCTGCAATGTTGAGCATTGCATAAAAAATTGCCATTGTCCAGCATCGAGTGTTTCGAGCCACATTATATGAAGCCATTCTTTCATCGCCACAGTCAACACCACCCTTGGTTGAATTATAGGAAGTGATGATATCTGGCTTTCTCAAGTCTCCTGTAGTCTCATCAATTTTGTCATTGTTGTGCATCGATGACACCAGAACAACAGTTTTCCCTTTCTTTGGGACATAAGAAACCACAGTCATGTCCTCTTGGAAGTCAAAAATGCTGCTATGAGCTTGTATTTTTGCAGCTACAACAAAGTTTGTTGGTAATTCTCTCTTATTTTTACTTTCTCATACAAAGTATCGAGAAAGTATTGTTTTTGCGAAAAAATTTGACTTCGAGATTTTTATGGAAATATACGTTTTAGGTGATGCTGAATCCGAAAAAGTGGTTTTTGCAATGCCATCTGTCTGTTACTGGCTCTGGAGCCCAAACGGTAGAGCAAAAATGAATGAAATCTCGTACTTAAGCATTTTATCATACTGAGCAGAGTATACATAGAAATGGTTGACATTGATCAATAATTAAGAGTAGTTTATTCTACGCATTTTTAACAACAATCCAATTTTCTCAAAAATGGCTATAATGATTTTGATCAAATTTCGTACAGTTACTTGAGTTTACGTCTTCAATAATACTGGATAGTCCATATTTCTCAAAAAATGAATATAAGGCTAGTTTATTCTAGGCGACTTTAACAACAGTTCGATTTTCTCAAAAATGGCTCTAACGATTTTGATCAAATTTTGTACAGTTACTTGAGTATACATCTACAATAACATAACGTATTTCATTTTTCTCACTGAATGAATATAAGGCTAGTTTATTCTTGGGCAACTTGAACAAAAATTGGTTTTTCTAAAAACAGGCTCATACGATTTTCATTTTCTAAAGATAACTAAACGATGCATTAGTACGTGTATGAGAAAGTTTGTACAATGTATGTTGTACCTATTTTTTCTAATGGTTCCAACAACGGTAATATTATGATCAATTTTCATTTTCCTCACAACATCGTATGAGGTAAACCAGTTATCAACTGTCAAGTTACGTCCGGTTCCAGAAACTGGGGTGCACATTCTCTTCACAACAGCTGGTTTGAAGCTTACATCCTTATACTGGCCTTTAGGTTGTGTACCACAGTAAATTTCTAAATTGTATGTATAAAACATATTTGCATCAACAAGAGCGAAAACTTTTATCCAATATTTACATAGTTTTGAAGGGATATCTTGAAACTGCACCTTCCCCTGAACGGTAAGAGCATCTCATCTAGCATCATAAATTTTCCAATGAAGTAGTTCCTCTTACAGTTTTCATTGAATGTTTCAAAGATTTCTCTTATAGCTGCCAACTTATCAGTTTCTCTTCTCTGCTGTTTGGTCCTAATATCATTGAAACGGATACATTCCAGAAGAAATCTGAAGCGTCTGAAAGCCATGGTCACTTGACTGTATTCTGTTCCCAAGACGTCAGTTACCAGAAATCTTGGATATTCATCCTTCCACCATGAAGGAAACCCATTCCATACAAGAGTCCCATCAGAGCTCTAATTTCCATAACCAATGTAGGTCTAATGTCACTAGGGTCTTGATAATTCGAAGAAATTTTGGAAATGAAAATGTTCGTATAAGTTACAATACTTTCAATCATTTCATTATTGAAAAATAAATTCCAATTACTTCCTTTGCTTCTTTAGCAGCCCCAGTTACACCTGGAAGTTTTTTTACAATGTTATGCCTTCTTGTGCGAAAATTTGCAGTGGACCAACTCTTCTGCCATTTTGTCTTTTTGTCTTTTCCCAAGAAGTAATGTTCAGGATTGTCGGAAGAACTTTTTTCTGAACTTCCTTCCTCTAAATCAGTATTATGATCACCGACTATAACATAATCCAGGTCTACATCAGAGTCCGCATCATCGGAGATATCGTCTTCTGACAATGGTTCCTCTATACATGTCAAAACTTCTTTCAGGTCACGTGGATTATTCAAGTCATAATATTGATTTTTTTCAGCCTTACAAAGGAACAAATGCCTTACCATGAATCCTAAACATACCATTCATTGCAGCTTATAAATTCACTACTTATCCTACATAGTAACTTGTTTACCATTTGTAAATAAAGGATAAAAAAGAAACGTACATTTTAAAAAAATACTTACATGACTATACGGATTGGGTCTCACAGGCCCCACAGGGTCTCAAGTCTCACACAGATCACAAACAACACACAACCTCTCTCTAACAAGTATGCAGGGCTAATGAACGTGTTCAGAGAGGAAGGTAACAGAAGCCACAAGTAAACACCTACAGCCATCTATGAGAAAATAAAGAAAACAAATATATCTGGATCTCATAGACCCAGCCCGTGCACTGGCGGGTTAACTTCTTACAGGACCTACTATAAAAGCGACATCAATGCAAGTGTTTATTTAGATTATCAATGAAGAGAAGATAACCATATGTGTTATAAAAATAACGTGCATTCCTATTTTCATCTAATTTTTAATTTATGCATGAGCCTATTTGCGTTAATAAGGATTACAGATGTGTAATATGATGGTTCTTTTTACAAAAATATAAGATTCTAGCATTCAAACGATGAAATGAACATTCAGTTGCTTCGATTAAATCGTTAGAAATGCTTCCCATATGCATCAACAGAATAATTTTCCTTAAATATTTATGTTGCTATGCTTTATTAATTTCAATGCTCAAACAACACTTCGAAGCAAATAACACTTTTCTTTCAGCTATTTGAAGGTTTAATTGAATCGGAGGCAACAATGAGAGTCTCCTTGGCAATGAATACGAAAAATCTGTAAAATTTCGAAAAAGAATGCGTATTTCTGAAAACTTTGACCGTGTCACTTGTAAACATCACAAGAATAAGATAGTATAGAATTTTAACCCCTAAAGCCCAGAAGAGATTTATGAAAACCTATGTTATTTGCCAGATGAGGTTTTTTAAAAAAACAAGAAAGATGCAGAAACGTGCAAAATTTGGAAAATATTTTAAAAATCAATAACTTTTGATGTTTTCTTTTTATTTTGATGAAAATTTTTGTGAATATACATAAAAGATGAAATTTTTAAACAGTATAATTTAAAATATCGTATGTCACACACAAACATTGCTGCAGTAGAAGAGAATAAACACCACTCAATTTTGTGGTGCGCGTTCACGGTTTATATATAACTTTTGGCATCGCGAGAACTATGAAATGTATTGACATGAAATCTTATTCAAAAAAACATTTAAACATTACTAAACATTTCATTTGCTGAATGTACCTATCTAAACCAATTAGGTGAAAATTTTATTGCATGTGAACTTTTCCATGCCTTCACTGGAAATTTTTAACTAACAAGGAGAGGCACCCAAGTGTAAGTGGCGGATCACGACCAAACTTCACAGGATGAAAGAAAACGAAAAATAATTAGACACGTATTTTCGGAAAGGCGTCTAACGAGCCCGCGTTTTTGAGATATTTGCAATCAAAAAGTGATAAACAAGTGGCTTATATACTAATACCATGACGAGCGACGCCCTAACAACAGGTGCCGGTAGCCTAGTGATAAAGTGTCGGGATACGGAAATTGTGTCGCGGGTTCGATCCTCGACATCGCCGATTTTTTTTTTCTTCTCCAATCAATGTTTTATGACTTTAGTTTTATGTAAGTTGTCCAAATTACATCATTAATAATTTTTTTTCTTTTTTCAGGCCAGTATTTTAATTTTAAATCCATTCCAATGCACTTTTTACGACATACTCGGATTATATAGATACTTGATAAATATATACAACATTTTCTACGCACACCCTCCTCGATATTTCCACTGTAGAGTTGCATAGTTTACGTGCCGAATAAGGAGCACTTTATGCCACGTTCCCACGGTTTCTCGAGTCCTTTCGGTGCGTCCTGGCGCTGGGCCCTACCGCCGGGTGGGGTCGCTTTTCGCTCGCTCTCCTAGGGATGGATTAGCGAACCGTAATTTATTCATATATAATGGTTATACCGCCATTAATCGGTCACCATTGCCTCATTAGTTACAATTGGCCAGGAACGAGAACAAGAACGGGAAGGTGAACGGCAGCAAACGCTAACGGTAACGGTAGCGACCCTATCGGTGCACAATAGAATGCGACACGTTCACGTTTACGCCTCAAATTGTCATTTCGCCTACAGAAACAATGTGTGGGGATTCGATCGCTACTGCCGTTAATTATCCGCAGTTAATTAATTAATTAATGAACAGCAACGATAACAGTATAACAAGATAACAAAGTAACGATAGCAAATAATACATTTTAACGAAAACAATGGCGGCGCGCATGTATACGTTTAAAATTTATTTAATTTAATTTCTTCACGCCGTTCTCGTTCCCAGGCAATTGTGCATATGCCTTTAGTCACATGTGGTCACCTGTTGTCGGCTGCATGCCGTGAAGTGGGGAACATTGGTTTTTTCGAGCGCTTTGCGGGTTCTCTGACCGACAATGCAAGCGCCGTGTAAGACGGAGGCCGCTACTTAATCCATCCCTAGGGGAGCGAGCGAAAAGCGACCCCACCCGGCGGTAGGGCCCAGCGCCAGGACGCACCGAAAGGACTCGAGAAACCGTGGGAACGTGGCATAAAGTGCTCCTTATTCGGCACGTAAACTATGCAACTCTACAGTGGAAATATCGAGGAGGGTGTGCGTAGAAAATGCTGTATATATTTATCAAGTATCTATATAATCCGAGTATGTCGTAAAAAGTGCATTGGAATGGATTTAAAATTAAAATACTGGCCTGAAAAAAGAAAGAAAATTATTAATGATGTAATTTGGACAACTTACATAAAACTAAAGTCATAAAACATTGATTGGAGAAGAAAAAAAAATCGGCGATGTCGAGGATCGAACCCGCGACACAATTTCCGTATCCCGACACTTTATCACTAGGCTACCGGCACCTGTTGTTAGGGCGTCGCTCGTCATGGTATTAGTATATAAGCCACTTGTTTATCACTTTTTGATTGCAAATATCTCAAAAACGCGGGCTCGTTAGACGCCTTTCCGAAAATACGTGTCTAATTATTTTTCGTTTTCTTTCATCCTGTGAAGTTTGGTCGTGATCCGCCACTTACACTTGGGTGCCTCTCCTTGTAACGGTTGTATTTGTTTTTTTAAAAGACGCTTTATAAATAATATAAACATTTTAGTTATGCAGTCATCATTCTTAATCATTAGATAAGTCACATAGAAAAAATGGTTACATTTTGTTCTTTAGAAGCGGAGATATGAAGTTGTATTTATCAGGAATGATTTTAGACAGAATACGGAAAACTTTTAAAAGTTACATATTAGCTCACAAGTCCTTTCCCGATTGTTTTAGAAAATGTACACATGCGTAATTGAATTCAGCATGAAATTTACCTTATAACACAATAAAAATATCTAGTAAGCTTCTCTGTGAAAAGTTACCAGTCGTTTCCTTTTCATGAATCAGAGCTTTCTCGTCGGTCATGCCCGCTCGCTACCAAAATGCTGATGCAGATGGCTCTCAATATCACAACAAAGGATCCTTTCTTTTGAACATTGAGGAAAGGGAGCACATTCTTTGTAGTAGGTCATGTGCTCTATAAGGGTCAGCTTGAGAAACCGGAAGTGCGTAGGTCTGTGGTCTCTAGTAGGCTGTGGGTAAACGCTTACAAGACGTTTTCCTCGAAAAGCTCTATAAAGAAAAAAACGTGGTAGGAAGATTCTTTCTCTTTGAGAAGATTCCCTTTACCTCACTTCAAATGCCAATGAAAGCATTCCTAGTGCATTGAAAAGCGATTTTTAGAACAAGAACCACCGTCATTTTGTGGCAGAAATAAAAAATCCAGTGCAAAATTTAATGTAGATTATAAAATATAAACAACATGACAAAAATTACAAGACATGCATTACTACAAAGGTCAAAGCTTCCACTTTCGAAATATATAAAGCTAGATTTACGAAACTCCCGCAAAAAGGCGATGAAAAGTGCTGGCGCACCATAAATTCGTGGTAAAAATGAAAAATCGAGCGCAAACTTTATCGTACATTATAAAATACAAAAACAATAAAAAATACAAGACATGCATTGCTACAAAGGCCAAAGCTTCCTCTTTCACAATATATAAAGCTTATTTAGATATACGAAACTCACTTGTGTCAAAAGGTGATAAAAAGTGCTGACGCACCATAATTTCGTGGCAAAAATGAAAATTTCATCAAAATTTAACGTAGAATATAAAATACAAAAACACTATAAAAATTACAAAACATGCATTACTAGAAAGGCCAAAGCTTCCTCTTTTAAAATATATAAAGGTTATTTAGATTTAAGAATGACTCGCGTCAAAAGACGATTAAAATTAGTGCTGACAGAGGACATAATAACATGTGAGACGGAAAATGGGACAGTTTTCGGAGGGCATAATAATACGTAAGACGGCGTCTACAGGTTAACCATTGAATAAAGTAAAAACGAAGAAAATCAGTTCATATTTACGTATTTTAATGAATGAAGGAAAAAAACCTTGCACTCTGTACACTTATGGAAAAATATAATTATCTCCTGGATTCGAACTTGGGACTTTATAAAAATGAAAATACTTTTCTAGTGTCCTCCTAGTTTGTAGAAAAAAAGCGCAGTTTACTGCATATCTTTACGACAAACAGCTTTTGAGATATGGGAGGGGGGGAACAGACGGACACTTGAGAGTTATTATACAGTGGAAATTGGTTAACACGAAATGCAGGGGACTGGCACAAACCTTTCATGTTAGCCAAATTTTGAGTTAACCGAATTTCATGCTAACATTGTTTAAGATAAATTTTCATTTTCAATGCATAACATAATCTCGGGCCAATCTATGATACTACTATGATCTATCAGTATTGCTGTGTAATTAGCACAATTATTGCATTTAGTTAAATATTTTATTTATCATATAACAATAATGTCATGCCATAACTACATTTAAAACAAATTAATTTAATATTAAAGTTATTACAACAATTCTAGCCTATACTTTTTGGGGAAAAAATCAGTTAATTTTTTCTGAACTGTGTTAACGATCATTTTCTTTTCCACAAATTGTTCCAAATTGTCCAACACTTCATACATATTTTCTCCATCTGATTGAGCTTCTAAAAATCTCCGCATACATTTAAACATTCCGAGGATATCTGCAGTAGTTTGCGAGGACAATACTTCATCATTTTCATCATCAGCCCTTTTGTCACTTTCACTTTCTGCTATTAACCCAGGTCTAACAATTTCTACAATACAGGTGACTCCCGAGTCTCGATTGTTCGAGTCTCGATTAATTCGAGATTTCGATCCTGCCGATCGATAATATATGCAGAATAAACTTTGCGTAGTTATTGGTTCTGACCAAACGCGAGGTTTAGTGTTGGTGTAGACATAGTTATATCTGCTCCATTGTTTGAATTTGTGATGATTTCACTCTTTTTTCTGTTAATCTTTTATTTAAATTTATTTATTTTATTGATTTATTTATAAATTTATCACTTGACATGGCATCTAAAAGGAAATGTAATAGTGATAATGTAACGGAATCAAATAAAAGTGGGCATAAGATTCATAGTTATGAATTGAAATTAGAAATTTTAAAGCACGTTGAGAAAGGTGAAAGCCAAGCTGAAATCGCACAATCGTTGGGAATGTGTCCTTCAACTAATAGCACTTATGTGAAACAGAAGGAGATAATTCTAGAAGATGTGATAAATTCACATAATTTGATAACAACAAAAAACAGTCCTAGGCGCAGTGTTGTGATTCCTAAAATGGAAAAGCTTTTAAAACTTGGGATAGATGATCAGTGTCAGAAACACATACTGAAAGCCATACTGAAATTGTACGATCGTTGGGAATATGTCAACTATTAGTACTTATGTGAAACAGAAGGAAAAATTCTAGAACGTGATAAATTCAGGTAATTTGATAACAACAATAAACAGTTCCCCACCCAATAGCTCCTTTTCTTCCAACTAAAATCTTCCAAATTCTCAATTAATAAACCAAGTCCAGTAAGCGCAGTTGAAAAAGATTTAAGGTATGAAAATATTTTTAGTTTTATTGTTTCTTTATTCTTAAGTCATTTTGTACATTTTTAATAATTTTCATATTAATTTCGCTGTGATAAATAGTTGTATGTATAGATAGATATATGCAGGTATGTTATCAAGCTCGCACGAGTCATTTGTAACAAACGACTCGCGCGTTCTGGACCGGGCTGTCTGTAAAGCGTATTGCATACATCTTTGAAGTTCGAAACACAAATTTATTTTTTCCTTTTAGTGCAAAAAATAAGTAATACATTTTAAATATTTATTATATAATTTATTCATAATTTAATATTGTTGTATTAACATATTAGTAAAGTTTTTTTATCTTTATAGAACGTGAGGGGAGACTTTTTCCCAGGATGCGGGAACGTATCCCCCGATTATAACATGCAAGTATATGGAAAAACGGCGTTCGACACTCGAATATTCAAGATTCGAATACGTTTTCAGGAACACATCCCCAACGAGACTCGGGAGTCGCCTGTATTACTGTCTGTTAAAATTGCTGCAGTACAAATATGGTCATCCACTCCAATATAGTCATTAAGTGTGATTTCCTTTGACAAACTCATAATGGAAGACACTCAACCGAAGATATTGGTTATATCACATTCGTTAGATGTGTCCTCAATTGTTGTCAATGCCGCTTCGGTTTCATCTTCATCTACGAAAGGATCGTTTGCTTGTGGAAAATATAATCCAGCATGGCGAAAACAGTTTGCAATTGTTTTCGCTGTTACTGACCTTCAGGCAGCACGCAACACATGTAAAGAGTCCAAAAGTGTCACTGGTCTAATTTCCTTTTTAGATTTAATACTAGATAAGTATTTTAGCAGTAATCCTCTACGATAGTGAAACTTTAGATTTTTAATTATCCCCTGGTCACATGGTTGCAATACACTTGTGGTATTTGGCGGCAAAAAAACCAATTTGATTGATTTCAATCTCTCCACCTTCGGATGGGCAGGACTGTTGTCAACAAACAAAATAACATTGCGCTTCTCCCGTTGAAAGCGCTGATCCAATGCCTTTACCCAATCATTGAAAATATTTGCCGTCATCCAAGCCTTTTTATTTGCTACGTATTCGACGGGCAATTTCTTCACGTTCTTAAAACAGCGAGGATTTAGAAACTTGCCGATAAGCAAGAGAGGCAATTTTTCCATACCATCGGAATTGCAAACAGTCATCACAGTTATACGTTCTTTCGATTTTTTCCCACCTGAACACTTTTCACCTTTAAAATCCAAAGATTTGCTAGGAAGGCAGCGAAAAAAAATACCAGTTTCATCGGCATTAAAAATGTCCTTAGCTACATAGCCTTTCAGTAGTGAAGGCAAGGTAGACGTTATCCAGTCAGACGTCATGTCGGGAGAAACCTCTTTTGATTCACCGCAAACGTTCTTCAAAACAATCCCATTCCTCATCTTAAACCGTTCTAGCCATCCAGGATTAGATTTGAACTCAATTCCCAAATCTGTAGCCAATGTGTCTGCCTTCGTCATCAAAACAGGGCCAGAAATAGGAGCATTCTGTGCCCTTGCCTGCTTAAAGCAGATGAGCAGTGCAGCATCTAAATCTTCTTTCTTTGCTGTACGTAGCCACTTCCGTTCAGGTTCAAACTTGTTGCTTTCAAAAACAGTTGTTAATTTTTCATGATTTTTAATAATCATCGACAACGTTGAATTTGGCATCCCAAACTCTTTGCAAATGTCCGTTTTGGATCTAGCACCGGCATCAACCGCTTCTAGAAGCTGCATTTTAACTTTTAGCGGTAGTGCATTTTGCTTATGGACTTTATTTGCCATTTTTAATATGGACTATGTATTTAATTTTTTATAAATATATAAAACCTAAACTTAAATGATTCCAATGTATAGGAAAGATTTCGTTCATTTAAAGTGCACCAACGGTTTCACTCAGAAATTCAGCAGCAACTGATAGTTTAGAATTTCATGAATGTTATTTATAGGGATTTAGAGAGGAGAAAAATGGGAAGGAATTGGCTAAATGTAAATGGAATAGGAGGGATTTGTTTACAGGAAATATGTAATTGGTTGACCAGTAGGTATTGGGAGATACCCAACAATCACAACACCGATAAGAAGCTGAGTTTGCAAGTCCATTTCTTTTAAGTGCAAAGATTGAAGTTCCAGGAATGTGTTTATTGTGGAACAGGTGCCGGGAATAAAGTTTAATCTAGGTGAGCACTCTCTCCATGGGTTGTCATGAGACTGATATTGCATGTTTGGGATTCGTTGAACTACTAATGACTATGGTCAATGACAGATAAAGGTGTAAAAGGAGGATGGGTGAGGTAGTAATTTTCGGTGCTAGTGGGTTAATGGAAATTCTCAGTGGGGGTGGTGTTGCCCCTGGAGAAGGAGCCAAAGAGTAGATGGTGAAACCCTGTCTCAACTGCCATTTTGTGTTATCCGAAGAATTTCGCATAGGTATACTTTATTAGAACCAAAAATTATTTTCAAGTTAACTGGTATTTCGTGTTAAGCGTTTCGGGTTAAGCGAATAAAATTACATTGAAAAGTATAGGCATCGGAACGGACCAAGCAAGCATTTCGTGTTAACCGATATTTCGTGTTATCCATTTTCGTGTTGTGTTCTACTGTATATAGGTTATTTACAATTGTTTATGCATAGCCCTGTAACTTAAATTTAAGCATGCTTTTTTATTTTAAATTTATCCTGCATTATGAATCAACTGTATTGGCATAGAAAGTTTAAAAAATGTATTAAAGTTTTAAATATACAGTAAATGGCACAAATGCATTGAAAACAAAAAGTAACCATAGACCTAGATTACAGGACAGACATTAGATTAGGAAATCTGTTAAATGAAATAATTTTCACTTCTAATTATATCAATATAATGGCTCACCAAAATTAGACAAAATTTCTACGCATTGTGATCAACAATTAGAAAACAAACAAGCAACGCATTTAATATAAATTTAGACGAAAAATCAAAATATGTCGTAAACTATCAGTTTTATGAAAAAAATGTGCCCAACAAATCTTGTAAAAAATTATATTGTCCACAACTTTAATAATAACAAATATTTATGTAAATTTAGTTTTAAATGAGATATTTGAAAAAAAGGAAAATCAACAAGAATAAACCTCTTCCGGTTGAGCTATTTCAACCCAAAACCTTTTCAGATCTTCATTTGCTGATAAAAATCTTAAGTTTTGTGCTGATCTGATTATGGGTTTTTGAGTTAGAGTGCCCACAAAATTTTTTCTCTCTCACTCTCACACAGACAGCATCATGAAAATAATTAAGACATACTCAGATGACCTCAAAATGTGTATCTCTGTTAAAATCTTGAATTCAGTTTTTTTTTCACTGATGCAATACTTTCTTTTATACTACATATGCAGAATGTAAAAATATAAATATGCCATAGGTTGTCAAGCCCATTCAACAGCTAGTTTTTATGTTCAGTCTCACAATAACTAGTGCATTTTCGCACTTCACCCAAAGTATATTAAGATACGTATGTACTTACGGAACAGTTTCATCAAATATATAGTTTTTACAGAATTCGTATTATTTGTATAGAAATAATAATCTCTGAATTTTTTAGTATTCTATGTATTTTTTGTGCAAACATCTCAGATAAATACCAAATTTTTCCTTATACATATCCGTGAATTACAGAGTCTGTTTTTCATTAAAAAATATCGTGAAAATGGATAAAATCCATGAAAAAGGCAGCCCTGCTATAATGTCATATGGTACTAAATAAGTTTTGAAACGGCGCATGCAGTGTGCCATGCGACCAGTTGCATGAAATTTTTGACACGCACGCACTGAAATATGCAGTAGAGAAATTTTCGATTATTTCTGTATGCATAGTTTTCCTTTGTTTGTAGTGGCTGCATAATCTTACTCATTTAAAGCAGGCAGGGAAAAGAAGAGGTAACTCACGAATCTCTTGCGTATGCACCCAGGCAAAGTCAGCTGAGGAAATCGGCATTTTAATGCGCTCGTAATTTCAATTATTCTACACCATAACTTTTCAAGTGGACAGCAAATAAAAAAATTTCCAGAGCCTCCGACTGTAGACATATTTTTGAGTTTAAAACGCAGCTTATGTCAAGTGAAGTTTTTTTTTACTATTTTTAATGTTGAAAAACCCTGGATGCGGCTTATATGTGGTGGCGACTTATATCCAAGTTAATATGATATTATATATTCCATACACATGCATCCACACACACATATATGATGTTTAAAAATATAGATATAATTTTGATTTGTACAACATTCGGTATTAGTAGATATTGACCAAAGCCAAATTTTCTATTAATTAGCTACAAATTCTTAAGTTCCTAAGGAAAATATTTTTAGCTCTTATGTATGGCATTATCCTCTCTTTGTTTTGTAGGGCTATTCTGGGTTTCATCCGCAAGAAACAAGCAGAAGAAATGCTCTCTAATTGTGCAAATGGCACATTTCTTCTACGCTTCTCAGACTCAGAACTGGGTGGTGTTACCATTGCATGGGTGGCTGGTAAGAGAATGATATTTTCTAGTAAATGTTTCCTAATAAATGTCCATCAATAAATTAATTTATGCATCAGTTGAGCTCGGATGATAAATTGAAAATATCTTTTTTTTTTTAACCTTTCAGTTTTGTACAAATTCAATAATTATAGTCTTTATGGATTCACCATGAAGAAATTTATTCTAGAACTAAATTCACTTAAACTGATTAAGAAATTGCTGAGATTCTCATTCAGTGGTAGTTTTCTTATTTCCCATGCACAAGGGCTCTAAAAATATGACTAAAAACTACTCTTAACTTGACATCATCCCCTTGACTGTAATTCATTTCATCGTGGGTTAGACTAGAAGTACAGTATAGAACCTTTTATCTGGATTTCACTTATCTGGAAATCCAATTAGGTAACTGACTATTCTTTTAAAAAATGCATTTTTCCAAAATTTGTTTGGAGAAAGAAATTTTAATGCCTCACCAGTAATTACCTGGCTTACTGCCGTGCATTGGGTGCATTCCAGTGAACAAGTAAACGTAATTTGGAAGAGAACAGGGAATTTATATTTGAAAGTATCCAATTACTGTAGTATTTCTATTACTGTACTGTACGGGTATATATTATAATAGTGCTCAAAATGGAATGCACGTTCTGGTAGTGAAACTGAAAGCAATGGATGCAAAATAACTGATACAAAATTTACAGTCAAGTTATATCTCATTTTATTCCTTATGTACTGTGTTGAAGAAAAGTAAAGAAAATTTTTTTATTATTTTTATTAAATGAAGTTAACAAAATGATATTTGACGATACGGAAAAATATTATCAACACATTTGATGGACCAGAACTCCATTCCAGTGCATTTTAGCTCTTTCCGAGCATTGTTTATGAATACCGCATTTAATCGATTGTAAGTCAACCTTTTTTTACTTTTTTACCTCCTTAAAAATTGCCACTCGGCTTAGAATCCTTGGCTTAGAATCGAGTCTCAAAAATTGAAATAAATGTTTTGATAAATTCGCTCTCAAGCCATCTCTAGTATGTGCGTGCATGTAATCTTAGGATTCCCTGAGCCAGCCATCATTTCCTCATGCCTTTGCAAGCGTAAGTTTTTGTCATTTACTTTGCTGAGTTTTTCAGTTTTTTTTTAATCCCGTAATGGGATGAACTCATTATTCTGCTGACTTCACAAGAAAAGTGGTAGCATATGTGGAAGAAACATCAAATTTTGCTGCACAATGGAGCTACAGGATTGATGAGTCAAATGTGAGACATTGGAGAAGACAAAGAGAGAAACCAGGATATATTTGTTGCGAGATTAAAAATCTGAGACATAACCGGGACAAATTACATTTTAGTAAAAATTGTAATGAATGCTTGAATACAACGTAATTTGTGTTTGTTGAAATTTTACTTGCTACCATTTTTTTTAAATTACGAATGGAAAAAGTTGGGGCATTCATACTCTTCAGTATTTTTTTCACAGCAAATCCTGGAAAACCTGTACACCCAACATGGAATTTTCCTCACATGTCCTTGTGAAAAGTGGGAGTCTGCTTACAATCAGTGTCGGCTTATAATCAATTAAATGCTGTATATTCCAGGTAACTGGCTATACCCATATCCCAAGGTTGCCAGATAAGAGGTTCTATACTGCATTAACCACTGTCCTTTAACTTTCCCATGGCAAGTGGGATAGATGGTATTTCTGGTGCCCTGTTCCCATCTATTTAACAGAATGTGCATTTTGTTTTACATTTCTGTATATACCATTTAATTGCAGAGCAGGGAGAAGTATTCATGCTACAGCCATTTACAAGTAAGGATTTTGCCATCAGATCTCTTGCTGACAGAATATCCGACTTGAATCACCTTCTATATCTCTACCCAGATATATCAAAGGACCAAGCTTTTGGCAAATACTATACTCCTTTTACAGGTCAGTGAAGAGTGATCAAAACTCAAAAGGGATTGAAAAACAATTTGACTTTTTGCTCTTGTTTTCTTCAATATCTTTCTATATATATTAGCAAGTCAAGGATATGGTGATTACTTTCTAATATTGGAAAATTAAATTTCAAAATGGTAGTATTGCGTCAACATCATTGAAAAAGTAGGTATAGGCGACTCCCGAGATTCAACCATACAAGATTCGACCAACTCGAGAATTAGACCGGTCGAAACCCGCTTATTCGACCCAGCCGATCAGTTGGTCGAATTAGGAGTTAGTTTATGCGAAGTAACTAACCACAAGAGGTTTAGTTTCAGTCTAGACATCGTTATTTCTGCTCGTTTGAATTTGTGCTGATTTGACATTCGACTGTTTTAGATTTGACCACGTTTTCAGGAATGCATCCCGGTCGAATCTCGGGAGTTGCCTGTACTTATCTAAGGCATCTCCAATAGCCATAACAAGGTTATGAAAAACTTAAGATAAAGAGTTACTTTCTCAATTTTTGTTATTGAATTTCTTATTCAAAAATTAATTTTCAACCACAGCATGAACTCCATAATTCTTCAGTGAATTAATGTTGGTTTCCAGTTGAATTTTCATGATTGCCAATCTTGTATCTGGTTACCATTTCCATAAAGAATACAAAATATGTGTAATTTTAATACCAAGAATCTACTTACATTCTCTTTGGAATAAACTTAATAGTATTGCTACTAGTAGAACCATTAGTGTTTAACACAAAATACATTTTCGTCAAACAAGAAAACATATCAATTAATTTTGCTGAAGGAAGAAAAATACCTGATGAGGGTAGTATGAATTGCTTCAATTGCATAATGGGGATAGTGACAAATATACAGTATTAACACATTTACATTACTTAAGGACTAAAATCAGGTAGAGAAAAAAGCCATTTATGTTTCAGACTTAAAAATTTATAATGTAGTATTTTCAAACCTGTTGGCCAGTTAACAATTTATCAACGTTTCTCTTTATTTTTTAATCCTTATAGATTTTTAATAGATGACTGTCATTTCATTTTTCTCTCTACTTTGAGGTCTAGGATGTGATTGTTTTCCTTTGCTGAAATTAATAGTTGTTGTACATCATCTGTGTATTGATCCATCCTTTTAAAATTCTCATTGGGTGGAGATAGAATGTCCTCCTACACTGGCAGTGTTACTTGTCCTTTGCCTTGGATATACAGTCATACCTCGCTTTGTGCCACAGATAGGTCCTGAAAAATTTTGCCCTAAGCAAAATTCACAAAGTACAGGGTCGTAAATATTTTATATCAACGAAGATAGGTTCCATGGGTGGAAAAATTAAAGTGAAACATTATTATAAATATGCTGATCACCTGAAAAAAATGGTAAATTAATACAAAACACTAAATATTGATAATAATGTTTATTAATATTAATAATTTTAAGCATACCTGTTTATTTTTCATCTTACTGGCTTTGGCTCCAAGGAAGATGCAGGCCTCTTGAAAAAAGTGTCAAGCATGAGTTGCGTAGCCTTCTTCCGGTCGCACAGATTATCTTCGTAGCAGGCGATACCTTTGTAGACAATCATCCTGACAGAAGAGAATCACTCCTAGTCACTGTCATTTTACTGAAAAAGATCCAATCCCAATTTATCAGAGCCAATCTCTCCTGTAGAACTCTCTCTTCAGATCCCCATTGGTTAGAGGTTCTTTGTGAGACTGCAGCAGCTCCTCTACATTCTCCATGTTCACCTCTTCAAATCCAGCACTGTTGGTTAACATTGTTATTTCATTGGTGACTGACTGAATAGTATCCTCAAACCCGACCATGTAATTGACAATGTATGACCACAACCTCCACCAAATGCTGTTCTTACATTTGGAACTGACCTCCTGCTGAGACTTCAATGTTATTGATTGCCTTCATAATGTTATATGCCTTCCACCAGTCCATCATGGATTGCTTATTCTGTCCATCAGTATCTTTAACCATTTGACCAAAGGTGTGGCATAGATAGTAAGCCTTGATTACAGTGATAGCATCTTGGTCCATGGGCTGCAGTGTGGAAGTTTTGTTTGGTGATATAAACAACCTCTACTGGTCAGTTTGGAGCATATTGAGGGTTTGTGGGTGGCCTTGAGCGTTGTCCAAAAGTAACAATGCTCTTGGTTCAAATCCATTTTTCTCACAATAATTCTTAAAAGCTGGACGGAAAAAAGGAACAAACTGGTTCTTGAAAACATCCATAGTTACCCAGGCCAAGTGGTTTGACTGCCAGATGACAGGCAGGTGTCCCTTATTGTAGCCTTTCATAGCCCGTGGTGTCTTGAAATGGTAGATGAGAAGAGGTTTTAGCTTCATGTCTCCTGAAGCATTGCTGCCAAGGAGATGAATGTACAGGACCTCTTCCAAAATAGTCCCATTTCATCCATGTTTTAAAAATAAGGGTTCAGAGGGTAATTTCCATTCTCTACAATTGTTTTTAGAATCTCGGGGAACTTACCTGCTCGAATCTTGGGCATTGCCTGTACTTTGTTATAACTTTACACTAACAAATCCACAAAAAGCGAGGTATGACTGTACTTTGGATAGATGCAAATAAGAATTATTATTATTATGTGCTTGCCATAAGTATGCAGTATAATAATTTGTTATGGATTCTTTAAATACAAAAAGAAGTAATTTTATTATAAAGTTAATTTTTTCCTGAAATTTTCTTTCATGATGGATTTATATAGAGAATCAGCCCAGTGCAAATAATGGATATGTGAAGCCGCTGCTGGTTACTCACGTCCCTGGGTAAGTTCTCTTATGGGTAATTTTGTTAGTTTAATTACTCATTTAATGCTCACGGAGAATGCCATGCAATTCTAAGGACCTATCAAGGTCCTTGTGTACTGGTAGACGGTGCTTGCATTCTTCAAGCATTTCAGCCTACTTTCAATTACAGTAAAACCTGGTTAATTCGAACCTCTATATTTCGAAATTCGACGTAATTCGAAATTTTTTAACACTTGAAAGACCGAAAAAGCCAATTTTATACAAATGTTTTTCAATAATTCGAAAATCTCTATAATTCGTAATTCGAAAAAAAATTTTGCCCGATTCTCGGAATATCAACGCATTTTTGTCAACATAATTCGAAATAAAACTTACCAAAAAGAAACTAAATGAAATTTACTAAAATATTTCTGGCACCATGTCGGCTGGTTTACAAACATTGTGCGATCGTGATCATACCGACTGGGCGTTGGGTATTGTCACAAGATTCGGTCCATCCCCTCAATTTATCTGCTGTTTTGCGAGTTTGAGTTCCAATATTCCTTTGGTTCGTTGTTTGTTTCGTATTAGATTGTATTTTTCATCATTGTTAGTTACTAGTTTAAATAATATTCTTAGTTTAATAACTGCAAGAGAGACTATATTTAAATTTATTGCTATAAAATATTTTTTTAAATATGCCCTCCAATGGCTCCGGTTCGTGGTGCATATAAGACTCTTACTCTTGCTGAAAAAATGTCTTTGCTGCAAGACATTGACAAGAAGATAGGATCGAAAGGAAAGCTAGTCCCAAACTATGGGATTCCGAACTCTTCTTTATCTACAATTTTAAAGAATCGGGCGAATATTGAAGAAAGTTTTTATAAATTTAAATGGAACGCTACACAATTTTTTTTCACAAGTACGAGCGGCGAATTTACCTGTGACAAGCCCGATGCTCATTGAAAAATCAAGAAGTCTTGCGAACGCTTTGAACATTGAAGATTTTAAAGCGTCCAATGGGTGGTTGGATGGTTTTAAAGACGCCACAATATTGTTTGTCTCGCAGTATGTGGTGATGCCCAAAAAATTAACGAAGAGGAAGTGACGACCTGGCTGCAAAGTAATAAACATGTTTTGGAGAAGTACGCGCTCAAGGACATTTTTAATATGGGTGAAACGCATTTTTTTTCAACATGTTGCCCGATCGTACTTTGGCTCTCCGAGGCGAAAAATGTCACGGCAGCAAATGTAGTAAGGAGCGCCTCACCGCCGCGCCGTGCTCTGCACAAATATGGATGGGTCGAATAAAGAAAAACTGGTAATCATCGGAAAATATGGCAACCCACGCTGTTTCAAATGTATTAATCGTGATTATTTGCCGATAATTTATGAGCATAACGCAAAGGTGTGGATGACAACAGACATATTCAAAAGTTTTTTAATAAAAATGCAAAAACGTGTGGCGGTGCAAAATCGTAAAATTTTGTTGACACTAGACAACTGTTCTGCTCACCATGTGGCTCAGATAAATACGCCCAATGTTAAGTTGCTGTATTTTCCGCCGAACACAGCCAGTGTTCTGCTGCCACTCGACCAGGGCATCATTCAAAATTTAGAGTGTCATTACAGAAAAAACTATTGTCGTCATACTTGGTGCAAATTACAAATGGATGTTCGCAGGATGATTTACGAAAATGGACGATTTTAGATGCGTGCCGGGCCTTGTCATCGGCGTGGCAATTGGTGACTTCTCAAACCATCGCCAACTGTTTTAAGAAAAGCGGGCTATCTTCGCAGCCGGCAGAAGTGTTCCAAGGTACAGAAGTGGAGGAAGTAATCGACAGTAATGTATTGGGGCCTGTCAGTTTCGGAGACTGTTTCCTTTGATAATGACTTAGCTACGTCGGTTGTGTATGACCCCACGATCGACGAATCGAAAACCGTTGCGAGTGATAGCGACGAAGAAGACGATGTGGATAACGTCGATCCTAGGTTGGATGTGCCATTGCCATCTAAGGAGGATGTTTTAAAAGCTTAAAATACCCTTCAAAGGTACGTGTCCAGGATGCCAGACGTGCTGATGAATATCTGCGAAAAAGTTGATGCCATTATGCAACACATTGCGCTAGGGAGTGCTCTGAAATTGAAACTGGAAAATAACCAACTTTTTAAAATAAATTTAAATTAATATTTTATTACACACTTTTGTTTATTTACTTTTAAGTTGAAATAAGTGAAAGACATTATTAACATTTTAGTGGTTTAATTATATGTTCATATATGTTTCAGTGTTTAAATGAGTAATCCGAAATTTGACTTTTATTCATCGACATCATATTTTGAGGTATGCATGTGTAATACATCCTTTTTTTCTGTATTTTAATATGGTGTCATATTCTTTTCTTTTTCTGTAATTTATATTTGCATTTTTTAAATTTGGTAAATCACGCTTTTTTGTAAATTTCGAATTATAGAGGTTCGTCGTAATTCGAAATGATTTTTCTTTGGTCCCGTGAATTTCGAATTAACCAGGTTTTACTGTATAATGAAAAAACAGCACCTCAGTATTAGAATTCCAGTTATGTTGGTTTTTTCTCAATTGTTATGACCGAAATCCTATAATCTGGCCAAATTTCAACTTTATAGCTCATCTCGAAGTGCCTGATAATATTTATCCTCGTATTGGGCAATATGGGGCCAAACAGACCCTAAAAATTAGAATTCTCATAATATATTTTTTCCATTGGTTGTGACCAGAAATTTATAGTCTTGCCAATTTCAAGTCTCTAACTCATCTGGAAATTCCTTGTAATTTTTAACTTCGTATGGGGCAATAATGGGGCAAAACAGCCTTTAAAAGTTGGAAGATTTGTAATACCGGAAACTGTATAATTGTGCCAAATTTTTAGTCTGTATCTCATATGGAAATGCGTCATAATTTTTGTCCTCGTATGGGGCAATAATGGGGCAAAACAACCCCAAAAATGGGGCTTGTTACAATATCAGATTTCTTCTATAGGTCGTAGTTTAATATTAATGGCAATATAATATAGCCCTCTTATTCCGAATAAAAGTTTACCCGTATAAAAGCATTGAGCTTGTTGCCATGGTTTTCAGTTGTTGAGACCCAGAAAAATTACCACTTTTTTTCCGATAAAAATTATAAATTTATGCTAAATCAACACGGATTTAAATTTTGTCTTCAAAAATGAGAAATACAATTTCTAAACATTCTGATAGTTCAAGTACTGAGTTCGAATCTTGACGGAATTAATTTTAAAAAGCAAATATAAACACCCCTACACCAATTTACGTGCTTTTCTTATGGGGCAATAATAGGGCCAAATAACCCCTTCAACTTGGAATTTCAACTATTTTGGACTTTTTTCTTTGGTTGTAGCAAAAACCCTATAATCGTGCTAAATTTCAAGTTTCTAGCAAATCTGGAAGTGTCTCATAATTTGTATCCTCCTATATCTTATGTATGAAGCAACTATATACAGTAAAACCTCTACCTTAAAAAACAGCCTTAGAACGAAGAACTCCATAAAATATATTGAAAATTATTGCCGGTCCCGAAAAATTCACTAATAAAACTATATAGAAAACCTCTATATTACAAACCTCCGATAATTATGAAACCTCTCAATTACGAAATAAGAATCACACCTGTTCCACTAAAAACAAATCTCCATATAGCGAAATTAAAAAAATCTGATGTGGCCAACACATGACTTTCTCCATATTTGGGGGTATCCGGACGTTTCCCCCAAAGCACTTCACCCACCAGACATTTCACCCACAGACACTTCACCCACGGGATGTTTCACCCACAGACGTTTCACCCATGAGACGTTTCACCCACAGACGTTTTACCCATGCCCTTTCACCCATAGTTTTTTCACCCACAAGTTACTTCACCCACATAAAGTTTCATCCAAAGAACTTTCACCCACAGGTGTCTCACCCATGATTCAGAAAATGCATGAAACATATTAAAAATTTAAATAAATATAATATGAGAGAGATAAGTATTAAATAATAACATTCTTTATTTTATGCATGAATCCAAATCTAATTTCATCCAAATAATATTTAACCTTATTTAATTTTTAAATTAAAATTACAACAAATCATTTGGTTTAATACGTTTTTATTTAACGGTTTTAAGATATGTAATTAAAATAAAATATTTTAATATGCATTTTAATATTGAAATTCAATTCACAAACACAAAGATAATCGGTTATGCGATTACACTGCTTGTAATCTTCATACTCTAGTGTAATTGACTGTAACTTCTCCGTAACTTTTTGATACTTCGTACTACTTGGTTCTCCTACCATTCTTCCAAATTCTACTTCAACCATCATTTTTTCATTATCTGCTCACTCTTTTATAATTTCCCTCAGCAAATGGAAAAAAGAGGGATGGCATGCATAAAATAAAAAATAAAAGTTATTATTTAATACTTATTTCTCCTATATTATATGTATTTAAATTTTTAATACGTTTCATGCCTTTTCTGAATCATGGGTGTGACACCTGTGGGTGAAAGTTCTTTGGATGAAACTTTATGTGCGTGAAGTGACTTGTGGGCGAAGAAACTATGGGTGAAAGGGCATGGGTGAAACGTCTGTGGGTGAAACGTCCCGTGGTTGAAACATCTGCGGGTGAAACGTCTCATGGGCAAAGTGTCTTTGGGTGAAATGTCTCGTGGTTGAAGTGCTTTGGGGGAAACGTCATGGAACCATTTGGGGTATAGATATTTAAATTATTATGAATGGCATTATGAGGCAAAATTATCATTTCATATCATAAAAGAATACAGTCATCCTTGTTGCCATAAGTTATATTTAGAAGATGTTTACAGAATTCACGCTACATGGTGCTGGCGCTGTACACTGAAAATTTACAAATAAGCAAAATATCTCCGAAATGGATGGTTCTACGAAAATTTCTTTCAAACAAAACTTGAAAGAAATATTATTCTCTACAACTTTGGTCCTCACGAATTACGACATTTTTAAGGAGATATTTGACGGAAACCGAAAAAATCGATTATTTTTTATAAATAATTCCTAAACAGTAACTGCTATGGAAAATTGTTTGAAATAAAAGATGTAGGAAATTATATTTTCTACATTTTTTGTAATGGTCAATGTATACAGTAATGACGTATTATCGGAGAAATATCGCAAAAACCGAATCGGGTTTCGAATAAACCTTGACTTCCGGTTAACCGTTATTGTCCAAAAACTATTCAGTTCTTTGTGCTCATGCTAAAGTGTTATATATGAAATTTGGTGTTAATATGACAAGTACTTTTTGAGTTAGAGTGCCCACAATCACATACATCCACACAGACATGCACACACACACACAGTCATCATTCCGAAAATAGTGTAAACATGTTCTAGAGACCTCAAAACGTGTATTTCCGTTGAAATCTCAAAGTCGATTTTTTTCGCGATCACAATACTTTCCCATTACTACATATGGAGAAAGTAAAAAAGAATATTGTACATGCAGAAATCAATGCCATCTATGCGGATGTTAATGCTGTTATTACGACCTCACCTGAATAATTCAAAGTGTAGTATTTGTTGTAATTTCAAACAATTCAACTGATAAGGTAGACCTCGTCTTTCACATATTTTGATCTTTCGCGGTTCCACATTTGCAACCAGTTTTGTCTTTCATGGTCTCATGTTTCGCTCTTTCAAAGAGAAAAATTGTGGAAAAGGCTATGTGAAATTTTTATATGTGAAAAGAATCGCCTTTTCCTCATGTTTTCTCTCATAGTCAGACCTGAAAAAATATTGTTGCATTATTCTAATACGTAAAAATTTTTACGTAAGTGCTACATATAATTGTTGGTGTGCAAAGATAGGGAAATAATTATATGTATATATAACGTAGGGAAAATAATTAAATTTTGTGCACTTACGTTAAGTTTGTATTAAAATTGTCCATTATAACAATGAAAAAACAAAAAAATACTGATTTAGGGCACTACTAATTAACCCCTAAAGCCCAGAAGAGATTTATGAAAACCTACGTTATTTTCCAGATGAGGTTTTTCAAAAAAAACGAAAAAGATGCGAAAACGCGAAATTTGGAAATTTTTTAAAAATTCATAACTTTTGATGTTTTCTTTTTATTTTTATGAAAATTTTTGTGAATATACATAAAAGATGAAATTTTTAAACAGTTTCATTTAAAATATCATATGTCACATACAAACGTTGCTGCAGTAGATGCGAATAAACACCACTCACTTAATTTTCCAGTGCGCATTCACGGTTTATATATAACTTTTGGCATCGCGAGAACTATGAAATGTTTTGATATGAAATCTTATTCAAAAAAACATTTAAACATTACTAAGCATTTCATTTGCTGAATGTACAGTGGTGGACAAAAAAACTGCACCACATTACGAGCGCTCCACCGGAATTTCAGTGAACTACTAGTCTCGAACGAGCTGTCAAGCGATATGGCAACAGTGATAGTAAAGGAGGGCGTGAAGGGTCTTCTTCCTCTCCCTCTTTCCCTTAGAGAAGCGTTTACGGTTCTCTCCTAGCTCTTAAGGATCGGATATTTTCCCTCAAGATAAAGGTTTTGAATTCAGTAGCGCTTACTTTCCCCATAGCAGTAACACGTGAATGAGTGTCAGATATAATTCTTTGCATTTCAAAATTAGTTAGAATCGAGACATGAACTCAGGAGTTTAACATATGGACGTCAAGAAGAACTGTGTTTATCTTTCCAGTCAAGATTACATTATTTAAATTCCGAGTTAGAATAAATATTTATTAGGAATCGAAAGGAATACACATTTCAACGCCTTAACAATGAAAAATGTTTAGTTGCAACGACTACTTCACGTATTATTTCCTTGCTTCGATGCCAAATATCTCTTTATGAATGCTATAAGTTGAATTTGAACAATATCTTGATTCATTTTAAATAGGAGAAGGAGGATTTTGGTCATTTATATGAAGGGATGCCAAGCACTTACAATAAGAATTCATCTCCGTGAAAATCATAGGTGCCTTCTCAACTAAATTGCTTTGGATAAGCAAGAAAATTTGGTAAACTCACCCATTGCAAAGAAGGCGAGGGAAAGGAGGTTGGGGGAGACGCTTTCCTTCTCGGTGAAATGAGAAGTGTAAGAATAGTCATGGAGGTGATCTTGAAGGGCCACAGAAGCGAATGTGCCTCAACTTATGTCATGAATTTCACCAGAAACATCTGTAGTAGGATGAGGGTAAACATTTACAAGACCTTTCCCTTTTATGACTCAAAGCAATGAAGAGCTTTATCGAAAAGGTCCACAAAGTAAAACGTTGCAGGAAGATTCTTTCTTCTTTACCTCACTTCAAATGCCAAGGAAAGCATTCCTAGTGCATTGAAAAGCGATTTTTAGAACGAGAACCCTGCTCGAGTACTGATGGTCGAAAACTTTGCGTGAATACTGCAGGGTTAGTGTGACAAACTTTTTAATGCTTTTAAATGTTTCAAGCAGTGCTGGCAAACGAAAAAAAATTGATTCGTTGCGTTTTTTGTTACGGCCAAAAAAGCAATTTTGTTTTTCGTTACGTTTTTCATTACGTTTTTCGTTACGATAAAATCTACATTTTGTTTTTCATTACGTTTAATGTTATAACGAAATAATTGCTTATGAGTACTTTTTATTTGATATTTATACCTCGTAAGTTTAAGTTTTTCATTTAGAATTATAGTTAAAAAAAATTTCTAAGCATATGTTGCAGATAAGGAACATTTTAAAGTTTTCTAAGGAGTCGCAACAGATTTCGTTATTTTTTTGATCATGCATACAAATTAGGATTTTTATATCCAACATTTAATAATCAAGGTTAATTGCCTTAACCCACATTAAGTACAAAAATAATGTAATAATTATAATAAAATACTGCAATGCTCATGTTGCATCGTAGAATTTTTTTATAAGTAACTCGGAAAGTACACCAGCTGTACCAATTCTAATTCTTGCAACAGACCTAAAATTCGACGAAAACAAAGAAAATTGTCGAAATTTCAAGTTTTCCTCTCTGGGGTTTATTTTTGATAGCTTTCTTCCTTCTCTTATACCATGTAAGAAATACATGTAAATCATCCATGGGTTTACAGTATTGCATTTAATAACATTTTAGATATTAACAAAAGGATTGTTTTATTAAGTACATATATGAAAGAAGAGAAAGAGAAATGTGCATAGTTTGATAAAGTTTTAATCCACTGTTAATAACCATGAAAAAAGTAATTTTTCAGGTAAAACAGAAAAATATGGAACCTTTACCCATTGTGAGCAGGGCCGGTTTCAGGCATAAGCGACATAGGAGGTCGCTTACAGGCACCACTTCAGAGGGGCGGCAAAATCAATATTTTGGATTTTGACGTTTTCATTTTTTCCAAAGGTGTATTGGACAGAACTTCAAAACATCGCGAAAAACTATATTTTACGCCATGATAAGTCATTTACATTCAGGGTTGGTTCAAGGTGTAAGAGACGTAAACCTACCATTTACAGGTGTCATTTAAGGAGGACGGCAAGACGAACGTTTTAAAATTTTACATTGTCTAAAAAACATGCTGATGCACTGTGAACTTTACTTAACCTCTTCAGAGGAATAAAAGAGGGGGTTTAAAAAGGGGGTTAAAAAGGAGGGTTTCAAAAGGGGGATTTAAAAGGGAGGGTTTCAAAAGGGGGGTTTAAAAGGGGGGTTTAGGGGTTTCAAAAAGGAGGGTTTCGAAGGGGGGGGTTTCAAATCGGGGATCTCAAAAGGGGGGTTTAAAAGTGGAGTTTCAAAAGGGAGGGTATCAAAGGGGGTTTAAAAGGGAGGGATTTTCGAAGGGGGTTTCAAAGGGGGGTTAAAAAGGGGGATTTTAAGGGGGGGTTTTAAAGGGGGGTTTAAAAGTGGGGGTTTCAAAAGGGAAGGTTTCAAAGGGGGGAGATTCAAAGGGGGGATTCAAGAGGGGTTTCATGTGATTTTAGGGTCTAAGCATTGTAATTTCAAATAACCTTCCCGTCCCAAATACAGTAAACCTTCAATACTAGAGATTTTGATTACTCAAGGGTTTGTCTCTTTGTACAAAAGCGTGATCGTAAAGTTGCAGTATAAAAATATTCGGTAATATAAACATTACATAGTCACTTTGTTATAAGGTCAGTGAATGTTTTATTTCTATTTTCTGAAAATATTCAGCTGAATATATTTTTGAAAAAACAAAACTGAGTAAAATAAGTTTATTTTCCTATTTTAATATATAATTAATATTATTTCATGCCTTTGATATCCAGAGGGGCAGAAAATTTTTACCTCGCTTACACATTTTTTAACCGAAACCAACCCTGAATGTGGGTATTCAATCGCTTCCATTAGTAAATACCTATTCTAAATTTAAATCAATAAAAAGTTTATTATGAAATTTTTGTGGAATGCTTTCAGTGGGATACAACTACGTTCGTCGAGTTTTTTTCTGTAAACTACTTAATTGCTGTAAAATTAATAACTATTTTTTTATAATTAGACCAGTACTGGAAATCTATGAATTCGGCCGGTAGTGTTTGAATCGTAAAAGCACTGATTGTGAGATCTTTCTCCAACAGCTTAAATAGTTAGACTGACGAACAAATGACACAGTTCAGGATCCAGGGGTGGAGAGGATGAGACAGTAACTTGGAGAGCACCGACCTCTAAAAGAGGAACTTGAGTATAACGAGTAAGTGGAAAACCCCAATCCTAAAGAATATTGGAAACAATAGTTTGAAAGGACGATACACTGAGAGGGGGGACGGCGAATGTGAAAGCGGCACATACATTTAAGATCAATGCTTTATCTTCCTCGTTTCTTCTCTTATGCTTCCTGAAGGAATCCTTTCTTTCATAAATGTGGAAAAACCCAAAAGGACAATGGGTGATGGGCGGGGAAGGGCTCCTTTCGCGACAAGGTGGTAGAAATGGCTCAGTGGGTGACAAAGGGTTTTAGCCCATTTTCACTCGCCCAGATGCCGTGTATGAATGTCCCTACAAGCTATATAGCCGGCTAGTGCAAGTAATAATGTATCTGTTAATGAAATTACGAAATTAAATTTTTGGTTTTCGTTAAAACTTTTTGAAAAATTTCGTTAACGTTTTTCATTACGTTAACTCAAAATTATTTCATTTTTTCGTTATTTCGTTACGTTACATGTAACGTTTTCCAGCACTGGTTTCAAGTAAAAAAATTTTTATCAAAACAAATTCTAAACTGAATGATATATTCTTTGTTAACCTCATGTTGACTCCATTTTGAGCAGGTGGGGAGGTCCAGGATGTGGAGGTAGTGGCAGCAGTGTGATGGGTGGTGGGGGTGTTAGCAGCTATCCATCGACTCCTCAGACCATGTTTCAACCACAATCGCCAGATCCCAGTAGGGATACGCCATCCGTGGCCAGTGCCCTATCTGAGCCACCTGGCAGGTGAGCAAGTTATATAAGGTTGCGCCACGGTATTACTACTCTCTCACTTTCCATAACATACTTTTTCCTCTTATTTGCTTTGCACAGCACGTGTTCAGATTGGAATGCTGATATATATATACACACATACATACACAACTGTGTGTGTGTGTGTGTGTATGTGTATATACCTATACGGTTTTTAAAAATTTTTTATTATCCAATTGCCCTGTTTAGATAGCTTTAAGTGCGAGCATTTGATAATTTATATTTTATATCTCCAGTGAAAGCACAGATATATAGTTCCTTTGTTCTGTTTTCCCCCAGTTACATATACATAGAATCTACATACCTATGTTTTAGCCAAAAAAAATATTTTGTCCTTTAGAATCTACATACCTATGTTTTAGCCAGAAAAAATATTTTGTCCTTTATACTTATTATTATATATCTTGAAAGTTGATTGGTATTAGGTTTTTGTTAACTTCTAAGGTTTTTTGTGAAGGCCTCTTTTTTCAGCATTTATTACTGCTTTCATTTATATACTTAATATAATTTGTATTTTTTATTATAGTACTTAAAATATAATTATGTAATTTAGTGCTTTGCTCTCTCCAAATCTTTGTCTTAATATCCCATTTTTAAAACTTAAAAGCTTGGATATTTGTGAGTAATATCACTTATAGAGAATGCTATTTGTATTTGTATGATAACCTGCATAAATTATTTTAAGCCTTTTTTTTTTGCTGTTTATGTCAAAAATCAACGTGAATTTTCATATATCGATCAGAAAATTTGTTCCTGAATCCATTTTTTTTATTCATAGAGTGTTGTTTTTTACAATTAAGAATGCTATTGATTAAAAAATATCTGTTAATGCAATTTGTATTGCTAGCAGTCCAGTTTAACAAATGATTCGTCTTGATGGTGGTTGACTTTTTTTTAATAGTCACATTTTTAACAATGATCATGGATATATATCATTTATACTTTAGATGCATAATTCATTTTATATTGAGACATTTTATTAAGTAATTTTGAACATGTTACTCTCAGTAAAAGTATTTGCCCTTGAGTTGTAGTCTTCGAGTGGAATTAATTGATTCTTCTTGGGCCTTGACTGACCAGAGAGAGATGTTTCTGAGGGTAATTAATACATCGATTGTATCAGATGGAGTTGTTTTGATTTCATTTGCTGGCCATATAAATATAATATGGTAGCAATGTTTTGTTGATGTCGTTGATTACCATTCAACTTGTCAATGTCCTGACTTCACCTGCTGCCTGAAATGGCATAGGCCGCACTCGACCATGACAGTGGTGGAGCTGTGAGTGATGTGAAGGAGGAGGAGGTGGTGTTTCCCATGACGACATGTTGTTGAGAGCAGGAAGAAGAGATTTGCTTGCAGTCCAGCCGACTTAAAGGAATTGTCCCATTTGAAGGAGGAAGATATTTGGAGGTTCTTGCCTCGGATCGAATCATCTTTTCTCACAAGTCCGTACATCATCATAAAAATCGTCTCTGTGGCATGTCACGGTGTCTTGTTTTTGTTAGTCAGTTGGAAATGATATAATGCAAAAATAAATCAGAATTCACGAAATCTTGGATCGTTTGCATATATATATATATATGTATGTATGTATGTATGTATATATATATATATATTCAAAGGAGGCGTATTTGATTTAAACAGTTTCAGCGTAATCTGAATTACTTGCATTTGGAAAGGGTGTCTTTAAAAGAAATGCAGATTGAATTTTAAAAAGAAAAATTAAAAGGCGACGCATCAGGATATTATTCCTTGATGTTACTTTTGACCTGACGTTTTTATTTTAGCACGTTTTACTCTTATTCAGTGGCTATAGTGACTTGCTAGAAAAGTTAATGTCTGAAATGTTCAAGTGCATGAATGTCTGCTCAAATGCACTTTTATTTGGAGTAAATTGTTCAAATGTATGCACTTGTAGTTTGAATATTTTTGATGGTATAAATGTTTAGGGACTACTGCAATATTTGCATTTTCCCCTGTATTTAAATAAGATCGGCTGAAAAAATCGAAACCTATATTGCTGTTTTAAGAGAATTCTTCTTTAATATGAATGTTTTATGTGTCCACTTCATCTTGTAATGAAGTTGATGTGTTGAATTGCATTGATTCCAGAAGTAATGAGTTAAGCTTTATCTAGTTGATGTTGCAAACTTTTAAAAAATTATTTCTGAAGTGCGCAAAGGATGTTTCCATTGCTCAATATCTTTCCTTCTAATTATCTACTTTTTGCTTTCTGTTAAACTGAAGTACTGCTCTCTTAATTATTCTAAGTTAGTTTTACGATTCCAGTAAGTAGACTACGTAGATCTATGATTTATGTTGATCAGTTACGATATAAAATGTAAGCCTTCATTTATTCACACTTAGGCAATGCATCATACCAAGCATGAGTGTAGGTTCATCCTAATGTTTTGTTGTAACATAATTAACATTTTAAAGATTTAAAAAAATCTTAAAAGGATCAGAAGAACTTATATAGTTATTTTGAGTTTCTATTTTTTTTAAATTAATTATTTAATAGGAAATGGCTTAAAAGGATCAAATACCTAGCTGCCATTCTTATTATGTGTGTTAATATGTTTTAGATCAGTGGTGTCCAACCTACGTCCCATGGGCTGGATGTGGCCCGCAAAGGGTTTTTGTGCGACCCGCAAAGCCATGATGAAAAAGCAATTTGAAAAATTTAACACAAAAATTAATATATTTTTGTGAAAATTTATCAAATAAAACTTTTATATTATATTTGCCATAAAAATCTCATTTGGACGATATTTTCACTTAAATAGCACCTCAGAATATATAGATAACTTCTGATTTAAACTCTAATTTGGCCCGTGGAAGAAATGGTAACTTCCATTGCAGCCTGCCGAAGGATTCGCAACGACCAATGCAGCCCACTATGTAGAAAAGGTTGGACACCACTGTTTTAGATGATGTGCCAATGCTGTGCTCACAGTGGGGGTCAAACGAAAGGTCTACATCTCATTATTTTTTCAAGCCTAATTACACCCTTGATAACCTATATTTTAATCCTACAAGAACCATTTATATAAAGCACAAACTGAATTATTATTTTGCTGAATATTGAAGTAAAACTGGAAACCCTTTGTCTGTTATAATAAATCTGAAGCATAGTCGTTAAATATTTCAGTCTTCATCACTTTGATTGGTTCATAAAAACTGACAAAATGTATGAATCATCCTATGAGAGCTTAAAAACGCATGCGTCACTGCTCACTTTAATTACAGGGACAAATTTTATCTGGTATTTTAGTCGGACAACATATATTTTTTGAAATGTGTATACGTGTCGAGCGGTTCACAGGGTATCTATAGGTGATTGTAGTGAGACGAAAAGCTCGTGCCTAAAAATGTTAGAAGGGAATTTTTAGCATCAGAATCCAAGAGATAGAATATGATAGGCATGTTTGAGGAAATTCTTTGAATTTTCAAATGTTTGTTTGTGTCCTCTTGTCAAACATTCATTTTGTTATTCTCCCACAGCTACCTTGGTGTCAATTATCCAAGCATGTTGTGTGTTCCTGATATTTTTGTATCTTTGCAGCTTTTTGGGAATGGAAAATTGAAAGTGGAACAAACCTTTCTCTCTGACTCATATAGCTTGTCGGTGAATGTGGTATAATACCTTGTAATGACATTTATTTTGAAATTCATGCATCAGTGGAAAACGAATTTACAGATGGTTAGTTCCCTTTTTTTAAAAAAATGTCTTTATGCAAACTTATTTGTTATTTTTTCATTCTTTTTGGGCAGATTATTATTGACTTATTGCTATCCAATAAGTTTTCTCACTATTTTTGTCTCGAATTTAAAATTTATGTTGTGAAAAATATATTATGTAAAATTAATTTATAAATTTATAGTTTATGGACTTTCTGTGCAAAATTGAGCATAAAACTAAAACCACTAGGGTGTAGGATTTCATTTTCATAAGAGTCTTATGGGCATATTTGTAATTGTAATTTCTTGTTCAACATGTATCTGTTGCCTGTGAGTGCTTACTAATTCCAGTGTTCCTTATCTTCATCTAAGGTTGTTCTTACCAAAAGTATTATTGTGGATCTGTAATGTTGTGGTCTACATTGTCTTTGAGCTGGGTACCTTTTCAAATACATTGTTGCAGCTCTGGAGGTGTTAAATGTGTCAAACGAAATCAGGCATTTTTAAATTTTGATTTTTTTGAATGTGATAGCGCATACAATGTTTTTTTGTTAGTGCCCGTTGTTGTGGGTAAAACTTTCAACTTTTTGGGGAAAAAATAATCGTATTTGATTAATATTTTCTTGATATAATTGTCAAGCACGGACAATTTTGAAATACTGCTAAACCTGGAATTACTTATGTTTAAGCTAAGAAAACTTTATTCTTTTAAATTTAAATGGTTACTTCCTCATTGAATGGTTGAACTTATTTGATTGGTGCCCAGTTTATTCCTTGCATTTCCTCTTGAAAACAAATACTATTGTGATTGAGAGGTAATACATCAGGATATCATATGTTGTTTGTTATTGTTGCTAAAGTAAAATATTATGCAAAAAGTATAACTGTTGGTTCAATGGGGTTTTTCTCAGCATGAAATTTGCTTTCATTTTAGACTTTGTTGGTATAAATGTTTTTCGTAGAATTTCATTTATGTAATAAGAGTATCTTTTGATTCACTAGTCATAAAAATTTATATTGTTTTTAAAAATAAATTGAAACATTTTATGTATTATATGTGTTCCAAACTTGTTTTAGCCAAGTGTAGGCTAAAATTCTTATCAGTATTTTACATTTTTCTTAATTTTATTTAATGTATATTAAGGAAATACTTAATATTTTTAGTGGCATGCATATTAAATGTTTATGAAGTTGTGAAAATGTTGCTACTCTATCGGTTCAGATATATGTACAGTTGTCTTTATATGAATGTTATGCTTGTTGCGACCAAAAGTTAAATTTGTTATGATGGAAATAACATCTTATGCCAAAAACGCTCACTTCAAAAAAAGATAATTGTTGAAATTGAAAGAATCAGGATTGTAATTCCATCCATTTTATACTGGCAAATCACTTCATCACTGTGATAGTAGATTGAAGTCGGTTCAGTATTTTAGGCAATAGTAAAAACTCACTATTTCGTGAATTCCAATATTATTCAAGTAATGCAATTAACATTAATCGTACTTAATGTTTGCCACAGTTTTCATACTCTCATGAATTTTATATGTAAGTATTTAATGAATGTTTATGTTGTTTATGTCATTTACATTGACTTATATGATATGCATTTCATGTTTGTATTTTAGTATAAAAGTTTTCTCATCTTGATTATGCAGAAGTAATGATAAGTTTTTTATATTTAAAATATGTGACATTCCTTTTTTTATCTTTGCAATTGTAATATGAATTTTTTATTGTATTACAACTTTGATCTCCTAATGGAATACTTGTAAAACAAATTGAAATGAAATGAATGTATTGAAAAAAAAATGATTCCACTTCTTTCAACTGTTCCCACCTTTTGTAAGTGCAGCGGCATTATGCTGGGGAGGATAGACACACTGCTACAACTGAGCTCAAAAAAAAACTTTCAATTTCTACAATGATCAATTATCATTCATTAGAAAATTTGCAATTGCCTGATGTCAACAAGAGGAACGTTTGACCAATTAAAAGCACGGCTAATAGTGCTTGGCGTCACATTATTTAAAAAAGTAATTGTTTTTAAAACTTTGGAACAATGTATGGCAATTGATACAAAATTCTATCCTTGCTGGCATACAGCTGTTTCACAAGCATTGGAATCAGTGAAAAAAATGTATTTTTTTAACTTCCTCTGTTGACTAATGGTAATTTTATCTGAGAGTGGTAGAAATATGTTATTATGGCTACAACTGAAATAGAAGCAGCTGTGAATATGGTTTAGATGAAAAACATTATCGTTGCAGTTTTTTTAAGCAATGAGAAACTGAATTGTCTTCATTGAGTTTACTGCTGAATTTATTGTATCTAAGCAACTGTAAATTCAAAGTTAGAGAAAATTTTATTTTTTTGCATCACATGTTGTTTAATTCACAATAATAATTAAAATGAATTTAGCGGAAACATCATTTGTTGAAGAGCTCAAATATTTCATTCTTGTGATTCATTTAAGGATAAACATACAACGTAAAATGCTGCCATGAGTGTAGCTAATTATATAGTTAGTTCTTTTATAATCGTGTGAGTGGAGCAGTAAAACTTGATTTTTTTTTCAAAGATTTAATGCATTTCTTGAAATTGATCTTAACCACTCTCAGAAAGATTAGTCTTGTATTTATTTGTACTTGCTACATATATAAATATATAGTAGAAATGCAGTATTCTTGTCATTCACGATGCCAAGCTGCGACAGTTATGTGGTGTTCTAGTATGCAGATCAGCAGGTGCTCTCTCTCTCTCAAGACATAGAAAATCAGACCAACTGTGGTCACGACAGCAACAGGTATTTTTTTACTTTTTAACGAATGTAATTGTTTTTTTTTTCTTATTAATAAATGTAGTGACATTGACCCAATTAAAGTTTTGATATTTCGATTTTATTTAGTCAAGGTTCTGATTAGGTGAAGGATCTTTTTGTTGGGACAAAATTTGAATGGCTTTAATGTGAACTTTGCTCAAGTAAAAAACACTTAATATGTGACAAATTGAATCCTTTATTTGTGTTAAAGAAAGTTAAAATACTATAAATTTAAAGATGTCAGCAAAGTGGTGAGTTTTGCTACAGATTGCTTAAAGTAAAATTGTACAACTTAATATTTAAAATATTTGGTTACATATCCTCAACTATGATTCATAATTATTTGAATCATAAGGAAAAGCTAGCATATCATATTACATCTGGACCTATTAAATGTATCTTCTCTATTGTTATTAGTGATTTTTTTTTATTTTCACGTATAGTTGCAATCAAAGTTCCCTCTAATTTTTTTTCATCCGTGGGTGGAATGAAAATGGCTGTGTGCACCTACATGACACTAATGCGCAGATGTGCATCTGGGTTGGCATGGGCCTGGATGGATATATCCTAACATAAACACAATCATGCGCTCTTGAAAAATTTAGTGAGCTGCCAAAAACTACTGCACGGCTGCGCAGTTTAGAGGGAGCCATGGTTGCAATGCTAACCTGATATTTAATATTTCCCTGTAAATAAGAAAGCAAGCTAGGAAGCATCTTAAGCACTGTACATATTGCCTTGAATTTGAAGTAAAATCTTAAGTGCATGCATGACATTTTCTTAGTGTAATTGGTGTGATGACTGCATAATATCATGATCTTTGTATGACATCTGGCTAGTTCAACAAAATTACAAAAACGTTTTTAAGTATTTCAAAGGGATTAATAAATCTGCTGATGATGAATGGACTAGATGCACTATTTTACTTTTTGCTCATTCAATGCTATGTTTTAAAAGAATGAGTTATTGTGGTAGATTTTGTGTTGTTTTTTTATTTAACTTGCCATATCTTTTTCCCTGCAGCTAAGTATGGTAAGTTTAAATCAAGTATTTTGTTTTTGCTACTTATTACTTCTATATTTTTATTTGCTTCTATACCATATGCTTTGTATGATGGAATGTTTGCTATGTATACGTTCATTATAGTTTTTAGTTGTGTAACATTTTTTAAAAATTTGGCTATAATACTTTATATCTGTCAAAATTTTTTGTGAGAAAATTCTTCATATAAAGTATATTGCTGGAGCATAAGTATTCTTGATTTTAATCAAACTACCATTTAATATAGGAACAACACTTGTTTAAAAAATGGTCAAATATTCTGTAAAGCTGAATGTTTTCGTGAATTAATTTAATATGTATATATATTTTATTGGTTTTGCTTAAAATGTTTGAATTTTAAATTTTTACAGCTACAACACCAGTGCTGGGACTGCAGGTGCAGGAAATTCGACAATGGAGTTTGACTACTCAGATCTAATGGGCAATGAACTACCTATAGATGATGTGCCTATCGACATCAATTCATTCTCTGAACTTATGGAGAATTACTATGAGAAAAGGCAATGAAGGATCATAAAGCTAATCATACTGTAATTCTTTGTGAAAGTTAAATTGAAAGTGGCAGGGAGGGGGAGATGTGTTGTGGGTATTTTATTAGCCTTGGGTGGTGGATTTGAGAGATCATATACAAATTGCAAGAAAATAATTCCACTTGTTGACAAGTCTCCATGATTAGAAAATGAGTTTAAAATGGATCGGGATATAAGTTCCAATTAATGTGCTTATTATATAAATGCAAAGCATGTAAGCATATCTTTGAAAATGGCAAGTGTGTCATTTTAAACAAATTATTTTGTGCCAAAAGGTGCTGAGTAGGTTTATAACTATGGTTGTTCAAATGAAATGTTTTATTTTATGGTTTAGTTAATAGGATGGATAAAGACTAACTAAGGAAGGCTGCATGGATTATATTTTGAATGCTTCGTATCTAAGCAGAAAGATTTCAAAATATCAATGAACTGAAATTAACTCTTGCTAAATAATGACATTCAGAAAAATATCTTACAATTTCTCAAAGTAAGATAACAAAGGACTAAATGAGGAAGGCTGCATGGATTGTTTGGAATGTTTCATATCTAAGAAAAAATATTTAATAATCAATACACGTTTTCCTCAGTAAGCTGGAATTATCTCTTGTAAAAACCGTTGATAATCAAAAATATCTTAGTTTCTCAGAGTACAGTTGGATTCAAATTTATGACAATGAAATCAGATTTAGTATGGCTGAACTGAGTTTTAAACGGTAGTTTTTCATTTTCTGATCTTCATCTTTTATTGAGGTTTTATATCCCTGTAGTACACAAATATTTGGCTGTATTTCAATTAGTTGTTATGAATTGGTTGAATTAACAACCAAGTGAAGTTCTCATTATGCCGTTAGCATTAAAACATTTGTATTTTACATGATAAAGATACTTGGAATTGTACAGATAATACATATGGTGCAATCATATTGTGCTATATAAATTATTCCTTAATTGGATAGGATCACAGCCAAAAGTTGTCTGTTAATGTTATGAGGAATTTATTTTATTAGGCATGGTGTGATTGTCGCAGTGTCTTAATCTTACTGTTAAATCTTAGTGCATTAAAATTAGTAGACTTTTTGAAAAAAAATATAACATTTAAATGCTTAAATGTCCTAGCCTTGGGGAAATGCCCTTCTGGTGTTAGTATGACATTTTAATGGTTTTACGCATGATGACAACCTTCAAAAATATTTTATATAGAATGTTTGTAATTAAGCATTTTAAAGATATTTATCCTCACTCCCACATTGTTATATTTTCCACATCTATTATGATGCTTGGCTAGTCACCATGATGATGTCACATTGCACAGTGTGCAAAGCATTGTTTAAAATGCATGAATGTAATAATATCAATTTGGAATAATGTTTATTTTATTGACTTCCCATCACGAGATTGATATAGTGATGTTTGTATTGTGAGAGATTGATAAAAATTTATAGAACTCAAATGGCTTGTTGCACCAAAAAAATTATTTAGCTTGTTATTTTACCTAGTCGTGCTTATCCAGCAGTTCTTGCAACATAGGTATGAAATGATGATCTGAGGTTTTTCTTGTCTGACAATTTACGTTTTATTCAGTTTTTGTTGAATTTCAATGAAATTTTGAAATCTTTTAATTATGGAAGATGCTATGCCCAAAAAAATATCCATCCTTGAACTCTGTACCTGGAAATTTATGACAAAAGGAGCAAGTGATGAGAGGATATTCCTTTTAATTTTATGTCAGTTCAATTGAATTGTTTAATATCTCTATCTTCTGCTGTGAATTAAAAATTTTACACAATGTTCAGTTTCTGACAATCTTTTCAATGTTGTCTCTAATACAAAATGCTCTTGTAGTTAAAGGAATGAAGTGAAAGCAGAAGGAACGAATGGTTTGCTTATAACATATATAAGGCAAGGAGTAGGCTTGCTTAGGTTAAACAATATGAAGACCTTGTAGTACAAATTTAAACTTCCGTTTCTTTCTTTAGTGAAGGACTTATTAATACTTTTATAAAAGAAACATATTACTATCTCTTATTGACTCTTACTCATTATTAGTTTTTCAATTTAAGGATATGTTTTTATGAAAAAATATGCCTCATCGCATATATTTTAGTTACTAATCATGCAAAGAGTCTGCCAGATTGGTGAGTTATGAATTTTGATCATGTTGACATCTTGTTAAGTGTAATATTTGTGTTGTTGATTTTCACATTGAATTTTAAGGAATAGGAAGTTAACAGTTTATCTCAGAAAACTTTGTATTAGTTTACTGACTCATGAAGAATAATAATATACAGAAATGCGTTACTGCTGTATTAAAGTTTCTAAAGGGTGTATTTTATAAAAAATGCTAGGTCTTTCAATTTTGAGAAAAGTGCTTTGTGATTTGTGCAACATGGATTTTATATAGACATTTTATGTAAGTAAATCATGCTGTAGAAGCTGCTGTTAGATATTGTGATTACAGTTTCCTTCAATGTACATAAGCCTTTTGAAATTCGTGTCAATTTCGTTAAGGGATTTATTTGGTGTGCATAAATCAATGGTATGCCATTTCTCATTGAGTATGAAAATAGTTTCGCATAAATATTTCAACATTAGTGAGCACGCTTGGAATGGATATGCAAATATTTCATGGTTTGGGTAATATGGAAATTTTGTTCTGGATTAGCATTCGATTTTCAAGTAACTCATATGTAGGATATAATTTTAATGTTGTAAATGGCGAAGCTGTGTAACTGTACATGTTCAGATGAAAATTCATTTATTGCAGTCAATTTTACAGCATTAATGAATTAAAACTGTGAATTATGGATCTATTTATCATTCTTATAAAATTAAGTTGGTTTATTGGTGGCTATCATTTTCCTTAAAAATTGTTTTGCGTATATAGTATATGTAGTTTTTTCTACCATTATTAGAAGACTGTAAAACTTTAGTTGAATCACTGTTCATGAATTTTACCATGGTCATTGGTACTCATAATTAAATTCATAAACAACCAAAAACATTACAGTAATTCAAGATTGCGACGGTTCTGTGTGGTGTGTGCCCAAAATGAATTGCTTATTCTACCTGTACATTTTTATATTTTGATCTTGTATAAATCAATTGCTTTGTAATGTAATAGCTTTTAACAATTTGAGTCATTGAACTGATACTATTATGTAGGGCTGTAAGTGCAGAATTGTCTGTTTTTCTTTCAAAACTTTTTGATATTGACATAGAAGTATTTCTACTCTTGATAATTGATGTTTGAATGTTGTTTAAAATCTTAATTAGTTTTCAATTAATTTTACAATACTATGTAATCATTTATTGGTTTATATAGTAAACTTAATAGCATTAGCATCTTGCCTTGTGAAAGAGAATTCTTCTGAAAAGTACCTGAATTTTATGTTTGTTAGTGATTTTTTGAAAATTAGTTTTGTATTCTCGATGTAAAAGGATTATTTGAGATTGCTTATCCTTTTTTTTATTACGAGAATAAGGACTTTAGGTCTTTCATGGAGCAGTTATAGTGTTCCTACACGTACAAATATGCCTAGCTCTCCAAGTTAAAATTGTTTTAGGTAGGTGTCATTATGTACTTTGTTTATTTAAAATATGTGCAGCAATTTTCTCTCCCTCTTTTACTTCCCGATTAACAAGCTGCATCTGTTTATAGTGTTTGGTGCAAATTGTTGTAGCATAAGGATAGTTTTAAATTTCACATTTTCATTTTTGTATTGTGCCATTATGAAGAGTTTTTGTACAGAATGAATGTTATTTCTGGTTGACTCTTCTTCTACTTAAAAGTTTTGTCTTTTGCCAAAGCATTTGCTAAAGTGCCTTTGAAAATGGAAGTTTGATGTAATGCCTGCATATTCAATCTTTCAGAGATAATAGCTACTGGTGACAATCACGTTATCTTTCAAATTTAGCATCAAATTGACTTGTTGTGCATATCTGCCTATCATAGATGTTATGTGAGTATATTTTGAAAGTTTTGATTTTGATTGAATGAGTGGTACAAAAATACATCTTATGCTGCTATAGCAATTAATTTTTGTACAAATTTATTTATCCCTTTGTATGCTAAAAAAAAGAATTTGTGAATGCTTAATGGAATGTGCTTCAGGATAAAAATTGAGAGAGTTGTTCCAGCATGGTACCTTTTATGGTTTAACTAATCTAAGATCCAATTTCATAGTGAGGGTAAAATGTGCATTTGAATGAGAGTGATTATGAATGTAAATAAGTCAGGAATAGAATTAAAACCATTCATCCAGCTTAGCATGATTCCTAACAGGTTTTACTTGGGTCTATGATGAGGTACTAGGAACATTTCTCTATTTAATCAATGCAAGAAAAGTGGTAGAATTTTTAATTTTCATTTTTCGATGGGTTCTATAGCTAAGGAAGTTGATTTGTTGAGAATCGGATGAAAAGTTTGCTTTGAATCCATAAACCTTAACTTCTGTGCATATTTAATGATGACAAAAGTAATAGCAATGTTTGTTTCTTGCTTAGTCACTGCATTTTTCACAAATATCTGCATTTAAATTCTTTTAAACAATTTCATCATTAGACATTTTGGATAGTAAGATTATAATGGAAGAGTTCTCAAAGCCTGTGAGATATTCCGTATGAGGACAAATAGCAAGTTTTATAAAGGTAAGCAAAAATGTAAAAGTATTAAAAATCAAACACATTAAATCTACCTTTGAGATGGTTTTCAGCATTGCCTGCAATTGAAAAAATATGTTTCAATAGTACCAGAGGTTTGCGAATATTTAATTGGAACACCGAAAGATTCTGTTAATGTAAGTAATAACTTTATTATTATTTGATAACATATATTTTTAAGTATAAGGTCTGAAAATTATTGCAATTTCTGTAACCATAGTAAATATAATATCTAGGTTAAAACAAATAATATTCATTAATCGGCATCATAAAACATATAAAAGACAGTGTCCCTTTGTCATGTAATGCTTTTTGAAGCTTAATATCTCACAAATGACAACCAAATTTGATGAAATTTTCAGGATAGCATTATGATATAATAACAAAACGTTTTAATGTATCCAACTTGAGATCAAAGACCCGGATTCAACTCCAGGGGATAATTTTCATGTCCAATAAGTTAATGTAAGATTTGCTTTACGAGCATTTTTAAGAAAACATTATAAAGTTTCTTATTCTGTTCATCTTTTTTCGCCTACAGTTCAAAATATCTCACTGTAAACGTTTAATTCACACAATTGGAGGAAATCTTGGCATTTTAACGGGATGTTGCCTTGCTTACCAAATCCATTGTTAGACCTCTATATCATATTGTTAATTCAATCCTTATGGGTATAAACGTGCTTTGAATGCTTTTAATACGAGAGAGAGAGGGGGGGGAGGGAGAGAAGTAGAGGGGGGAACAAGAGGGAGGGAGGGAAAACGAGGCAACTATTTTAAGTTTAATTAAAGATAGCCTGTCAACAGCAGAATACTCAATAGAAATGTTGTATATGATGAAATATTTCATATGTAAAAGTGTGATATTAATTATTTTAAATGAAAATAATAATTATCTATCTATTTATAATTCTTCTGTTGATATTTCAACGGGCATTACACAAGTCATTTGATAAACCTTGCATAACAATAACTGTAATCATTTCAGGAAAGAACATTGCATTTTCTCTGGCTGGTCTTCATTTTCTGCTCTGATTCTTGAAGTAGTCCAGGACGATCTGTATGTCAGAGATATCATTGATGGGCTTGGTAAAACAAACTGTGTTTCAAATGGGTATGCTGATCTTTGTACTTGTTCATTGGTGCTTCAAAAATCATGTCCCTAAACCCTTTCTGGACAAACTGGCATGAATACTTGTTTGTTTTCCATAATTGTTCTGCTATATATGTGCCAAATGCATTGAACTGATCTTTTGGTACCAGATTGTAGACCACTGTAAGCCTAAATGATTCTGGGATCCACGTCAGTTCTCTTTCTTTTGCATGATGCTTTTTTGGAGAAAGAAGATAGCTCTCCCGTTTATATATTTCCCAGTCACTTCAATTTCTTCGTTTAAGGATGCCTGTTCTTGTAGCTCCCCAACTTCTGTTTCTTTTCATTGGATATTGTCTGTTTCATAACTGTCAGCATCCTTTTAAAAAACATTACAATTGATAAATTGGAAATTAAAAATAATAAAAAAACCTTCTTACACTTTTAAAAGCCATATAAGTTTTGCAAGGGTTCTATATCATGTCTAGTAAATCAAAATTTATTTTTTTACTTTTTAGTGAAAAATGTTATTTTTTAAAAGTTTTTTAATTATTATTTTATTTTTTACTTTTTAGTCTCAAGAAATAAAATGATATTTCGTTAAAAAATCATGTAAATTTATTATTTTTAAATTGTATAACTTCTTTTCAGTTTTACAGATTTTTTCAGTCGTATTTCATGTTTTTCCATGGCATATATTTGTTAAGGCAAAGTTAATATAAAAATTTTTTATTCTCACAACTCCTATAACTCAAGGGAAGTTTGTCTCACAGCTCAGTGTTTTGTATCTTCGGCTCTCTCTCTCCTGTTGCTACGTATACCTCCTGTCAATCTGAAATCTCCTGTGGAATCATACTTCCCGCAAACTTTCATTGGATATTTCAGGCTGCCGCTAGATGGCCAATGCGCAATGCAATGCTGGATGTTAAGAAAAACTGCAAATTGCAATTTATTTCATTGTACATATAGCTCTACAAAATGAAGTCTTACTATTAAAACTTTTAAAATCTCAACTCACACAGCCTTACTTCCATTAAGATCTTTTATTACTTCTGAGTTATTAATGATTTTATAAGAACTAATACAAACGGACATACATGCGGTGATCTTAATATAAAAGTTATTAACAAAAAAGCAAAAGAAAAACAATATACTCATTATAATGAATGTATGAATTGCATGATTTCCTCAATTCTTTTTGTAAAACCTATTTTTAGAACTGAAGAACCAAGGAGGAGTGCTGATTCCTAGTTTAAAATAATAATTTCAATTACAAAGATCACATACCTGTTCAGTATTGCTTGTAGTTTTTGGCTGGTACTTAGTAAATAGGAAATTTAAATTCATACATCTCATCTACTCCCATCTCAGAATTCTGCTCTTCGGCCTTTTGCTGCTCTCTCCAAAACAATAGTAATAATGACAACATTTTTCTTTTTAATTGTGGAACATCGAAATTCATGATTCTGCTTATTTCTACCTAGGCATTGTGTTTATGATATTTTTTAGAGGTATCCCATTACACATGACACTCTTTCTACTGTTTAGTTAACATCATGGGCACCCGCAGAAATTTTTTCAGGGAGGGGCAAAATGTTCACCCATTAGCATTGGTTGCTCACCTCACAGGAGCTACTTAAACAAATATAGCAAAAAACACATTTTTAAATTGATTTTTTTAAGCAGGGCCTGCTTTTCGTTTTAAGGGATTAGTGTTGCACACCACAGATAAAATGTTGGTTTCTAAAATTCTCCATAAAGTATTACATCTAATGTTATTAGCAACCAGGGACATAAGTAAGAGGGAGCCTTGGCCCCCCTTTAAACCTCTTGGCCACCCCAGCCTCCACTGAATGTCATCAGCATATTGCATACCATATACCATCAGAGGTAATGCCAGAGTTTTTAAGGATGCTTTTCCGGTCGTTAATTAGCATCGTATTATTTAAAATCTCTCAAGCTGGTATCAATGAAGAAGCATGCTTATTGCAGAATTTTTTTTTGTGTGCCACTATTTTACTCCTATAAGAAACATCATATTTTATACAGAAAAAACAAGCTTACGCGTGCCAAGTAAAATCGCATGCGTGCCACGTATTTGCTATCCCTGGAGTAAAAGTAAGCGCCTACACCCACGTTCAAAACCGACGCTTCCCTCTCCAATCCTTTTCTGAGGAGAGTAAAACATCTGATTCAAAGGTCTCGAATCTGGTTCCAATTGTGGATGGACACGGGTATATTTTCCCATGAGGGCTTATGGGTGAGGGATAAGAGAATGGAATTTCCATCATTGTTTCAGATTCACTGAATATTCTGCAGTTCCGTCCCTTTAGCCATTCCCCATGAGCGTTAATGTCACATCTTTGAAAATACATAATCCACCTTCTTTTAACTTCCGAAAAGGGCCAGATTGTCTGGTGATGCAAAGGGATTGGATAGCTAGTGGTCTAAGAAGGATCTTCTTACTCAAGTGCACCAGATTCAACATTCACTTTTGTAAAGGTTAACACTTTTACACCAATTTAGATATTACAAATGAACGTGTTATGAAATACGTAATTTTTACAATGACATTTCCAGAAAAAGCTTAAATTTTATTATGAGTTCTAATATATTAATCTAAAGCAGCTGATGACAGTAATTATCATGAATTTCTACAATTATGCTTAACAGATACTGACGTTTTTATAATTCTGATATCACATTATTGCGCCACACAGTAGTTATCTAAGCAATTTTCAAATTAAATCACCAGAAAGAGAATGGGAAAATAATTTTTTTGTTATAATCCCAGAGAGGCTAAATTCCAAATATAAATTAGCATCGGTTTCCTAAGAATTTTTCTTCATATTTAACAATAAAAAATTTCCTCTACATAGATCTTATTTCATCTGTAAGGAACATTTGAATAAATTAGTATAGAGGACGACCTTTGCAGAAAATGGCCGCTAGAGCGTTTCTTAATCGCAGATGCTTGAGTTTTATTGGTCAGCATGTATTTATTAGACTTAATAATTTTTATAAAACATTATCTTAATTAACACAGTTAATAAAAGAATTGTATTTCAGCTGTAGCTATTCGCCATTCCGATCTGGTTTTGTGTGTTACTATTAAGTTAATGAAACTTCATTACATAAGTAAAGATATGTGAATAGCTAGCAAAACATAAACATCTCCGACCCTCGAAAAGTGAACGCTATAATTTCTGGACTGCCGAAGGACTTTTAAGTGTGAAACACTGTGCTACACCAAATGGCTGTGAATAAGTAGGTAAAAACTCTATAAAATATTCCAACATCTCATCCTTTTCTTATGGAGTATGTTATTATCATAAGTATTACAAACGCAATATTAAATAATTGATAGAAATTACCCTAATTGTTTATACACAAGACAACCAGTCAGTGCAGCCAAACTGCTAAAAGCAATTTAATGGAGCGATTTTTTAAAAATTTTGTCAATTGTATTGTTTTGATTATTTTTTGGCTCCAGCGGTGACATTAAATTTAAATTAAAATGTGCTTCGCCCCTGTAACCGATCCAGACCAAACTTGGTTGGAAGGTGTATGTTGGGCCTCTAAACCAACCCTTGTAATTTGGCAGCCCTAGCTTAAACGGTTTCCAAGATATTTATTGCTCACATACAGACAGACAGACAAAGTGCCAACTTGAGCTATTTAAAAAAAATCGCTAAAAATAAGAAAAAAGCGAGTTATAAGTTGAAGACGTAGGAAAGTAGCAGATTGATAATATAAACAAAGTGTTTATATCAAATAAATATCTAGGCTATTATATTACTTTTAATACAAACATAATTCGAATTTTGAAAAGTGGTGATGCGTTAATATAAATTACAACAAATAGCTTCTTCGTTAATATGTATTTGAAATTCAAATTACTTTGAGTCCCCAAATATTTTTGACTTAAACGCTGCCCTCCCTACTGTTGGTAGGCAAGTTACATCCCTGTGGATATAAGAAAATAAAAATTCAAAAACTATATTTATATATTATGTATCTCTAAGGTAAAATGAAAACCCTATATTATACCCGTTTTCTACTCTTAGGAAGCTTGACCTTGAAAATCCTAGTTGTAAGCTTACTGCTGCAACCAATGAAAGCTCGAGAGACTGTCGATGGGGAGGGGAGAAAGTCAGTCTGTCTCTCGCCATCATGCTGATCACATCACTCTGAGCTCGACTGTGTTGCCAGATCTACTGCGTTTATGCCTTAGCGTTCACATGCGACTTTCATCAAGAGCGGATATCTGGCAAGAGTGTACTACTTTCCCGCGCCTCTCAAAAACTTCAAATGGTGGTGGAAGGGGAAAATGCTCTGATTGGGTATTCGCTGCGCCAAGGTCAAGCTTCATAAGAGTAGAAAATGGATATAAATGTCGTTAACTGGCATTGTATTTTATATTAATTTCCATATTTCTCAAAATGAAGCAAAGCGCATTTATTGCTTTGTTTATCAGATTTTCATTAGCTGTTCAATGAAAAACGATCTGTTAATCTAAAAGTATTCAATACTTACGATAAAGAGATATTCCACTATTAAAATCTAGCAAGATGTTTGCATTCTTTTGTTTATTTTGGAAATGCTGGAAATTACCCTGGCCCCACCCTCAATTTTCATCGGCCCTCCTTGGCCCCCCTAAAAATAAAAGTCTAGTTACTATTCGTTTACATTTATATTCATAATCAGGACTGGCTTGTAAAAAATTGTCGCCTGAGGCGAACGCATTTTATGCCGCCTTTTGGTACAGTATATAACAGGGGTATGTGTGGAGCGAGGAAACGTGGGTATATAGCAATGAAATGACATAAATTAAAATATTAGATTTAAGTTTTATTATACAAACAAAATTAAATTAAACTTTCTTTAAATAACAATATAATTAAAAACAATAAAAATTAACTGTATTTCGCACGCATTTTCTTTAGCAAAATCGTCTATAACATCTTTGAAATTTAAATTGGTTGAAATGTCATGTTCGATGAACAATATTGCTATTTCTGTCAACCTTTCCTGTGCCACTGTAGAATATAAATAGTTTTTAATTAATTTCAATTTCGAAAAAGATCGTTCTCCACTGGCAACGATCACAGGAAGAGTTAGCAGAATTCTGAGTGGTGTAACGATATTTGGAAAATTATCTACTAAATTATATTTAGCTAATTTAAAACATTTAATGTTGTCATCTCACTATTTAAAACACTTCTAATAATTAAAAGTTCATTGTATAAATTTAAAGGTTCTATATCATCTGTCAATGCTATATGCAAATCTTGACATTAAAAAAATAACATCTGAATCTGTATGGATAAACAATGTAATGTCCTACAAAAATTCAAATAATTGGTTATGTGTTTCTAGTTGGGAAAATCTTTCCTTGATATAATTGATGCAAACATCTACTACATAATAATTAAAAAATGTCAGAGACTATGGCGAGATGAATTAATTAAATTAAAACAAATACTCCTTAACTGTACAAAGTACTTTGTACGGTTAAGGAGTATTTATGTTTTAATTTAATTAATCTACTGCATAATTAAAAAACTCCAATTTTTTTAAAAGGATCTATGATTGGTGTATCTCTTCCCTCATACTCAAATTGTCTGTTTATACATCAAATTCTAATCGGAGGTGCAAGTTCAAATTCTGTGATTATTTCCATTGTGAGAGCAATTTATTTGGCAGAGTAGAGCATTTGTTGGAAATCATTAGTACGGTATTCTTCCAAAAATGAGCTAATGCTTTTAAAAATTTTAATGCATTCTGATATTACCATGTTTGGGCTTTGTAATAATTTTGATGCAACATTAACTTTTGATAAAATGTCGTACCAACAACAACACTGCAAACAAATTTAAAGTTAGAAATTTTATCCGCCAATGAATTGCTTCTGTTTTCAATATCGCTGTCTCTCTGCACATCCAAAGAAATTTCCACCAGTGCATCATATACATATTTCTCCCTATTGGTACATTAATGGCATAACAGCATCCACACGATTTTCCCACCGCGTAGTACTAACACTTTTTTAAATCAAGGATGTTATATACTTTTTTAGTACAGTCCATCTTTTTGTCGAACTTGAGAAAAATACAAATATCTCTTGAACTAAAAAAAATTAACAATTTCTTCAGATTTTGCTGCTGCATCATTAACCACAAGGTTAAGCAAATGACACGAGCAAGGTACAAAAATGGCTTTAGGATATTGATTTAAAATCTGTCTTTGGACGTTTCATATTTGCCCCATTGTCATTATAAGTGTGCCAGAAGTGGCACGCTTGTAATTTTACTTGGCATATGTAGGCTTGTATTTTCTATATAAAATATGAAGTTTCTTAGAGAAGGAATAAACTAGTGGCACATGAAATTGATGATTCTAATTACTTTCTTGGCATGCGACACAAAAATCATTTGCCATCCTTGGCCTATTATGATTGTATGCAATTTGTATATATTTGATATCCTTGTTTCTTTGAAAATAGATAATTATCTTTTCCGATCAATGCTTGACATACGCATAATAGATATTGTTCCACAATGTAAACTAAGTTAAATTATGTAATCACAATATTTTTAAGTATGAGCAGTGCTTTCTTAATGACTTTTATATTAAACTCACTCGATATATATATATATATATATATATATCATCATCATCATCATCATCATCATCATCATCAGCCTTTTTCAGTCCACTGACGGACGAAGGCCTCCCCCAGACTCTTCCAGTTTTCCCTGTCAACTGCCTCCCTCCTCCAAGTTTGCCCCAAGAACTTAACAAGCTCTCTGTCCCACCTGTCTTTCGGTCTTCTTTTTGGTCTCTTGATGTTTCTTGGGATCCATTCGATGACACTGGACGTCCAACGCTGGTCATTTCTTCTAGCAATGTGGCCCGCCCACTGCCATTTTAACACCTTCACTCTTCTAATCACGTCACAGACTCCCGTCTTCTTTCTTACCCAGTCGTTCCTCTTGCGGTCTCTTCGGGTGATCCCTAACATGCATCTCTCCATGCCCCTCTGTGTTGTTTGCAGGCGCTGTATCATTCTGGCATTCATGGTCCATGTTTCACAACCATATGTCAGAACAGGCAGAACACATTGGTCATACAGTCTCCTTTTTAGGAAGACTGGAATATTTGATTTAAAGATGTTCGAATTCTTGCCAAAAGCACTCCACGCCATCTTCACTCTCCGGTTGATTTCTCCAAGAAGCGAACCATCAGTAGTGATGAGTTGACCTAAGTAAACATAGCTGGTTACTTCTCCAAGTTCTGCTCCGTTGATATGTATCTTCTCAGAATTTGTGAAGGAGTTGTACATAACCTTTGTTTTATTAAGATTCATCTTAAGTCCAGCTTCTCGGCTTGCTTGCTCAAGCTCTTCAGTTCTTCTAAGGAGCTCTTCTGGGCTTCCTGCGAACAGTATGATATCATCTGCAAAGCGCAGGTGACTCAGATATTCTCCATTTACCTTTATGCCTTTTTCCTCCCAGTCTAGCCTTTTGAATACTTCCTCTAGAGCTGCTGTAAATAACTTAGGGGACATAGTATCTCCTTGTCTCACTCCCTTTTCGGCCTTAAAGGCACTCGTCTCTTCATGCAGCTGGACAGATGTTGTCACATTTTCAAAGATATTCTTGATCAAGGTTATGTACGTTTCTTCTACTCCTTGTTTCTTTAGTGCACGTAACACAGACGAAGTTCGGACAGAGTCGAATGCTTTCTCGTAGTCGATAAAGCACATACATAGAGGTAATTCATACTCGTTGGTCCGACTGATTACCTCTCTCACGACTTGGATGTGGTCCATCGTGCTATACCCACTGCGAAATCCAGCTTGCTCTCTGGGTTGGGCAGCATCAAGATGGTTCTGAAGGCGCATAGTGAGTATTTTGGTGAATATTTTGTAGACTGTTGGGAGTAGGCTGATCGGTCTGTAGTTATTCAAGTCTTCTTTGGAACCTTTCTTGTGCAGAAGGATAATACATGCGTGGTTCCATGTTTCTGGTATCTTTTTCTTCCTCAGACAGGAATTAAAAATCTTGGCGAGAACTGTTTCTGTATGATTACCCAATGCTTTGAATACTTCCGCTGTGATACCATCCATTCCAGATTCTTTTCCATTCTTCATACTTCTGATTGCCTGTCTCACCTCTTCCGGAAGGATATCTGGGACCTCTTCGGTGGGCATGTTTCCATCATCATTTACTTCATCATTTCCTAGAGGATCCTCATACAGCTTGGTGTAAAATTCTTGTACCCGTTTCAGGATCAGTTTCCTACTATGGGTTATGGAGCCGTCTTCTAGCATCAAGGCCACCAGCTGTCTCTTTCCGATCGAGAGATGTTGCTTCATTTTCTTGTAACTTCTATTGTTTTCTATGGCTTTCTCGATTAGTTCATAATTATATTTTTTCACATCTTCCTTGATGCACTTCCTTATAGTTTTGTTTAGTTCTGCAAAATGGATCATTTCTTTAGGATCATTAGTAATTATCATTTTCCTTCTTTTTTCCATCAGCAGTCTTGTTTTTTCAGTCAACTTTTTCTCTGGCTTTGTTTTAACTGTTCCGCCTATTTCTTCAGCAGTTTCCTTGAGTATCTCTATAAATTGGGATTCAACTTCTTGGTCTTCCAGTGCACTGAATCGATTTTTCAGTTGGAGCTGAAATTCTTCTTTTCGTTCTTTTAGCACCTGCGTGTTGATAATAGACTTAGGCTTCTTCTTTATAAGCTTCTGTCTTTCTAACTTTGAGTTGAATTTTATTCTGCATCTTACCAAGCGATGGTCGCTTCCAGTTTTAAACTGGTTGAGGACGGAACAGTCTTCAGCCAATTGCTTCTTATTTACTAGTATGTAGTCAATTTCGTTTTTGGTACCATTGGGTCCTTTCCAGGTCCATTTTCTATTGGGATTCTTTTTGAAGAAAGTGTTCATTATATATAGACTAGTACATTCAGCAAAGTCTACAAGGCGGTCCCCTCGTTCATTTCTGTCTCCATAGCCCCATTTTCCAACTGCGCTGTCGTCTTCCTTTTGTTCTCCTACCTTGGCATTGAAATCACCCATGACCACTTTTAGATGGCAGCTTCCTTTGTCGTGCAGTTCTCCAACTTCTTGGTAAAAATCTTCCACTTCCTCATCCGAGTATGATGACGTTGGCGCATAAACTTGGACTATTTGAAGTTGATATCTTTTATTTATTTGAAGCACTAGTCTAGCTGCCCGCTCGGATGAACTTTCCATTTCCACGATATTATTCTTCAATTTTTTGTTGATGATGAATCCAACACCTCCTGTTCTTCCTGTGTCAGTTCCCCTGTAATAAAAAATATCTCCACTCTTCAACTCCAATAGGCCTTCACCTTTTCTTCTCACCTCACTAAGTCCTAAAATGTCCCACTTGATCTTCTCCAGTTGTTCTTGGAGCTCTTGAAGTTTATCTTCACTGGACAAAGTCCGGCAGTTAAAGGTAGTTAGGTTGAGGTTAAAGGAATTGGGTAAGGATGAGAAAGAGTGGCAGTGGGCGTTTAACCTCCGGGGATTCTTAGCACCCTCTGCCTTCCTGCCTTGTTCCTGACCACTGCCACGGTCAGAGGCAATCCAGCCTCCGGAGAATGAGGGCCGTTTTTTATGGGTGTACATGTCATGGGGGGATTGTGGGCCTTAAAACACCACGCTGGCCCAGAGCGGGTTGGTGAGTACCTCTTTCACTTTGGCCGGAGATATTGCAGAAAGACTTCACAGCATGGTTGAACCTACCGGTGTCCGAGGACACCACTGTTCTTCGCCCTTAAGCCTCCGTTTACACCCTTCCGCCGACTTTGAGGCAGTGAACTGAGGCAGTTGGAAGGGATATATATATATAGGTATATATATATAGGTGTGTGTGTATATATATATATAGGTATATATAGCAGTTTGTGCCACCTTCATGAAAGCTTGTATCACCCTAGCAAGATTGGTAGCAGCCCACAGGAATGGTGTTCTTATTTACTGCTATTGTTGTTCAAATTTTGTTTATTTAATTAATTATAATGAAAATGTAAATAAAATTAGGTACTTTCCCCCTCCCTCCCCTCTCTCTCCCATATAAATGCATTGAACTCTCAATTTCGGCGAAAATGGGAGTTGCCATGGTAGCTTATAATGGGTATTGTAATAAAACTGATAAAATCATGTATTTTATTGATTCAAACCGCATTTCTACGCGAATTCGACCAGAATTCGGAATCTGTCTTCAATAAAAATAAACTTTGTTCTTTCCTGCAAAAAAGTATCCAAGTCTCAAGTTCGTACCGTGGTTTTAAGTAATTTTAAACTGCAAATTAAAAGTAGTCTACCCTCATCCCTGTATTTCAATTGCAGGACGCGGCAAAATACGTGACATTCGATAGTTAAATCAAGTTAAATCGTTCGCCACTTCGAATCAAAGTGACGGACAGAAACAAAACCTTGACCATTCACTAAGTTAGGATGTTAGGAAGAATCGTACCAAATTTGGTTATTCTAGCTTTTATCGTTTAGGAGGAGTTCCATGAACAAACACACCAACATACGCTTCAAAATGTATTATAGTAGATGATCAATTTGTCGTGTTTCGGTTTGTTGTTATTTCCATTATGTTGTTATCAATAACTTTTATTTTTACTTCGCCCTTACCTATAGAAACCATGGAAGAATGTGAAATTTCATTGCTTGAGACTAAAAAGAAAAAATTAATTAATTAAAAAAGTTTTTTAAAAAATAACGTTTATATTATGCACTAAAAAGGAAAAAATTCAATTTTATTTATTTATCAATCGTGAGTTCGGCTAGTAAGGAGGAACAAAATTTAAAATTTCAGTGGAATAAATTCCTTCTTGCTCAACAATGTTGATTTACTAAACTTTATTTAGAACTTTTGTAAAAGTTATATGGAGCCTTACATTTTTATCTTGCACCATATAACTTTTACAAAGTTCTAAATAAAGTTTAGTAAATCAACATTGTTGAGCAAGAAGGAATTTATTCCACTGAAATTGTTGTAAATTTTGTTCCTCCTTACCTGTCCTTACCAGCCAAACTCACGATCGATAAATACATAAAAATTTATTTTTTCCTTTTTAGTGCATAATATGTTATTTTTTAAAAACCTTTTTTTAATTCATTTATTTCTATCAAAAAAGGTGGCGGAACGCAAAAGAGATGAATGGTGAAAAAAATAGGAAACGAAGATAAAGTGTCGGTGGAGAATTATGTGATACTAGCATAAGTGCCCGTTGAATTTCAGCGGGTTTAATGAATCTAAATTTTCGTCAATGCAACATGTAAAAATCACAAGAATAAAATTGTGCAGTTTTAACCATCGAATATTTCTATATTATAAGTTGTTTAATTAATTAACTAAAATCTCACAGAAATTCCCTGTGAATAAAACAGTACCTTTCTTTCTACTAAAATAGCCATTGTTATTAGTTTTAAATTGATTATAGCATTAGGATTTCAATTTTATTAAATGAGCAGAATTCCTGTTCCAAAAAATTGGTTCAATCTTCAATTGCCTCTGATAATACTTTAAATAGATTTTGGAATATAATGTACCTCAATATCATTTATCGTCTGCTCAGCACTCTTGCCTTCTCATTTTTCGAAACAACCACTTTCACCAGTTTTATATGGATTTCAAACTTAGAAGAGAACTTGATTCAATTCAGTTGAAATAACCACATAACAAACTTCTTATTCCAAAGAAAATCCTTTTATAATATGCAATGATAACCTAGAATTCATTCATTCTGAAAAGTGAATAAAATACCTACCATGTACATATATTTCTTTCAACTAAAACAGCCACTCTTAACAGATTTTAATGGATTAATGCATTAGCATTTCAATTTTATGAAATAAGCAGAATCCCGGTAACAAAAAAATTTGTTCAATCTTCAATTGCCTCCGATAAAACTTTAAATAGATTTTGGAATAAAATGTACCTTAATATCGTTTAGCGTCCGCTCACCACTCTGGACTTCTCAGTTTCTGAAACAACAACTTTCAATAGTTTTAAATTGATTTTTGCTTTGAAATGGTACTTTCCTGTTAACGGGAATACCCCAAAAAATAAACTCGTATTGTTGTGATATTTTGTTTGTTAACAATGCGTAACAAATCTCGTTAAGATATTTATGTTGATCCCTTAATGATGAATTTGTGGAGCTTGCCGAGGAGTGAAGAAGAAGCTGTATCTTTGTTTCAAAACCATGATATTTTATCTAAATGGCGAATGTGCAAGAAGGATCATATTATGAAACTTTACTTCTGAGACAGAATATTTTGGAAATGTAACGTGAAAGCCTGTCAGTAGAAGAATTCATGTGGCGATAACATAACAAAGAAATCGACATATTTCCAGCTATTTTAAATGCCATAAAGACATATTGGTCCCCTAGCATAGGCGTACCCAGGATCTTTGTTTAGGGGGGGCCCAAAATGTTGAGCACAGATTTTTATATTTGAATACTTATTTTTTATATATACATATATTTTTTATATGTACACGCATGAAACTGATTGGTATAGAGCTTGCAAACAAAAGCTCTTAATAATACATTTCATAACCTTTGGGGAAATAAATTTTAATTTTAAAATTACATTTAAACCATTACAGTGAAAGAAAATATGGTACTAACATATAAAATAACAAAAAAACATGAATCATGAATTTCCAATATGAAACATATATGATATTTCAAACATACATACCGTATTCACCTGAATCTAAGACGACCTTTTTTTCCAAATTTTCAGCTGTAAATATCAAGAGTCGTCTTACATTCGAATACGAAGTATATTTAAGCATTTAATCAATGGTTTTTACAACAAATGGTAGATTAGAGTAAACAATTCACAACAGCAAATTCAAGTACGTACATAAAGGAGTGAAATAAACAAATAGTAATAACAATTAGAAAAACATGACGGGAATAATAATTATTTAGACTAATAATCATCGTCGACGATCATAAGACAGACGACGTACTTTCATCTTGCACGTAATTGCAACCGCAATGTCGAAACAAATGAGAGCGGAAATCATCGGGATTCCCCTTTCAAACGACGCGCCGCGATTCACTAAGTGTTTACAGTAATTTTGAGTTGTGCATTCTTGATTTAAATGCACAACCCTTAAGTTAAAATGACATCATGTTGAAGTACGTGGCACGAGTGCAAAGGGAAAGTTAACAAAGGAATTAGACGGAGCTAAGATACAAATTTTAAGCTGATCGTGATAAATTACGCCGAAAAAAGTAATAACTGTGATGCGAGTAGAAAGTTCGGTGTATCTGAGGCAAATGTGCGTCGATGGAAACTCTCAAAACAGGAACTAGAAAAAGCCAAAGCCACAAGGAAGTCGCTCAGTGGTCCAAAATTAGGCCGATTTCATGGCATTGAAGAAGAAGTAGTCAAGTTTGTGCGCACCATGAGGAAGAACGGTATGCCTGTTTCGACTGAAAGTATTATATTTAAAGCTCATGAAATTGCTAGAGGACTTAATATATCATTGCAAGAATTCAAGGCCAGCAGAAGTTGGTGCGTGAGAATGATGCGACGAAATAATTTTTCTTTACGGCGACGAACTTCGCTGTGTCAGAAATTGTCAGAAGACTATGTTGAAAAACTTCTCGCTTACCAGAAATACGTAATTGGACTTAGAAAAACCAATAATTACCTTTTGAGCCAAATAGGAAATGCTGATGAAACTCCGGTTTTCTTCTACATGCCATCTAATTATACTGTGAACGAAAAAGGTGCGAAGTCCGTCCTAATTAAAACTACAGGCAACGAAAAAATGCGAGTCACGGTAATGTTGGCGGTTTTAGCAGATGGGACTAAATTACCACCATATGTGATTCTAAAGCGGAAAACAATGCCTAAGAAACATTTGCCAAGTGGAGTAATAGGTGTCAAGAAAAGGGATGGATGACTAAAGAACTAATGAGAGATTGGTTACATGTGGTGTGGAATAGATGGCCAGGAGCTTTACTGAAACAAAGAGCAATGCTTTCACTGGATGCATTCAAGGACACTTATCTCCTGAAATTAAAAACATAATGAGTGCGATGAATATTGATCTTATTGTAATACCTGGAGGAATGACATCGCAACTTCAAGTTTTAGATGTTGCTGTCAATAAGTGTTTTAAAAATAATTTAAAGGTTTTGTATTCTGAGTGGTTACAGAGTGGAACTCACACTTTAACACCAAAAGGAAATCTTAAGAAACCTGAAGTTGCAATGTTCTGCCAATGGATCAAGGCATCGTGGCAACAAATAAATGCAAAAGTAATAGTGAAAGGATTTAAGAAATGCTGCTTATCTAATGCCATGGATGGGAGTGAGGATGATGTTTTGTGGGAGACTGATGATGAAGTTGAGAGTGATAAAGATAGTGAGCATGAGGAAAATAGTGAAGGTTGCATAGACAGTGATGATGACTAACACAATAAAATGATTTTATGCAGCACTTGGATTGAAATGTTTCTTTGTTGTCCTGAAATGAGTATATTCTTTCAATGTATTTACTTTATTTTTAATGTTATCTAAAAATGAATGCTACCATTTAATTTGTTTGAAAACCTGAATGGTTCTATTTGTGATGTGATCTTATGATTTTAAAATGTTAAAAGACAATGACATTCAAGAAAAGTATAAGAGAAAATAAATATTTCACAAGATTTATAATTTTTGTAGTCATGAAGGTCAATTTGAGCTTTTTTCTGTTTTGGAATCATCAAAATGGGGGGTCGTCTTAGATTCAGGGTCGTCTTGGATTCGGGTGAATACGGTATGTATTAATTTAGTTCACAAAAATATCAAAAATAAATCTTTTAACTGTTTAATACAATTACAAATTTATATCTAATTCTTCTGTCTTTTTTTTTTGAAATTCATCTAAAATTTCTTTGGGAAACAGTTCCATTTCCCTGTAAATGTTTAGGAGCGCTAAAGCATTTAGTCTTTCCTGTCCCATGGAATTACGTAAATAGGTTTTCACCCTTCTTAAGGTTGAAAATGTTCTCTCTGTTGTGCAGGTTGAAACAGGTAGAGTTGCAAATGTTTTTAATAAATAATAAATATTAGGATATATATCCTGATTGCATTGCATTAATGCTTCTATTGCATTTTTTGGAGGTATCCTGTTTTCGTATCGTTTGTGCCAAAGCCTTAGTTCACTCTCTAAAACTGAGTCATTCACATCTACAGAATAAAATTTAGCAAGAGTCGAGAGACTACAGTGATGTAATGTTGAGGTACATCCTTTTGGAAGGAGGCACATGAAGGATTTTAAGATATTTTTGTGAGCCAAGAATCTCGCCTCTAATTGTGTCACAAGAGAGTCTAAAAATGGAATAAAAATAGATCGCCTATAATAAGCTTCTGCCGACTCACTAGGAATATTATTCCTATTTTTCTGAAATTTAGAAAGTCTTGGAAGCGCAATATCTCCACCGTAATCTCCTACTTTATCTGTAGCCTCTTTGAAAATAACTTCAAAGTTTGAATCAGCGTTTTCTCGGATACTTTTTAGAGCTGATGTTACATCCTCAACGAGGTCTATTATTGAAATTGTCAATATTCTCAGTTTGCAACACCCTACTTAACGGAAGTGTATAACTATACAGTTTTTTAATAGTATACAAAGATACCAAGAATTTTGTCTGTGATATTGCGTTCTGAAGAATTTGTGCCATAGCTGAAGTATCTTTGTCATTCCAAACCCTTATTTCTTCGTGCGCTAAATAAATTCCATCTAAAAGTTCCACCATTACCATGATGGAATCATGACGCTCTATCCATCTAGTTTGACACATCTGTTTCAATCGAAGATGCCTAGAATTTGGATTACATTCTCTAATCTTTTGTGTTAAGACATTCATTCGCTTTGGAGTGTTAAAAAATGCGTGTTTTTTCTATAATTCCCAAGCAATTCCGTATATCTTGGTTGTTTGAGCTGTTTCCAATGGCTAAATTCAAACAATGCGAGGCGCAATGTACCTATAATGCTTGTGGATGCTGTCGTTGTATCTGTGCCTGAACGCCTTCAAATTTACCACTCCTGGAAGCAGCACCATCATATCCTTGACCCTGAAGGTACGATATGTCAATACCAAATTTTAGTAAACTTTCTATAATTGTATAAGCCAAACCCTTTCCACTAGTGTTGATTACCGGAATGAATTGTAAAAATTTCTCGCAAACTCGTATTTCCTTATCAACGTAACGCACGCATAATGTTACTTGCTCAGTTGTTGAAATGTCGGTTGTTTCATCTGCTAAAATAGCAAAACACTTGGCATCATTAACTTCTTTAACAATTTTTTTCAGAATTAAATCATTACAAATGCCTATTATTTGGTTTTGAATGTTGGCGCTTAAATAAGTACTGTTTCGCCCACACTGTTTAAAATTAATAGCTGCAAATTGAACGTTTAACATGGAATATTTCGAACTGTGGGCGAAAAAAGACGAACGGAATAAGAAACTTTATAACTTTTTCTTCAAAATGGTTCAAATCCGAAGGTCGTCTGTTAATTTCTTCTAATTTTAATTTCCAAATGAATAAAAGCCTGCACGTTGAAAAATCGCGTTTTACATGTAAAGTAATGGGAAATGGCTCTCTTGTAGACGAACCAAGGAATTTTTTCGCGATTTAAATTTGTCATTCTCTGCAGAAGTGTTAATCAAGCATCCCTACCAAATTTCGAGTTTCTATCATTATTATTTCTCGAGTTATTAGCATTTGCATAGCGTGACCAACCAACGGATGACGGCTATTATTATATAAAACTGTACAATATGAGTAAAACATTACAGTATTGCGAATTACTACGTTTGATTTGTTGTAGATTATACAAATTAGTATTTTATTACAATAAAGGTTCCGGAACGGCGTTCCGACAGAGAAAAGCATGTTCAGTAAACTACCTTTATGTGTTTCTATGTTTACATCGATTTTCGTTTTCTGGCTTCTCGCATGGCCTTTTTGTACATACTATGAATGCATTTAGATTTACCATATTTGACAAGATTTAGGTACTAAATTACTGTCTATACCTGTTAAATGTTTGATATGACGAAGTCTGTTGCTTTGTATTTTGCTTAATGACTAATAAATATTATAACATAATGAACTTCGATGTTCACGCACACACGATAATAAGAAATTATAGATCAGGGGTGGCAAATGATTTTAAAGTTGCGTGCCAACAAAGTAGTGTGAACCATCAGAATTCTTTTCGCGTGCCACTAGATTACTCGTTCTCTAAGAAACTTCATGTTGTATATAGAAAACACAAGCTTACACGTGCCAAGTAAAATCGCACGCGTGCCCCTTATTTGCCATCCCTGTTATATATCAATTCACCTTTTTTTAAATAAGAACTATTATTATAGTTGATATTTTTATTGTAATATATCTTTTTGTATATTTACGGATATGTATATATTTATGTTAATACATTTGACAAGTTTAAAGCTATTACATTTCAGTAGGGAATTATTAAACAAGCCAATACATCCCGTTAAAGTTCAGGAAGGGATTAGTATATTCAAATTAAATTATACGTGAGTTCAAGAATCCTTTCAATAGATGTCTCTTACCTACAAAAACAAGATGATGGATGGATTGAGTTCTGCTGTTTGAGAGAGGGATAACATTGAAAAAGAGTGATTATTGTGTTGTTGTGTGTCTACGCTATATTATTATTCATAATGCCGGGAAAGATGGTAAAGGATCTCTATGTGGCTAATTCAATGGCTGAACTTACCAATAAAACAAAAATACGGTCGTTAGATAAAGTGAAACTGAAACAGTTAGTAAACTTTTTGTACGTTGTTGTAAAAGTAATTTTTAGCCTCACAATTAATCGACATGTCTCTATGTGCTTTCATCTTTCTTGTGGGATATATCAATTTTCATTTGATAAGGTTGATTTTTTTGAGTTACCAGTGTAATCAGTTCATGCTTATCCAATTATGTATTTAACATGCTTCTCGTAAAAGACAACCATTCGGGTATTTATTAATGGGAGCTTATTATGTTATTTGATATCTCAGCATGGTGTTAATATTTAATTGAAATTCCAAGGTTAGAAAATTCTGCCAAGCAATTACGTGAAAGTGCAAAGACCTGTCTATTGGAAGGAGATGAAGAAAAGAGCTACGTAATGCATATGAAGTTTGTAGAGGTAAGTAAATTCGTGTAACTAATGAAGGCATTAATTAATTAATGCATAATTGGATTCAATTGTATACGACGCAATTTTCCATTCCTAAGATTGCATTACACGCCAAGAGAAGGAAAGGAGTGACAGATGAAAAATTCGAGGAAATGTTTGGAGGCGGTAATGTGAGCAGTGCAATGAGTACTCTTGAGGAACTTCAGGAAAGCTTGAGCATAAGGTATCAAATCCTCTTGGGCTACCTATTTGCTGCTATCTTTATTAATTTGGATTTGTAGCTTAAGTATTTAAAGTTGATTGCATCGTGTATGTTCATTGCACTACTTGGCTATCCATAGGTAAACATTGGCAAATAATACTTTTTGAGTATTTAAAAATGCTCAAAGGGTGCATCATTAAAAAAGTTTGAAAACCGTTAGTATATTTCATAAGAAATGTGTATATAATGTAGGGTGACCATATTTCCACGAGGCTAAAACGGGACGTTTCCTGTAATTCTAAATAAAAAAACGGGACAAAATTTTCGTGCGTCTCTTTAAAACGGAAGTTTGGTTTATTTACAAGAATTTGAACATTTATGTACGTAGACAATAAAAACTAACTCATTAACAAGAAAATTAGGTAATGATGTGTGGAGTAAAAATAATTAAATGAACTTGTTGAACATATAATTAATTATATTGTATTATTAGCAACTACGAATGTAAGTAGGATTACCAACAATATCGCTTGACCTGCAGACCTAGGCCCTATGGATCTCTCTCCAATGTCAGGGTATAATTTCTGCGGGTCAGCGACTTTTTCTGCACTTCTTCCAAAGAAGTAAAATACAATATGAAATATTGGGGAAGAATTCATTCTCCCATTTCCGACACATTGATGTAATATTTCTATTGTTACTTTGTTATGAAGTATGGAGATCGGGTTTTATAACTTAATAAAAAACAACCAACATGTAAATTTTAATTCAGTGAAAAGCAGGGATGTTAAACGAAACTGGAACCACAGAAAAATTTCGTTCCAGAACGAAATTTGAGTATTCCTTTGCACTTTAATTTTGGTTTGGGAACGGAACTACACACACTGAAAATTTAATTCCACTCCATAACTGAAATGTTTGCTTGAACAAAATATTTCGTTCAGAAACAGTTCATTTTCGTTCCTTGATTCTGTTCAAACTTGGGATGTAGTGGGGGAAACGGTTCGCAAGAACCATTTGGGAACGTTCCTTTTAATCAGTTCCGTTCCGCCTCGTGCATTCCGCTCCAGCCCTACAACAAAGTCGGGAAGAGCGACTGCCAGCGACTTAGCTCGTGGTTGCTCGGAATCGCTACACGTCTGTAAAGCGCCATTTAATTCAATGGCCGGCCAGCCACCCGATTCTCAAAATCTCGCAAACGAGAATCTTGTGTGAAAAGGGCCATGGGTTCTATAATGAATATTGTAGAATATGGGAGGCATTTAAAATTTACATAGTGTTGGTACAAAGTTGGTAGGGTCTACAACAGACGATTGGCCTAGCTTTGTGCAGACGTCTGCAGAACTTCAACGAGTGTACCTGTTGGGAGCTTTCGTGAACGCGAAACACTTGCCTTTGAAGTGAGCAAGATTTGGTGTATGGAGGAAAGTGGTGAAAAAGGTGTGAAGAGAAGTGGCCGCCCTACGCTGGATTTTATACGAAAGTATTTTGATTTTGACGTAGACACCCGCAAGTCGAAATGTAACATTGGAGAGTGTGGACAAATTTTTTCAGTGAGTATTCTTTCTCAATTTAGATTGGATATAATATTGCTGTATGTCACATATCTTCGCTTTGCACTCACCAAAGAATGAATTTTGTGATAATTATTTATTTTTATGAAGATTGTATTTGTATTTATTAATTTGACTGACATGTAGCTTTTGAAGAAATTCATTATTGGATGTATCTCAAAATTAAAAGTAAAATATAATTTGTGGATGAATCTATGACAGTTTAGAGAAAAAGAAAAAAACATTTCTATGTAATGCCGTATTGGTACTAGGCTTCTAATAATTTTCCGTGTTGTTAATTTCTCAAAATACATATAATATTTATAAGTTATACTGCAATTAAAACTAATGCATGCTCTCAATTAGATGTTAATTAGTCATTTCTTACTGGTTATATCCGCACAGGAAAGACATTCACCAAATTTAGAGCGTCACATTATGAAAAAACACCTCATTGAGGCAAACTACGTCATAATGGAGCGCATTCGATTGGGCAGAAACAGAGAGGATAAAACAGATTGCAGGGAGTATTACTTTTAGATGGTTGTATAAACTTACCACTTCGAAAAAAATATAGTTGTTTTAAGATTGCTTTATTACTCTATTTCTGAGGGGAAGTGGTACATAATTTTTGATCCGAGCCTCTATTTTCACTACAAGTATTTCCGTTACCTACTTGGTGTTCAGTCATGCATTCTGTCGATCCCACTCTTTGATACATACTGAATAAGGATAATAACTATCTTTATTCATTGCATATCTTTTGTTTGTTAAATATCTACCCCTGTCAAGTGTTACATTTAATTCATAAAACATTTATAGAAAACTTTTATTTGGTGCTTCAATCTTTAAGAAAACCGGGCATACTACGTTCCCTTGTATGTTTTCAAATTTTGAGCCTTAGTAACTAGGATATCGAATTTTAAGAAAAATGGAGGGTGTAAGAATCCCGTTTGAAGTCAAATATTACGTGGGTATCTTATCTAAATAAATAAATATTCTATCTAAATAAATAAATATTCATTCTTATTATACCTGGATACCTTATGTAATTACCTTATTTAAAAGTCTTCACAAATATATAGTTATATTTTCTAAATGCACAGGAGAATCGAATTCCAGTGGCTGTGGGGAACAGCAATCGCAGTCAAGCAAATGGAAAGCATGGACAATAACTGTCTCAATTGATAAAAAGAGGCTCATAGAATCGTGTGGAGCTCATCATCATTAATGGGCGACCATTTAGCCTATTTAACGATAGTGGATATAAGATGGACCCAATAGTGCAGGTATGTTATGGAATGAACCGTACTCTATTTCTAACGTACGCGGTATAAAATTTCAGGAAAAAGGGGGATTAATTCTCATAATCTCTGCATAAGTATTCCAATGAATCAATAGCCTCATCGCTTGCGCTAAAAAGTAATGATATTTTTTTCGTTTGCAGACACTTGGAGCACAGGATCCACAGTTGTCGATCAACCGTCAGAACATAACACAGTGGGTGAAGGAGGAGGGCAAGCTAATGAGAGACAGAATTAGCAAAGAACTAAAGGGAACTAAAGGTTGACATGGCCACACGTCTCAATCGCTCAGTGCTGGATGTAAATGTGCAATTCTGCTCCGGCAGAAAGTTAGTGCTGTGGTGCCTTTGCTTGAAGGAGTTACTGGAAAGACACACAGGGGAGAAGCTCAGAGATGAAATACTGAGCGTTTTGCATAGATACGGAGTGGCGGTTTCTCAGATATATAGTTTAACAATGGACAATGCGGCCAACATGGTTAAGTCCGTGAAGTTAATTGGTGAAGCTGGTGCTGCAGAGAATGAAAACAAGTCACGCTCTGATGATGAGACAGACGAGTATGACCTACGCAGGCATATCTCTGAAACGAGAGGAGAAACATCTCTCATGGAATCATTTGAATGCACAGATAGTGACGCTCTGGTTTTTGAAGAGTGGCCTCTTGCCATGAAAAAACTGATGGGGATGATGGAACGATCTGATGGGGTGGTTGGCATGAGGTGCACTGCTCATACATTACAGCTTGCTGTCTATGACGCCATTAAGGACGAGGATGTAGCTGGTTTAATCAACGAGGCTCGGAAGATAGTAACTAAGCTACGTACTCCAATAACTGTCGGTCTCCTAAATCGTCTTGACCAATGAAAGTCCACACTGGACTGCATAACTCGTTTGCATTCCACCCATGACGTGCTGAAGAGCTTACTTGAGTTACGGGACGTATGTATGGAAGTTACGGGAAATAACATTAATGCTGCAGAATGATTGAGCCTTACCGAAATTGCAGCAGCCTTACTTCCTGCCAGAGTCGCCACTAAAGGACTACAAGGTTAGAACCTTCTGATTGGAGACTCTCCATGCGTGGCTACAGTGCAAGAGAGAAACAAAGAGGGTGGATTATCCTGTGGCCAAGAATATTGTAACGGCAATGAACCAGAGCGAGGCCAAGCTCTTTGGAGAACCTGGCTTTTTAGCAGCGATTTACATTGATCTGAGATATAACATCATTCTCTCCAAGGACAATAAGACGATAGCCAAGGAGCATCTTCTGAAGCTATTTAAATGAATCGAATCTCTAAAGAAAGGCCATGAGGACAGAGCGGATGGTGAATGTCAAGGTGGGGTATGTGGCATCTCTGAGAACGACGAAGATTATGTTGAAAAAGTCCTCCGTAGCCACGAGACCCAGCAACGTTCCCAGCACCACAATAAGGACATTAAGAGACTGCTGAAAGACTTCGCTGCAATACCACGGATCCCCAAGACAGAGAACATGTTGCAGTTCTGGGAGTCAAAAAGGTTCAGTGACCCAGAACTTTATATTATTGAAATGACTGCTCTTGCACTGCCCATGACTTAAGTCAGCATAGAGCGATCGTTTTCCCACTTAAAGTTTGTCCTTAATTCCTTGCGGAGCTGCCTCTCCCCTGAACTTGTAGATGACATCATGGTAGTGCATTGTAATCGCCTGTTTATGTCTAAAGTTTAAGGACATGTCTTTTTACTATGGTATTATTATTATTAGTATTTTTGGGATATGAGAAGCTCGAATACTTTTGTTAAATTTTTATATTACTAATGCCTTTACAAAGAAAAGTTAATTTCTGTATGTGTTATATTTTCTTTTTATGTGTAAATATTCTGCATAATTTTTATAACTGGAAAGAAATATAGTTTCTTAAAGTTATTATCAGTAATCTTCCTTTATGCTTTACGTAGACGTATTTTTTTTACTGTTTTTTAAACTGTGTCCAATGCGTATGAAAATGCTCCTGTGATGGATGCCAAATATCTCACCTTTCATTTATGAGGATGTCATGTTTCAATCCAAGATCAAATATTTTTGAGCTCTGCTATGGCTTGATCAAAATTAATTTGGTTTTTGAATTTTGTTCAAGCCATAGCAGAGCTCAAAAATATTCGATCTTGGATTGAAACATGGCTTTCCACCAACTACACATTAAAATAAACAATATCATGGTTGCTTTAACCTTTTATGGCTTTTGGAGTTACCAAAATCAAATTAACTATGAGGAACGTATTGATTTGTTCTAACAAATTCAATATTTGTACATGACCTTCCGCATCAACGCATACCAATAATACTCTCACAGATAAGGAAGCGAGGAATAGAGTATTTGCAACTCCCGCTATTCTCGGAAAGTCACTACCCATTTCAAAGAAGCCTTGAATAATACCACGGCTCAGCATTTTGCTCTGAAAACAGAGGAGTTCCCAAACGGTGTATTTCACATCTTTTATCCTCCATCACGCAAATATGTGACTCACCTGCTTCTCGATAGTCTTGGTCCCCACCGCCGATTGCCTAAGGATTTTTCTCAGGTTTTTTACAAATATAAACTGCAATATGATATCATAGAAATCGGGAAGAACGAATATCAGAACTATATTTCAACCATCAGAATGAAAGGTTTTATTCCGCGGGCCAAATTAGAATTGTTCAATTTCATTCCGTATGGCCTGTCGTTCAAAAGATTTAGTTCCGCTTTCGTTCCAAGAATTTCGTTCCGTGTTTCATTCTATTCCGCTAAATCGTTCCTTGAACTGAAACCATTGAAAGTGGTTCCTTTTTGCTCGTTCCGGTTTCGTTTAACATCCCTAATGAAAAGAGTCGTTCAAAAGCATTGTCCCAAGTGGGTCAAAATAGAAATTTAGTTTTTAATACTAAAATATTGGTGGATGAACAAATTAATTTACTTTTTAAATATTTAATTCGGTTTATTTACCTTTGCATAGTTTTGTTTGCAATTAATTTGCAATTGATGTTGAAGGAGTTGATTCTGAAGCTGGTATGAGTGTTGATGATTTATTCTCTTGTGGAGATGTTGTACTTTGCGGACGAAAACATTTCTTGCAGTAATTTGGGATTGTTTAAAAGCAAATTGTAAAAGTCATTGCACGAAAGTTCCTGAAAATGGGTTTTCGTCACAATCACTGCTTTGATGTTTTCAATGAGGAAGTGTTTCTTTTCATCTGTCCACAAAGAATTTGTAATAGAAAACACTTTCTATAGCTCCACTGGTGCCGGTGCCGGGTATGGCCAAAGCAAATTCCAAGATCATTTTAATATTTTTTAACAATATTCTTTCACCTTGCATGAACCTGAAAATTCCGAACCATCGTTCCAGAGTTTCAGTTAAATTCGTGTTCCATTTGGCAATTTTGTTTTTACTGATGTTCATAACATGGTGGTATTCATCGAAAAGCTCATCTTCGTCTGTCATTTCCATGATGTTTTTGTCAACATCAGCCATGTATTTGAGTGTATCCTGAATTTGTTCCCAAACTTGAGGACTCTTAAGCTGCACCTAATAAAACACTTTTAATGGTCGATGGTGATAACTCCATTTCTTTTAAATACATTATAAATGTGTTGTAAAAGGAATTAGCAGCTTCTGTGAATTGTTTTTCACTGCAGAAATCTTCTAATTCTGATAAATCCGATCTAAGTTTTGAGGTGCAGAAATTTTCATTTCTCCTGTTTTAAATTTTGTTTGCTAAGATATCCAGTTCTTCAGCCACTTCACTTCCTGAAATATTATCACTATTTTTAGGTGCGTTTCGCTTCTAGCGTGAGTGCCTATTAACGTCGGTCTGTCCGTCCGTCCATCCGCATGTTCGTTCTTGTCTTCTACTAAACAGATTTTCATGAAATTTGATATTAAGGTCTTACAAACAAATATAATAACGAAATCGCAAAAACGAATGATGCTAATCAGGGGTACCACTCTACTGGTGACAAAAAATGAAATTTTCGTCATATCTCATAAAGTATTGCTCATATCAAAATATTTTTCAAATACAAGTTATAGAACTAGTAGAGTATTTCCTTTTCTATACATTTTTATCGTAGGAGTAGCCGTTATCAAGAAAATCAAACAAAAACATCTTAAATCGAGTTGAACTTGGAAAATTTCTTGCATCATTGTTGTTAACATAAACAATCTCACAAAGAAATGTTTAATTTCCTTACGTGTGCATGCAATATTTTTAAACAGGAAGAAAATGGATTATTTATGATGATGAAAAGAACCTTAAAATGCTATTTCCCTTACGTACAGGTATATCATTTCTTTCTAATACTCCATTGCACGAAACGCGCCCATTTGTGATACGTTGTACACTTTCCTAACTTGTTTTTGATAGCTTCGCAGCAAACACTTAATTGACTCTCAATGAAATGAAACCAAATAATGGAAACTTTTTCAGGTTAGTTGGACATTTGTCTTGTGAAATAAAGTAAGATTTTAATCCAGGGAATATTTCAATAATTCTGGTGATTTCTGGTTGTAGTGATAGCCATCTAGTTTTCACAGTTTCTAGAATCTGCTTATACTCATTATCGACAAAGTCACAAAATTTCTTTAATTCTTCCACTCATACCGTACATATATATGGAAAAATTGAAATATTTTATTCACTACGGCCTCGATGTCAATGTGCAAAATATCATCACTTGTTTGTACAGCATTGTGTAAAATGTGGGCAGCACATCCTATACCACGAATGTTCATTTTTAAGTTGCTAGCTGTAAGTTTGGCAAAAACGTTGTTCGTTCCTTTTCTTGCAGCACCTCCAAAATTTGTGTTGAAGTTATCCCCACAAAAAACAATAATTTTGTCAGATAGTTTGTACTTATGCAGTACATTCATTATGTAAGTTGTTAACAAATCAGCGGTTTCACCCTTTTAGTTATGAAATTCTATCACTTTAATTTGAACTAGCACAGGTACTAACTTTAAGCTTTTATGTTTTGAAGTATCAACCATAACTGATACGTACCTAGCAAGTTTCAATTCTTCCAAAATTTGTTGCCTCGCAAAAGACGTCAGAACATTTACAACAATTGATTCACATTTTGTTCGAACATGAGAATTTTTGTTCATGCAGTCTTTTTATCACTGAGGAGGTACAGTCCATAGACAAAAAGGAATGGTTGTGTGGAAAGCAAACAAACCTTCTTTGGTTGCAATGTGTTTGTACTCTTCTGTCATTGTTTGCTTGGGAAAATATGAGATTACCTTTTGGCTGCAACTCTTACTGCTTACTGCAATCAAATGCTTTCTTTGTTGTTATGCAGTAGTATATCTTAATGACACCCATGTTCTATAGAAAACAGCCATTTGCAAAAGGTACCCAACACTTTTCCCCATTTGTGTATCTTCCTTTAAAAAAGGGAATTCAGTTTTTGACCTTTCAGTAAAAACATTTTCTTTTCGGCATTTTTTACGGTTTTATTTACTTTTCGGAATCCAATAACCATTCACGTTCTTCCAAAACCACTTGTTCACAGCAACAAAATAAACTGAACTAGCTGCTGTTGTGTGTTACCAACCTACGAAAATGGATATACAGTAATACCTCACTTTACGCCGAGTTTAGGTTCCAAGGGAGCACTGTCGCAAAGTGAAGCGGCGCAAATTGAGGTAAAATTATTGTGTATTTAAATGAGATAGGTTTCTAGAATGTTCCTAGAATACGAATAGTGACCGCTAAAAGTACTTTTTGGTAATTTAAATCCTGAAAATGAAATATTAATATTTTTTATGCAAGTAATCAATTACATTACAGTAAATAATAATAATAAAACAGCAATAATAAAATAAAAATTTCACTTTGGTCCTTCGGAGCCATTGCTGGAGCGACAATGCCACTGTCTGTCCCCTACGTTGATGCTCTTCGACAGTGGCGTTCTGGGGCGGCATTAATGAGACGGGCCTGGCGGAGGCTCATCTGGGTCAATAGCTTCTATGAGTTCAGGTTCCTTCTTTTTGAAAAACTGCAGCAATGATGTCTGGGATTAGGAGAGACACCTGCGTAATCTTGCGTTTTTCAGAACATTTTCGCCGTAAATTTCTCGACAAAAAGTGAGTGAATACTGTAAACGTCTAATGTTGCGAAAAGAAAAGAAAATTTTATCGTTTAGCTTCTGTCATTCTCATTAATAGGATATTTGATGACAGCACGGGGATGAGGATTTCATTCACTTTTGCTATGTAACCAATAAAATTAGGTAATTCTGTATTTTAGCACGCTAAATTATTCTACCAGTGTTCATGGTGCTAAATTAGGCAGAAGTCTCAAATATACAAAAGAACTCGTAATTTAATAACTATAAATTTATCGCAAAAGAATGGAAATTACAAAATAACTACAAATTTATTAAATTTAATAAATGTATTGCAAAAGAAAGGAAAATAAGTAAATTACACGTTTAACATGGGTGATTTTGAAATGTGGGCGAAAAAAGATGAACAGAATAAGAAACTATATTTTTCTTCAAAATGGTTCATATCTGGAGGTTGTAGGTTAATTACTTCTAATTTTAATTTCCAAAACGTTAAAGCCTGAACGTAAACAAATCGTGTTTTACATGTTAACTGATGTAAAATGGAAATGCCTTCCTTGGAGTCGAACCCAGGAATTTTTTTGATATTTAAATTCGTCATCACCTGAAAATGTTTTAATCAAGCAGAAGATTTCAGCCCGTGCAGACCTCTAATGTACATTGTAGCAATCCACCTCCTCTCCACTCAAGTGATCAAACAACTGCACTGCATTCCAATTGAATGCAACGATGTCCGAAACTGCTTCATGCTGCAAGATAACTTTAATACAGTTTTTTCCAATTTTTCTACATTTTTTTCAAAATTAAAAATTTTTTGGGGGTTGATTTTGCAACCGGCATAAAAGTGAATCGGCATAAATAGAAGCGTCGTAAATTGAGGTATTACTGTATTCTGTTGCACTCCCAACATAAAATAAATGAAAAAGCTACCACATTCTGAATTCATTTTTAGGCTTAATTTTGTGTGTAACTTTGTATATGAATTGGCACTTCTGCAAAAAACGGGACAATTGGCATCCCGTTTTTATTTTATTGGGACAGCGGGACAACAAAATAAATAACGGGACGTATGGTCACCCTAATATAATGGCAATATTTTTCCACATTTCCGAAATTTTTTCTTCTAAGATTTAGTTGTGATTGTTGCTTAGCTTTTACATTTTTTAGAAAATTATGAGTATCATTGTACCTCATTATGTTATAGATGTAGTTATATTTATGATTTTTGAGTTAACAGTATTTTTTGGCATTCACATGGGAAATAATCCCTATTTAAAATATTATTGGCAACTAATGTGAATGCAACTGTCAGTTTCAAGCATTATATTACATTCATAAATCATTCTGAAACACAGAAAAAATTCTGTATTTCCTGCTTGAAATACACAATGCAGGTTCTATTGTGTGAGATACCATTTCCATGGAGGTTTATTCATACACATACATGCATATACATATACACACACACATGCACACACAGAGAGAATAGAACTTGGTTATAACTACCTTAGCAGACTAATCCTCCTGTTTCTGAGTGGCAGTAGTTGCTTAGGTTGGGGCTTTTAAAATGCAGATTTCTGACAGACTTCGCATAATAAATTGTCAATACGCACACACAGTCGTGCCCTCAGTGAGATTCGAACCTGCAAACTTTACATTGGGAGCCAAATACATTAAAATCCTATACCGGAGAAATGCATTATTAGAGTTAAATGTTAATTATTGAGATCAACTTATTTTACCTACTTATTCAGTTTTTTATAAATCAATTGAAAATATACCGTGCAAACATTGTGCCTGTTCAGCTAATATTATATTATGACATAATACAAAGTACATTATATTATGACATAATAAGTACATTAAACATAATGAAAATGTTTTTAATGATTAGTAAAATAATCGGGTATTTTTTCTGTGTCGTATGTGCCAACTTGAAATGTTTTTTGAGGTCCTCCACAATGCAGTGAATAATACTTAATGTCTTTTTATTAGTCTCTTTCGATTCATAAATCTGTTATATATCACTTTTATTTATTTTATTGCATAGCATTATTAACGGTCCTCTACCATTTCTTATCTTCTTCTTCGCTACACTTTCCATGCTGCCCTTCCATGGCTTCACTCGCGATGTCTAGATTCGTTTCAGCTTCTGTCGATTTCTGTATATAACTAGATATCTTCATAACTTTTAAAACTTTCTACGTTCATCTTGGCTAACCGTTCTGTTAGTGTTGTTTCATTAAAATTGACGTCTACTGACAAGGGGACCTTACGACATGTTCGTCGCCGATTTGGTTGAAAGTTGATGAGCATGTTGCACACTCCTAGTGATGAAAAATGCCAAAGCAAGAAGACACACCTCTCAAACATTCGGGAGAGTTTTGCAATTAAATTTAGCGAACATACTAGGGGTCCAATTTATCTCCTAATATGAGTTGTGTAGGCCAGCTTGGGCGGTGGCCCAGTTGGTTAAGGGTCGGCTTCTGAAACGTTTGGGTGCGAGTTCGATCCTAACACTCGCAACTGTTTTTACTTTCTCCATACGTAGTAATGGGAAAGTATTGTATTCATGAAAAAAATCGACTTCGAGATTTCAACGGAAATACATGTTTTGAGGTCCCTAGAACACGTTTAGACTATTTTCGGAATGATGTCTGTGTGTGTGGGTGTGTGTGTGTGTGTATGTTATTGTGGGCGCTCTAACTCAAAAAGTACATGCCATATCGTTACCAAACTTCATATATAACACTTTTACATGAGCACAAAGAACTGATTAGTTTTTGGACAATAACGGTTAACCGGAAGTCGAGGTTTATTCGAAACCCGATTCGGTTTTTGCGATATTTCTTTGTTAAAACATCATTATTGTATATGCAATTCTATACAAAGTTTATAGAGAATGTAATTTCCTACAGTTTTTATTTGAAACAATTTTCCATAGGTGTTATTGTTTAGGAGTTATTTATAAATAACCGGTTTTTCGGTTTCCGTTAAATATCTCCTTAAAAACATCGTTATTGGTAGTCTTCGTAAGGACCAAAGTTGTAGAGAATGTTATTTCTTCCAAGTTTTGTTTGAAACTAATTTTCGTAGAACCATCCATTTCGGATATATTTCGCTTTATCTTAATACCAGTGTACAGCTCCAACACCATGTAGCGGTGAATTCTGTAAACATTCAAAATATACGTAATTTTCGGCAACAAGGACGTGTCTTCTTTTACGATACGAAATAATAATTTTGCCTCGTAATATTATTCATAATAATTTAAATATCTATACCCCAAATATGGAGAAAGTCATGTGTTGGCCACATCAGATTTTTTCAATTTTTATTTGTTGATTTTGTTCTATCATGTTGTAATTTTTGGGATATATTATTTGCTGAAAGTTTACTGGATTTACATTTACTGTATAATTACATTTTCGCTAATTATTTAAAGCAAAAAAATATTTTTGCGATAAAGTTGAAAAAGAATTGAATTTGAATTACCAGCAAAAATTAAATGGAAATAAGGGCCGTTTATCACACATATTCAACTCTTTTCTATTTGGAGTATGTGATTCATTTGTACGATTTTCTTATTATATTTGATTGTGAGTCCTTAATATCAAATTTAATGAAAATCCATTGAGTAGAAGCTGAGAACGAACATGCGGATGGATAGACGGATCGAACGACGATAGTAGGCCCTCATGCTGGCAGTGAAGCGTGCCTAAAAATATATTGTATTTAAGCATTTTTGGACTTACACGGTTTTCAACTTCCATGGCGACCTTTGGAACAAATTAACCGTGTAAGTTGGGGACTTACTGTGTGTGTGTGTGTGTGTATATATATATATGTCAATAAGAAGCAATTGGCTGAAGACTGTTCCATCCTCAACCAGTTAAAAACTGGAAGCGACCATCGCTTGGTAAGATGGAGAATAAAATTCAACTCAAAGTTAGAAAGACAGAAGAATGAAAAGGAAAATTTCAGCTCCAACTGAAAAATCGATTCAGTGCACTGGAAGACCAAGAAGTTGAATCTCAATTTATAGAGATACTCAAGGAAACTGCTGAAGGAATAGGCGGAACAGTTAAAACAAAGCCAGAGAAAAAGTTGACCGAAAAAACAAGACTGCTGATGGAAAAAAGAAGGAAAATGATAATTACTAATGATCCTAAAGAAATGATCCATTTTGCAGAACTAAACAAAACTATAAGGAAGTGCATCAAGGAAGATATGAAAAAATATAATTATGAACTAAACGAGAAAGCCATAGAAAACAATAGAAGTTACAAGAAAATGAAGCAACATCTCTCGATCGGAAAGAGACAGCTGGTGGCCTTGATGCTAGAAGACGGCTCCATAACCCATAGTAGGAAACTAATCCTGAAACGGGTACAAGAATTTTACACCAAGCTGTATGAGGATCCTCTAGGAAATGATGAAGTAAATGATGATGGAAACATGCCCACCGAAGAGGTCCCAGATATCCTTCCGGAAGAGGTGAGACACGCAATCAGAAGTATGAAGAATGGAAAAGCATCTGGAATGGATGGTATCACAGCGGAAGTATTCAAAGCAATGGGTAATCATACGGAAACAATTCTCGCTAAGATTTTTAATTCCTGTCTGAGGAAGAAAAAGATACCAGAAACATGGAACCACGCATGTATTATCCTTCTGCACAAGAAAGGTTCCAAAGAAGACTTGAATAACTACAGGCCAATCAGCCTACTCCCAACAGTCTACAAAATATTCACCAAAATACTCACTATGCGCCTTCAAAACCATCTTGATTCTGCCCAACCCAGAGAGCAAACTGGATTTCGCAGTGGGTATAGCACGATGGACCACATCCAAGTCGTGAGAGAGGTAATCAGTCGGACTAACGAGTACAAATTACCTCTATGTATGTGCTTCATCGACTACGAGAAAGCATTCGACTCTGTCCAAATGTCAGTGTTATGTGCACTAAAGAAACAAGGAATAGAAGAAACATACATAACCTTGATCAAGAATATCTTTGAAAATGTGACAACATCTGTCCAGCTGCATGAAGAGACAAGTGCCTTTAAAGCCAAAAAGGGAGTGAGAAAAGGAGATGCTATGTCCCCTAAGTTATTTATAGCAGCTCTAGAGGAAGTATTCAAAATGCTAGACTTGGAGGAAAAAGGCATAGAGGTAAATGGAGAATATCTGGACTTAAGATGTATCTTAATAAAACAAAGGTTATGTATAACTCCTTCACAAATTCTGAGAAGATACATATCAACGTAGCAGAACTCGGAGAAGTAACTAGCTATGTTTACTTGGGTCAACTCATCAATACTGATGGTTCGCTTCTTGAGGAAATCAACCGGTGAGTGAAGATGGCATGGAGTGCTTTTGGCATGAATGGAAACATCTTTAAATCAAATATTCCAGTCTTCCTAAAAAGGAGACTGTATGACCAATGTTTTCTGCCTGTTCTGTCATATGGTTGTGAAACATGGACCATGAATGCCAGATTGATACAGCGCCTGCAAACAACACAGAGGAGCATGGAGAGATGCATGTTAGGGATCACCTGAAGAGACCGCAAGAGGAACGACTGGGTAAGAAAGAAGACGGGAGTCTGTGACGTGATTAGAAGAGTGAAGGTGCTAAAATGGCAGTTGGCGGGCCACATTGCTAGAAGAAATGACCAGCGTTGGATGTCCAGTGCCATCGATTGGTTCCCAAGAAACATCAAGAGACCGAAAGACAGGTGGGACAGAGAGCCTGTTAAGTTCTTGGGGCAAACTTGGAGGAGGGAGGCAGTTGACAGGGAAAGCTGGAAGAGTCTGGGGGAGGCATTCATTCGTTAGTGGATTTAAAAAGGCTTATGATGATATATATATATATATTTATACACACACAGTCGTGCCTTGTTTAGCTCATGTTTGTTTAGCGCAATTGGAATCCCGTGGTATACATTTTTATTTATTTTTAATGAAATAAATACTCTATGTATGGTACGTATTGCAAAATGAAAATACTGTTCACGGTGCGCATTTTTGCTGGATTTTGTTTGCTTAAAGAAATAAATGAAATCTGTTTTCACGTAACCAGTTCCAATGACGTATTTGCGGTGTTTTGTTTAATACCGTATTTACTCATGTAACCTACCTATTTTCAAGCCAGCAAACCCTTAGTAGTCATTGAACTATAGTTATCAGTTGTTTGGCATATTCTTTCTGCCAACTTTTGCGAGTTTTGCCTGCAGCGCAGGTGTAACTTACATGTTTGCTTGGTCGCATAAATACGCATATACTTCATGGAATTCGACGTCTTTTACGAATATAAACGTAGACACAAGCATATTGCAGAGAATTTACTCACAATTTATATAACCTGTTCAGAAATCCTCGTGTAAGATGTGCAGCCCCTTTTTTCCCCTGCATTTCGGGAAAAATGTGCACGGGGTACACAAGTAAATACGGTATCTATGACAAAATAACATTTTAACATTAAACAGGGGAAAATAATTTCAGTAAATCATGGCAGAAAGGAGAAAATTGAGTAAAGGGAATCAAAGTGTAGAAAATAATCCTAAATTATCAAGGAAAACATAAATCTTGAGGAAAAACTTAAAGTGATTCAGTGTTTTGAACAAGGTGAGAGTCAGAGCAATATTGCACGTAAGTTTAACTTCACAACTTCTACAATTCATACAATTTTGTTAAAAACAAAATAAAAAGTTCCATTGAAGCAGACACTGCACGTAGTAATATACTTGAAAAAATGGAGAAACTGCTAGTGTTGTGGATTGATTCTAAGCAAGTGCTGATAAAGATGCAACTACAGTAAAACCTGGTTAATGTGAACCTCTATATTTCAAAATTCGACGTAATTCGAAATTTTTTAACACTTGAAAGACCAAAAAAGCCAATTTCATACAAATGTGTTTCAATAATTCGAAAATCTCTATAATTCGTAATTCGAAAAAAATTTTTGCCCGATTCTCGAAATATCAACGCATTTTTGTCGACATAATTCGAAATAAAACTTACCAAAAAGAAACTAAATGAAATTTACTAAAATATTTCTGGCACTATGTTGGCTGGTTTACAAACATTGTGTGATCGTGATCATACCGACTGGGCGTTGGGTATTGTCACAAGATTCGGTCCATCCCCTCAATTTATCGACTGTTTTGCAAGTTTTGTGTGGAAAACACGTTCCATTATTCCTTTGGTTCATTGTTTGTTTCGTATTAGATTGTATTTTTCATCATTGTTAGTTACTAGTTTAAATAATATTCTTAGTATAATAACTGCAAGAGAGACTATATTTAAATTTATTGCTATAAAATATTTTTTTTTTAAATATACCCTCCAATGGTTCCGGTTCGTGGTGCATATAAGACTCTTACTCTTGCTGAAAAAATGTCTTTGCTGCAAGACATTGACAAGAAGATAGAATCGAAAGGAAAGCTGGCCTCAAAGTATGGGATTCTGAACTCATATTTATCTACAATTTTAAAGAATTGGGCGAAGATTGAAGAAAGTTTTTATAAATTTAAAGGGAGCGCTACACGTCAGCGTTCACGGCCTGCGAAAAATGAAGACCTCAAAGAAGAACTGTCCTTTTCTTTTTCACAAGTATGAGCAGTGAATTTACCTGTGACAAGCCCGATGCTCATTGAAAAATCAAGAAGTCTTGCGAACGCTTTGAACATTGAAGATTTTAAAGCGTCCAATGGGTGGTTGGATGGTTTTAAAGACGCCACAATATTGTTTGTCTCGCAGTATGTGGTGATGCCAAAAAAATTAACGAAGAGGAAGTGACGACCTGGCTGCAAAGTAATAAACATGTTTTGGAGAAGTACACGCTCAAGGACATTTTTAATATGGATGAAATGCATTTTTTTTTCAACATGTTGCCCGATCGTACTTTGGCTCTCAGAGGCGAAAAATGTCACGGCGGCAAACGTAATGAGCGTCTCACCGCCTCGCTGTGCTCTGCACAAATATGGATGGGTCGAATAAAGAAAAACGTGTAATCATCGGAAAATATGGCAACCCACGCTGTTTCAAATGTATTAATCGTGATTATTTGCCGATAATTTACTAGCATAACAAAAAGGTGTGGATGACAACAGACATATTCAAAAGTTTTTTAATAAGAATGCAAAGACGTGTGGCGGTGCAAAATCGTAAAATTTTGTGGACATTAGACAACTGTTCTGCTCACCATGTGGCTCAGATAAATACGCCCAATGTTGAGTTTCTGTATTTTCAGCCGAAAACAACCAGTGTTCTGCGGCCACTCGACCAGGGTATCATGCAAAATTTAAAGAGTCATTACAGAAAAAAAAACTATTGTCGTCATACTTGGTGCAAATTACAAATGGATGTTCGCAGGATGATTTACGAAAATGGACGATTTTAGATGCGTGCCGGGCCTTGTCATCGGCGTGGCAATTGGTGACTTCTCAAACCATCGCCAACTGTTTTAAGAAAAGCGGGCTATCTTCGCAGCCGGCAGAAGTGTTCCAAGGTACAGAAGTAGAGGAAGTAATCGACAGTAATGTATTGGGGCCTGTCAGTTTCGAAGACTTTGTTTCCTTTGATAATGACTTGGCTACGTCAGTTGTGTATGACCCCACAATCGATGAATCGAAAACCCTTGCGAGTGATAGCGACGAAGAAGACGATGTGGATAACGTCGATCCTAGGTTGGATGTGCCATTGCCATCTAAGGAGGATGTTTTAAAAGCTTAAAATACCCTTCAAAGGTACGTGTCCAGGATGCCAGACGTGCTGATGAATATCTGCGAAAAAGTTGATGCCATTATGCAACACATTGCGCTAGGGAGTGCTCTGAAATTGAAACGGGAAAATAACCAACTTTTTAAAATAAATTTAAATTAATATTTTATTACACACTTTTGTTTATTTACTTTTAAGTTGAAATAAGTGAAAGACATTATTAACATTTTAGTGGTTTAATTATATGTTCATATATGTTTCAGTGTTTAAATGAGTAATCCGAAATTTGACTTTTATTCATCGACATCATATTTTGAGGTATGCATGTGTAATACATCCTTTTTTTCTGTATTTTAATATGGTGTCATATTCTTTTCTTTTTCTGTAATTTATATTTGCATTTTTTAAATTTGGTAAATCACGCTTGCAGAATGCAAGCATTTTCTCTCACATTAATGTAAAGAGTAAGTGCAGCCAAATAATTTTTAAACACAAAACTTTGCACTTCTGCTCCGATTTACATGTTTTTCTTTATGGAAAATATTGGAATAAAAACAACCCCTAAAATTTATAATTCTAAAAAATTTAAAGGTTTCCATCATTTGTTGCAAATACCTAACATTTCTGCAAATTTTCATCAGTGTAGCACAGCTACAATTGCATTTATATAAAATTCATTGTTTAAACTTTGAATTTCCAACAGCCACAATAATAAACTTTTCTAAAACTTTTTAAATCTAATTGTAACTGCAACACAATTCCTTAATTTTCAGCTTACTAGCTCCACCGAAGGTATATAAAGATGTCAATTTTTTTAACATTTATGAATTTTTAATGACCAAATAAATAAACATTTAAAAATTTCTATGATTCCGATACCGTTATTTGGTAAATTCTACTGTCAGAAAATATTTCAGAATTGTAGAACATTTAGAAGTACTTAAACCATAAAATGTTTGTTTAAAAGTTTATAATTTTTAATGGCCAGTACAATAAAAATTATTGTATATTTAGATTTTTCCTGTCGATTTCTCCATGCTAGCAACATTTTCTGAAAATTCCAGCTCTCCATCTATTGTAGTTTGGGCCAGACATTAGTATCCTCTTATATCCTATATCCTCCTCTGTACCATTTTTACAATTTCGAACTATTCAGAATCTATTTTGTACAAAATCGTATAACCATGTCAAATTTCATGTATGTATCTCATTTAGGAGTTCCTTATAATTTTCACAGTTGTATGGGGCAGAAATAGAACAAAACCATCCCTAAGGATAAGATTTTTGCATATTTTGTTTTTCTTTGGTTGCAACGAAATTTCTATAATCGTGCCAAATTTCAAGTCACTACGTCATATGGAGCTGCCTCATTTTTTTTGTTCTCGTACTGAGCAATAATGGGGCAAAACAACCCAAAAAATGGGGATTATATCAGTATCGGATTTCTTTCATTAGTCATAGTTTAGCATTAATGGCATTTTATATAATTATAGCCGTCATCCATTGGTTGGTTGATCACGCTATGCAAATGCTAATAACTCGAGAAATAATAATGATAGAAACTCGAAATTTGGTAGAGATGCTTGATTAGCACTTCTCCAGGTGATGACAAATTTAAATCGCGAAAAAATTCCTTGGTTCGTCTACAAGAGAGCCATTTTCATTTCCCATTACTTTACATGTAAAACGTGATTTTTCAACGTGCAGGCTTTTATTCATTTGGAAATTAAAATTAGAAGAAATTAACAGGCGACCTTCGGATTTGAACCATTTTGAAGAAAAAGTTATAAAGTTTCTTATTCAGTTCGTCTTTTTTCACCCACAGTACAAAATATTCCATGTTAAAGGTTTAATTTGCATATTTTGTGGAAATCTCACCATTTTAACGAGATGTTGCTATGTTAGCTTCAATACGAGAGAGAGAGAGAGGAAGGAAGGGGAGAGATTGGCGTGTTTTGTGGAAAATAAGTATATTAACGTAAATATAAAAAATTTTAAGTATCAACAGTGTCATTTTAGAAAAATTGAAAATAAAAACCATTCTTAAATTAAATTCTTTGTAAACCATACGTGCTTACGAATTTATATTGTTATTCCTCGAATTAATTTCGTAACAATGGCCGAAGTTTGGAAACGAATATAAATTAAAATTCAATTAAAATTCAATTAAAATTAAAAGGACATTTAAAACTGTTAACAGGCAATTTTCGAAGAAACAACAGTGGATCTTTTAATGAATTGATTTGTTTTTATAAAAGGAATGTTGGTGCTTATTTAATACAGAGTAAGTTCTAAGGCTTATAATCCATTTAAATCTAATAACAGTGGCTATTATAGTTTAAAGAAAGAACTTTATTTATTCACTTTACAGAATGAATTAATTTTAAGCTAGCATTGCCTGTTATAAAAGGAGTTACATACTTTGGAATTTACAGTATGTAAAGTGGATGTTGTACTGAATTGACTCAAGTATTTTGGGTACTTTCCTTTTAACGGGAATACCTCAAAAAATAAACACGTATTGTTGTGATATGTTACGACGTAACAATGGGGGTATTACTTAAAGATCACACTTTTTTGAAACTTATTTATTAATAAAAGCAATATAATTACTAATACAATCTAAATTTATGTTACTAGGGGCCAATATGTCTTTATGGCATTTTAAATAGCTGAAAATATGTCGATTTCTTTGTTATGTTGTCGCCACATGAATTCTTCTGCTGACAGGCTTTAGCATTGCATTTCCAAAATATTCTGTCACAGAAGTAAAGTTTCATAATATGATCCTTCCTGCACATTCGCCCTTTAGATAAAATACCATGGTCTTGAAGCAAAGATACAGCTTCTTCTTCACTCCTCGGCAAGCTCCACAAATTCATCATTAAGGGATCAACATAAATATCTTAACGAGATTTGTTACGCATTGTTAACAAACAAAATATCACAACAATACGAGTTTATTTTTTGGGGTATTCCCGTTAACAGGAAAGTACCATTTCAAAGCAAAAATTAATTTAAAACTATTGAAAGTTGTTGTTTCGGAAACTGAGAAGTCCAGAGTGGTGAGCGGACGCTAAACGATATTAAGGTACATTTTATTCCAAAATCTATTTAAAGTTTTATCGGAGGCAATTGAAGATTGAACAAATTTTTTTGTTACCGGGATTCTGCTTATTTCATAAAATTGAAATGCTAATGCATTAATCCATTAAAATCTGTTAAGAGTGGCTGTTTTAGTTGAAAGAAATATATGTACATGGTAGGTATTTTATTCACTTTTCAGAATGAATGAATTCTAGGTTATCATTGCATATTATAAAAGGATTTTCTTTGGAATAAGAAGTTTGTTATGTGGTTATTTCAACTGAATTGAATCAAGTTCTCTTCTAAGTTTGAAATCCATATAAAACTGGTGAAAGTGGTTGTTTCGGAAAATGAGAAGGCAAGAGTGCTGAGCAGACGATAAATGATATTGAGGTACATTATATTCCAAAATCTATTTAAAGTATTATCAGAGGCAATTGAAGATTGAACCAATTTTTTGGAACAGGAATTCTGCTCATTTAATAAAATTGAAATCCTAATGCTATAATCAATTTAAAACTAATAACAATGGCTATTTTAGTAGAAAGAAAGGTACTGTTTTATTCACAGGGAATTTCTGTGAGATTTTAGTCCATTAATTAAAACAGACTTATAATATAGAAATATTCGATGGTTAAAACTGCACAATTTATTCTTGTGATTTTTACATGTAGCATTGACGAAAATTTAGATTCATTAAACCCGTTGAAATTCAGCGGGCACTTATGCTAGTATAAAATAAAAACATAAAGCATTTATTTTGGCTTTTGCGTCTATACATCCACTTATTGCTAATGTGTTGGTCTTCCATACAAGGCCTTCATGTATATTTTGATATGAATATTCATTGTAAATATTTTATTTCAGATTAGTTCTATTTAATGTATATAATAGTTTAATAGATACATTTTGGCTAACTTGGCTCATTGATAATGTTTTCTTATGTTGTTACTAGGTATACAAAGCTTAAGGAGAGCAAAGATACAGCACAGCCAAAATCTGAAGCATATCTTAAACCACATGAAGAAAATAGAGATGAAACTGAAAATACTAAAAAGGACTTAGCAAATGGTTCAACAGGTATGACATCAAAATATCTTTTTGATTATGTAATTATTATACATATGTTATTCATTGTTTTGACAGTATGGGGGAGATGTCATATATACGTAGTTAAGTCTTCTATCTTTTCAGTCATCGCACATATTACACAATTTGAAAAAATTAGCGCTAGGTTTTTGTGGGCGATTGTTACAGGTAATCCTTTCTATTTTGCTCTTTCATGGTTAACCCTGTTGCACTCGAATACACTTGAGCAGCTCGACTTGGTCCCTCCTTGCTGCACTTGAGTATACTCTAGTTCCACTTTGTATTGTCATTTCTACCATCAATCCTTTTTTAATTTCCTCAAAATCAATTTACTGTATATTCCGGCATATAAGCCAACCTATGAAGCCTAAAAAATTTTTCCTAAAACTTCGAGTCGACTTATACGCCGAACATAAAATGTGAACCTTACATTAGAGATGATTGTTATTTATGAAGACCGTTGATCTTTTGGTGGAGGTGATCACTATTTTGAATCAGCTGTTCCGGTGTATACATTTTATGACATTTAGTTTAGAAGATTTATAATAATTAATTTCAATACTATATTTACTCATATAATCCCCATCTTCATGTACCACACGCATCCCTATTTTTGGACCAGTTCGAGGAGAAAAAATAAATTTGTGCTTTAATAAGTTGATGTCTATGCCGTGCAGTGGGATAGAAAGCCAGTTTAGTGGGACAAAAGTCGTTTTTCCGACTAAGTTCTCCTCAATGAAACCTATGGGAATGTTAACTTAAAACATCAAAGTATTTAGCAGAATAACAGTTTCGTCACTTTGGTCCCTAGTTTCTGCGGCTCAGGCCCCGTAAGTAGCGCATATTGCACATCCGCCTTACGCACTGTAATGTGAGCCCATTTTCTCATGGTCGTCATTATGGTTACCGCGATTCTTTTTTTTATTTTTGTGTTTTTCATTCTTCTTACTCTCTTTACTTCAAGATTTAACCAAATATTCTTTTAAAATAAATTCCTCATGTCGTCACTTCATTGAGCAAAACTATTTGAATGCAACAATTTTAAAGTAATTGAATTTGAGCTACAAAAAATGCCCCGCTTTACCCTGATGAGTTTTTGTACACAATCAAGGTGAGAGTCAGAGCAATATTGCACGTAAGTTTAACTTCACAACTTCTACAATTCATTCAGTTTTGTTAAATAAAGACAAAATAAAAAGTTCCATTGAAGCAGACACTGCAGTATCTGTGAAGAAACTCACGAGATCACGTAGTAATATGCTTGAAAAAATGGAGAAATTGCTAGTGTTGTGGATTGATTCTAAGTGTTCTAATGAACACATGCTCCTTAGTCAAGCAATAATTTGCAGTAAAGCACTTTCCCTGTTTGAATGTGTAAAGCAAGAAGAGGGTGGAGATCCTTTAGAAACATTTCATGCCAGTTCTGGTTGGCTTTGTCCCGATGAGTTTTTGTACACAATCAGTGGTATGAAGCAATGACATTATGGTGCAGAAAGATTTAGCTGCTACTAACTGCTACTTTGTGAGATTATCAACAATGAAGCCAAGAAGGTACCAGCCGTGGCCGGTACCGTCTTGCTTCAAGAAGTGGAAGAGAGGTTGACCCAGAAAAGTCTGGAAAATTGCTTTGAAAACCGCATTCAACTCTATCCATGGTATCCCATGCTCCCATCGATACATAAAATATTAATTCATGATGCAGCAATTATTGAAGCCGCTTCTCTTCCAATTGGACTTCTATCAGAGGAGGCATCAGAGTCGTGCAACAAAGATTGTAGGTGATACAGGGAGAACAAAACGAGGAAGATTTTGAGGGCAGCTGCCAATGAAGACCTTTCATTTTTTCCGATCCACTGATAGCATCACTCAGGAAGACAACCAAGAAAAAAAAGAAAGATCTAACGCAGGATGTATTGCAGCTTCTCTGTGAAAACAAGGACAGCATTAGCTCTGATAGCGATTAGTTGTGCAGTGCTTAGTTTAAAGAACAAATGTTGTGTTTTGTCTTAACAGAAAAAGTGATATCAGGCAATAAAGAATTATAATGTACCCTGATGATTATTATTTTAATAAATAGGAGTCCCAACCCATTTGTCAGCCATTAAAAAGATGCAATGCATACGAAATTAACTCATTGCTCTCACGCTGACAACTTGATTACATATACCTGCCATTGTTGATTCGTATAAAAGGAGATCACGTGACACTGACGCCTTAAGCACAAAATATAATGTCCAAATCATAAGAAAAAGTCTTTAATACACAACATAAAATGACTTCTAAAAGAATACTTCACAAAAACCACATCGAGATTTTTGTCCCGCTAAATCGGCATTCTATCCCACTGTGCGGCGGTGGAAAGTTAGAAAAATTTTTTTTTAATGTGGGGATTCCCCATAGGTGTGTTCTCTCCATGGTTCCCTCTAAGGTGTGCGACTGGGTAGCTGCGCACTAACTTTTCAATCATGCACGATTGTGTGTATCTTAGAATATATCGTAACAGGGCCGTGTCAACCCCGGTGCACATCTGCGCACTAGCATCATGTAGGCGGGCTTAGCGATATTCATTCTGCCTATGGATGAAAAAAATTAGAAGGAACTATGGTTCTCTCCTGGGTTAAAGGAGCGTCAGCAGCTCACGATGAATTTGGCGAATACAGATATCAGATGGCAACTTATTCCACCAAAAAGTGTAGGTAGAAACTGATAGTAAATTTTTAATGACAGAACTGCTTTTCTTGAGTAACAATAATAAACTTAAAATTCAATTAAAAAGTACAGCTTTAATATTATAAAAATATTACGTCATCTCAATGTTGAAGATGCACCAACCACAGTATAAACCGTGCATTTAAACCCTAAACGGTTCTTGGTCGTGTAGATATGCGTTAACTTCGTAGAATTCTTTGTCTTTCACGAGTATAAACGTAGATGCAAGCGTGTTGCAGGAAATTTATTATCAAAACTCTCAATTTTTAAGACTTGGTTTGAAATCTTCATGTATAGCTTGCTGTCTCTTTTTTACTGACATTTTGGGAAAAAAGGTTGTGGGGTATACATTTGCGATATTTTATTGAATTTCACCACCATAGAGATTGATCACGATCACTAAGTATAGTTTATTTCCATAGTATCATTAGCAGCTGACATCAATCGAATTATAGGAAACTTGATTTAGTGGTTCAAGCTCTCCAAGAAAAAGTTTCTTATTGGTTGAAATTAAAACATGTGTCACATGGAATGCTCAAGAAGAATAGCACGGACTCTAAACAGTATTTATATTTTTTTATTATTGTTTATTTCTGTTTTGTTAAAACTTGGATTGTACATGACTTTGATTTTGTCTGAAAACGGTTTCACAAGAAGTATTTTTAAGTGAAAAAGGTGGGGGTCGACTTACACAGTGAACATATGCCTAATCATGTATTTCCATTCAAAAAAGCAGGGGTCAGTTTACCGTATCTGCCCGAATACAAACCGATGTTTTTTGTTGAAATCTATCATGAAAAAACCACCCCTCGGCTTAAATGCGAGTCTGAGGAAAATTTGGTTTATGGTTAAATCTTGTAGTCACTCATTACCGTCGTGTTTAAATGATAGTACTATATTTTTCGTAAAGTAAATATCTGACCTACGATGAATATTAATGAATAAATAATAAAGGTTAGAATATTGAATTTAGCACTACCTGTGCTTTTTTACTGTTTAAGGCTGGGTTTTTCACATTATTTGAGTGGTCACATTATTTACGTTTTGACTATGCAGACGATTACGCAAAATGCGTTGACGGCTTTGGATGCTCAACTGTTTGAATTTCGTGAAATAAAGAGACATCTGCCCTGAAGGTATGAGCAACGACTTGAAATGCAAAACTCAGCTGATAATGAACAGTAAAACTTTACATGAAAAGTGTATAATTATAAAAATGCAATTTCTTAAGACAATGTAAATGCCAATTTCATTGGAAGTAGACTTGGATGAAAAATTATCTTTGCGAGATCGCTATTACTATATTTGACCTTTTGTGAAAATGAAGATGAATGAAATTATTGTCACTGAATGTGGAATATTATTCAACAATGCAAAATTATTAATTAAAGCAATATTTCAAAATGTCAACAACTAGACCATTTCCCACTTTTCTTCGATCTCGAATAATGTATTCTAAGCCTTGCATGAATGCCCGGCATACACCAGCATGAAATCTACGAAATTTACATTTTTGCCAAAAAATGGTGGAAATTGTTGGGGGGTTGGCTTAAATCTGGGGTCGGCTTCTGCTCGGGCAGATACAGTGCTATATGCTGCTGCTGGAATATACGGTGGTAAATGTTTTTGCAAAATTTTCACTCGATACAGTCGAGCACCTATAATCGGGCACCATCGTGATATGGCCTAAGCTGGATCACGGATTTTTCCAGGCCTTGGGTAGCCGATGTTTTAATAACAAATTTTATTAAGTTATCCAATTATTACACTTGGATATCGGAAATAATGAAGGATATTATGTTTAGGAATTTGCAAATACATATAAACATTTAACGTAGGTATTGCAAACTGCACATGAAATGAACATGAAATAAACTTAGAAAAACAATGAATTTCTCTGTTATATGATGCTGCGTGTATGTAAAGTAGATAGTTAAATACATTTGTGGCAAGTGAAAATAAAAATAATCCTATTTTAAAGAAAATGAAAACAGAGGTTGGAATTACGTACATTAGCCGTAGAATGGTAGACTACGTAATTTTTACGTACAATGTTGCAAGAAACGCTCCCCACTCCTCTCCCTCGAGTGGCACCACCTTCTACTCCCAGCAGGGCTTTCCTCATTTAGTTTGTGACTAATTTCTGTGCTTGCGACATCGCTACATCTCCAGGGCTCTCCGTACTTCGGCAATTACCAACATCATATACGTATTATTTACGTATGTCTACCAACAAGTGACTATTGTTTTACGTCAGATTTACACATATCTACCAACAAGCGACTCTTTTAGTAAGTAATATTTACGTATGTCTACCATCTTGAGATAATTATTTATACAAAACATTGCCGTATATCAACTATCATATTATAATAATTACTCTACCTATTATTTTGCTCATAATAATCTATTTTCGTCATGATGATTCTCATCACTTTTTCACTTTCTGACCAAGACTGTTACGATAAATTGATACATATACTAAGTATACAAGTTTTCAGGAGTTGTATGAGGAAAGATTAATTTATTTAAGATTTGTTTTTAGAAACATGGAGTCATACAGTGACCCCGAAATGATCCTAAGTATTATAAGAGAAATGGACTCTGATGATGAGGGAGAAGACGAATTATTGGAAGTTGATGAAATTGACGATGAACTCTTCGCAGATTGTGACAGTGACGAGGATCCAGAATACGTTCCTGAAAGTGACGTAGAAGTGGAATTGAATAATACGATTGGGCAATTTGAACGAGAAGAACAAGGAGTCAAGAAAAGGAAGTTCTCAAAAAATAGAAATTGAAAAAACCAAGTCAATGAGGGAAGTCACCTGGTAGCAGTCGAAGAATCCACTCTATTAGGAAAAAATGGGTTTTCCTGGAGTACCCATTGTCTCCGCTTGACAGGGAAAGTTCCTGGAAGGAACGTAGTTCATATAAAGCCAGGACCAACTGCGAATTCCAGTAACTTGTGCAAACCTATTGAATGTTTCCAACTATTTCTCACTGAAAACATTATGAATAATATTCTCCGCCATAGCAATGAAGAGATTAGTCATCAGCGAAAACATTATTCACGTTATAAAGACCCTACCTTTCAACATTTCCAATCTGAAGAACTGAATGCCCTTCTTGGTGTTCTCTATTTGGCTGAAGGTCTAAAAAACAATCACCTCACAACCGAGTTGTTGTTCAACAATTCGTTTTGTGGTGACCGTTTTCTTGCTTCCACGTCTGAAGGGAGATTCAATTTTTTGATATGTTGCCTGAGTTTTGACGATAAAGAAACAAGAGACCTTCTAAAGCTGACTGACAAACTATCCCCAAGTTTTGAAAGTGCAGTTGCCCATATTATATTACTATAAATTTTAAAATTTATTTTCTCATTATTGTAACTATACTACCACTACTATAATTTTTTAGTATTCTTTTAACTTTTGCTTAAAGTTCCTGTCTGTAAATTGCTATCTAAAAAGATTTTTTATCTGCAGTTTATTCGATGCTTTATAGATATTTCATTTTATTGTTCCTGAAGTATATATAGTGGACATTATTAAACAGTTTTGTAGTACTTTTTGCCTATTTGCTTTCATAATGCTATTTACTTAAGAATAATAAAGAAATTTTACAATCTAAATATGTTTTCAAGACTAAAATACCTTGTACGTAAAATTTACATATGTCCACCAATAAGATACAAACGAACAAGTCGACCGTTCTAGGGTTAAATTGTAGCGGTCAGTTTGTGAACAGCTGATGCATCTCGGTTACTTCTAGGCGTGTCATCAGGCATTACATCACGGGAGACCGAAGTGGAAGCTTTTAGATTTTCTGTGTCAGTAGCCTTTGATAACTTTTTAAACATACCTGTTAAACGTGCTTGCTTCATGTTTTTTGTTTATTCGCTGACGAGTTGACTTAGCAGCATGTAAATGTTCATGACTTGTTGCTCACTAATAAAACTATGCTATTCTAATCCTACTATGAGCTGAGTCGCATGATAAATGCAATCATCAATGGATATTGTTACGTGGGTTACTGCCCGGTTCGTGGTGAGAGCAATAAGCACTCTGTATTACACAAAAAACCTACACCATGGTATAGCGGCATTAAGGAAACCCGAAGGACAGATGGGAACAGATATCTCCTCCTGGATGAATTGCCACGGCTCCCCTCCTTCAGAGAAAACAAAGAGTTTTTTCCTTTTCCTTGTCTTGACTTGTGTGGGTAACGGCTCGACTCTGACTTGTCCGCGAGTGAGAGGTATCTGGCAGATTTGGGAGTGAGGCCCGAGGTTCCGACCAAAGCCGGTAGGGCAGGGGAAGAGAGCGAGGGATGAGGGGAGGCAGCCTACGATGATATCGGCTGGCAAGGGAAGGGCGCATGCGCCGTCTGTCAGCCGTTTTTCCCTTGCGATTCCAGCATGCTCGCTTTAATATTATTTCTCGAATAACTTCGGCTTCATCATCTACGGCTTCACTTTCACTTTTGTTGTTGTTTTGCATCATTTCTACTATCTCCTGGTCTGTAAAATGATGAACAGCTGGAGTATCTTGTTCGATATATATCCATTCCTCTAAATTTTCAATTTCCATTTTCTTAAACTCAGGGTTATTCATACCTTTTGCATAGTGAAGCAACTCCATCATCATCCGTTTTTCTTCTGAAATTGGAATACCTTGATATCCACAATTGTGATTTCGTCATCATGAGGCCCTAACTTAAACCATGCATTTCTTAAAACAGATTTTGGAATACTTTACCATGCACAAGAAAGTGCCCAAATTACATCTTTTAGATTGTATTCTTTCATTATTTCCGTGACTGATTTCCCTGAATTTAAACCAGTGAGAAACTGCGTCATGTAATTAGATCGATACCGACACTTCAGCGACCTTAATATGCCCTGATCTTGAGGCTGTAATAAGTGGATAATTTGTTAAAATTGGATAATATGTATCAATTCATTTAGTACTATCAATTATTTTCATTAAATACATTTAAATTTTACCGATTTCCAGCCAGAGGGGGTATAATTCACCTCAGGAGTGGTATGCGGTACCAAGAGGTTTAAGAACCACTGACACAATTTTTTTTAATTTCCTAAATTAGTCATTTTCATGAATACTGCCAGACCACGGGTGTTCTCAGATTACGGATGTCCAGACTATGGATGCTCGACTGTACTTGAATAATTGAGAACTTCTGAGGCCTCGATTACTCGGGAGGCAGATGCTTTGCATTTGCTGGATCCCCCTTTGGCTGGCCTTGTACATACGTTTTACCACATGGTGTTTAAAGGTTAAGGGAAAAATTATGTTTGATTGAAAAGTATAGGAAATCCTTCTTTTATTTATTTTCTTAATTGCATTTATTTTCACAATTAGAAATATAATTAAGGATTTTTTGACCAAGATGCTGCACCTGCAAGGGTGAAAATGTTGCATATCTAGAAATTTCCTTGAAAGTTTTTTAAATTGTAAATACATGCCTATGAATAATGTATAACATGAGATCAGTTACCACCATTGTAATTGTATTTCATATTATTTGTAATTTTTCTCTGTAAAATTTAAAATGCTAATGTGTTTTATCAGCAGCCTACTTTGTTACTGTATTATGAATTCCATTGAATAACTTTAAGATATTTTTAGTACTAATACATAAGAATTTTAAGTCAACTGATGAAGCTGTAAATTATTCTTTTCACTATGCTTAATAGCTGAATTGTGGAAATTTTTAATGGAGTAGTAATATGAATTTTATATTTCCATTTGTTATACTCATTTTTTTTCTTTTTTTACGTTCAATTTTCAGTGGGACATCATTTTGAATCATCAATATCGAGTTTGGAACTAGGTCATCTAATTACCGAGGGAGATTGTTCTATTTTGGTGATTGATACTCGACCAACGGATGATTTTGCAAAATCTCATATGTCTTTTATGAGAGGCTCATTGAGAATTTCCACATCTGAAAGTAAAAGTGATATGGCTACTGTAATAAATGTGCCCCAGGATATTATCAAAAGAGGGTAAAAAATTTATAGAATAACTTCTTATGTTGTTTATGTATTACGTGCCATAACTTAATGTGAATTTCTAGTATTTGTATTTTGATCTAGCAAATTCTCATAGAAGGATTGCAATTATTGCTTCACTTATATATGGGTTATAAAGTGTTTTTAGGCATGTTTCGCTTCCAGCATGAGTGCCTATTATCGTCGGTCTGTCCGTCCAATGTCCAATGTCGGTATCTACCAAATGGATTTTCATGAAATTTGGTATTTAGGACTTACATTCAAAGATAATATGAAAATCGCAAAAACGAATCACGTATGCCAATCAGCGGTACCACTTGACTGGTGACAAAAAAATGAAATTTTTGTCATATCTCGTAAAGTACTAGTCATATCAAAATATCTTTCAAATAATAGTTGTAGAACTAGTAAAGAAGAGTATTTCCTTCCCTATACATTTTTATCATAGGAGTAGACGTTATTAAGAAAATCAAACAAGAATGTCTTAATCAAGTTGCTCTTTCTTCATTGTTGCTAACATAAACAATCACAAACAAACGTTTAATTTCCTTACGTGTGCATGTAATATTATTAAATAGGAAGAAAATGGATTATTTATGAAGGAGAAAAGAACTTTAAAATGCTATTTCCCTTATGTACATGTATATCATCTCTTTCTAATACTTCATTGCACGAAACGCGCCCATTTGTGTTACGTTGTACACTTTCCTAACTTGTTCATTTACTTTAAATGGGAACATTTTAGTTATCAGAAACAAATATATTCACGTCATATTTACCTTTGTTATTGGTAATGGAAGAATTAATGTTGTAACTGAGTTTATTTTAAAATACAGGGGGTCCCTGAGTTACGAACGTCCGACTTACGAACAACCCGTACTTACGAACGAAGGAACTGCGAAATTTAAATGCACATCTAAGGATATTTTGGGCGGATTTTTTAAAATTTAAATACAAAAATGTAGGTTTATTTTTGGATTTCTTTATAAATTGCTGTGTAATCATGGTAGTTATGATAAACAAAAGGTATTTTTCGCATATGTATATTGTGTCTATTATATACAATCATCTGAAATTGTTAACAAGGCATCGTTGGATTAACTGCTATAAAATGGCGAGATGTTTAAATAAACAGATTGATCTGGCGTATGTACACAGCTGCATCCGAGTGAATGGAGTGACTTGGGTTGTATAAGTGAAATCAAGTTAAGTGGAGATCTGCAGAAGCATGGCATGGTGTTATTTTTTTAAAGTGAGATCCTGCCTTTAGGATGGCTTCGTGAAGTAGGGTTTAGAATAAGATTCTCTGTAGCTAAGTTAATGATTCCTTCATTTCATTGATGAGAACATTGTCCGCACCACATTTTAATCCTAACTTTACTCAGCATAAAGAAAACCCTCTTCCTCTTCTTCCTTAGTGTGAGAGGGATTCCCCTATGCCCGGGCTTAGTGGAATCACCTTCGAGGCAAGAGACATTGATTTAAATTGTGATTTAAAATACCCTTATCATGACTGACAAGTGGAAGAGTGTTGCTGATAACAAACTTGTATTAAAGAAAAGGAAAGCCATAACCCTTGAAATGAAACTGGATGTGATAAAATGCTCTGAGAAAGGAGAAACGCTGTCACAGATCAGCCACTTGCTTGGTTTAAATCGCTCGATGATTGGGACGATAATCAAAGATAAAGCAAGAATTTTGGAACATGTGAAGGTGTCTACACCCATGCAATCAGCCATAATAACAAGGAAAAAAGTAATGTTATTGGTAATATGGAGAAATTGTTGGTTTTGTGACTTGAGGAGCAAAATCAGCATAAGGTGCCTATTAGCCCTAAGTTAATACAAGAGAAGGCTCTTAGTCTGTATGAAGACTTAATCAAGAAATTGGGTGTCAGTGATTCTTCTGCTGGATCATTTATGGCAAGTCGTGGATGGTTTAATAGGTTTAAAGCTAGGGTAAATTTACACAACATTAAAGTGAGTGGGGAAGCTGCTAGTGCTGATGAAAAAGCAGCCAGTAATTTTCGTGAGACATTTGCTGCTATAGTTGAGGAGAGAAAATACAGTGCTCATCAAGTGTTCAATGTCGACGAGACAGGCCTTTTTTGGAAAAAGATGCCAGAGAGAACGTACTTATCCAAGGAAGAGAAAACTATGCCTGAGTTTAAAGCTGCGAAACTCTTTTGATTGGGGGGAACGCTTCCAGAGATTATAAACTGAAGCCACTCCTGGTGTACAAATCTGAGAATCCTAGAGCATTGAAGGGTGTTTCAAAAGCTTCCCTGCCTATTATTTGGAAGTGTAATCCCAAGGCTTGGATAACTTGTGAAATTTTCAAAGACTGGTTCTTTCAGTATTTTGTGGCTGAAGTTAGACTTTATTGTGCCAAAAATGATCTTCCGTTCACAATTTTGCTTCTCTTAGACAATGCACCCGGGCACCCAGTTTTCCTAGACAATTTTCATCCTGACATCAAGGTTGTGTTTCTGCCTCCTAACGCAACCTCCTTGCTGCAACCCATGGACCAAGGAGTTATTAGGTTACTCAAGGCTTACTACACCGCTGAACGTTTCCCCAGGCAATTAGGGCTACAGAAGTAGAAAAGGATTTTACTCTCAAAGATTTCTGGAGGAGTTACAACATTTACAGCGCAGTAAAGAATATTAGTGAGTTCTGGAATGAAGTCACACAGACCAACATGAAATGGGTTTGGAAAAAACTTTGTTTGTTTGTTTGTTGTTGATTTTAACCTTTAAATGCCAAAAGGGATGCCGGTGTCCCGGCAAATTTCTGGGTAAGCCTGCCGAAAGGCACACCGGTGTCCCGCTTAGCTCCGAGGCCGCTCACAGAGCTCGTTTTGTCATAGAATCAAAATTTTTGGAGGAGAAGAAAGATGAGGCATCCTTCTTTTCCATCTGCTCTCCCTAGGCCGAAGGTCTTGCGTATTGGGGGAGGGGAGCGTAAACAAACAATCGAGAGTGCCTCACTCAAAGTGTACGTCTCCGCCGAGGTGAGACACCCTCTCACAACGCAAAGAGATGCAATAAACTGAACCCCAAAGGTCCCTTCCCTTTGTTATTCTTCCTTTTCCGCATTTGTGTTTTACTATGTTGCAACCCAAAGAGATGCAATAAACTGAACACCAGGACTAAGCCCTACCCCAAAGCTTCCTTCTCTGTGTTATTTTCTTCTTCCTTTTCCACATATGTGCATATATGTTTTACTACGTTTACGTTCATTCATTTGCAGACCACGAAGTAGAGTGGATCCAGACTTGTGCGTTCAAAATATCTGTAGCTGTTCGTCTGTTTATTTTTTAGTGATCCCTTTAGTTTTTTATAACTAGTTGAGATAGGATGTCTAACAGCTACACGATCGGTCGCCGCACTTGGAAATGGACAAAGAAATTATTTTTTCATTTAGTCGATCTAACTATTCTAAATAGTTAGATTCTCCTTCCCTCGTGTGGCGGTGCATTTTCACATCGGCAATTCCGACTTTCCCTTGTGCGGCAAATGGTTGAAGAGGGCGCTAGGGCTCTTCCTTCCCAGACTCTCTCAAGGGAGTGACCTAGTGCTAGTGGAATGCAAATAAAGCGCTTATAGACCAAGGACAATAAGCATTGGCCCATTTCGGGGACCCTTATCCATTGCCATGTGTGTTCCTCAAAGAGCAAAAACTCAAGGATGAAATATAGGTGCAAGGTGTGTGACGTGGGACTGTGTTGAGCCCTGCTTCGAGGAATATCACATTAGCTCGACTCTATAGGGAAATGTAAATACTGGGGTTGTGTCAGCTGCAGACTGAGCAGGAACCACATTGCCAAAAAGTGACTAAATGCAGTATTTTTGCACTTTATTTTGATTTATATCAACAATAAGTTATTTCGGCATCGTAATTTAGTCAATTAGGGTTATTTCGCCCTGTTTATTTCTACAAATAGGCAGAATGATATAATTCTCTGATAGTTTGACCACAAAATGCTTTTTATTTGAACATTTTATCTCCAATAGTTCACGAGATATGTGATTTATGCAAAAGACGTACACAAAATATTTAAATGTCCAAAATTAAATCTGGCAGCGGGACCCTGCCAGAGGGTATTTAAATCCGGCAGATAAAGGTTAAAGGGATTGAGTGGATTTTGAAAAGGGTCACTGAAAATATAATTGACATGGGAAAGCAACTTGATCTTGAACTTGAAGTGGAAGATGTTGAGGAGTTGTTGGATTCACATGCTGAGAATCTCTCGAATGATGACCTGATGCAACTGCAGGCACAAAAAATGTCTGAAAAAGAGACGGCAGAAGTTGTGGCTGAGACAACTACACTCAAAAAATTCATACCGAAACAAATGGCTGAGGCCTTTACTATGATTGAAGGCAGCTTGGCACTGCTCGAGGAGCAAGACCCAGATTGTGCAAGATTTGTCTCAGTATCCAGAGCTGTCTCAAATTCCCTTACATGTTACAAGGAAATACATCATGCAAACAAGAAAGCAGCTGTCCAAACTTCAATTGAAACATTTAAAGAAGAGTGTCCCGAATGAGCCTATTCCATCCAGTTCTACAGCCCTTACGATTTCCCATAAGCCTTCTACATCATCAGAAAAATTTCTTTCTACTTTCTCGACTTCTTCTATTTAAAGCTACCTCTCCTCAAGAAAACCACTTTTAATACGCTACTCAGCACCAGCATTCAAGGTAAATAAAAACTATTTTGTATTCTATTTGATTATTTTCCTGTTTTGTTAATGGTGCATATTGCAACAGTTTTGTTTTCTACTGTTATTCATCATAAAGATTCATCATTTCAACTTTATTAAGGGTAAAATTAAACTTAAGGGTTGTTTTGGTTGAGAGCCTAACCACCAATTATAGCATTGTGTTTATGGGCAATTTTGTTCTGAGTTCTGAACAAAATACGAATGAACTTTTGGAATGCAACCCATTCGTAACTCGGGGACCCCCTGTATTTTACTGGTAATATATTTTTATATAGTATAAATCTTTTAGGTGTTTTGTTTGCAGTTAGTAACATTTAATATCATTAATTTGAGGTGATAAGTAACATTTTTTTGTGTGTAAGGTGCACTCATGTACAATGTGCATACCAATAATCAGACTAATTACAGGTTAAGAAAAATTAAATTATAAAGCAAATTGGTTTGCATGAGGATAGAAAATGACTTCATTTATTTAAAAAATCAACAAATATTATATTATAATTAGTTTGAAAGTACTTGTTAAATTATCAGGTAAAATTTTTATAATTGGCAACATAGATTTAACACTTCCATGGACAGTCGATGATTGCCGTATGATTCTAGAAACGCACATGCATATTTATATACTCCAATAGATTTTGAAACTTGTATAAAGACAGACACATATGTTAATGCTTTACGAGTAATTATCAGTAACTATTAGGGTTGGCCAACCGGTCAAAAATTGGTGAATTGACCGAATTTTTGAGTGCTTTTTTTGACCATATCAAAAATTGGTCAAAAATAGATGCAGGTTTCTTGTTGCCATTCTGGACCAGTTAAGGCAAAACTTGAAGTATCACTAACAAATTTGGTGGATATTAACCCTTATTGGGATTCATGATTTTACTAACATAGTTACATTCCTGGTGCTGCTGCGGTGTTTGTACAAAAACTTTTTTTTTAGTATATAAATAAATTATTTGTACAACATTATATATTTATATTGTTTAATTATAATGTTTATTATTATGCAAACTTATACAAAGTATTGCTGAATAGATTTTTACCATGTATTTAATTCAAAATCTTGTAGGTAACAGGAATACACAGGAAATATTTTTGCGAATTTTGCCAGTCTTATTTTTATTATTACTCAACTTTATATTATGGAAACATAAAAAAACAAATATAATTTCACTGACTTATTATAACCTAGCAGAAAAATAAATTATTTTTTATTTATTGCAAAAACTATTAGTGTGTTCCTTACAAGTGTTCTTCCGACAGGAATTGCAAATTTGAAATATCGGTCTTTTTGACGAACATAAATGATACTGCAAACGTTTTGCTCTTTTTATTTGAATCCGTATTGCTCTCGCTTTCTTGGAACTCCCAAACACTTTTTTCAAATTTTTCTTTCGTGCAGTTTGTACTCTTCCTATCATATTTTGTCGAACCAAATCTTCTGCAATTTTTTCGAGAAAAGTGTTACTTCAAGTTTTTCAAGTTCCAATTCAGGTATAGTTTTGTATAAACAACATACGATACCACTGATATCCAATAGATTCATGAAAAAGATTCTATCCCTTACTCATCCATATACTTCCTCTCATATTCCCTCTGATCTATTGAAGGCATCGGAACTGAGTCAGGCAGAGAGAGAGTAAACAATATATGTTAGAGAGAATTTGTGTACCTTTGAAAAAAAGAGAACAGCAAATGCATTGAATTGCTCTCCTATGCCTCTTGCATGGTGTAACTGACAGGGAAGACATTTGAGGAAGGCCAGATCCCTTCAAGAAACAAAAGAGAGTTGTTCCCATTCGTCCCATTGGACCTTTCCCTTAAGGACGAGAAAGGTTAAGATCTGGCTTCGGCTCCCTTTGACCTTCTTTCATCTCATTTCATTTTGTCAAATTACTCATAACTTCAATGAGTTCTTCAGATGCTCAGACGCCTAGGTTACGAACAAACAGTTGCATTATTGTGTTCCTAGAAAGGCCGAGAAGCGCCAGACAGCAATGAATGCCACAATGCTCCCTCGCCCTTGCTTCTCAGTCAGTCTCCTATCTTCTATGTGACCGTGCGCATATCTACTTCCAGAACACCTCATTAAAGTTACCCTTACTAATCAAGCCCTCAAAAATGGCTGAGAAAAGGAAAGTGTTAGTGAATTAACAAGTGCTAAGAAGAAAAGAAAATCGATAACTTTTGAAATGAAGCTGGGTATTATAAAGAGACATGAAAAAGGCGAAATTCCTTCATGCATTGGCAATGATTTAGGCTTAAATCGTTTGGCTATTGGAACTATTATAAAAGACTAAAATAAAATTTTGAAACATGTGAAACGGTTGACACCAATGCAATCAACAATAATTACAGCAAAAAAAACAGGTACCATTGAAAAGATTGAAAGCCTTTTAGTGACGTGGATAGAGGATCAAAACCAGTGGCACATTCCTATTGGCCTAAGACTAATCATGGAAAAAGCCTTGAGCTTGTATGAGAACATAAAAGTGAATGAGTTTGGTGATGAAGCACCGGCATTTAAAGCAAGCAGTGGGTGGTTTAAGGGGTTCAAAGTCAGAGCTCATTTGCATAACATAAAAGTGACTGGTGAATTGGCAAGTGCTGATGAAAAAGCAGCTGAAGAATTTGTGAAATTATTTGAGCAAGTTGTGGAGGAGGGTGGATATAGTGCTAATCAAACGTTTAATGTTGACGCGACAGGAGTTCTCTGGAAAAAAATGCCTGAAAGAAACTACATCTCAGTAGATGAAAAGAAAATGCCAGGATTTAAAGCTGCTAAAGACCGCTTAACTTTATTCCTAGGCGGTAATGCAGCAGGAGATTTCAAGCTTACACCACTTATAGTGTATCATTAAGAAAATCCACGTGCAATGAAGAACATAAGTAAGTCATCTTTGCCAGTGATTTGGAAGGCTAATAAAAAGGCTTGGATGACTCGAAATTTTTAAAGAGTGGTTTTACAAGCACTTCGTTCCTGAGGTGAAGCGTTACTGTGAAAAGAATATGATACCTTTCAAAATACTGTTAGTGCTGGACAATGCTCCTGGACATCCATCTCATTTAGATGATTTTCATCCTGATGTTAAAGTAATGTACCTTCTTCCAAATACAACTTCAATATTACAGCCGATGGATCGGGGTGTTATACGATCATTTAAATCTCTCTACGCTTATAAGACTTTTTCTTTGGCTGTGAAATCCACTGAACATGAACGCCCCAAAACCCTGAAGGAATTCTGGAGGACATTTAATATTTACAATTCTGTGAAAAATATTGGATACTCTTGGGATGAAGTGAAGGAAACAACAATGAATTCTGCCTGGAAGAAAATGCATTCACCTCTCGTCAATGATATTCATGAGTTTTTGGAGACTGTTCAAAATATTACTCAGAATATAATTGAGATGGGAAGACAATTAGACCTAGAATTGGTAGAAGATGATGTTAATGAATTGCTGGATTCTCACGGAGAAGATTTATCGTACGAGGATCTGGTTCAACTGGATACTGAGAAAGAAATGGAAATTGCTGAAGAAACCACTGAGGTAGTGTCGGAATCTCAAGAAAAACAATTCAACTCGAAAAGGATGGCAGAAGCATTCCAAAAAATGGAAGAAGTGCTCGATATCCTTGGGAGTATGGATAAAGACAGTGGAAGATTTGCATCCGTAGCTAGGAACGTGTCCGATGCTCTATCATGTTACTGCGAAATTTCCCGTGAAAAAATATGGCAACTGTTCAGAGTTCTCTGATGTCATATTTCAGCAAGCGCGAAGAAACGAAACCGTCCACATCTGCTGATGAAGATGTTGTTGTAGAAGATGCGAGCTATGTTGAGATGGGATCTGATGACCCTCCAGCCTCGTCTCCATCCTCATCCTCTTCTTAACTCTCTTTCTTTTGCTATCTTTCTCTCACTCTATCTCTCTATCCTTTCTACCAATTTCCATCTGTTTCTCTATTTTTCGAAATATCAAGAGAAAATCAGGATGCAACATATCAACAGTAAAGCTAAATGAATTAGATTAGTTTTATAATTCGATTTTTTTGTTTTATTATTTAATTTGCAATGTTATTTACATTCTCACTGTCTGTGGATTTAAACTTTGTTCTTCATTCAATATAAACTAAATACTAAAAATGCTAAATTGGCTTTGTTCTTAAGCTTAGGAAAACATATATGTACTGCAAATTGCATTATGTCTTATGATAATGATCATTTCGAGTTACGAACAGATCGACTTACAAACGAGCTTCTGGAACATAACTCATTCGTAAGTCGACGACTGAGTGTACTTAGATTGTAATTTGACACGAAACTGCATGATCATGTGTAAAGAAAACACAAATCACTTGAATTACATTGCTATACTTTCTGTGGAAATGACGAACATCTGAAAAATTTACTGTTATTTATTGTGTATACAATGTAAAAATAAGAGACTATATAAGCTCTCAAGGCTGTATTTGTGTTAACAACGTCGGTAATGTCTGAAAATTGAAAACACTGCTGCGGCACTTTGTATCCAGATAAGGGTTAATAAAGTAACGACTTTTGATTGTCCCAAGCAAAGCAGGGGAGTAAGAGCAGTTGTTATTGTCTATCCCAACTATTGTGTGCAGTATGGGCTCTTATGGGGAGATTTTCCCTCTCTCTCTTTCCCATGCATTTTTCCCTATAGCTCTATCTCTATCTAAAGCTAGCCTGTATGCAAGGGAAATTTTCCTACCAAAACCATTAAAAACATGATTTATTGCTCTCTTTTCCTGCTTTTAGTAGTGCTGAATAAATAATACATTTTTAAATTACAAGAAAATTACTCAAATAGTGTAATAACTGAAAAACTTTAGTTTTTCCCCACGTTAAAAATTATAGAAAACCAAAACTGTCATATCTCCAGTAATTTCCAGTCAACAGTAATGATTATTCATACATTACTTCTTTTAAGGTTTTAGTCAATGAAAATCTCCTTAATTGTCAGCCAAAAAGTACAGTAATTGTTTTGAAATAGTTTCAACCAAAATACAACTTGAAAATTTACACTGAGAGCATGAAATTTTTAGTCGCCTACTAAATTGCGTTCTGTCTGTTTTAGATGGGTACAATATGTGGGAGAAATTCAAAGAAAGGTTCATATTTGCAGATGCTGCAATTGGGAAGTAATAGTGTTCAATGGTTTTCAAAGTATCAAATTATATTTGAAACAGCGAGTGAACAGTCCGAATGACTGCAGCTCACAGCAAATAGTTTCCGCAGCAGTTTTGGTCAACATTAATTGCTTTAGGGCTAATCACATGAGCTATGCAAATGAGTTAATTTAAAATGGTATATTTAGCTGTATCACTATAGCAACGTGTGTTCCTCCAGCACAGATTCGCTTATACACTCAAAAATAAAAGCGACCAATTATCTGCCGAACGCAGAAAATTTGAATATGCACAGTTTGCCGAACGCAACAGTATGCACGCTCTAGAACTTTATGAAGAATTGCCGATTAGTAAACTAAAAATTTCTGCAGCAACATTGTTGCAGTTTTCATAGAACTCATACGAGGGAGAATAAAAAAGTTCCTGGAATGATTTCATAAAACAGAACAAACACAAAACAAACATTTATTTTTCAACATATCCCCATCTGACTCTAAACACTTTGCCATACGGTGTTGCCATCTCCTTACCCATTTCTGTAGAAAGTTGGATTGTTTTATTAAAACCAGTTCAGAATTGCTTGTTTGGCCTCAAATATTGATTCCCAGTGAACTCCCTTGATGTGATATTTTAGTTTTGGAAACAGGAATAAGTCCGAAGGGGACAAGTCAGCACTGTAGGGTGGGTGGGAGAGCAGTTCCTAACACAATTCTCGAAGCACAGCTCTTGAAACCTTGGATGAATGTGCTGGCATATTGTCGTGGGGAAACAAAATTCTACAGTGCAGTTTTTCACACTGTTTTGTCACAAGAGCAGCGTTCATTTTCCACAAGACCTGCTTGGAATAACTTCCTGTGACTGTCAATTGTCCTTCAAGAAAATCGACTAAGATCACGCCTTCATAATCCCAAAACATCATTGCCATAACCTTGTTGACTGACCATTCAGCCTTGAACTTGATTGTTTCACATCACCCCCTTGGTAGCCATTGTTTTGATTGAATCTTGCTTTCTAGATTATACTGATAAATCCAGGTTTCATCACCATTCACTAATTGGCAGAAGAAATCTTCAGGATAGGCATTAATTCGGTTATGAAATTCAACTGCAGGATCAGACCTTTGAGTCTTGTGTTCAGCGTGCAACGCTTTTGGCACCCATCAAGCAGAAAGCTTGCTCAATTCTAAACGATCTGTTAGAAATGAGATGAGCCACATGAGATCCAAACATGTGGCTATCATTTTCACTGACACTCGTCAATCTTCTTCCACAATCAATTGGACAGCGGCCACAGTATCCTCGTTCGTTGACGTTGATGGTCTCTAACTTCTGTGGTCATCTTCAATATCCTCTCCTCCATCTTTAAACCATTTCACCCATTCATAAAATGTTTTTTTTTTGGTACATTATTCTCATAAACATTCTGCAAAGCATGAATGATGGCAGTCGGTTCTCACCCAAGTTTTGTCAAAAACTAAATATTCTCTTGGATCTCAAATTTCAAATTGACCATGCTCATGAATAAGTGGGTTAAAAAAATTGAAATTTTATACTAAATGAATGAGTTCTTACCAAACATTGCGTTTATAGCTAAGATCATGACAATTTCAGCCAACAATGGTTTGTTTATGTCTGAACTCAGGCACGTTGCTACTGACATCATTCTGGGAACTTTTTGATTCACCCTCGTATAAGACAAAGTAACAATGTTTTCATTTGTTTGGTGAGCGCTTCTCTCTCCTCTCCCTCAACCTCATGTAATCTGTGACCTCGTGAAGTTCAGTGCCGTACAGTCGATTTATTTTTGTCACCATTTTCAGTTTTTGTAATAACCCTTTTAGAGAGAGCAGTATGGAATTGAAATGTAAAGCACCTTCAAGTGGTAGCAAGGCAAAGAAAAGCCGCAAAGTTATGACATAGGCTGAGACAATTTAAACAATGAAATTCATATAAATGCACTTCTAAAGGTGCTACATTCATGAAATTTTGCATAACAAATGCTGAAAACCTATAAAAGTTTTATAATTATAAATTTTTGGGGTTGTTTATACCCCAATATTGACAATAGGGATAAAACACGTAAATCTGCAAGAAGATGCAAACTGTTGCTTTTAAAAATTATTTCTCGGCTCATACTCTTTACTTTAGGGTGACAGAAAATGCTTGCAGAATGCAAGCACACCTTCACTAGTATCCTATATCCTCTGTAAGAAGAGTCGAATTAGAACGATAGGATATATATAGGAGGATACTAATGTCTGGCCCAAATTACAATAGTTGGAGAGCTGAAATTTAATACGTAGGTGAATCGAAAAAAATAATCGCAGGAATAATTGGAAAATTGCAACAATGTTTATTTTCTTGGCCGGTAAAAATTATAAACAATTTTACTAACATTTCATGGTTTAGCTACTTCTAAATGCTCCATAATGCTGTAATTTTTTCTAGAGGCAGAGTATGCCAAAAAATGAAAACGGGAATATAGAAATTTGAAAATTTTTATTCCTTCGGCCGTAATAAATTCTCAAATGTTTAACAGAGTGACTATTGCTTATGCACTTTCTGAAGGTGCAGGAAGCTGAAAATTTCAAACAAGGTAGGGTATGATGCTCCGGTAGTAACTAACATAAAAAATTTAAGAAATATTTATTATTGTGGCTGTTAAAAATTCATGAAATATAAACAATTAAATTTCTATGAATGTACTTCTAGAGGTACTACATTGATGATATTATGAATAAATGTAAGGTATTCGTCATGAATGAGGAAAACCTAAAAAAAACCTAAAATTATACATTTTGAGACATTGTTTTTACCCCAATAATTTCAAAACAGAAAAACACTGGTAATTCAGTGCAGAGATGCAAACATGCGTTTGGAAATTATTTTTCTGCTGTCATTTTTAAGGTTAGAAAAATTCTTGCAGAATCCAAGCACACATTCACTAGTATCCTATATCCTCTGTAAGAAGAGTCGATATAGAATGATACTAGTGAACGTGTGCTTGCATTCTGCAAGCATTTTCTCTAACCTTAAAAATAAAAATAAAAGCCTAAAAATTACTTTCAGTGCATAAGTTCGCATTTCGGCTCCGAATAACGTGGTTTTCTGTTTCGAAAATATTGGGGTAAAAACAACCCCTAAAATTTATAATTATAATACATTTATAGGTTTTTATCATTTGTTACGAATACCTCACATTTATGCGAAATTACATCCATGCAGCACCTCCAAGAGTGCATTTATATGAATTTCATTTTTTAATTTTTTTTAATTTTTAACAGCCACAGCAATAAATATTTCTAAAATTTTAAATGTTATTTACCACCGGGACATTATTTCCTAACCCTGTTAAAATTTTCAGCTTCCTGGATCAAGAGAATGTACATAAACATTAGTCATTTGTTTAACATTTGAGAATTTATTATGGTCAAACAAATAAAAATTTTCAAATTTCTATATTCCCGTTTTCATTATTTGGCGAATTCTACAGGTAGAAAAAATTTCAGCTTGATAGCGCAATTAGAAATAGCAAAACCATGAAATGTTAGTAAAATTGTTTATAATTTTTACCGGCCAAGAAAATAAACATTGTCGCAAATTTCCAATTATTCCTCCAATTATTTTTCTCGGTTCACCTATGTATTAAATTCCAACTTACCAAGTATTGTAGTTTGGGCCAGACATTAGTATCCTCCTATATATATGTACATATCCTATATCCTCTGTAAGAAGAGTCGATATAGAATGATATAGGATACAAGTAAATGTGTGCCTGCATTCTGCAAGCATTTCTCTCACCTTAAAGGAAAAATAAAAGCCGAAAAATAATTTTCAACGTTTAAGCTAGCATCTCGGCTCCGAATTACGTGTTTTTCTGTTTCGAAAATATTGGGGTAGAAACAACCCCTAAAATTTATAATTATAATACATTTATAGGTTTTTAGCTTTTGTTACGAATACCTCACATTTATGCGAAATTTCATCAATGTAGCACCTCTAGAAGTGCATTTATATGAATTCATAGTTTAAATTTTATGAATTTTTAACAGCCTCAACAATAAGTATTTCTAGAATTTTCAATGTTATTTATCACCAGAACATTATTTCCTAACTCTGTTAAAATTTTAAGCATCCTGGATCAAGAGAAAGTACATGAACATTAGTCAATTTGTTAAACATTTGAGAATTTATTACGGCCGAACGAATAAAAATTTTCAAATTTCTATATTGCCGTTTTCATTATTTGGAGAATTCTACAGGTCGAAAAAATTTCAGCTTGATAGCTCATTTAGAAATACCTAAACCATGAAATGTTAGTAAAATTGTTAATAATTTTTAGCGGCTAAAATAATGCACATTGTTGCAATTTTGCAATTTTTCCTCGATTATTATTTTTTAATCATCTCGGTATTCAATTCCAGCTCTCCAACTGTAATAGTTTGGGCCAGACATTAGTATCCTCCTATATCCTATATATATCCTATATCGTATATCCTCCTCTGTAAGAAGAGTGCTTATAGAATGACATGTAAATATGTGCTTGCATTCTGCAAGCATTTTCTACCGCCCTAAAGTAAAAATAAAAGCTGAAAAATAATTTTCAATGTTTAAAGTTCATCTCCGCTCCGAATTACTTGTTTTTCTGTTTTGAAAATATTGGGGTAAAAACAACCCCTAAAATTTATAATTATAAAATATTTATAGGTTTTTATCATTTGTTATGAATACCTCACATTTATACGAAATTTCATCAATGTAGCACCTTTAGAAGTGCATTTATATGAATATCATGGTTTAAATTTTGTTAATTTTTAACAGCCACACCAATAAATATTTCTAAAATTTTCAATGTTATTTACCACCGGGACATTATTTCCTAACTCTGTTAAAATTTTCAGCTTCCTGGATCTACAGAAAGTACATAAACATTAGTCAGTTTGTTAAACATTTGAGAATTTATTACGGCCGAACGAATAAAAAATTTCAAGTTCTATATTCCCGTTTTCATTATTTGGCGAATTCTACAGGAAGAAAAAATTTCAGCTCGCTAGCGCATTTGGAAATACCTAAACCACGAAATGTTAGTAAAATTGTTTATAATTTTTAGCGGCCAAAATAATGCACATTGTTACAATTTTGTAATTATTCCTCCAATTATTTTTCTTTGTTCACCTCGGTATTAAATTGCAGCTCTCCAACTAAAGTAGTTTGGGCCAGACATTAGTATCCTCCTATATCCTATATATATCCTATATATATCCTATATATCATTCTATATCGTACTAGTGAATGTGTGCTTACATTCTGCAAGCATTTTCTCTCACCTTAAAGGAAAAATAAAAGCCTAAAAATAATTTTAACGCATAAGTTTGCATCTCGGCTCCGAATTACGTGTTTTCTGTTTTGAAAATATTAGGGTAAAAACAACCCCTAAAATTTATAATTATAAAACATTTGTAGGTTATTAGCATTTGTTACGGAAACCTATCATTTATGAAAAATTTCATGAATGTAGCACCTTTAGAAGTGCATTTATATGAATTTCATTTTTTAAAGTTTATGAATTTTTAACAGCCAGAACAATAAATATTTCTACAATTTTCAATGTTATTTAACACAGAAACGTTATTTCCTAACTCTGCTAAAAGTTTCCGCTTCCTGGATCTTCAGAAAGTACATAAACATTAGTCAAATTTTCAAATATTTTAAAATTTATTACGTCCAAACGAACAAAGATTTTCAAATTTCTATATTCCTGTTTTCATTATTTTGCAAATTCTACATGTATGAAAAATTTCAGCATCGTAGCGCATTTAGAAGAACCTAAACCATGAAATGTTAGTAAAATAGTTTATAATTTTTACCGGCCAAGAAAATAAACATTGTTGCAATTTTCCAATTATTCCTCGGAATTATTTTTTTCGGTTCACCTAGGTATTAAATTCCAGCTGTCCAACTATTGTAGTTTGGGCCAGATATTAGTATCCTCCTATATATATAGATAGCATTCTATAAGCACTCTTCTTACAGAGGAGGATATATATAGGATACAAGTAAATATGTGCTTGCATTCTGCAAGCATTTTCTACCGCCCTAAAGCAAAAATAAAAGCTGAAAAATAATTTTCAATGCTTAAAGTTGCATCTCCGCTCCGAATTACTTGTTTTTCTGTTTTGAAAATATTGGGGTAAAAACAACCCCTAAAATTTATAATTATAAAATATTTATAGGTTTTTATCAATTGTTATGAATACCTCACATTTATGCGTAATTTCATCAATGTAGCACCTCTAGAAGTGCATTTATATGAATTTCATTGTTTAAATTTTATTAATTTTTAACAGCCACAGCAATAAATATTTCTAAAATTTTCAATGTTATTTACCACCGGGACATTATTTCCTACCTCTGTTAAAATTTTCAGCATCCTGGATCTACGGAAAGTACATAAACATTAGTCAGTTTGTTAAACATTTGAGAATTTATTACGGCCGAACGAATAAAAAATTTCAAATTTCTATATTCCCGTTTTCATTATTTGGCGAATTCTACAGGTAGAAAAAATTTCAGCTCGATAGCGCATTTGAAAATACCTAAACCACGAAATGTTAGTAAAATTGTTTATAATTTTTAGCGGCGAAAATAATGCACATTGTTACAATTTTGCAATTATTCCTCCGATTATTTTTCTTTGTTCACCTCGGTATTAAATTGCAGCTCTCCAACAATAGTAGTTTGGGCCAGACATTAGTATCCTCCTATATCCTATATCGTATATCCTATATTCTATATCGTATATCCTCCTCCGTAAGAAGAGTGCTTATAGAATGATATAATGGAGGATGCTAATGTGTGGCCCAAACTACAATAGTTGGAGAGCTGAAATGTAATACATAGGTGAATCTAAAAAAATAATCGCAGGAATAATTGAAAAATAGCAACAATGTTTATTTTCTTGGAAGTTAAAATTTATAAACAATTTTACTAAGATTTCACAGTTTAAGTACTTCTAAATATGCTATGAAGCTGAAATGTTTTCGATTGGTTGAATTTGCCAAATGATGAAAACAGGAATATAGAAATTTGAAAATTTTTATTCGTTCGGCCGTAATAAATTCTTAATTTAAAAAAAAAATTCACTAATGTTTATGTACTTTCGCTAGAGCCAGGAAGCTGAAATTTTTAACAAAGTTAGGAAATAATGTTCTGGTGGTAAATAACATTCGAAATTTCACGAAAGTTTTATATTGTGGCTGTTAAAAATTCATAAATTTTAAACAATGAAATTCTTATAAATGCACTTCAAGAGGTGCTATATCCATGAAATTGTGCATAAATGTGAGGTATTCCTAAGAAATGCGAAAAACCTATAAATGTTTTATAATTATTAATTTTAGGGGTTGTTTTTACCCCAATATTGACCATAAGGAAAAATGTAATTCGGCGAGAAGGTGCGAGCTGTTGCGTTTCAAAATTATTTGTCGGCTCATACTCTTTGCTTTAGGGTGAGAGAAAATGCTTGCAGAATGAAAGCACACCTTCACTAGTCATTCTATAAGCACTCTTCTTACAGAGGAGGATATACGATATAGGATATATATAGGATATAGGAGAATACTAATGTCTGGCCCAAACTACAATAGCTGGAGAGCTGGATTTTAATACATAGGTGAACCGAGAAAAATAATCGGAGGAATAACTGGAAAATTGCGACAATGTTTAATTTCTAGGCCGGTAAAAATTATAAACTATTTTACTAACATTTCATGGTTTTGTTATTTCTAATTGCGCTATCAAGCTGAAATTTTTTCTACCTGTAGAATTCGCAAAATAATGAAAACGGGAATATAGAAATTTGAAAATTTTTATTTGTTTGACCATAATAAATTCTCAAATGTTAAAAAATGACTAATGTTTATGTACTTTCTAAAGATCCAGGAAGCTGAAAATTTTTAAAAAGTTAGTAAATAATGTTCCGGTGGTAAATAACATTGAGAATTTTAGAAATAATTATTGTTGTGGCTGTTAAAAATTCATAAAATTTAAACAATGAAATTCATATTAATTCACTTCTAAGAGGTGCTATATTGATGAAATTTTGCATAAATGAGAAGTATTCGTAAGAAATGCTAAGAACCTATAAATGTTTTATAATTATAAATTTTAGGGGTTGTTTATACCCCAAAATTTTCCAAACAGATAAACACATAATTCGGAGCCGAGATGCGAACTTATGCATTGAAAATTATTTTTCTGCTTTTATTTTCACTTTAAGTGAGAGAAAATGCTTGCAGAATGCATGCACAATTAACTAGTATCCTACATCCTCTGTAAGTAGAGTTGATATAGAATGATAGGAGGATACTAATGTTCAGCCTAAACTACAATTGTTGGAGAGCTGAAATTTAATACGTAGGTGAACCGAAAAAAATAATCGCAGAAATAATTGGAAAATTGCAACAATGGTTATTTTCTTGGCCGGTAAAAATTATAAACAATTTTACTAACATTTCATGGTTTAGCTACTTCTAAATGCTCCGTAATGCTGTAATTTTTTCTAGAGGCAGAATATGCCAAAAAATGATAACGGGAATATAGAAATTTGAAAATTTTTATTCCTTCGGCCGTAATAAATTCTCAAATGTTAAATTGGCTTATGTTTATGTACTTTCTGAAGGTGCAGGAAGCTGAAATTTTTAACCAAGGTAGGAAATCACGTTCTGGTGGTAACTAAAATTGAAAATTTCAGAAACGTTTATTAATGTGGATGTTAAAAATTCATAAAATTTAAACAATTAAATTTATATAAAGGCACTCCTAGAGGTGATACATGGATGACATTTTACAGAAATGTGTGGTATTCATAACGTGTTGAAAAACTATAATTTGTTTATAATTATATATTTTAGTGGTTTTTTTACCCCAATATATTCAAAACAGAAAAACACGTAATTCGGTGCAGAGATGAAAATTTATGCGTTTGAAAATTATTTTTCGACTTACTTTTACTTTAACGTGAGAAAAAATGCTTGTAGAATGCAAGCACACCTTCACTAGTATCCTATATCCTCCTCTGTAAGAAGAGTGCAGAACGGTGTTTGTCTTAATTAGAATATCCCACCTCTTTGTAGACAACGAAATGAAGATGAATAAATTTTGAATGAAATCAAAAAAATGAATAGCCTTGGAACAACACTCTTCAGCTGCATTAACTTACTTAATAAACAAATGTAGGATTTTTTTCACAATCAAAAATAAAACTAGTAGTACTAGTAGTTTAGTACTAACACGATTTATTCAATTTTATATTAACTTGGAATACTTTTCTAAGAGTTCACTGAAAGATGCTTCGCTTTATATATCATAGCTATCTGTGAGGTTCAAGCAACATAACACCCCTGGTTATTCCAAACTTACCATTTGGGAGAAAAGGTCTTTCAAACAAAAGAAGTGTCGGACTGCATGTTAAGTGTGATTGGTGAACAACTCGCAACCTGAATCAAACTACCTGAAAACATTTCTGTGAGAATTTTTCTTTCTGCCTTTCACAGATGAAAATTCTACTTCTTGATAATAGAATTACAAGACATAAGCTTTCCGTCTGCGTCTCATGGATTTTGCCTTACGGAGGGACTTTCTTGAGAAAAACATTATCATTATGCAGTATGACTTTGATATTTCTGGCTTTGACAGGTTTATAAAGATTCTGCCTGTCACAGATTTTACTGTTTTAATAATTATATTTTAGTCCCTTTAAAAACTGAAAAAAAAATTTGGAATTAATTTGGGGCCCCTTGGAATTGGGGGCCCTAGGCAAATGTCCTTTTTGCCTACGGTATAATGCGCCACTGAGAGTGCTTATAGAATGATAGGATATAGGAGGATACAAATGTCCAGCCCAAACTACAATAGATGGAGAGTTGAAATTTTCAAAAATTGTGGAAGGCATGGAGAAACCACAAGAAAAATTGTGATCTCATACGTTAGTTAGTGTCATTGGTTTGACTCCAGAAATTCTGAAAGTTGCATTTTTTCTTAAAAGAAAAGCATTGCAGCATATTTGATAATTTATTTCGGGCACTTTCCGATAAGATAGAGAATTGAAACTTGGAAGGTTGTTAGATATTTACGAGATCTATAGAGAACCGTTATCACATTTTCTGCAAGTGTCCTGTGTTCGACTCCAGACAACCCAGTATATCTCCCATAAGAAAGCCTGGTAAAAATAAATTCCTTCATATAAACAAAACTAAGAGGAATAATGAGCTGATATTTTCAGGGGTTGTAAATGTCATGATAATATCTCCATATTATTTGAGAACTCCTGCATGGGTGTCATAGGCTCGAATCCATTCAGCCTTAACGCGTTCGCTGTGGGACTCTGATTGACCAATCACACCGCCATGCTGACGATGGTATTTTGTTTAAAACTCCCTGAGAAGACTCTGTATGTTATATTACATTCATATAACTGGCCTAAATTCGTATATTCAGTAAATAAACAACTCACGCTCCTGGCGCGTGACCCGCACGTAGCATGAGCTCGGGAGTTCGAGTGTCCCACTTGGGTGTGCTTGACCCATGATTCGTGATTCTATGAAAAGGTATTTTCATTATGAATAGGGTTCCATGTATTCTGGGCTGAAAAATAGAAAAAAGACAGTTTGCTGCACTGATTATAATTAGTTTGTACGAGTATCAAATACAAAAATAATTGTTATAATACAATAATGTATTATTGTTACACAACATTAGTTCCTAATAGGTAACTAATATTGTAAAACTTCTTAATTATATTAATAAATCAATTAGTAAAAACAATTACAAAGAATTTTTAAAAAAGTTGTAATTTTTGAAATTTCTTATAATATAAAAAGTAAACTAAACCTAATTTTATTTACAAACTAAACTGCATAAATTCAACGATAAATACTATTTACAAAAAATTATCATATTCAAAGTATTTCCATTCAAAAAATAAAGAATAATCATAACTCATTTGTACCCGTGGAATTCCCTGAAACAAGGAGATAAACAAAATCCTGGAAACCAGGACAAGATGGACACCTGAAAATTGATTCTTTTCTATTTTTTAATTTTTCACTGCAGTGCTTACATCTTTTCCTTATAGTTTTTTGATTTGCACCTTTCGGCAGCATTTCCGGTAAATGGATCGCGAATTCTGATTTCGTATTGGGTTTTTCAGGTTCAGGGAGGAGATATTTTAATGATTTCTAACTGGAAATCATGTAGATCGAACTTTTTTCCACCACTAAACATGTTGTAGGAATAATAGGAATTATTCAACATTATATGGAAAACATGTATTCTTAATTTTTTGTACCATTGTACTGTTTTATGTGTCTGGGGATAATACGATAGCATCTCACCTTTCAATCCACCCCTTTCATGTTTTTATTGTATTCGGCTATTAGTTTGGGTTTTTTTATTTGCCTGCGTTTATTTCACCCCCGAATTCGCTAGAAATACTAAGAACATTGCGCTTGTCCCGCCATTTGCAACAGCAAATTCCCTCATCGGTGTATTTGCATATTATTTCCCCTTTGTTTAGTTTAATGTTCACAACTTCGGTTGGATTTTCCTTTCTTTTTGGCTGCAGAGTTCCTGAACAATAAAACAATGTTTTTTTTTAAAAGCTCTTCAGTGAGATTACATGAATTATAAAAATTGTCCATAAATAGCACGTGTCCATTCCCCTCTTTTCCCTCTATCATTTTTTTACAATTTTGGGAGAATGACCTTGGCCACCAACTTCCTGATCTTTAGCACCCACGTACAAATGAATTTTGTGTACGAGACCGTTTGGTTGAGCCAATACATACAACTTCATGCCATTCTTGTGAAGTTTAGTAGATATGTATTGCCTAAATGCTAAACGGCCTCGCTACAAAACCATGCTCTCATCTATGATTAGTTCTCTTGAGGGGTGGCACAAGTCAGAGATCTTATTATTGAAATAATTTATGATCGGTCTTATTTTAAAAATATGATAACTTGAGCGCCGTTTGCTCTCAAAATGCAAACAATGCAGTAAAATCAAAAAAACGATCGCGAGACATAAATTGGCCAAAGGGTAAGTTGAACAGATAATCGCGTCGCCAGCAATCGCTTATTCTATTGACCCTAACTATTCCCATCAAACAAATCTTGCCAATAAATATTTTCATTTCAGCTACTATGGTCTCTTTCCAATCACTGATCCTACTACGGCTTCCTACGCTTTCAAAAAGTACATGCTGAGCATAATCATTTGTTTGTTCCACAAGGAATTCAAAAAAATCATTTGTAAAAAACATAGAAAAGTAGGCAATTGGTGTTTATTCAGAAAGTATTTGTTTCATGCCTAAAGGTTCCTCATATGAAATACTTGTCCTAGAAGGTGGCGGATTATCTTTCCATTTAGGACTTTGGGTAATGGAACTTGTTATCTGCGCTTGTATGGAAGGGCCAGATTCGTCCTCAAGTTGCACAGCTATGTCTGATTGTGGTGCCCCTGAGTCTGGTTGTGGGACACCTACTTCAGTGGCTTCATCGTCGGACTCCTCTGTCTCTTCTTCTGATAATAATACAAGATCGTCATCTGAATAACCCTCCTCCAGCATTTTCAGAACTTTCTCAACGGCAAAAATCCGAGGAGGAGATGATTTTCTCTTTCTTCCTCCTTTCTCTCCCTTTGAGGTTGATGGTTGAGGTTCAGACATTATCCGCAACAAATTCAAATTTCAAATTTGAGTATTTTGTAAAATATTGATTCTATTATCTCAAATGATTTCTCACCCTTAAAAACCTATATAAAATGTACAAAATCGTAAATGAAATTTATATTCACCTGAAGATAAAATAATTTGGCGTAGCGGTCAAGAAATAGAAATGAAATAGTTGAATACTTAACAATTACACATTTTTTTAACATATTTTGTGTGTGTGATAAACCTCAAAACAAGGAATTACGCACAGTGCAGGCTTATCGGGGCACTGAGAGCAATAATATGTTGTTTGCTTTCTATTGCAAGCACCTTTTGCACTGGGAGGGCATTATGCTACAAACGCTGCAGTTTGGTTGGTGTTTTTTATTTTTAAACTGACTTGGAAAATGTCTTTCAGTAAGACGTGATAACAACTACGTATTAGAAAAAATAATAAAAATGCACGAAAAATTATATTTTACGAGAAAATTTAAATAAAAAGGAATAATATTTGTGGTTCTGACAAAATACAAATAAATTTAAAAAATAAACACCAGAAAATATGAAAGAAAATCCAAATCAACAGGAAAATATTCTGATACAGATGACAGGAAAATATTCTGATACAGATGACAGAAAAAGCACGTCTAACCAGCATGAAAAATGTTCCAAAACTGAATGAAAACATTGGGACGTTTACCGACCCTTCTGTAGGATTTGCTTCTTGCAATCCGTAAGGTCATAAAATCTTCAAAAAGAAAGAAAGACCGCTGGTAGTAGCTTTTATGATCTTCGCACACGTGTACTCCCCTACGGAAGAAACACGTGCGGGCGGTCATGGGTTGTGCCTATTTATGCATAGGATAGATTTCAATGGTTGTTCGTGAAAAGAAAACGACGGTGTGAATACACTTGCTTGAAGAAACAAATACCTTTAACTGATCCAAACCAGTCCTTTAGCTCCTGTAATAGAAAAGAAAATTTTTATTACATTCAAACCAATTTATTTTTAATAATATTACTAAAAAAACGAGATAGTTACCAGAAAGTATAGGTAGCAAAAACTGCAAGCTTTACTGAAAAAATGGCATAAATTGGCGAAAGATTTAGATACGGTTTGACTGTATGAAAGCTCGTTTCAAACTGAGTGCGGGAGAGCAAGACTGGAGACTCTACCCCCAGGCGTAAAGGCCACAGAGCAGGGAGAAGTGGAAGGGAGATATCACGTGCTAGGAGCGTGACTCGCCTGTCTTAAGGAACAACACTCACGTGCTAGATGCGTGACCTGCAGTGAACGTGTTAAATTTGAGATTATTTTTCATAAGAAAGCCATTGAAATTGGTGCAGGGCACTTTTGCGTTTAAAATTTATTTGTCGGCTTTTAGTCTTTCTTATTAAATAAAAGAAAATGCTTGCAGAATGCAAGCACACATTCACTAGTATCATATATCATAGATCATATATCCTAAGTAAGGCCCGTTGATATATAATGATATATAGGAGGATATAGGAGTATACTAATATCTGGCCCAAACTGCTATAGATGGAGAGTTGATAGGTAGGTTTTTTCACAAAACCACCAGAAAAAATGGAAAATTGCAACTGTTTATTTTCTTGTCCGTTTAAAATTATAAACATTTAAAGGAACAATTCGCGGTTTAGGTACTTGTAAATGTGCTACATTGCTGAAATTTTTTCTAACAATAGAATTTACCAAAAAACGAAAATGGGTTTATAGAAATTTGAAAATTTTTATTCGTTTGGCCTTAATAAATTCTTAAATGTTAAACAAATTGACTAATGTTTATGTACTTTCTGAAGATCCAGGAAACTGAAAATTTTAATAAAGTTAGGGAATAATGTTCCGGTGGTAACTAATATTGAAATATTCAGAAAAGTTTATTAATTTGGCTGTTAAAAGTTCATAAAATTTAAACAATTAAATTTATATAAATGCACTCCTAGAGGTGCTACATCTATGAAATTTTACAGAAATGTAAGGTATTTGTTACAAATTATGAAAAACTATAAAATGTTTATAATTATATATTTTGGGGGTTGTTTTTACCCCAGTTTTTGTCCAAAAATAAAAACACGTAATTTGGTGCATAGGTGCAAAATTATGAGTTTAAAAATTATTTTACGGCTTTTATTTTTTACATTAAGGTGAGAGAAAATGCTTGCAGAATTCAAGCACACATTCACTAGTGTAAAATACAGGTAGAATTTTCCATTATATGTGTATAAAAAAATCTACATATCTAGGTAAAGTAAAATCTCAGTATTTTGAAGTTCAGCGGACCAAAAAAATATGTCTTCGAAGTATCCTATTTTGAAATACAGGCAACTCCCGAGATTCGACCGTTTCAGATTCGACCAACTCGAGAATTCAACCATTCGAATCGACCCAGCCGATCGATCGGTCGACTTAGAAACTAGTTGCCGCGAAGTAATTTTCGGCCTGCCCGACCACGAGAGGTTTAGTTTCAGTCTATAGTCGGTCTCACGTTAAGAATTCAGTACGGGAGAGATAGGGCTGTTTCTCTCATCCTCTTTCCAATGTAATTCGCCCGTAGCTCCCTCCTCCTCTCTCTCAGCCATGTGGGGAGAGAGAGAGAGAGAATTGGCAAACATGCGCTCCATAAGCGCTGTACTGAACTCTTAACGTGAGACAGACTATAGACATTGTTATTTCTGCTCTAATTCTTTGAATTTGTGCTGATTCGACTGTTCGAGATTCGGCCATGTTTTCAGGAATGCATCCCTGTCAAATCTCAGGAGTCGTCTGTACAGGCAGTCCTCGACATCCTTACATAATGCGTTCCTGAAAACGTGTACGAAAGTCGAATGTATGGATGTCAAACATAGATTTACATGTTAAAGGGGGGGTTCTGTTCCCAGAGAGCCAAAAAATATTATAAAATCTCTAATTATGGTATAAATGTTTAGTTTTTTGAGTAGGGCCCTTTTAGACACAATCATCGATTTTATAATATAGAGAGATAGGGCAAAATGCAATAAATTATTGAAATAATTGCACAAATAAACACTCCTGTACAGACAAAGATGCCGGCACAGCGGAAACTGTTGACTGGCAACCAGCAGCACTCAAAATATTCGTTTGTCATTTCGCTGACGCACGAATGTCCGAATTCAGCATACGGAAGGTGGTTTAGGGGTGTCAATGTATAATAATAACGAAAGCGAGTTTTTTTCATGAAAGCATTTTTCTATTTTCATAGTTTTTTTGTAATATTGCCTAATCATGGCCCCAAAAAGAGTGATGATTGAAATGAAAGAAAAGTCAGTAAAAAGAGCGAAAAAAGTGTTGTTTGGAGAAGAAAATTGAAGTTTTAGATAAGCTTCCGCATAATGAATCTGCTTCATCAGTTGGTAAATTACTAGGTGTGACCGAGTCCACAATAAAATCGATAAGGAATGTGAAGAAGCGATTAGAGCTAGTGTTGCAAGTGGTACTTCAATGAGTACAAAAGAGTCTTTTGTACCTAGGAATCCGTATGTAGAGAAGACAGAGAAGGCTTTAAACCTGTGAATCGAGACCCAAACTCGCAAGAAAATCTCACTGAGTTCACTTGTCATTCGCGAGAAAGCTAAGCAACTGCACAATCATTGTCTCAAATTGTTTCGCGGTCTGCTAACGGGATATTGCCAACATCATCGAAGCGTGTGTAGATCAGTTCCTTGCTCTTAAGAAAAATGTGGCGTTTATTCAGAACACCACAGTACATATTGTATTATTATATTTGTTCTTCTCCTTCACAATTGAACATACACTCGACCGGCTTAAGTCCAATGTGCATCTGATTGAAGCTAAAGATTCGGCACACTTAATTATTTCTATCTTTGTCTCAATCGTGTTCAGTTTATGAGTCCTATGTTTCTTTTCACTTGTATTAGCACTTTCAGTTTTCCGTTTCTCACTCATGTTTATAAAATAATAGGTGTAAAATGCACAAACAAAGAAACACTGCTGTACGTACAAACAAAGATGGTAATGTTGCCGAAACTGAATAATAATTTATTGATTACTAACCGACTTGACAGTGGTATTAATCTTGTCAAATTTCAGTACAATATTAAAAAACATTACAAATCTTACATTACATATAATACGTATATTATTACATAGCATACTTTAATTTGATAATTTATTAAAAGTGTTGGCTTGGCTCGAAATGTTTGTTCATCAGCTGACGAATGAAAGTCCGAATTCGGATTACAAAAGGCGGTTTAGGGGCAAGAATTTACAATGTACGGAAGAGCGAATTGTACGTATGTTGAATGTATGGATGTCGAGGACTGCCTGTATATGAACTTTCATAAAAATGAAACTTTCTTACGATCTGCTACTTGGGCAGCAAAATCACAATATGGAAACTTATCTATCCATTCTTCAAATGAATTTGTCTTACAAGATAAAGTGCTGTAGATTGTTTATGAAGTTCTAGAGTTCTAGTATACTCTTGCATGTTTGGTGAACCGTGCCTATACGAATGTTTCGCTTTCAGCAGATTAATTGGTTGGATTTATTTTTGAGCATATAAGTGAATCTGCACTGGAAAAACACACATTGGAGGAGGGTTTGTTGTAAATTGCCAGCCCTTCTGTAGCATCAGCTCTTTGGTATTTTGGCCCTTTGGTTATTTTGGCCCTTTGGATATTGTCAGCCCCTTGGTCTTGTCAGCACTTTGGCTCTTGTTGGCCCTTTGATTCTGACCCATTTTTATGCTTCCCTGCCCATAATCTTGTAATTGTTATCTAATGGCCCTCAATTAAGTTGTTGTAGTATCTTAAAATTCAATTATTCCAGAATCCTATTTATGTAAATATTGCAAAGGTTGATTTTTTTTACTTTTAATGTTGGTCTTTATTTCTAGATTAACTCCAACATCTTTAGAGGTGAGACTGCCTCACGAAAGTCTCAGAGGTTGGAGTAAAAGAAATGAAGTTGATTTAATTGTTCTTATTGATTGGGATACTGAAATATCCGGTTTGAAGCCAAGCAGCACAATTTATGTTCTTAAGGAAATTATGACAAAGGTGCTTTTTCTTATGATAATACTCGTAGAATACAAACTAAATTTGCTCTCAATATTTTGTGTTATTTTAATATTTGTTATATTTCTCCCATTCCAAATTTTAACATTTTTGTTTTATTTAACAGTGGGAGTTAAATATAAAATATAAGCAGTGTCCAGTAATTTTGGATCGCGGATATTTTGATTGGATCAACACATTCCCGATGATGACAACCAATCCACGCATAGAGGGCCCGCCAAAGCCAAAATGTTTTGCTGCTGTTATTCCCAATAATGATGTATACCTCGCTGACCTTGTGAATCAAGATGATGTTTTGGATGACTTAGGTAAGTTTATATTCATTCAAAATAACAAAACCTGTTAAGTTCATTATTTATAGCAGTTAAATAAAACTACTGTGAACATCATTGAAATCTTCTAGACTGAGTAATAATGATATAGTTAGGGAAGAAATTTTCTCCCATGATTATACGTGTGTAGTAGTTAGAAAAGTTTGTAGCATTCATGGAATAGTTTTCACAGCATTTGATACCAAGTACAATATCTATCTGATTTTGATTAGTGATAATGAGGTAGAAAGTCTGCTGAAGTGTTGGACAAAATGATTCAAACAAGTCTGTATATGTGCATTTTATCGACTATCTAATGTGGACTTTCAGTCAGTGTCCCCTAGGGTGACCAACCTTCCCAAATGTGAAGGGACTGCCCTCCTCTTCATCACTCATTCCGCTTTATTAAATGACCAGGATTTTGACCTGCTTTTTGAAAAATCATGATTTACATCCTAAATTGCCAGTTAAACTGCACGTTCATCACACCCACTGGTCACACACAACTATCTTATATCTTTTACATTTATTTATCTATGGCTGATCCATCCATAAATGCATCTCTGGAATATTTCCTTCCTTATAGTTGGTAAATATTTGAAAATGTCACTCTTTAGCTTCCTGGAAAGAAGGTCACATTAATCTAAACCCTTGAAAAACAGTTAGCTTTATTTAGTTTGGCGTATGCAGACAAATTTGTAACAATGTACTTTCAAGTTAGCTTCAATTTATTGGAATAATTAGTGTTTTGAACTAGGATATAAGAGGACGCTAGTCTTAGAAGTTTTGCTGGAGACTTTTGTGAGGCATTCATTGTGGCAATTAGTTTTAGTCCAATATGATTGAATAATATACTTGATTTACTAGCCACAGATAACTGAAAGCACAAAAGAAATTCCTGCATGATTGTTAAAAGAATTTGCCTGCTAAATCATGCATTACCTTAAAATTATATTTGAGATAACCTTGTCAAAAGTTGTCATCCAGAAAGATTGGAAATTAGTTCACATAAAACTTATACACAAGGATGTTAGGAAAGAGAATACTGAAAATCAGACACATACTTATGAAATATGGCACCTATGATAAAATTTTAGGAAACACCGTAGTTGTGTAGAATATTATTAACTGTATATCTTCAAGTATAAGGCGATTTGAGTATAAGTCGAAGTGTACTTTTTAGCCTAAAAAAGTGTCTAAAATGTCTAAAATCCAAGACTCGAGTATAAGTCAAAGCAAAGAAAACGAAAACAAGATAATTTTGAAATTTACAAAAAAATTAATATATATACAGGTGAACCTCTACTTACAAACATTCAAGAAACGAACAATTCATATTTGCGAACATTCTGCATACCAATGAATTGCGCCTCGCACTTCATTTATGAACACACTCTCACGCACTTACGAACATCAGTCGCAGTAAGACCATGTAAACTTGTCAGCACTTGTCATTTGCTGTTTGCATTTGAAACTCCACGGGCGCATGTTTATATACATATTGTTTTTTATTACCCTTGAAATATGGAAAACAGTCGTAAACTTAGTGTTTGTGAAAGTGCTAAGAGTGGTAAAAAACGTCGAGTGCTTTTGTTGGAAACTAAAATGCACATAATAAATAGATCAAAAAAGGGTGATCGCTTGCTTCGATTGGTCATGTTTATGATCTCAATCATTCAACAATTGCAACCATTTTAAAAGACAAAGGAAAAATTGGTGATCATATTCACAGTGCAGTCTCTGTTCAGTCCGTGATTATAAGTAAAAAACAAAATGCCGTCGTTGAAGAAATGGAATGGTGTTTAACAATTTGAATTCAGGATCAAAATAAAAAACCAACGCTTGAGTACTGAATTGATTCTTCTCTTCAATCCACTCATTTGGGCAAGTTTTTTAAAGATAAAATATAAATTTTAAGTTTTCCTTGGAAACTAGGTACGGTGATGCTAATTATTTTATCATTAGTCTTCGCATTTTCTGCTAGTTAGCATAAATTTTTCATTCTAATGTGCTTCAAGGTCAGTCAAATGTTGTTTTTGCCAATCATGTTTAATTATTGACCCACAAAAATGTCCATCTAGTTCTTGACTCAAATATAAGTCAAAGGTAGGGTTTTATCGGCCTAAAAAAGCAAGAAATTTCTTGACTTATACTCAAAGATATACGGTAATATTATTTTTCTTGTGTTTTATAAAGTAATTCAATATTTTATTAATTACTGCTTTTACATTTGAGAAGCCTAGTTGATCCCTACTTAACAAGTGTCAACACAGGAAAGGTAACTCATGTGAAACCTAGCTAGTTCTTTTTATAGACAATTCATTGAATTTTGGGGAGAAAAACACCCATAAATTCGTGATGTTTATGGATATAGTATATCAGTGTTAATTAGTGTTACTAGACATCTGAAAAAAAGCTGGACATGACCACATTTTTCCTGTTTTGGTTTCCGTCCACCAGAAATTTAAAATATATAGATTTGATGCAGCTTTTCACTTAGGAATGTCTTTTGAAGTCTCCCTTCTCTCCACCTGCACTTCTTATGTTAATAGCTTACTAATTTTTAAGTACAAACTGGAGTTTTAGTTTTCTCACTTGTTTGTGCCTCAAAAATTCCAACAAAGTAACAAATTAAAAAATCACTAGTTAACACAGTATAGAGCTCTGCATGGGCCTGATTTTCTAGGCCTATACAAATTCGGACCTGGCCTGGCCAGTAAATTGTCGAAGAAATTGTAGGCCCGTCCCTTGAGACTACTCACAGCCCACTTAACTGCTTCCCTGACGGGTTTTTTCCATAACTGGGTTAAAAAAATGTCACATTATTTTATTATGTTTTTCAATTAGTTATAGGTAGGTATTAAAGGAAATGTAGTCATTTCTGGTTTTACAGTTTTATTTAGAAGAATATTTTATTTTTTTATATGCCCAAAAATTATATTTCCACGTAAGAGTACATATTTACATCATCAAACATTAAATTAAATCCCAAAAATGCAATTTCTAATTCTAAATGTCAGCATTAATACTCTCTAAAATCTAAAATAATGTATTATGTTATTCACAAATTCATTTTGATGTGATACAATTTGAAACACGGCGTCACACACAAAGGTACATCACAATCTGGGCAAAAGTACCTGCTTTCTTTTCTAATAATTTTTCCACGCACATCCTGTTTTCGGGAACACGAAGCACACTTCCTTGATGGGTTTGCCTTCCTCTCTGTGACTGAGATTACGTCGGAGAAGTGCTTTTCAGTGAGGCGGTGGGGGTGTGGTGCTGCGGGTGGCCTACCTGCTCTCGGGGAGGGAACACTTGAGTGGTACACTTCAATTAATTTTTCTATTAGGTTTAGCCTAAACTCTAAGTGGACACTTCTCCCTCCTGTTTTCTTATAAAGAACAAACGAGTTCCTCATGCAGAGTTCCATCAAATGGAAGAAAAATTTTTTATAATATTTTTTCCCCCATTTTCTTGGGATTGGATAATCAGCCAAATGCTGATCCACTCTATCTACACCCTCCATCGTGTGGTTGTAGTCCACAACAACCTTCGGCTTCATCGTCACTCTGCCCCTTTTCTCTACCCCTTGCATTTCACTATTGTGAATTGTGGAAAGCAATGTCACCTCTTTTTTGTCCTTCCAACGAAGCACCATCACTTTTCCCTTCTGAAATGCCGTCACTTCACCTTTTTTCACTTTCTTTTTTTCAGTCCTTCTGGCATCCCCTTTCTTGTTTTATGCACAGTCCCATAGGTGTCACAAGTCCAAGAAAGAAGTGCCTCAGCTCATTTCGGCGAGGTATAAAAATTGTCCATTGTGACACAATAACCTTTGTCAAATAATGGCTTCATAAGGGACATCACTACCTGGGAGGAGGCATACTCTCGAAATCTGCATCGAGAATAGTCCCTTTCCCTGTGTAGATAATAGTGGACCACACATAACCACTTACAGATTCGCACATAACGAAAGTTTTTATTCCGAATCTTGAGCTTTTTAGTGGCATAAATTGATGCCAACCTAATTGTCCTTTGTAAAGTAATAAAGTTTCGTCGATAGTAATGTCTCTTTCTCGGGTGTACAACTTACCAAATTTTTCCTCCAACATTTGATAAATCGGCCAAATTTTGTTCAGCTTAGGATTTGGATGAGTTGCAGGGTTGTACTCATTGTTGTTGGTAAAATGCAAGTACTGCCTAATTTTTGCAAATCTCTGATAAGACATCGTTTCTCCAAAAAACGGCGTAGCCAGTATTCATCTTGTTGACCAATAATGTTCTTGCTCGGGTTTTTTCACAATGCTTTGCAGCATCGCTAGTGTTAAAAACACACGAATTTCAGGAGCACTAGTATCATGCCATTGGGTCCTTGAACCAGATGGATTGTCACGAAGACACTGATTTGCATAGCGATTTGTCTCATTGGTAATAAAACTTATCACTTCATCATCGAAAAACAGTTCAAAAAACTGCAAACACCATCCTCTGGGTCAACTTCAAAATTCAGTGATGAATTACCTTCGAAATTGAATCTAAGGGGTGCAGGAGGAGGAGGGCCTGAATTGTTCACTTCACACCATTGACCATTGTCTGTCTTGCGTAGGTTCTCCTTCATCCTCTGTATCAGAGATTGTATGCTCCAAGAAGCTAGATTCTGATCCAGAATCTTCAATGTCCTCACCTTCAAATTCCACGTCAGAAATATCACTTTCATTGTCACTTGCCATTGTGGAAAGGATACAATAACGAACAATAAAGTAACAGTGAAAACAAAACTAATGCCGACCCAAGTAAAACACTAACACTGCATAAAATAATGATAAAAAATAACAGTGTATAAAATAACGATAAAAAATAACAGTATATGAAATAACGATAAAAATAACAATAAACTCGGAACAACGAAGTTAACGATATAACAGTGGAATGCAGAGGAAAGTGAGGATGCTAGATGTGTATGCTCAAGAGGACAACGAATAACTAACACAGATATGCCTACAAAATTTGAAGCAGTTGTAAAAACAATTCTGCATCGCCTTCAACATAAGGTGCGAAAATCTCGGTAACGATAAATGGTCTTGAGAGAGATGGTCAGGAAAGAAGCCTAGGAGCATTGACCTGGCAGAGAAGGGGTAAAAACGTATGGTCGGGGTGCTAGAGGAGAAAGTTTCATTGTCCGAGTCACGGGCATCGCAGTAAGATAACAGTTAGAAACCTAAAATATGCACGAACAAGCAGACGGAAGGAAAAATAGACGGCTAGAAAAAAGACTGGAAATGCTTATAGAGAAGTGAAATAATCCTAAAAAGAATGTAATAAATAACTTAAGGAAATAAAATAGATTTACAGCGATGTAATCATACTTTGAAAATGTTACGCTTTGCGCATGTGAAAAAATTTGAATGTTTTGTAGTGATTCCGCCTACTATGAAATATCTAAGATAATCTTCAAAATATAGGCTAGAAACATCAAAAATCAATCATTCAATACAAATTCATTTATTATTTGCAAATATACAGAATTTATGAAACTCTGATCGACGAATTATGAAAAGCGCACAAACCACTAGACGGATGGAAAACGTAAATGGCTTGAAAAAAATTAAAAATGCTTATAGAGGAGCGATATAATCATAAAAAGTATGTAATAGATAACTTGAGATAATGAAAAAGATTTCCAGCGATGTATTTATTCTATACTAAGCATACTTTGAAAATATTACGCTTTGCGCATGTGAAAAAATTCGAATGTTTCATAATGATTCCGCCTACTATGAAATACCGAAGATAACCTTGAAAATACCGGCACAGACATCGAAAATCCATTCCCATGTGTCCTCTTGTGATGAAAATGTGAACTTCTACGAGGTGGCGAGTAAACTCGGTCGGAACAGGGAATGAGAGGCTAAAAAGGCATATGACGAGTTAACTTGACCGCATCAAAATTTGCACGACTTGTTAGGATGAGATAACTTGGCCGCGTCAGGGAAGCGGTTAAAGCACCTAGGCTCGAAAAATGTAATTATTTTGTTCCTAATTTTCTACCAACATCTGTGTGCTGTTCAATGATTTGAAAATGATTTTTATAAATCCACAGATTTGTATTTCTTGGAAGACCACAAACAAAATAAACTACTACACAAAATACATAAATACAGGGGACATTCAAATTTGACCTGGACTTTATTTATTTTTACACCGTAAAACTAACCCAGCACAATAATAATACAGCCACTTTTTATGTACTCTCTCCTTCAGAGTACACCTGTTCCAGTATTTTGTTACTTTTTTAATTCCAGTTTAAAAGAAATGCTTCGGTTGATGTTGACACCAGTTGAGGACTGCATTTTTCACCTTGCCATTTGAACTGAATTTCTTGCCTCCTAAGTGCTCTTTCAATGGCACAAACAGATGAAAATCACACGAGGATAAATCCCGACTATAAGGAGGATGTGGAATAACTTCTCACCTCAGTTCAGCCAGTGTGTTCATGGTCAAGTTAGCCTTATGTGATTGGGTGTTATCGTAGAGAAAACAAATTTCTTTAGACAGAAGACCTGGTTGTTTCTTCCTTAGAGCTGATTTCAGACTGTTTTTAGGAGCACTGAGTAATAAGCAGCATTAATTGTGGTCCTTTTCCAGGAAATCCACATGAATAATGCCTTGAGCATCCCAAAACACAATGACCATCACCTTGTTTGCTGATCCATGATCTTGAATTTTTTTGGTGTAGGGAAATTTGTTTGTCTACACTCCATTCTCTATAATAAAAACGTTGTTCTGTAATAAACGCAAGATAGCCGACAGCAAAATTTAATTAGACCACATGAAAATATGTTTTGCAGTTAGCTAATATTGAACGCATTCTATCGCAATATATTTTTGGTAGTTGTTAATATTGGAGTGGCACATTTATTTGTTAGTGTAAATATCATACCTACCTATGAAGAAAATAACATTAAAAAAAATAACCATGCTATCAGAAATACGTGATGATAAACGCAATGCCACAGACCATAGTTCTCATTCTGCCCGATAGGTCGGCGCCACATGTACATCAACAACTCACCTTTCTTTCAGCAGAAACGACGGGAATTTATACTAGAATAGCCCAGGTCTGTTGGTTGGTCGGTCATGCTTTCACGATGGCCGATATAGAGCGTTTTAACAAACTTCCCGAATAGGTAGAAGATTGAAATTTGGCAAGGATGCTTGATTAACATATTTTAAGGTAATGACGAAAATAAATCTCCAAAAAAGTCCTGAGTTCGACTCCAAGGAATATATTCAAGGTTTTGATCGTTCAACGACACAAAAGCAATAGAACTTCCGTACGCGGATGGAATTTTTTTTGCGTATCGTCTCATGAGTAAATATTGGAAGGTTAGAACAAACAAGTCTAAACACTTGAGATGTGGATTTCCTTCTTCCTTTCGAACGGTGAAATCTTTCATTCGCAACAAAATTTCACCATTCGGAATTCCTTGAAGTGGATGAGGGAAAAGGACCGAACTTGAACCTAAATGGCAAACACTCAGTAGTCATTGAACTATAGCTATCAGTTAGTCGGCGTATTCTTTCCGCCGACTTTTGCGAGTTTTTGCAGCGTTGGCGTAACTTACACGTTTGCTTGGTCGCATAAATACACGTATACTTCGTAGAATTACGAAAATAAACGTAGATGCAATCATATTGCAGAGAATTTACTATCGATACTCACAATTTATATAACCTGATCAGAAATCCTCGTGTAAGACGCGCACCCCCTTTTTTCCCCGGCGTTTCTGGAAAAATGTGCGCGGGGTACACGAGTAAATACGGTAATTCCTATTTAAGAATGCTAGTAATTTTATCGTTTAAAAAAATGTTTCGTTTATTAAAGTTATTTACTTAACTTTTGGTTACACATAATTCATAAACTTAAATTTAATAGTTTCTCACTTAATTCCTGAAATGTTACGTTTTTCGTAGTTTTCTATATTTTGTTATTTTTTAAAATTGCTTATCTAAGTGCTAGGCATCCCGTCATATAACTGACCAAAATTCTCCTCCTATGTAAATGAATAAAGATATTGTTCAAATTCAACTTATAGCATTCATAAACAGATATTGGGCGTCGAAGCAATGAAATAATACGTGAAGTAGTCGCAACTAAACATTTTTCATTGTTAAGGCGTTGAAATGTGTATTCCTTTCGATTCCTAATAAATATTTATTCTAACTCGGAATTTAATTAATTTAATCTTGAATGGAAAAATAAACATCGTTCTTTTTGACGTCCGTATGTTAAACTCCTGAGTTCATGTCTCGATTCTAACTAATTTTGAAATGAAAAGAATTATATCTGACACTCATTCACGTGTTACCGCAATGGGGAAAGTAAGCGCTACTGAATTCAAAACCATTATCTTGAGGGAAAATATCCGATCCTTTAGAGCTAGGAGAGAACCGTAAACCCTTCTCTAAGGGGGGGAGAGAGAGGAAGAAGACCCTTCACGCCCTCCTCTACCATCTCTGTTGCCATATCGCGTGACAGCTCGTTCGAGACTAGTAGTTCACTGAAATTTCGGTGGAGCGCTCGCAAGGGTGTGCAGTTTTTTTGTCCACCACTGTACAATGTAGAAATCAATTTTTTGACGTGCAGGCTTTTATTGTTTTGGAAATTAAAATTAGAATGAATTAACCTACGATCTTCGGATCTGAACCATTTTGAAGATAAAATTATAAAGTTTCTTTATCTGTTCATCATTTTCCGCATACAATTTGAAATCGCTCATGTTATACGTTAATTCACATATTTTGTGGAAATATTGCCATTTTAACGGAATGTTGCCTTGGCTACCAATTATATTGTTACATCTCAAAATCCTATTGTTGTATCAATCCTTATGGGTGTAAGCGTGCTCTGAATGCTTTTAATACGAGAGAAAGGAGGGAGGAAGAGTAAGGGGATGGATGGGGAGAAGGGAGGGAGAGAGAGAGGGAAAAGGGAGGGAGAGGGTGGAAGGGAGGGGGAGGGAGGAGGAGAGGGGGAAGGGGTGGAGAGAGGGTGGGGGAGTGAGGGGAAGAAGGGAGGGAGAGAGAGAGGGAGACAGCCAGACAAATGACTTTATTGAGGGTGAAATTGAGACTATATAGTCCCTTCTTACATTTAAGAAGGAGAGAGAGGGAGTGATGGGGAGAAGGGAAGGAGAGAGTGGGAGGGGGAGGGAGGGAGGAGGAGAGAGAAAGAGGGGGAGGGAGGCAACTATTTTAAGGTTAACTAAAGATATCCCGTCATATTGACGGGCAAGTATGCTAGTACTGGAATGTTTGTTTTCTGGAGTAAAGTGATGGACCCATGTCTCATCCATGGTTACGATATGATTAAACAAGTTAGGAAAGTGTACAATGTATCAGAAATGTGCGTGTTTCATGCAATGGAGTATTAGAAAGAAATTATATACCTGTACGTTCTTTTATTCATCATAAATCCATTTTCTTCCTATTTAATAATATTACATGCACACATAAGGAAATTAAACGTTTGTTTGTGAGATTGTTTATGTTAGCAACAATGAAGAAGTAACCATGCAAGAAAATTTGTTCAACTCGAATTAAGATATTCTTGTTTGATTTTCTCGATAACGGCTACTCCTACGATAAAAATGTATAGTACAGGAAATACTCTTCTTTATTAGTTCTACAACTTTTATTTGAAACATATTTTGATATAACTAATACTCTATGAGATATGACGAAAAGTTTATTTTTCATCACCAGTAATGTGGCACCCCTGATTGGCATACGTAACTCATTTTTTCGATTTTCTTATTATATTTGATTTTCAGTCCTTAATATCAAATTTCATGAAAATCCGTTTGGTAGAAATCGAGAACGAACATACGGACGGACGGATGGACAGACCGACAATAATAGGTGCTCACGCTGAAAGCAAAACACGCCTAAAAAATCAACCCCTTCCCTCAGAAATTGTTGATTCAGGACTTATGAAACTTGAACTAGCATCACCTTTTGTTCTGGTGGCAACTGTTTGGACAACTATTGAGTCCTGACTTTACTGTATCTAAGGCTCTTATGAAGTGTGGTCTCAACACTACCATTACTAATGTTAACTTGCAATGCTAATTCATGCACCGATATTCGCTTATCACTCTGTACTAGCTCATCAACACGCATAATTGTCACTTCATTGACTTCGGTTACTGGGCTTGCTCTGTGTTCTTCCTTCTCCATGCATTTACAATCCTCTTTGAATGATGTGGAGCATCCAAACACTGAATACCACGACAGACTGGATTCGCCATACTGTACTTGAAGCTTCCGATGAATTTCAGGCCCTTTTGCACCTTCCTTACAGAGAAATTTAATAATAATGCACTGTTCTACTGAAGTAGAAACATTCAGATTCCATCTTTGTTAGTTTTGACATGAGTTGCTACGACAACAAAATGCTATTTTTTTGTATTGTTAAAATTATAATGATAATGTACACATCTCATCAACTCATTGCACTAAATATAGGATTTTAAAAAATACTCCAGGTCAAATTTGAATGTCCCTCGTATAATGTTATAGGCAAAAAATATATATACCAATTCAGTACAGAGGACGAGTCACACTCATTCTTCACTTTCCCTGGGTTAGTTTACTTAAAAAACCCATGCCACTTTTTATGCCTGAACCCATTCAGTATGGAGGACTAATGTGACTCACGTAATTTTTAAAGCCTGACTCGGGTCCATTATTAATTCCAAAGAATCAGCCCATACCTGGCCCATGTAGGACTTTAGCACAGTGTCTGTAAAGCAGTTGAATTTCTTTTCATAAACTTCCAAACAGTAACAATGGCAAATAATGAATTAAGAGCAGGGATATGCTGCAGCAGAGGGTTTTAAAAAATCGTTGGGTGGGGTTGGTTGGAAGAAAGGTTTCAAAAAAATGGTTGAGTTGTGGCATGCTCTCGAGAAATCCCATTCTTCAGGGAATCACTGGCCAAACATATTATATAGAGTTATGGTGCATGCTCAAGGAATCTCATTCCTCCGGGAATCACAATGCAAGATGCAACACCCATCAGAGCGTCTAATGCACACAGTATTGGTGAAAATAGGAAGTTCTTTGGGGGGGCAGAATGGCATGCAGAAGTAGTGGAACATTGAACTCAGTAGTGTGAACCATTTATTCCTTAAGTACCATTTGTTTTGATAAATTTCTACTAATGCTATCAGTTGATTGTAAGGGGATCAAGATTTTACTGGTTTCTGTGTTCTGATTAATGATTTTTGTGTAATAATGAGTCATAATTATTATATCTGAATCAAGTTATTGCAATCACTCTATATTCTTTTTGTCATTTTAGATGATGTGGTGTATCCTAACCTAGCAGACAGTCCTCCTAAGGACACTCCACCTCCTTTTACTCAAGGGGAAATTCCATCTAGCCTTTTGCCCACTTTGCAGTCTTCTGCAGGAACTGGACAGTCAAATTCTGAGAAAAGACCGGTTCCTATTATAGACAGATCCTCCAAACCAAATGCTACAGTTGCTTCTCCACAAAAACTTTCTTCGTCTCTTCCAACAGTCATGAAAAAGGTTTGTTCATTATAACACAAATCATGTAATTTTAAATGTGCTTTTGAAGTAAAAAAATTTATGCTCACAATTAGTGGTGTTATGTCTTTAAAGAAATATGCTCTTAGAATTACAGTGTTTAGGAAGAAATGCCATTAGATTTTTGTTTGAATGCTTATATCAGATGTATTTGCTTTGTTTTGAAACACCATTTTGAGCTAAGGTATTAATCTGAATTCAGTACTTGAAACAGTTTGATATAGTATATGACCACAATCGATTTCTCCTTGATGCTCTGCTGGATGTTGCTTGGAGTTCAGTGTATATATGTTAAAGTCAAGGCTGTCTCTGAAGCTTCAGCTTTAAGGCATGTCGGCAGGGATGTACCTGGGAGATAGAGCACCTATGGTAAATTTTTAGGAAACACCTTAGTTATGTAGAATATCATTTTTCCTGCATTTTAAAATAGAATAATAGCAATTTATTAATGATTCCTTTAACATTAGAATCTTAAATGTATACTTATTTATCAAAAAATACACTTTTGGCATGTTTGATGGCTTTTGAAGGCGGTGCCTATGGCAATTACCACCTTTGCCATAACCTAGTTATGGCACTGCATGTTGGAATAGTTCCGACAGAGGACTGCAAAGGGTTAATGTGTAGGATTCTAAAAAAGAACTAACCCATTGCTTGATTGAAATTCAAATTAACAGATGAATTAAAATGCCCTAGGAAAAAGTTCTTTTTTAGAATCTAGTACCAGTGAATCACCACTGATAGCTGGCTGAATTGTTATAGCTGAATTTCACTTTTGGTTTTCCTAACTTTTCTATGTATGTTGGAGAAATATAGTTTTTCAGTTTGATTTCAGGTATAAGATGATGATTCTTTCTTGAAAAAAGTTTATCACTGGAAAGCACTGACATCATATCCATTGTAGATTGTATGAAATATTTACCAAAGATGTTTGAAATTTATATAAAACTGATAAATTTAAGTGTAAATTAGGAACTCAATAAGAAAATTGAGAATTTTATCAGAGCATATATTTTTTACTCCTTGTTTTAACTTGCCTATGTCAGTATTTTTCAAAGGCATGATTTCAAAAGGGAATATCACGTTTTTAGTTTGCTGCTTTAGTCTACATGCAAAAATTAGAAATGTGTGTACAAAATGTGTTATACATTTTTTGAAATGAAAGGTTCATTTTTAAGTGAGGCCTTTTTACTTTCTCCATATATATAGTACAGTGAAATCTCGTTACAACGTACTTCACAATTACGTATATTTCAAATTAACATACTTTTTTAATCCCTGTTAATTTTCCTCTATAAATACTGTATAAATATTTCAAAATAACGTACTTCAGCTTAACGTACTTTTCAATACTACGTATGAAATTCAGAGGTCCCAAAAAAAGATTTTTATGGTTTTAACGTATGCTTTCATCCATAAATGACTCAACTATAATCAATTCTTGCTCATTCAAGTTGTCTACACCAATTTTGAAGGCATCTTTTGTCTTTAGTATGAAAAGATCTGCGGAATTCCGCCAAAATCCCAAAAGAAGGAATTTTCCAAGCTGAAAAATCATTATTTTCACAACAGCATTGAGATAAAATCTTAAGTTATAGGAAATGTATCTCTTGTTAGACTCATTATCGCCAGTTTCGGTTTGCGCCGGACCTGCGATAATGCCGATCTCCCACTGAGATGCTTCCAGAGAAAATACTGTACTCCTTATGAGCGTTTTCAGTATACCGTACTTTCAGTATAAAGTATAAAAATTCATGCTCCATAGAAATATGTTGTGTCAAGATTTTACTGTATAGAGAATATATTGTATTCATGAAAAAAATCGAATTCAAGATTTCAATGGAAATACACGTTTTGAGGTCCCTAGAAAACGTTTTGGATATTTTCTTGATATTGTCTGCATGTATGTGATAGGAATTTTTCAAAAAACCTATAGTTTATTAAGTATTTTGATCCCTAGAACACGTTTAGACTATTTTCGGAATGATGTGTGTGTGTGTGTATGTAGGTATGTATGTATGTATGTACGTACGTACGTATGTATGTATGTATGTGATTGTGGAGGCTCTAACTCGTAAAGTACTTGCCATATCATTACCAAATTTCATATATAACACTTTGGTATGAGCACAAAGAGCTGATTAGTTTTTGGACAATACTGGTTAACCGGAAGTCGAAGTTTATTCGAAACCCGATTCGGTTTTGGCAAAATATCTCCATTAAAACATCATTATTGTATATACAATTCAGTACAAAGGTTATAGAGAATGTAATTTCTGACAACATTCATTTGAAACAATTTTCCATAGCAGTTATTGTTTAGGAATTATGTGTAAATAATCAAATATCTTCTTAAAAACGTCGTTATTGGTAATCTTTGTAAGGACCAAAGTTGTAGAGAATAATATTTCTTTCAAGTTTTGTTTGAAACAAATTTTTGTAGAACCTTCCATTTAGTAGATATAGTGAAAACTGGTTAACACGAATTGCTGGGGCTGGCGCACAATCATTTCGTGTTACCCAAATTTCGAGTTAACTGAATGTTAACAGCTTTAATGGTAAAAGTTTCATTTTTCAAATATGAAATTAGGCTCGTAGGCAAGTCCATGATACATATACATAATAGGATGTAATACACAGCTGAAATATTACCACAATCATAAGGAAACCTTATCTCAAGTGCCATTTTGTTTTCCGAAGAATATTGCATGTACAGGTGACTCCCGAGTCTCGTTGGGGATGCGTTCCTGAAAACGTATTCGAATCTTGAATATTCGAGTGTCGAACGCCGTTTTTCCATATACTTGCATGTTATAATCGGGGGATATGTTCCCGCATCTCGGGAAAAAGTCTTCCCTCATGTTCTGTAATGATAAAATAACATTACTAAAATGTTAATACAACAATATTAAATTATGAATAAATTATATAATAAATATTTTAAATGTATAACTTATTTTTTGCACTACAAAGGAAAAAATTAATTTTTGTTTCGAACTTCAAAGATAGATGTATGCAATATGCTTTACAGACAGCCCGGTACGGATCGCGCAAGTCGTTTGTTACAAATGACTCGCACGAGCTGGATAACATAACTGCATACATCTATCTATACATACAACTATTTATTGCAGCGAAATTAATATAAAAGTTATTAAAAATGCACAAAATAACTTAAGAATAAAGAAACACTAAAATTAAAAATATTTTCATACCTTAAATCTTTTTCAACTGTGCTTACTGGACTTGGTTTATTAATTGAGAAGTTGGAAGATTTTGGTTGGAAGAAGAGGAGCTATTGGGTGGGGAACTGTTTATTGTTGTTATCAAATTACCTGAATTTATCACATCTAGAATTTTCTCTTTCTGTTTCACGTAAGTGCTAATAGTTGAAGGACACATTCCCAATGATCATGTGATTTCAGCTTGGCTTTCACCTTTCTCAACACGCTATAAAATTTCAAATTTCAATTCATAACTATGAATCTTATGCACTCTTTTATTTGATTCACTTGCATTATCACTATTACATTTCCTTTTAGATGCCATGTCAAGTGATAAATTTATAAATAAATCAATAAAATAAATAAATTTAAATAAAAGATTAACAGAAAAAAGAGTGAAATCAGCACAAATTCAAACAATTAGAGCAGATATAACTACGTCTACACCAAAACTAAACCTCACGTTTTGTCGGAACCAATTACTAAGCGAAGTTTATTCCGCATATATTATCGATCGGCGGGATCGAAGTCTTGAATTAATCGAGACTCGAACAATCGAGACTCTGGTGTCGCCTGTATTTATTTTCGTGGAACCAAAAAATATTTTCGTGTTAAGTGGTATTTTGCATAAACCGTTTTGCATTAACGAATGAATATATACAGAAAGGTATAGGCACTGGAATGGATCGAGCACAAATTTTGTGTTAACCGATATTTCGTTTTAAGGATTTTCGTGTTAATTGGTTTTCACTGTAATTAATGTATTCGTAAATTTCCAGTATACAGTGCCGCCATCTAATGGTGAATTCTGTAAACATATTCAAAATATAATTTATGGCAATAAGGACAACTGTATTCTTTTACGATTTAGCATTTTTTTTCTTTAAAATGGCTTGTTTCACTTTAAGATCAAAAAGGAGGTGGGAGTGAGGAGAGGAAACTTCTCAACATATATACACAATATGGGTATCTGTCGGCTCAAAATTACATATAGACTATATAAGTGTTTCCTAACCTGCGGGTCGCAACCCGCAGATGGGTCACGAAATCCATGCATGTGGGTTGCAAATACCCTGTACAGTAAGGCCCTGCAATTAGTCGTTCTGATGTTTGTCGTTTCGCAGATTCGTTGCTGAATGAATAGGTATCAATACCTGCAGATCATCATTGAATTCCGCAATTTTATTGTCTGGCCCAGAGTTTTGATCTGCTTGATCAGTTGTTCTTTTTTGCCATCTTCTAGAAAATGTCAACTATGCCATTTGGAACCCTGTGAAGCATCTTCCAGCTTTATGAATAAAATCTAGCTCTTTATGAATGTATATAACTTGTGCATTGTGCTGTCACTTCTCTTATATATATCTATGATTACATATATAAAGATTGTGCAGTGACGTATATTGTTATTTCTTAGTGAATTCACCTGAAACTAGCAAGCTTTATCTTAGTTACAGTGTAACATATATCTAGTGATCTTTGTGAATTGCTTTTTGCTACATTTTATACATAATCCCAATCCAGTGTAAGCTAGCCTGTGGCTTAAGTATCACAACCTTATTAAGGTGACTACTTATTTGTTATTTGTAAGTAAAACTTTTGCATTTGTTTATATTGATGTTTCATTTATACTTTTTATCAGTTAGTTGTATTTTTGTATTACCTGACTGTTGTATTTATGTTTTATTAAAGATTACTATTTAATATATCAGGGGTCAAGAATGTATATCCCTTATATTAGTTATTCGTTATGGGAAATGGTGATCTAATGTTCATCATTTCATATTTCATCGCCTTTTTCAGGAACGTAACCCCAACAAAATTTGAGGCTTTACGGTACTATAAATATTTTTTCAACAAATTCCATATTAACCCTCTCATGACTGGAGCACCTGAAAATGCCTGACATTTTGGCTGGTGAAATCGTATGTAGTGCCCAGGGCTGCCTGTAAAATATGTTATCGCATTTGCCTCCGAGAATTGTTATTCATCGAATTTTCTCATTTGCATTTCAAGGTAATTTTCCTAGTTTTCGATTGAAATTTGTGATTTTTTTCAAAAGAAAAATAACCCTGAAATGGCTGAAGATAATTCCTCATCTTCTGATTATGAAATTGAGAGTTAGTGTGGTGGAGAATTACTCGGTTTTGAATTTGAAGATGAAGTTTTGTCGAGAATGAGTGACTTTCAGGAACTTTCCAGGCTACAGAATGAGAATCAGACATTGAAGTATCTGATTTTGGGTGTAAGCAATGTGGGGTAAACCTGTATAAAACATCTGTATATCATGCTGCAATATCACTGAATTAATGGCTGTTTAATGTTATTCAAATCATTTTTATTTTTGTAATAAACGTCTTTAGAAAGAAAATTATAATTTTTTTGTATTCCAAAATATGGTGGCCATGTTAAATTTCTCTGGACTTTAGTGTGAGACAGAATATCCGGTCTTGAAAGGGTTAATAGGAGTTTTAAGTAAAATTTTTGTTCATGATGAACAATGCCATGGTAATCGAAAAAAATGAGCAACATTGCTTTCACAGTTGAGCACCATTGTCATGCTTTTTTGGGACATGGCAAAGCAGCACTTTTCCACTGCGAGGATTGTTGTTTTCTTTCGACATCATACCCGTAGACTTATGTCTCGTCTCCAGTGATGACATTTTTCAATAAATTTTCATCTTTTCTCTTTAGGAGGAGATTTTCACAGATGGAAATGCATTCATTTTTCTGATCATCAGTCAGGAGCCTTGGCACAAATTTAGCTGAAACACGATACATCCCTAAATCTTCGGTTAACATTGTGTGACATAAGCCAATGGATATTCCAGTCTTCTGTTACTTCTCAGACAGTCAGTCGACAATTTTCACAGATAACTTCTTTCACCTGGGCAATGACAGGTTTGATTCTCAAAGTAAGTCATTGCTTGACTCAAGACCTTATCACCGTAAACTTGATGCAACAGTTTGTGGGTTTCCGCAGCTGTTTTCCCCGGTTTGAAACAAAATTTCATGCAAATTCTTTGCTCCTTTGCAGATGCCATATCAAGATGTGACAAAACGGAAAAAGTGCAATCACAAAACCGATTATAACTCTATAACGAAACACCTGAGCTACTGCTACATGTAGGGTACAGTCATGTTATTAGCTACTTCATGTGCATTCAATGTGTGCATTATGGGTGGTGCTCCACATGGTCATTTCAGGAACTTTTGAAGACACCTCATATACCCATATTGTATTTGTTGAGATGTTTAATCTCTCCCCTCCCTCTACTACCCTCTTCCTTATACTAGGGTCACCATAATAACACAACCGAATTTAAAAAAATGCTGGGATGGAAAAAATTTGATGAAGTAAATTGGATGAAACGTCTTTATTCCAAATCTCCTGAAACCGTACCCTAACATTTGAAAATTTTCTCAAAGTTGTTTTTCAGCCCTTTCAGCCCCAGTGGTGCCATATGGCACCATGAGTTTCATATGCATATGTTTTAGTTAACTGTTGGCAATTTGGTACTTTCTTTTCGTCTGCTATGTCTTTGAAAAATGAATATTTAAACAATATTTTGCATAACTAGTGATGTCTAGGGTATTATCTTTCACATATATAAAAATCAATTTTTTCGTCAAGAAATAAAAAATTGGGGCTGAAAGGGTTAAGACCCAATTTTATTTTTATTTTGTTTGTTGAACACAGTGTCATCAGATTTATAATTTTGGAAGTGTCTGTCCGTCCGTCCATCCCCCCATGTATCTCAAAAGTTATTTGTCGTAGAGATATGCGGTAAACTGCATTTTGTTTCTACAAGTTAGGAGGTTCCTGGAAAAATATTTTCGTTTGCTAAAGTGTCCCGGGTTCGAATCCCAGAGACAATTATATGTTCCCATAAGTTTACATGGGATTTTCAATTTTTCAGAGTGCAAGGTTTTTTTCCTTTATTCATTAAAACTAGTAAATATGGACCGATTTTCTTCATTTTCAGTTTACTTGACCGCTAAAACTCTAGACTATCTTATTCTTGCTATGTTTACATGTTACACAGTCAAAGTTTTCAGAAATACACAATTGTTTTTGAATTTTTACGGATATTTCGTACTCCTTCCGGGAGTTGACAAGGCGACTGTCATTGTTGCCTCCGATTCAATTAATGCCAATTAAACCTTCAAATAGGTGAAAGAATAGCATTATTCACCTCACACTTTTTTTTAAGCATCAAAATTATTGCTGTAGCAATGTCAACATTCATACAGCAACATAAATATTTATGGATAATTATTCAGTTAACTGCGTATGGGATGGTATGGGAAGCGTTTCTAACGATTTAATGCAGTTGAATCTTCCTTTCATCGTTTGAATGCTGGAATCTTATCTCTTCGTAAGTAGAACCATTATATTATCTATCTACTATAACATATTTTGAAGTGTGTTTGTGTATTTGTGTGTTTGAGTATTTGTGTGTTTGTTCATGGAACTCCTCCTAAACGGTAAAAGCTAGAATAACCAAATTTGGTATGATTCTTCCTTACATCCTAACTTAGTGAATGGTCAAGGTTTGGTCGACCGGAAGTAATCAGTGCTGCCATATATAGGGGATTAACATTTTTCCATAAGATTACACGTATGAACCTATTTCTTGACTTGCAAGATATTCTTCCTTCAGGCATTAAAATACATATATATGGACCTATTTTTTTCGTTTTTGCTTTATTCGACGAATAAAACTATACTATCTTATTCCTGCAAAGTTTACATGTTTACTGAATATCATTCAGGAAACGTTTATAACGATTGATGAAAGTAATTGAACCTTCTTTCGTCTATTGAATATTGGAATCTTACATTTTTTGTAAGTAAAATCATTATATGCTACATTACAATGTTTATTAACGTAAATAAGCTCACGTATCTGGTGTACATTTACGGGAGTCAGTGTTCAATCATGGACAACTGTACGTTGCTTTTTCACGTTTCTTGCTTACAAGACATAAAAGTAAATATTTCAGCGAGGCATAATTACACAAGAAATGAAGCTGGATTTGGCAAAAGTAATATGATAGGAAATAAAATTATCGTTATATTTGAATGCAATAGGCTCGGAAACGGATTGTTACAAGCAAATATGATTAATTGTTAAGAAAAGCTAATTGTAATTTTAAAAATATCTACTATATATTTTAAAGACCTTGTATGTTGTACTGCAGTAGCTTCACTAAATCCGTTGAAATTCAACGGGAAATTCTGCTAGTATATCTATAATGCTTATTAACACAAATAGGCTCATGCATAAATATAAAACGAAATAAGAATAGGGACATATGTTATTTTTTTAACACTTACATGGTTATCTTCTCTTCATTGATAATCTACGTAAACGGTTGCATTGATTGTTATATAAAAAAGAAAGGACATACACTCGCTCGTCAACGTATGAACGAGTTATGTTCCAAAAGCTCGTTTGTAACTCGACTTGTTTGTAACTCGAGCAAATATTTACCATAAGAAATAATGTAAATTGCAGTATATGTGTTGCTAAGCTTACAAACAAAGCCTGTTTAACCTTTTAAGTATTTATATTATATTGAAAATGGCATTAAAGAACACATTATACATCCACAGACAGTAAATATACATATAAAAGAATAAAAAACAAATAGAATAATAAAATGAGCTAGTATAGAGTTTATTTACCTTGACTGTTGACATCTTGCATCCTGTAGTTGACGTTGAGTTCTTCTTCTTCAAGTTTCGTGTAAGAGAGAAATAAATAAAGAGAAAGTGTGTGGGAGAGAAAGATAGCAAAAGAGAGGGAGAGAGTTAGGATGAGGATGGAGATGCAGCTGGAGGGTCATCAGCAGCCATCTCAATATCGCTCACATCTACTATATCAACATCTTCAGCAACAGAGGTTGATGGTTTCGTTTCCTCACGCTTGCTGAAATATGACATCAGAGAACTCTGAACAGTTGCTTTCTTTTTTACTTTCTCATATGAAGTATCGAGAAAGTAGTTATCGAGAAAAAATTCGACCTCGAGATGTTTACGGAAATATACGTTTTAGGTGTCGCTGAATCCGAAAAAGTGGTTTTTGCAATGCCATCTGTCTGTCTGTTTGTTACTGGCTCTGGTGCCTAGACAGTAGAACAAAAATGAATGAAATCTCGTACTTAGGCATTTTATCATACTGAGCAGAGTATATGTAGAAATGGTTGATATTGTTCAATAATTAAGAGTAGTTTATTCTAGACAACTTTAACAACAATTCAGTTTTCTCAAAAACGGCTCTCATGCCCCTGGCAACTGATGCAATCTTGCACTCTCTTGATCCATACTCTCAAAGATTTCAAGCACTTCTTCCATTTTTTGGAATGCCTCTGCCATTCTTTTTGTGTTGATTTTTTTTGAGGTTCCGACTCTTCCTCTGTGATTACATCAGCTGTTTCCCTTTCTTTCTCATTTTCAAGTTGAACCAGGTCCTCATAAGATAAATCTTCTCCATGAGAATCCAGTAGTTCATTAATATCATTTTCTTCTCATTCTAGATGTAATTGTTTTCCTTTTACAATGATATTGCAAGTGATATTTTTCAGTTTCTCCTCAACTCCTGTAAAATCATTAACAAAAGGTGAATGCAATTTCTTCCAGGCAGAATTCATCATTGTTTCCTTCATTTCGTCCCAAGAGTATCCAATATTTTTAACAGAACTATAAATATTAAATGGCCTCCAGAATACCTTCAGGGTTTTAGGACGTTCATGTTCATTACTTTTGACGGCCATAGAGAAAGTCTTACGAATGTAGAGGGCTTTAAATGATCGTATAACACCCTGATCCATCGGCTGTAATATTGAAGTTGTATTTGGGAGAAGGTACATTACTTTAACATCAGGATGAAAATCATCTAAATGAGGTGGATGTCCACGAGCATTATCCAGCACTAACAAAATTTTGAAATGAATTCTCTTCTTTTCACAGTAAAGCTTCACTTCAGGCTTGTAAAACCACTCTTTAAAAATTTTTAGTGTCACCGAAGCCATGTTATTCGACATACAAATCACTGGTAAAGATGCTTTACTTATGTTCTTCAGTACACGTGGTTTTTCTGAATGATACACTAGCAGTGGTATAAGCTTGAAATCCCCTGCTGCAATACCGCCTAGCAACAAGGTTAAGTGGTCTTTAGTGGCTTTAAAGCCTGTCATTTTTTTCACCTAATGAGATGTAGGTTCTTTCAGGCATCTTTTTCCAGAAAAGTCCTGTCTCGTCAACATTAAACACTTGATAAGAACTATACCCACCGTCATTCACAACTTTCTCAAATAATTTCACAAATGCTTCAGCTGCTTTTTCATCAGCACTTGCCAATTCACCAGTAACTTTTATGTTATGCAAATGAGCTCTGGATTTAAAACGCTTAAACCATCCACTACTTGCTTTAAAAGGAGCTGCTTCACCACCAAACTCATTCACTTTGAAATTCTCATGGTTTTTTCTTGGATTAGGCTTATTGTTAGACAAATAGGAATATACCGCTGGTTTTGATCCTCTATCCACGTGACTAACAAACTTTCCATCTTTTCAATAGCACCTGTTCTTTTTGCTGTAATAATTACTTTCTCTATATGTAGTATAGGGAAAGTATTGTGATCATGAAAAAAATCGACTTCGAGATTTCAACGGAAATACACGTTTTGAGGTCCCTAGAACACGTTTAGACTGTTTTCGGAAAGATGTATGTGTGTGTGTGTGTAGATGGATGGATGGATGTATGTGATTGTGGGCGCTCTAACTCAAAAAGTACTTGTCATATAAATACCAAATTTTATATATAACAATTTATCATGAGCACAAAGAACTGATTAGTTTTTGGACAGTACTGATTAACCGGAAGTTGAGGTTTATTCGAAACCCGATTCGGTTCTTGCAATATTTCTCCGATAATACGTCATTATTGTATACATTGACCATTACAAAAACTGTAGAAAATATAATTTCCTACATCTTTTATTTAAAACAATTTTCCATAGCAGTTATTGTTTAGGAATTATTTATAAATCGGTTTTTTTGGCTTCCATCAAATATCTCCTTAAAAACATTGTTATTGGTAATCTTTGTGAGGACCAAAGTTTCTTCCAAGTTTTGTTTGAAACAAATTTTCATAGAACCATCCATTTCGGAGATATTTAACTTATTCGTAATTTCCAGTATACAGCACCACCACCATGTAGCGGTGAATTCTGTAAACATACTCAAAATATAATTTACAGCAATAAGGATGACTGTATTCTTTTACGATATGAAATAATAATTTTTCCTTATAATGTTATTCATAATAATTTAAATATCTATACCCCAAATATGGAGAAAGTCATGTCTTGGCCACATCAGATTTTTGTTGATTGCATTGGTGTGTATCCTTTCACATGTTCCAAAATTTTTTGTTTGTCTTTTATAATAGTTCCAATAGTTGAATGATTAAAGCCTAAAGCATTGCGAATTTATGAAGGAGTTTCACCTTTTTCATGTCTCTTTATAATATCCAGCTTCATTTCAAAGGTTATTGCCCTTCTTTTCTTACTATCACTTGTTAATTCACTAACACTTTCCCTTTTCTCTGCCATTTTTGAGGGCTAGAAGTAGTGAAACTGTTTCAAAAAGGTGTACGGAAAGTAGATGTTTGCACGGTCACAGAATGGAGGAGACTGAGAAGTGTTGGTGAGTGATGCAACTTTTTGTTCGTATCCTTGGCGTCTGAGTCACCCCAGTGAAGTTCTGGGTAAATTTGAGGAAATGATACTCAATGACAGAGAGGCAAAACCATCTGAAACCTGATCGTAATATCGCCATTTGAAGGCATGGGGAATTTCCCGCAAGAGGGATAACATAGGAAGGTGGGATGTGCCCGCAAAGAGGCCTGGAGTGACTCAGTCACTCTGCACGCCAATACACAGGGAACCAGTTCACATGACATTCGTATCTCTGAACATTCATAAGTTGAACATTTGTAAGTCAACATGTGAGTGTATATTTGAAAAAAGTAACAAGGAAAATTAAAAATATAAAAGTTTGCGATCAAATACTGTGTAGGGAAATGAAGAAACAGGAGAAAAAATCTGCTATTCTGTTTGGCGCTACGTCCGCACCCTAATCCAAGATCCAACAGACGCAGCCCCGAACTAGGCCCCCCAGCCCTTATATACCCGCGACAACCAATATGGCTGCCACGGATCTATAAGTGCTGGATGGCCCGCGAGGGCTGGTCAGCTGGGTTGGCGTCGGATGGGACGTAGCGCCAAGTGACCCTATGGTCACGATTCTTTATTAAACAATGCACGTACAATTTACGTATGATATTGTAAGCAAAAATATTCCCTCGGCCACGCCGAAAGGAGTACAAAACCCCCGTATTGTCGGTGTGTAACACAATGTCCGTAGGTGGACTATTTATCAATTTTTCTAAAACAAAAGACAAACCCACGAGAGCGGCAAGCCCCTCGGCAAACAAAATTGGCACTTCGCGATGGATATAAAAAGCACGATAAATATTTAATGTATTAGACACCACTGCAAGCGACCGCGGGGTTGCGTCAGTAAACACGTTAATACTCTGTTGTTTGGGCCCCAGGTGCCGTGGGGACGTCAGGTCCAGTTCCTTAAGCAGAAACTTGAGCCAGGTCGCACTTCCACAGTAGATATCTCGTATCACAAACATTGGTAGGTTTAATAAATGAAAAATCCAGGCGGTATAGCCCGCGATACGTTGCCGGTCCTTTAATGAACCGATGGGAATTAAATTGGCCATCTTCTTGAGGCGAAGCACTGAGTCACCGGAAAGAGTTAACGTGTTAGCACCTGTGTCAATAATCACTCCTAAATAACTAAGACGTTTCACCGGCTGAAGCACAGATTTGTTTTTATTCACTGTAATTCCCAAGGTACCCTCCAAAAAATCTAATATTCTAGGTACATCAATCTCTTTGCCATAAATAAGCCAGTCGTCCAGGTAAGGGATGAATTTTACCGGAAAACGTGACATCACTTCTCGACCAACGCATTTGGCCCAGCGCTGCATGATATAAGGTGCCATGGTGTGACCCATAGGCAACCTATTCATGCAGTATGATTTACCATTGGCATAAATCCCATAAAATTTTGAGGAATCCTCCCTGAGGGGGAGTTGAAAGAACCCATGCGTTAAATCTATTTTTATTAAGTCCGATCCTGAAGGGATGGACTTAATTACATACGCGGCATCGTACAGGGAAATCTTCGGGCAAACGAATTCCCCGGTCCATGGCGAAATGTCATGGATGAAGCGTAAAGTTCCGTTTGATTTAGGTATCAAAAAGGCTCGAAATGCGCACGTCGGCTTGCCGTGGGAAATGATGTCACTATCCAGCATGGACTTAAGAACAATAGACATATCAGCTGAAGGCGGTGTTTTAGTAAAGACTAAAGGAATTTGAGGAAATGATACTCAATGACAGAGAGGCAAAACCATCTGAAACCTGATCGTAATATCGCCATTTGAAGGCATGGGGAATTTCCCGCAAGAGGGATAACATGGAAAGGTGAGATGTGCCCGCAAAGAGGCCTGGAGTGACTCAGTCACTCTGCGCGCCAATACACAGGGAACCAGTTCACATGACATTCGTATCTCTGAACATTCATAAGTTGAACATTTGTAAGTCAACATGTGAGTGTATATTTGAAAAAAGTAACAAGGAAAATTAAAAATATAAAAGTTTGCGATCAAATACTGTGTAGGGAAATGAAGAAACAGGAGAAAAAATCTGCTATTACCGGGAATATGAACCTGGGTCATTCACCTGCCAGGCGTATATTCTACCACTGAACTATCATAGCAGAGTAATCCTCCTGTTTCTGAGCGGCAATATTTTCTTAGGTTGGGACTTTTGAAATGTGGATTTCTGACTGACTTCCCATAATAAATTGTCAATACGCACACACAGCCTTGCCCTCAGTGAGATTTGAACCCATGAACTTTACATTGGGAGCCAAATACATTAAAATTCTATTCCGGAGAAATGCATTATTAGAGTAAAATGTGAATTATTGAGATGAACTTATTTTACATACTTCTTAATTTTTTGTAAATCAATTGAAAATATACCGCGCAAACATTGCGTGGGTTCAGCTAGTAAAGGTAAACACTGTGACGCAGCCTAAATTATTGTTGAAGTTATAATTTTAACATTTTTATCTTCATTCTGATCATTTAAAAATTTTATGTGAATAAATGAAGCATTGTGTTGTATATGTTATTTTTTGGTTCTTAAAAAAGAACTTTTTTTCTTATTTTTCTATAGATATCAAATTTTCCATCATCATCCAATGAGTTAGCAAGCCCCGATAAGCCTCGAGAAACTTCAGAGGGAAAAACTGTCGATCCTAAGAGTGTTTCAAATGCAAAGGGGGAAGCTGAAGATGCTGTTTCAAAGGTAGAAAGTAATTCTAAGCAACCTATTGAGCAGAAAGAAGAAAGGAATGTTGATTTCAGTATAGAAGAGATTGATGATGGAAGGCTTTTGAAAGCAGCTAAGGTTCCTCCTGTGGACAGGAGTCTTAAGGCAAAAGTTATCCAGCAACATGGCTATGGAGAGGAGGAAGAAGAAGGAAATAAATTGAGAATGGGTGGTGCTGGTGGTGCCCAGAAGCAAAGCCCTGTGGTACCAAAAAGAGAGTGGAGTGAGGAAAAGGGCCATGAAGAAAAGAGGTATGTTACATTCCTAATCAAGTAAGCTAACTTCTCCTTTTATGAACAATCACTTAATGAAATAGTATTAGGTGGCCATGCAAACCAGTGGTGACCAACATACAGTCCACAAAGAATTTGTGTGGGACCTGTGAAAAAGCAATCCAGAAAATTTAACAAACAAATTCATAAACTTTTATGAAAATTTTGATAACTAAAACTTATATTGAATTGCTAACCATAAAAACCTTGTTTTGACTTGATTTTTGCTTGTATAGTGCCTCAGAATATATAGGTAACTTCCAATTTAAACTCTAATACAGCCCGCAGAAGAATTTACATCTTCCATCGTGGCGCATCAAAGGATTTGCAACCACTGATGTGGCCCGCCATGTACAAGTTTGGGCACCACTGATGCAGACAATAATTCCCTGTCCGAGTAAACAGTAGTGCTGTGACTTAGGATGACAACACTGAGTTTCTAATCTGAATTTAAAACATAGTGATCTGGCTGCGATTCTCTTTGCACAAGTGTTGTTTTGTTATCAGGAAACACGTACGTCATATATGCAGAGAATTATTAATCATTGAAGTAGATGAAGTATCTATTATTTAGGATAACAATGAATACAGAGAGATTTAATAAAGTGAATTAGAATTATTAATATTGTTAATGTGCTGATGTTTTAGCTTCTCTAATATTAAATCATTTTCCAGATTTTTTTAAAAGTTATAATATGCATAATCAGATTCTGCATGGAATTTACTAGGTTTGAGCATCATAATTTCACTTAAATGACAAATTCACCATAATAATGACAAATTCTAGAGGGAGAAGCTAGTAATTGGATGTCATATGACTCTCAGATCAGATCAGACATGAACAAATTGCTTCTGAGCTCAGCATTTGTTCCGAATTCACCAGTTTTTTTCAATCATAGGGTTTCCTTGGTGCAAAACCCTTCCAAGGCAAATTATTAAGCAATCTCCTATAGAGCATTTGCCTGAGTTTGGAGTGGTGCAGTATATTAAAGATCATTGTTTATTTTGGTTATACAGTAGACTCCCGATTAACCGGGGGTGGATTGTCCGGGTTGCGGATTAACCGGGGTCCCTATAAGCTTAAGTGTGTCTATTTGTGGGTAAATATATATTCTTATTATGGAAATTCGGCAGGCGGAAATTCACAATATACATATGTAGCCTATTTATAAATACAGCACACAAGTGAAAGACGAACACAAAAATTACGCGAAATTTTCGGTCAAGCCGTCTTCACCACAGTACACAAAGATCAAAAACAACGGTTAACAGTTTTGTGTTGTGGGAATGCTGCTGGAACTCTTTTTTTGAAAGCCTGTGTAATCGGAACTGCAAAAAAACCTCGTACTTTTTCAGGAATTGAAGCTTCTAATTTACCTGTTCATTACTACAACAATAAATCAGCTTGGATGGACGGAGAAATTTTTAGTGACTGGTTTACAAAAAAATTCATTCCATCAGTTCGTCAGCATTTGAAATCACTTAATCTGCCACAAAAAGCGGTTCTACTTTTGGACAATGCCCCCAGTCACCCAAGCGAAGAAATTTTAAAATCAGACGGTGGGAACATTTTTGTGAAATATTTGCCACCAAATGTGACAGCGTTGATCCAACCGATGGACCAAGGAGTGATTCAAAACTTTAAAGTGATTTACAAAAGAAACTTGTTGCATAAATTAATTATGGAAGGTAGTGATTTATTGACATTTTGGAAAAAATTAACAGTGTTGGATGCGATTTATGAAATTGCGACGGCGTGGACATCGATCAAAGACATAACATTAAAAAAATCATTTCGAAAAATACTGCGAAATGGTGAAGAACTTCTTGGTGACGACAATAATACTGACGATGGAGCGCCCGAAGTGTTAAATAATTTACGACAGATTAGTGGCTATGAAATTTTAGATGAAGAAGCAGTTTTTGAGTGGTTTAATTCAGACAAAAATTTGACGTCATGAAATGTTGAGTGATGACGAAATAGCAAGACGGGTTATGAACGAAGAAGAATCGAGCCCAACCCCAAACGAAGACCCAGAAGAGGATATGCTGCCGACAAACAAATTCGGTCACAGTGCCGCTTTGTCTCACGTCGAGGCTCTACTTGACTACGCGGAGCAAGAAGACGACGTCGCTCTTGCCGATAAGATGATGCTGCGTAATTTACGCACTACCATACGTAGGAAGGCCAACCAAGGGAAAAAGCAAACTTCTTTGCTTTCCTTTTTCAGAAAATAGTGTTTGCATAAACTATGTACCTCTATAAATACATATGTATGTATTTATTAATATTTTTGTAATTAAATTTACATATAAGTTATATTTTCGAGTTTTTCTTTCATTTTGCGGATTGTCCGGGGTTTCGATTATCCGGGGAACTTTAGTTCCCAACCTGCCCGGATAATCGGGAGTCTACTGTATTACAGAGAGAAGATATTTAGATTGCAGTATATTAAATATGGGATATTTATTTAGTACAGTGTTCCCCCGAATATACATTACCGCAATATATGTTTTCCTGCGATTTACACTTTTTTTTAAAGGTCCCGTTTTCGTCCCATTCATTGTAGTACTACAGTTTCCTGCAATTCACGCATCATAAAAATAACCATTCCAGCTTTTTACGCACATTTCACTCAACCTTATTTTTGTTTTATTGGCATTTCACTGCAAACAACCTATAGTTTATGTTAACTGCATTGAAAAGACGATAGTGAACACGTTGGTCGAAAGTGCCAATGTGACAAAATAACGCTATTTACCTTTTGCGTTGATTTAATGCCTGGATGTGCTGCCATTTTCCGGCTTCTTGATGAAACTATGTGACAGTTGCTGTTGCACTGTTTACATGATGACAGTTTACTGATAGTAGCTACCGTGATAAAGGCTGTCGTGTTTTACAGTAACTTTGTAAACAAGACTTAAATGCATTGAAAATTTTTATTACTTATTATTCTCTTCAATAAATTACCATGTCAACTCTTAAAACTTATTTTATTCCTAATTTTGCAGAAACAATCAATGCTGCCGATATTCAACTGTTATGAGAAAAATGGAATTTCGCGGACTGGAATTTTTCGGAATGATAACTTGCAGGCCGGCGGTATTCAGTGGACCATTGATTAAGAAACACTTTTGTTCATTTTTGTTAATAATTATTGTTGAAGGTACCCTTACTTCTTGTAGGATGTCACAGAGAAACAGGAAAGTCTTATCCATGCAGGATAAAGTTTCAATTTTGAAAAAATTTGACAACCACATTGGTACGTGGATATCTCTGTCCAAACAACTCGGATTGCCAATTTTGACACTTCACATGATTGTTAAAACCCGAAAAATTGTCGAAGATGGCGCCATTCAATGAGGGTCACACGCCAAAAAAAGAAAATACACGAAGACAATACAACAAGTTAGAAGTTTAATTCCCTTTTTAGAAGACATTCCTATTTTAAAATAATAAACTAGGAGGTATAAATTGAATTTGAAAAAGGAAATCGGCAACACAACCACGAACACTCAGCAGCTCAGGAGTTTTTTACACAAACATTTCGTTTAAATGAAATTCATGCTCCAATATGCAAATTGCATTCATTTGTTATTCTAGTAATCGGTACTTGCATTCTGCAAGCATAAAAATAATGGTTGATATTTTATTTGCATTGAATTAAAAAATGCAGACAGGTAAAAAAGGCGTATCAGAAAACAGAATCGACGGTAAAAATAATGGTTGATATTTTTCTTTGCATTGAATAAAAAAAGCACAAACATATGAAAAAGAAGTATTAGAAAACAGAATTTATGATAAAAATGGTTGATATTCTTTTTAGCATGTAAGTAGTACAGTAAAACCTCTATATATCGAAATGGAAGGGACCAGATTTTTAGGCATTTTGATGAATGGAGGTTCACTATAAAGAGGTTTACCGTATGACCTTCATATTACTATTCATAAATGCACAAACTGGTAATTAAAAGTACTATTGTCTTTTTAATTACTATATTAGTATATTTATATATACACAACATAAATTTCATATATTTATAATATAAATACCAACCTAACTGAACAAAAAATAAATACGTACTCTACCTATTGTTTACTGAAAAAAAAGCTGGTAATTTCAGTCTGTGTCATCTTTTTCTTAAATTCATTGGATACAACATTTTCTATTTTATTTAGTAGCAAGAGATTATCACCACTGCAATCCTTCATATTCATAAAAAATCTTTCTAGCACACTCAAAGCCTCTTGCACTTCACTCTTTTTTGGAGATGGAATTATTTCCTCTTCATCATTTTCTTCTTCTTCCTTATTAGTCTCTGCTATAATCTCCCTTTCAACTTCTATCTCCACTTCTTCTACCATTTCTCCCTCAGTTGGTGCACAAGTTAATAGGAAAGTGTCAACATTAACAAAATCATTAAATGATGTTTGAAGATGAATTATTTTATTGATTTCATCTCATTCCAAAGGTTCATCATCTGATACTTCATCTTCCTCATATGTTGTCCTCATAAATCCTGCCTTTATGAAGCATTTATTAATAGAGGCTGATTGAACATAATTCCATGATAGGCAGAGCCTATGCATGGCCTGCAATATATTCCATTTACATTTTGTAAGATCATTTGTTTCATCCACATTTCTTAAAATATAGAGCACCAACTGCTGTCTGTAATTTCTCTTAACACTAGAAATTATGCCCTGATCTAATGGTTGCAGTTTACTTGTGGTATTTGGAGGAAAATACATTATTTTAACATGTCGCAACACGATCCCCACAACTTTATGAGCAGTGCACTGATCCAGAAAAAGAACTATTTTTCTGTTCTTTATGCCCATCTTTGCATCAAGCATGCTTAGCCACTCACTAAATAAAGCTGCAGTTATCCATGACTTTTTAGAATTTCTGTATAAACGGAAGTTTTTTTATATTCTTAAAACATCTGGGTTTTTTATATTTCCCAATCACAAGTGGCTCTAATTTCTCAGTGCCATCTACATTGGTGCAGAAAAGCACTGTAAATCTCTCCTTGCTTTTTTTCCCTCCATGGCAGGGTTCTCCTTTAACTGCAATAGTTCTATCTGAGAGTAAGTTATAAAAAAATCCAGCTTCATCTGCATTGAAAATGTCTTTAGGATCATAACTCACTAAAATTGTTTGCAGAGTGTTTTTCCACTCTTCTACCACAATTGTACTTACAGAAGCTTCTTCCCCACACATTTTAAAAGTTCTTAGGTTCCAGCGCACTTTAAACTTCTGTAGCCATCCATTTGACCCTTGAAAGTCATCTATTCCCATTTTCAATGCCATTTCCCTAGCCTTCTGTTGTAGAATAGGCCCAGATATAGGTATGCTTCTGGCTGTAGCTTCTATCAACCAGTCAAACACACATCTAATTCTTCATTTTTCACTGCCCGAGATCTTTTATTGATGAAACCTTGATGTGCTGCTACTTCAGTTTCTTTACGTTTATTTAAAATAGATGTTAGAGTCGACGGTGGTATGCCAAACGTTTCTGCCATATCTATTTTTCTTTTCCCCTCATCAATGGCTTGGAAAATTGCTAACTTCGTTTCTATTTTCAGCAGCCGTCTTTTTCTATGATTTACCATGTCCATTATGGGTCTAAAATTAATTTATTCATAAACATATTCATTAATTACTTGTGTATTATTTGTAAATATTGCACTTAATATAATACAAGGCATAATGAAGGATATTGTTATACACCTAACAAACTTTAATTATAATCGGAAAATTAATGCATTAATAATTACATGAAAGTTGTGATATAATAAATAATATACTCACGTGATTAAGGACAAAATTAACGTTAAAAAACACGTATTTGTAGATTATGTATCCACTATAGCTTAATGAAACAAATCAATGTGGTATAACCAGTAATTTTGACAAGCTCCTCGTGTTAGGCAAACATAAGCACTACACGCTCATAGAAACTTGACGCAAACCGGCGTATAGCTGGACGCCTGCATGAGGGGATAAACCGGGACGTGTGAGGGGATTCACCAGGCGAGAAATCTTCGAAGCAGAAGAAGTACATATCGTAAATATTATGTCTATGTAACATTATAGTCATGTATTCACGGTTCTTTTCAGATGTGGTAAAAAGTGATACGTACGTAGCAGTGGTGCGTTGTTAACCCCAGGACCGCGAAAGAATTGACTTAAATATTGTCTTTGCAATGATACAGTTATATATTCGTGGGTTTTTCAGAGGCAGTAAAAGTAACATGAGGATCACGAAAGAATTGACAATTAAATGCCTTTGCAACACTGTAGTCATATTTTCAGGGCTCTTTTCAAAGGCCGTGAAAATTAATAAATACGTAGCAATGGTGTGTTAGCTGAGGATCGAGAACTAATTTACGTTTAAATGATATATCTTTGCAACATTGTAATAATGTTCTCGTGACCTTACTTCAACTTAAATTGTGCATATTTGTTGCATTATGATAATATTTTGGCGACTTTTTCGAGAGGCCACTACGGTGGTTGCTTCAACGGGATAACCTTGTACGTACGTATGCATATACCATCGACTGATTTCTTTTGGTTATTCACATGCAAATTTTCATTGCAAACTAGCTTAATTATTTTATCCGTAAACAGGAATACATTATTTTACTATAGGGAGGTTGTTTTTTATCAGGGGTGCATTTTCCCATTACGATATACGGAGAATTACGAAAATACGGAGGTACGATATTAAGAGGTTTGTCTATACCGTAACATACAGTTTTGGCGGGACCCAAAAGATATTACGAAATACGGAGGTTCACGATAAACGGAGGTTCACTAGATAGAGGTTTTACTGTAGTGGAAAACATAAAACGGGTAAATTTTCAGTTTTTAAGGTTCGTAATGACCATCTTATGTGGGAAAACGTTTAAAGCAGGAACATATTAAACGGGAAAAATTACATTATCCTTATGAGAAAAATTTTGGGACTGAAAGATTTGAACATCTTAGACAGGAAAACATCTTAAGCGGGAACATCTTAAATGGGTTCCACTGTAATTAATCAACATCTTATGGAAAGCAAAAGTAATACATCAGATGATGATGAAGAGATTCCTTTTCCATCCTACGTGGATTTGATGACATCAATCGAAAATTTAAAACGTTTTATTTCAGGAAGTTTTCTAGGTGAGCATTTATTAAAAAATCTTTACGAAATAGAAAATGAGATACAAAAATGTTGAATAAAAAACACTAAACAAACTAAGGTGTCAGACTTTAACCCTTTCAGACCTGGCATACATGATCATGTACGTTACTTTTAGCTCTATTTATTTACCAAGCGTTACTATTCTTTGTACGTTTTTGTACCTCTTATGCTGTTTGTGTGTTATCTGAAAGCACCTTACTAGTACTGACTACCATCTAACACATTTTCTCTGTACTACGATTTAAAACAGTTGACATGGCATCATGTTCTGGATATCCATTGGGTAAGTGTTTCTGTTTTATCTTATGATTACGCCATATTCAGCGCATTCGGTGTTCTATATATAAAAAACTGAATTTTAAATGTTTCTAAACAATAATACTAAAACTATATATGACGTTAACATTGTATAGTATTTGTTCATTTAACTTTGTGTACATGATCGTGACCATCCAGTACCAATGGTAACTTTCAACTCCTGACTTACTATAGAATGAGAAGAAAATTGAAACAGCAGTTTACTACCTCATATAAACATGATTTCTAATTATCTACATTATACATGACCTGGTTTAGCGGGAATAGTTTATACCTGGGGAAATATACATTGTAATTATAGTGTTTACATTATATAATTATATTATTTTTTATTATATAATTTTATTATTACCAGGGTCAAGAAGACAAAGTAGTATGGCAAAAAAATTAAATCCTTCAGATATCCTATGCATGTTAGAGGACGGAAATGTGTCAGAAATAGAAATTGCAGATGACGAAGATGACTTGGGAAATGCTCCATGCACCTCAAGTACGAGCAGGATTGGTGCTGATAGATTATGCCTGCACGAAGAGGAAAATAACCTTGAAGAGGAACAAGGTGATGGTAATGGTGAAGAGGTAATATTGCCAGAAGAAGCAGAAGGTGACAAGAACTTGGGAAATATAAGTAATTACATAGACATTCTAACAAATAAAAATGATATAAGATACCAGCGTCGTCCGTATGATTCTCCATTTATTTCGTATGAGGAAGAAGAGATGGCATTTAATGATTTTGACATTCCATACCCAATATCATATTTCCTAAAATATGTAAGAGAAGAAGAATTTGAGAGTTTTTCGCATTACACTAATATGTATGCTTTACAGAAAGGCAAAACTAATTTTAAAAATACAGATTCAGATGAAATAAAAACTTATTGGTTTGCATATTGCAATAGGATGCCTAAAGTTCCCACGAGCGGGAATGTTTTGGGATGGTCTACTAGGAATTGGTTTGTTTCTGAATAACATGACCAGGGATAGATTTTTTCAATTAAGGAATAATCTCCACATTGTGAACAATTTGGATTGCCTAACAAATAATACTGATGTACTGTTCAAAGTGCGTCCCTTGTATAATGCCATTCAAAACAGGTGTATGCAGCTGCCCATGGAAGAATACTTTTGCATTGACGAACAAATAATGCCTTTTAAAGGCAAGTTATCAATAAAACAATATATAAAAGGCAAACCCACACCTTGGGAAGTAAAAATTTTTGTTCTGTGTGGAAAAAGCGGGCTGGCATATGACTTCATTGTTTATCAAGGTAAGAGTACAGAATTAAATGTAGAAAACATGAAGAGATTTGGCCTTGGTGCATCAGTGGTTCTAGAGCTCTGCAATCGTATCACTAAAGAAGGTCACAAATTATTTTACGACAACTATTTCTCATCATATCACCTGCTTCAAATACTGAAACATAAAGGTATTTTCGCAGCTGGTACAGTCCGAGTTAATCGGTTTTTCAAACCCCCTCTTATAACTGACAAAGAACTAACAAAAAAACCTAGAGGTACATCTGATCAAGTTATTAACAGAGAAGGAGACGTTGTTCTAACAAAATCGCTCAACAACAGAACAGTTGTGCTAGGATCAAATTTTGTTCGTATAGGTAATGAAGATGAGTGTCAACGTTGGGACAAAAATTCAGCCAAATATATTTCTGTGCCACTACGTGAAGTAGTGAAACTATACAACCAATCTATGGGAGGGGTAGATCTTCTAGATCAATTAATAGGACTGTATAAGATCTTCATCAGATCACCCAAGTGGACTTTGCACCTAATAATGCATGGTATCGACCTCAGTTTGGGTAATAGTGGCTGGAATATAGGAGAGATTGCTCAATGGCAGGTGTTTCTGAAAAGAAAGTGATGAACTTTCTTCACTTTAGAATGAGGGTAGCAGAAAGTTTGGTACAACCTGGGAAGATCCTAAAAAGAAAAAGAGGTAGACCAAGCAATGACAAAGCTGAAACCTCAGGAAATCAGAAAAAGAGAGTGGAAAGACTTCCATTGCAGGAAATCCAATATGACAATGTGGACCACATGCCAATTCATAATGGAAAGAAGGAAGCAGGGCGTTGCAAAAATGTTAATTGCTCTGGCAGGTCACATTTCCTGTGTGAGAAGTGTAAGGTTCATTTGTGTCTTTCTAAAGATAGAAATTGTTTTGTAAGTTTTCACAGGAAATAAGATCTGGATTTTTTGCTTTGTAAAGTACAATAAGTTCAACTTTATTAATTTGTGAAACATAACTTAACAAAAATTAGAATATACAAAAAGTTTTCCAAATTGATGTCACATTCATTCATGATTTTTTGTTGGATATTTGAGCTATAAGCAGTTTTGTTGGGACAAATGTAACATTGTTAAAAAATGTATTATTGTTCTTCAATATATGCTGATAAATAGTAAAATAAATTCACCAATATGAGTGGATTTTAACAGGCCTTACTATATGTATCCAAATTTTATTTTTGTCCAGCCAGATTTCACATTTTATCCAATGTAAATAGCAGTCTATTTGTAAAAAATTCTATGATTTTATGTATATTTCAGTTCAAACAGTTAATTTGACTTAGTTATACTTAACATTGTATGCTATAAATCCTTTGAATGGCTCAAATAAAAAGAAAAACTAACATCTATCATTGTAAACTTATTCCAATTAAAACAACATTACAGACGGAATGTACATGATCATGTACAATCCAGAACAGTATTAAAATAATATATTTTTTTAAAAATGTGTTTAATAGTCTTATGTGATCCTTACAAAGAGTTCTACAAGGAGACATATTTTTTTTCATAGTAAAAAATAATTCAGGACTGAAAGGGTTAAAGAAAAAATAAATTGTTTTGGTATTTTTAAATAAATTTGTTTTTTCTTATTCATCTTCTTTTAGTCTCATTATTTTCTTGCATGAAAATATGTATGCATTCTATATAACATGAGTATTATTCTACAAATTTCATTTCTCCCGATTTACATTTTCCCTCCAATTACAACATTTTTGTCCAATCCCCAGAAAAGTGTATATTAGGGGTTTCACTGCATTATAATCAAAAATAGCCTCAGGAATGTGGTAAAGTAAATTTTAAGGAACCTTAAACTCCTAACAACGTTACTTCGATACATAATGATGTGAATCAATACATGAGTATTAATTGATCAGTAACGTAACTTTGAATTGATGTACATTGTGGTATACCTGTATATCCTTAAGCATGTTTAGAAAAATTAAAAATTTAATTGAACTAAATGTACCATATATAGCACAGCAATGGTATATTACTGGACAGTTCACTATTTTCTTAATGTAAATTTGTATACTCTATGATAATTATACAGTGTTATTATTTGAGTGGAGATATTCAGATAATGATAATTAAACATTAACTATTTCTGCATAACATGTATTTTTTCTGCATTTCCTTCATTGAAGAATACTTTTGGTACTTTCCTGTTAACGGGAATACCTCCAGGACCCTTCGCAGGACCTGGTACTTATGTATTATCCCCATGCCATACTTACGTACAACAGTAACAGAAACTGATTGGCCGGTCTCAACATTTACAAACCCAATCTCCGGACAACATGGAGGGTTTCTTTGGTTCCGGGCGAGGAGAAGGGTGCAGTAGCGCCCAGAGACGACTACCCATTACAAAAAGCGAGCCGAAGGCTCGTCAGTATATCCTTTCAATGTTATATTCTCTTGACTGTTGAGCCGCAAATTGAGAGGATATATTGACGAGCCTTCGCTTTGTTGTAATGGGTAGTCGGGCACTGCCACGCCCTTCGCCTCGCCCGGAACCAAAGAAACCCTCCATGTTGTCCGGAGATTGGGTTTGTAAATGCCCAGACTGGCCAATCAGTTTCTGTTAATGTTGTTTTTAAAATAGAATATAGTAAATCCAACAATATGTCAATATATCCTTTCAATGTTATATCCTCTCAAACAATCATAACAATACATGTTCATTTTTAAGGTATTCCGTTAACAGGAAAGTACCATACTTTTTTAAAATTTGATTTTATAACTCTCTTTTAGTCCATTTCCTTAAAAAACCTTTCTCTTTTTATTTATTATTAGGAAACCCATTGAAAGTGTGGAAAAGCAAATTATAAATTTGAAGCCCTTGTCTGATGATAACAGAGAAGAAAACAGTCCTCAAAAGAAGAAAGCTGAAAAAGGTGATTTAAATCTTTGTATTTTTCCAAATTAACTTATAGCTATAGCTTGAGGTGGAAGGAAAAACACAAGTGGTGTATGGTTTACCATGATTTTGAATGCCGAAAATAAGGTGACACTGTGGTTCATGAATTTTGTAAGTTTCACGTATACCTTAATTTTCCAATTATAATATGCATTTTTTTCACGAAAAATTGACAAAAAGTTAGGGTACATATTATAGCCTCTGAATTCATCATTATTGCCCTCACTGTCCTAAAATAGTTCATCTGAGATTTTGTGTTCTCTCTCATCATCTACATAAATGGATTCGCAGCAAACGTCGTCTTCATCCTCACTATCCACTTCAGCAAAATCATCATCCCATATGATGTCGTCTTCAGAACCATCCATGGCATTTATGAGGGAACACTTTTTAAAGCCACGCTTAATCAGCGATGGATCAACTGCATCCCAGGACTCTTTGATCCATCGAGTAATAAGTAATAGGTCAGGGTTCTTTCGATTGCCAGATGATATTAAGGAATGTGCACCAGTATAAAACCACTCGTTCCACTTCTGACGCATCTGCACTTTAAATGGTTGGTTGCAACTGACATCCATCACTTGTAACTGGCTCATCATTCCCCCAGGAATGATCGCAAGATCAGTGCGATGATCATTTAATATATCCTTATTATTTTACATACCTTGAATGCCTTGTATGAATGCAGACTCAGAACTAGACATGATATTCACGTAAACCATCTCGCTTGGCGGCAAGGCAGAGCTGTTATTCCAACCATGGGCGTACCGAGGGGGGTCCCACCTGGCCCGTGTTCCCCCCAAGGAAAATACAACCGACCCATTTATGTTTCCAAAGAATGTGCTGGCAAAACATGCACCTATTTTCAGTCTTATTCGATTGCCTTTTATTTTCCCTCTTCTTGGTTTTCCCCAACTTGAGCGTTTCACCCCTCCTCCCCTTGCATTCCCGAGGCAAGAAAACCAACCACCACCCTGCCTCCTGCAGTTCTCCTTTGACTTCTTTCAACCCCTTATCCTTCAACACTTGCTCTTTCCATATATTTCATATTTATGACATTGAAAAAGAGCAGATCCCCATCAGGCCCGTCAATAAATATAGTAATATGAAATCCCTTAAAAATAAAGACAAAATGTTGAGATAGGATTAATTTTATTTCTTCTGTTTTTAAACCTTCCTAGTACGTAACTGGTGTCAGAGCCGGTTTTAGTAAAGAATGAGCTGGGAGGTCCCTCGGGCCTGTAAAATTTTTGCAACACGCACTGTATAAGAACGGAAATATCGCATTGTTTTGACCTGGTGTTTGACATAATTTTTCTCTTTCTATTAAAAGATAAAGTAGAAGAACAATTATATCGATTACCCATAGTAAAACGTATGTATGGTGGCAGATAAAAAAGCTATAGGGGTGGTGGAAGTGGTCCGTTTTCCAAGAAATGATCTTTATTCTGAGAAGAAGGGTTTGAAGATGGGAGAGACAGAAAATGCTCCTTGTTTTCAGAAAAAGGTGGGTTAACAAATAGGAGAGTGCAGGGATGAAGTACAGAGGAAGCTCTTGTTACAAAGGAAAGATCCCTGAGTGGGATGGAGGAAGGGGAGAACATGAAAAGGGCATGACATTGGGTGAAGGGTGTGAAAAAATTTGTTACAACATACTGTTGCACTGTGAATTGTCACATTGGGCCCCTTGAATGCCCCACAGGTTTTTTACCTGTTTTGCAAGGCTATAGAAATAAATTCATATCTCACCCAGTTTTCAATATTTAACTGTGATTTTTTCCACAAATGTTGAATATGGTCTATTGCTAGCAGTAATTAAAGAAATATAGTCAATTTACAAATAATTTTGCAATAACAAATGTAAACTTTTATTTTGAAAAAAATATTGATTTTCTAGCACTGAAACTTATTTTATAACCTATTGACAATCAATTTTAGTTATTATTTCCTTAATAACAGGTTTATTATGAATACACTGAAAAAAATTCACAGCAAGTTTTACAGAAGATTGGATTTACATTTTTTAGTAAAAGCTTACACTAGCAAAATTACAGTGACACATTTACGAAAACAATTTATATTTGAAAAAAATATTTACATTAAAAATAATTATGTTTACAACATAATTTTAATCCTAGAACAATAATTACTTCATATATAAACATTTACAAAGATTTTATATGAAATATTGGTTTTTTGAATGACATTAAACATTTTCAGCTTTTGATGTTTTGGTCTCCACACTGGCATGCATAGCAGTCCACAGTATTCCTAGTGTATGCGATGATGCATTATTTTGGATATGATCAAAGAAAGTCATCTAATTCATTTAAAGATATTGATTTCATTAATTAGGTAATAAAAAAATTATATGAAAAAAGAAGAAAAACACAATTTGTAATTATACTTTCCATATTCAGCAGTGGTGGTGTACTATACATTCTCCATGAAGGCCCTTTTCACATCGAGTACAGATTGTTTGGAATCTGCGCACAGGTCTCCCATCCTTATGACTGCAAACAATGTATACCTTTTGCAGATGTCCTGGCAGTTTACGGATACTTATCGCTCCTGTTGGTACATCATTACCACTCCTTGCAGAAAATGGAATACCTGTTTTACCCTCATCTTTCACTTCAAGCCACTTCTTTTCTATAGACTCAATTATACGAGGGTGACTCAGAAAGTATCCGCATTGTATTTTTTAAAATTAATACAAAAACAGTAGGGAACTTACAAGAGTATCATTTTTCAATGTAGTTCCCCTGCTTTTCAACACACTTAGTCCAACATTGCACAAGCTTCTGTATGCCCTCAGAAAAAAATGTTTTCGGCTGAGTGATAAGCCACGCATGCACCACTTCCTTCACTTCTTGGTCACTGGCAAATCGGCAGCCTTTAAAGTGTCTTTGAGTAAACCAAAGAGGTGATAATCTGAAGGGGCGAGGTCAGGGCTGTACGAAGGATGCTCCAATACCTCAAAGTGCAGTTGCCTGAGGGTTTCGACAGTCTGGGCGGCAGTGTGTGGACAGGCATTGCCATGCAACAATGCGACACCTTCCGACAATAGTCCTCGGTGTTTGCTTCGAATTGCTGACTTCAGCTTGTCTCGCAGCATCTCACTGTAATGATCACTGTTTACTGTTGTGCTCCTCTCTTGTGAATCCTAAAAAACAGCATCACTTTTCCTGCTGTTGGTTGAGTTCTGAACTTTTTTTTGATCGTCGATTTCGGATGGTTCCATTTGCAAACTCTGGCATTTACTCTCTGGCTCATAGTGGTGGACCCATGTTTTGTTCCCAGTGATGATGTGTCTCAAAAAGGCATCACCTTCTTTATGATAGTGGTTCAAAAGACATAGGCAGATGTCCAAACGGTTGTGCTTGTGCTCTTCTGTGAGTTCTTTGGGAACCCATCTCGCACAGACTTTATGAAAGTCAAGTCTGTTGTGGATGGTTTCATGGGCAGAACCATGACTGATTTGCAGGTGATATGCCACTTCATCAATAGTTACCTGTCTGTTATTCAGAATCAAACTTTCTCATATACTAATGCGTCGTTTAGTTATCTTTAGAAAATGAAAATCGTATGAGCCTGTTTTTAGAAAATCCAATTTTTGTTAAAGTTGCCCAAGAATAAACTAGCCTTATATTCATTCATTGAGAAAAATAAAATACGTAGTATTATTGTAGATGTGTACTCAAGTAACTGTACGAAATTTGATCAAAATTGTTAGAGCCATTATTGAGAAAATCGAATTATTGTTAAAGTTGCCTAGAATAAACTAGCCTTATATTCATTTTTTGAGAAATATGAACTATACGGTATTATTGAAGACGTAAACTCAAGTAACTGTACGAAATTTGATCAAAATCATTAGAGCCGTTTTCGAGAAAATCAGATTGTTGTTAAAAATGCATAGAATAAACTACTTTTAATTAATTAATTTAAAGCCCTCTACATTCGTAAGACTTTCTCTATGGCCGTCAAAAGTAATGAACATGAACGTCCTAAAACCCTGAAGGTATTCTGGAGGCCATTTAATATTTATAGTTCTGTTAAAAATATTGGATACTCTTGGGACGAAATGAAGGAAACAATGATGAATTCTGCCTGGAAGAAATTGCATTCACCTTTTGTTAATGATTTTACAGTTGAGGAGAAACTGAAAAATATCACTTGCAATATCATTGTAAAAGGAAAACAATTACATCTAGAATGAGAAGAAAATGATATTAATGAACTACTGGATTCTCATGGAGAAGATTTATCTTATGAGGACCTGGTTCAACTTGAAAATGAGAAAGAAAGGGAAACAGCTGATGTAATCACAGAGGAAGAGTCGGAACCTCAAAAAAAAATCAACACAAAAAGAATGGCAGAGGCATTCCAAAAAATGGAAGAAGTGCTTGAAATCTTTGAGAGTATGGATCAAGAGAGTGCAAGATTGCATCAGTTGCCAGGGGCATGAGAGCCGTTTTTGAGAAAACTGAATTGTTGTTAAAGTTGTCTAGAATAAACTACTCTTAATTATTGAACAATATCAACCATTTCTACATATACTCTGCTCAGTATGATAAAATGCCTAAGTACGAGATTTCATTCATTTTTGTTCTACTGTCTAGGCACCAGAGCCAGTAACAAACAGACAGACAGATGGCATTGCAAAAACCACTTTTTCGGATTCAGCGACACCTAAAACGTATATTTCCGTAAAAATCTCGAGGTCGAATTTTTTCACGAAACCAAAACTTTCTCGATACTTCGTATGAGAAAGTAAAAATTGTCCATAACAACATGAAAACCTTTCATTAGGTAGTTGCCAATATTCAAAAGCTTATTGACTACTACATAGCTGAGTCCATGCTTCTTTATCTCCTCCTTGTCCTCCTTTCTCCTAGCCCCATGGTAACAATAAAATGTCAGGCAATAATTTACTACGGAATCACACAGCATCCAAAATTTTATTCCCCACTTATGGTGCTGTTTTTTTGGTAGATACTGCAACAGTTGAGTGTGGCTTTTAGTACCTACAAGAGTCTCGTCATCACTCAGATGTTGATGAGGGGAATAGTGCAAACAGAAGACATGATTAGCATGCTCTACTAGCAGTTGAAAACGACATCATTGATCAAAATTGTAGTTGGGGGAATTTTGGAAGTATCTACGAGATGAAGAAACTTTAAAATTAACTGATACCTGTTTCGGGAGAACATCTTACCAAACCAGGGAATACAGCGTGAGTTTGTCGACCAGTATGAAAATATTGTAGGCCTCCTGGTTATACCCATTTCAAGCAATACAGCAACAAATGCCTTTATCTCAGTTACTGTTACTCTCCGCCATATTCTGGTCCTGCTATGTGGAGACTACTGCGGGTGTGCTTCCAAAAATTGTTCTGCACATCTGTTAGTCTCTTGTACCAAGAGATTCAAGAGGGAAATGGTGAAAAACAAATTAAAAAAGGCAATTGGTGGTGCTTCAGGTGGAGGAGCATGCCTGGCTCCAGTATATTCCATAAAGGAAAATGAATGAAAAGGCGGACTGTCATAACCTGATTTCACAATATCATATTGAGGAGGACGATTAATTGACCTTTCACTGCTATCATCTTCGTTCATTCTCATGTTCTCAGCACTCGTACCTTCACTTTCAATAACATTCCATCTAACAGAATGGCTGAAAAACAACGCTGTCCTCCTGACTCAGAAGACGAATTTGTAAGGCATGGCTTACCTGTCATAGATTCCTCATACTCACTTAATTCAATTGAATCGTCATCATCACTGATAGAATTAATATATTGAGCTAAAAGCTCATCATCATCGCCTGGTACAAAAACTTCCTTCGAGCTCGACGCCATTTTGCAAGTATCAAATATGAAAAAACGTGACTTTGCTAAAATAAATTTTCACAGAAAACAGTGCCAAAACTACCAGCTGGTGGCAGATTTGGAAACTATGATCCATCTGCTATGACAGGATACTATAAGGTGCTGCCATCTGACAAATGAGATGAACCATTTGAAGAAAAAAATAGTCGACTGCAGCACGACTATATTTAGTCGCTGGCACTTTTGGCATGAGCATGAAATGACTAGAAAAAGTCGTCTGGCACTCTAAGGGTTAATTATTACAATTTTTACATTCAAGTCTTAATTACAATTATTAAAATTGCCAGCATGATGAGATTGTTTCTCAGCGCATATCTTGGCCGCTGAGCGACTGCATGCGGAGATAATTTTTCCTGCAGTGGGACCTGTCTCCCAGCAGCGTGGAAGAAATCCAGTAATGCCGAGTAATCCATGTGCGAGCACAAGCTTTCTAGCATACCCAACATTTCCCTCCGGTTTCTGTTATCGTTGTTATTTTTTGTTAAATAAACAGTTATAGAAACCCAGCATCAATATTCACGCACCCACAGTATGTAGGTTAGAATGACATTTGCTGGTGCCGAAATGAATGTTTTCCCTTTCAACAAGGACTTTTCTAATTACCTTTTGCTACACTATGCTACATTGTAGTGCATGAAGTATCAGCTTTCTAAACCCCATCTTTCCATTGTGATAAGATAGAATTACATCAGCAGGCATCAAAACAAGTGTCATCCACTTTTATGACATATGATTGATTTATACAAAGTTTTTCCATACTATGCAAATATAAGACAACTGAAGATTTTTCAGGTGCTAAAATTGGAAAAAAACCTTATCTTATATTCAGGTTAATATAGTATTAAGTGATAACATAGTTCACTTAATGTTTTCATTAACAAAAATAGTGACAATCATACATAGTACAAACCAACTTTACTTTGTTGATGATGCGTATGGGCACTGTGCAGCGTGTTTTGCACCTCATACATGGAACACACAAGCTCAATTCATAACAAAATATAAAATAATTATAAGGGTTAACTGGAACTGCACTAATTGAACCTTGTTAACGCAGAGAGTTGGTGTACTTGCCTTTTAAAGTTTTGTATGTCATGATATTCTTCAGGAATGTAATCCAAATGAAAGACGAAGGCTATCTGTAGTTATATTAAAATCAGTTAAGTTCAAATGTTAAGTTTACCAATGCTAGATATCACATGATTATATTTATGTAAAATAATTTGTCATTTGTATCTTTTCAGATGAGTGGATCACCTCACTGAAGTCTGAACCAACTCCTGGATCTTCACTAATGAAACGATCCCATTCCTTGCAGAATGTTTCAAGGGTAAAATTACTTTTGTTAAATATTTTTCTAATCTTACGTTTTTATTTGATATTTGGATTATTAGGAAAGAAGTCATCTGAATAGATGTATGACTCTTTTTCTTAGTTTGTTATTTTTTAATTAATTGGATGTGTGCATGCGTGTTTTTGTGTAAGTACAGTTTCTCCAGATATAGCGACCATCATTGACTTAGTACAGGGGTTTTCAATCCTTTCCAACCTGCGGAAATTCCACGGATCCCTTGAACACGTGGTTTTGACATTCAACAACACATTGAAGGGAGTGAGAGCAGGCGCTATTTGCTTTGAAAGATTTGACAACTCCCTTAGAATGAAGAACTCCATATAACGAAAATTATCGCCGGTCCCAAAAAATTCACTAATAAAACTACCGTATCTGCCCGAATAGAAGCCGACCCCGGATTTAAGCCGATCCCCCAAAAATTTCCACAATTTTTTGGCAAAAACGTAAATTTCGTAGATTTTATGCTGAAGTGTGCCTGACATTCATGTGCATCTTAGAATACAGTATTCGAGATCGAAGAAATGTGTGGGAAATTGTTTAGTTGTTGGCATATTGAAATATTACTCCAATTAATAATTTTGCATAGTTGAATAATGTTCCACATTCAGTGACAATAATTTCATTCATCTTCATTTTCACAAAAGGTCAAATATAGTAACAACGATCTCGTCAAGAAATTTTTCATCCAAGTCTATTTCCAATGAAATTAGCATATATATTGCCTTAAGAAACTGCATTTTTATAATTGTACACGTTCCATGTAAAGTTTTACCGAAATTCAAACAGTTGAGCGTTCAAAACCGTCAACGCATTTTGCGTAACCGTCAATTTACGCAAGCGATTTCGCCAAGATATTTCTTCATCCATGTCTATTTCCAATGAAATTAGCATATACATTGCCTTGAGAAACTGCATTTTTATAATTGTAGACGTTCCATGTAAAGTTTTCCCGAAATTCAAACAGTTGAGCGTTCAAAGCCGTTAACGCATTTTGCGTAACCGTCAATTTACGCAAGCGATTTCGCCAAGATATTTCTACCTCTATCTTTAGTATTGGTGCCCCTAATTCATCCTCCTTTATTTCATCCTGCTCTTCAATGTAGAGATCCTTTGGTTTCTCATTTGTTTTGTACAGCTCCTCCATATATTCTTTCCATCTATTAAGCACCTCCTCTTCCTTGTTTAGCACTTTATCTTCTTTATTTGCAATCTCCTTTACACATGCACTTGTTCTCCACCTATCCCATGTTACCTTTTTAACTTTCTTATACATAAGGTCATACAGCCCTTTCCTCTCTAGATCCTCCATATCTGAGCATTCTTTCTCCAGCCATCTCTCCCTTGCTCTCTGGGTTTCTCTTCTTAATTCATTATTTAGCTTCCTGTATGTCCTTTTACTGTTTTCATCATTTTTATTCTTATATTTTCTTCTTTCATCCACTTTTTCAAGCATCTCCCTTGTTACCCATGGTTTCTTTATTCTCTTTCCGCTGAAAAACCCAAAAGCCTGCTCTGCTGTTTTCTTAATAGCATTCTTAATCCTATTCCAAGATTGCTCTACATCCTCCTCTTGCCCCTTTTCTCCTTTCATTGCTTGAGCTAATTTTTCACCTATTATTTCTTTCCCCACAGTTGTTATTTTCCCTAAGTCCAATTTCCTTACGATATTTGCTTTCTTAATCCTTTTTAAAACTAGTTTTACTTCTGCCAGGAGGAGTACATGATCACTATCAATGTCTGCTCCTGGTAGTCCGTATATCTTTTTCACTCCATTCCTATATCTTTCTTCCATTAGTATAAAGTCAATCTGATATCTGGCTACATCTCCTGGCAATTTCCATGTGTATATCCTTCTCTTATGGTTTTCAAACCATGTATTTGATATGAACATCTTCTTTTCCTTTCCCCTCCCCTCTTTCATTCCTTATCCCCAGTCCATATTTTCCAACTACTTGCCCCTCTCTTCCCTCTCCTACCACAGCATTCCAATCTCCCACCACTACCTTGCAGCAGTCCTTACCTTCCTCCTCCATAATATTTTCAGTCATTCCATATACTTCTTCAACTTCCTCATCTTCATGCTGACTGGTCGGCATGTACACTTGTATCAACAGTAAATCTTTTGGATACATTCCTACTCTAAGACCAATTACTCTATCATTTATGTAAACCGCTCTCTTTACACATTTTGCTATTCCCTTATTACTTTCCCCATACGTAGTAATGGGAAAGTATTGTATTCATGAAAAAAATCGATTTCGAGATTTCAACGGAAATACATGTTTTGAGGTCCATAGAACACGTTTAGACTATTTTCGGAATGATGTCTGTGTGTGTGTGTATGTTAGTGTGGGCGCTCTAACTAAAAAGTACGTGCCATATCGTTACCAAACTTCATATATAACACTTGAACATGAGCACAAAGAACTGATTAGTTTTTGGACAATAATGGATAACCGGAAATCGAGGTTTATTCGAAACCCGATTCGGTTTTTGCGATATTTCTTCGTTAAAACATCATTATTGTATATACATTTCTATACAAAGGTTATAGAGAATGTAATTTCCTACAGTTTTCATTTGAAACAATTTTCTATAGGAGTTATTGTTCAGGAGTTATTTATAAATAACTGGTTTTTCGGTTTCCGTTAAATATCTCCTTAAAAACATCATTATTGGTAATCTTCATAAGGACCAAAGTTGTAGAGTATAATATTTCTTCCAAGTTTTGTTTGAAAGTAATTTTCATAGAACCATCCATTTCGGATATATTTCGCTTTATCTTAATACCAGTATACAGCGCCAACACCATGCAGCGGTGAATTCTGTAAACATTCAAAATATACGTAATTTACGCAACAAGGACGTGTCTTCTTTTACGATACGAAATAATAATTTTGCCTCCTAATATTATTCATAATAATTTAAATATCTATACCCCAAATATGGAGAAAGTCATGTGTTGGCCACATCAGATTTTTTTAAATTATTCCTACTCCATTCCTCCCTCTTCTAGTTCCTGAGTAGTATATCACAGCATCATCACTCTTTATTTCCCTTTTCCCTTCCCATCTCACTTCACTCACTCCAATTACATCCATCCTGTTTATTCTCATTTCTCTTTTAAGATTTTCCAATTTCCCTGGTTGTAGAAGAGTTCTTATATTCCACGTGCCTATCCTTATCCTCTTTCCATCCTTCCTTCGTACTTGCTCTTGATGAAACTTCTCATGCTGCCTCCCCCAGAGATCCGATTGGGAGGCTTTTTTACCTCCGGAACATTTAACAAAAGAAGACTTCGCCATGATGCCTATACATGGGATTGATTAAAGCGGTGGTTTCCCGTTGCCTTCCGCCCATACATGTAGCAGCCCCTAACCTGGAGAACAGACGCTACCGCCCGTTGGTCCGCGGGAGCTATTTTATTTCCCTTCTACCCTACATGTCTGCAGAGCATTCTCCTATCTGCCACCTGTAGGGGTTACAGGCTCCCCCGAGGGGGATATAAATATACCTAAATATTAATTTACAATGATGGGAAATGGATTATTTTACGCACGAAAGACTGAATATTTTAATTCTGTTCATGTTTCATAGTATTACATGCTAAATCGCTCAAAATTTTCCTTTAAGCGCAAAATTTATCGGTTTAGATGTCCATTTTCCAGGCGGTAACAAAGCTAAATTTCTTAATTGTTGTCCTCTTCAAAGGGAGATATACACATAAAGATTAATGCAAGGAAAATCCACACCATGGCACGCCGTAGAGGAAGAATTGGGAAGAATAGCTAATGCCAAGATAAAGGGTACAAATGGATTCATGCCTAAATGTAGTCTATTAATACTTTGAAAGTGAGTCAAATGATTTTTAAGGAATATTAGAACATTGTTATCTTTTATCATTAACATTGAAAGATTTATCGCAACATCAATCGATACATCTACTTACATTTGTTCGGTAACCAAGATGTTGTTTATTATATACATTTTGGCTAATAGTATTGACATAATCTACATAATTTTATTGCCGCTTTAAAGGCTTCGGTGCATCTATCCATGTGAATATTAAGTAAGACGTTAATACGTACAATACAATACATAAAATAGTAAATGTTAATGTAAGCATCGCTTGCGTGATTAAGGAATGGGGAACGTTTGCCCCGAGCAATAAAAATCGTTTGCCACTCTTTCCCGAGCGAAGCCGGGCGTTTCAGCTAGTTAATCATATTTGCTTGTAACAATGTTTTGTTGTTCAAATTTTGTTTAACTAATTTTAACAAAAATGTAAAGAATTGTAAATTTTCATATAACAATTTATTAATTTAAGGCTTTTATATTAATAAGTAAGAAGAGATTAGATACCTTCAACACTTTTGTAATAATCAATATTCCAGAATGATAAATAATACGTTGTTATGTACTGCTATTGTTGTTCAAATTTTGTTTATTTAATTAATTATAATGAAAACGTAAATAAAATTAGGTACTTCCCCCCTCCCTCCCCTCTCTCTCTCTCTCCCCCATATAAATGCATTGAACTCCCAATTTCGGCGACAGTGGGAGTTGTCATGATAGCTTATAATGGGTATTGTAATAAAACTGATAAAATCACGTATTTTATTGATTCTAACCACATTTCTACACGAATTCGACCAGAATTCGGAATGTGTCTTCAATAAAAATAAACTTTGTTCTTTCCTGCAAAAAAGGATCCAAGTCTCAAGTTTGTACCATGATTTTAAGTAATTTTAAAGTGCAAATTAAAAGTAGTTTACACTCATCCCTGTATTTCAGTTGCAGGACATGGCAAAATACCTGACATTCGATAATTAAATCGTTCGCCATTTCGAATCAAATTGACAGACAGTAACAAAACCTTGACCATTCAGTAAGTTAGGACGTAAGGAAGAATCATACCAAATTTGGTTATTGTGGCTTTTATTGTTTAGGAGGAGTTCCTTTAACAAACACACAAACACACGCTTCAAAATATATTATAGATGAGTACAAACACAAACATCCATGCCCTTGGCAGGATTTGAACCCGTGACCTCAGTGATGGTAGGCCCTTCCACCACCGGGGCTGGCCTGTAAGTTAATAAAGCCATGAAATAAAAACCATTTTTAAAACTGTCCTTGGAGATCCAAAGCCCTCATAAGAAAAGTTGATGGGAAATGGTAATAGCTTGGGTGAATTTCGGCAATGCTGCGCATCGTATGTGCTGGAAAATCCTCGCTTAAGGCTCTCTCCCACCCTCACTCGCTTTCAATATTATAAAAATCATTATAAAATATTCTTATTATTTCAGGTTTATGAAATCAACTGATTCGTAGTACAGAGAACAAGACGAGGACAACAGTGTGCGTACCATGTCTTAAAGTATAATACTTGCGGAGATACGACGGTATCATAAATATCAGAAACGAATCAAGATAGAGTTTTGAAATATTCCATACATAATAATGAGAGTATGATACACAGTATACTAAAATTTAACTGCAATTAGAAGAACTGTTTTGAAATTATGAACTGGCAAAGTGACGCCTTCCTCCTCAGATCTCTAAAAATTGGGTCATTTTTCATTCTCACCCTGAAAACAAAAAAATTAAAACTATCATCATTCAATGCAGAATTAAACAGCCTACAAACTGATATGACTTATTAGAATCCTTGAAGCCGTTTTTGAGATATTTAGTCTCAAACTCGAGTCTAAATACTTTTGGTGCCGATAGTAGTAGGCCTTAGTAGCTGACTAAGAAAACTATGAATACTGCTGTTAGTGTTGAAGTAAATTATAACCCAGGGCCGGCAGGCCAAAGGGGGGATGCGGTGGATGCGAGGCATCCGGGCCCCCAAATAATGGGCCCCCAGAAGTTCTCAATTATTCAAGTATCAAGTGTAAATTTTGCAAAAACTTTTACTAAAAATTACTTGAAAACTGATTTCCAATAAAGAAACACCCCTGAAAAGTTATAATATTAAACTAAGCTACATAAATCGTTCGTTATACTATAAATATTAATATCGTGGGGTCCCCCATTGATATTTGCACCCAGTCCTACTTCAGTGCTTGGCCGACTCTGTTATAACCAACAATAATACGCTAATATGAGTGTACGATGAATCTGAAAAAACCTCCATACAAAGAACCTCCTTACAACAAAGTGCCAAAAATTGGGTCCCGTCAATTTCATTATAAAGAGGTTTTACTTTATAATGTTTTAAAGTGAGTTTTGAAAATGTGAACTAACTACTTGGTAGTTGGCAAATTGACTTTTTAAATATATGAAATAATCAAGCTTTTGTTTATCCAAACTGTCCTTGGATCCATTTATTTTGGATTATTGGAACATGATTGCATGCTAATTTGTAGAACTGTGCTTTGATGTTTTTGTGAAGTTACTGAGAAATATGATGAACTGTATTTTTATATTATAAATCTATATCTTGTTTAGCTGGTGGATGACCAGGAATATCCTAAATTCAACCGTAGCATCAAACCTGTCAATATGACTACTGAAGTCATTGCCAATAGACGGCGAACTTTTGATGGGGTTTATGGAAATTTGGTAAGTAATACTTTTTTTTAAAGATTTTACGGGCAGTTTCAGTAAATTTCATTAATTTAAAATTAATTAAAAGATAAGGTGAAAATTGAAGCTGCTACACTGTAAAAATAAGGAGAAAAACCACTTACAAGGGGACCTTACGACATGTTCGTCGCCGATTCGGTTGAAACTTGGTGAGCACATAGCACACACCTATTTATGGAAAACGCCAAAGCAAGAAGACGCACCTCTCAAGCATTCGCGAGATATTTGCAATTAAATTTAGCGAAATTACTATGGGTCCATTGTATACCCTAATATGAGTCTCCACGGATAGATGAGGCGGTGGCCGAGTTGGTTAGCCGTCGGGTTCGCGATTTTTTGGGCGCGAGTTCGATACTAACTCTAAAATTTTTTTTTCAATTTTCATTATTTGATTTGTTTCTATTGTCTAGTCATTTTTGGGATATATTATTTGCTGAAAGTTTACTGTATTTATAATTACATTTTCACTAATTAAAAAATATTTTTCGCAATAACGTTGAAAAAGAATTGGATTAGAATTATCAGCAAAAATTAAAGGGGAATAAGGGCCGTTTATCACACATGTTCAACTCTTTTCTTTTACAGAGAGCTAATGCTTCATTGCAAATTATTATTGTACACATTTATTAATCGATTTTATTATATGACGTACAATGTTTCGGGTGGTAGTTATCGTAGAAACAAGAAAAGCAGAGATCTAGATTACACCAGAGGCGTATCCAGGGGGGTGCGTATGGTGCTACAGCACTCCCCCTGGATATCAAAAGCAATCAATTTTTCTACTTTAAATACAAAGACTTCAATAGATATACAGAAGAGATCAAGACGACGGCATTGGCTCTAATGTAATAACCGCTTTAGTCGATTCGAATTGTTCTGCCGAGCGTTCAACCGCGCTGATTCATGTAAATCTACTTTTACTTTTGTATTCCCAATTTCTGCTATGTGAACGACGAATGTCAATGTCACTGTGGCCTAGGGTTACCGTTATAATTACTTTCGCTCCTCAAATTTCCCCAGTTCGTGTTAATTATATATGAATTCAAAATAATTCTCTTTTTTCATTAGCGGAAAGGCTCGAAATTACAAAATTTTACTAATAATTTTTCTGCCCCTCTCGGGATCGCACAAAGTATTCCAACAAATTAAAACAAACTCCTAACAGCGCCCCCCTTCGCAAAATCCAAGATACGCCCCTGATGCACACGTTATTAAACCAACTGATTGACAGGCACAGTTATTTTTAAAAGATTTTGCTGGAAAACACACATCATTCACATTCACAAAAATCCTCCATTCGCTTGTCAGTTTCGAGGCATACGACGCATACCTAATCATATCGCGAAATACTGGCGCACTTAATTGTTGATGAAGCAACGAATATAATTTGGTTGCATCCTCACGTGATGATATTTCGCGGTTTTGTTCTATTAAAAATGAGCAATTCTGCATCCGCTTAATGAAGTTTTTAACCTGCCTATAAAAGTACACATCACAAGGTTGGCAGAGTGGAGTGCATTTTGACGGAATAAATTTGACAGTGCATGTTGATTCATCCTTATCGTCAACAAAGATTTCGTCATACACTTTGGGGTTAGTCTGACCTCCGCAAGAATCAATTAGCAGAAGAAACTGTTCATTTTTACATAAGGTAGAAGAGCGTTCTGCAAGAATAATTTGTACAGCTTTGCTGTTAGTTTGCCTGATATCGAACATGATGTAATTATATTTCCAAAACTCACTCGTAAAGTTATTTGTGAATGTGGATGATGTGTGTTTCCTAGCAAAATCTTTTAAAAATAACTGTGCCTGTCAATCAATTGGTTTAATAACGTGTGCATGGTGTAATCTAGATCTCTGCTTTTCTTGTTTCTACGATAACTACCACCCGAAACATTGTACGTCATATAATAAAATCGATTAATAAATGTGTACAATAATAATTTGCAATGAAGCATTAGCTCTCTGTAAAAGAAAAGAGTTGAACATGTGTGATAAACGGCCCTTATTCCCCTTTAATTTTTGCTGATAATTCTAATCCAATTCTTTTTCAACGTTATTGCGAAAAATATTTTTTAATTAGTGAAAATGTAATTATAAATACAGTAAACTTTCAGCAAATAATATATCCCAAAAATGACTAGACAATAGAAACAAATCAAATAATAAAAATTGAAAAAAAAATTTTAGAGTTAGTATCGAACTCGCGCCCAAAAAATCGCGAACCCGACGGCTAACCAACTCGGCCACCGCCTCATCTATCCGTGGAGACTCATATTAGGGTATACAATGGACCCATAGTAATTTCGCTAAATTTAATTGCAAATATCTCGCGAATGCTTGAGAGGTGCGTCTTCTTGCTTTGGCGTTTTCTATAAATACGTGTGTGCTACGTGCTCACCAAGTTTCAACCGAATCGGCGACGAACATGTCGTAAGGTCCCCTTGTTAGTAAAAATTGCACTTTATTTATGAAAAACGACTGGTTTAGACTAAGGGCTAGTCATCATCAAGTATGGAAGCTAGAAGCAACACAAATTTAAACGGAAGCGGAGAGAAGTGGGGGAGGGAAATGTACAGAAGGGGCCAATGAATGGAGGAAAGGTCTAGGTATTGGGGGAGGGGTTGTGATTAGGAAGAAACAAAGTTAGCAAACGGGAGTGAGTGGGGGAAATTAGTTTGTTAACAAGGTGAAGTGTACTGTCATTGTAGTGTAAAAGTATTTCTAATTGCTCAAAAAGGTTTAATTTTGGGCCTTTGATTTCAAACTGAATGAACTCTGGGTTAAAGTTGGAGGAATGGTTATTTTCAAGTTGGTTGGCAAAGTGGTATTTAAAGGAGCCTTGTAAGAAAGATATTTTATGTTCAGTAGCTCTAATGTGGAAATTTCTGTTTGTCTCATGTAGATGGTGTTGTCTCATGTAGATGGTGTTACAGTCATTGCAAGTAAGTTTGTAAGCACTACTCCTAAGTAATATATCACACTTGTCTTTGTTATTAATTAAAATTTTCCCTAAATTAGTGTGGGTGTAGAAGGCTGGATGTAATTTATCTATGGGAATGAAATTCACGATTAACTGGGAAATATGGTAGATATAGGGTAATTTGAACCAATGGGATTTGTTGTCAAAAGGCAAAGTGCTGTAAGTATGTTCTAGTGTTACTTTTCTCTGTTTTCTATATAGAAGTGTCTATTAGAGTGTGTGAATAACCATTGGTGCTGGCTATTTGTTTGATGACATTTAGTTCTTTAATGAATTTTGCCTCTGAGAGAGGGATGTTGGTTAACCGGTGCATTAAATCGTGATAAGTGGTGTGTATATATGCGGAATGGGGTGGAAAGAAGGTGAGTGAATAATGTGATCAGTATAAGTGGGTTTCCTGAAAATGGCAAATTACACGAGAAATGAAGGTGGATTTGGTGAAAGTGATATGATAGGAAATACAATTATCATTATATTTTAATGCAATATGCTTGGAAACGGACTGTTTACAAACAAATTTGATTAATTGTTAAGGAAAGCCAAGTGAAAAAGTATTCTTTACAGATGATTTTCAGTTTTTCGTAGGCTAAAATGTTTTTGTATATCTCACGTCTGAGAATTGGCAGTGAAAATAGTTTAACTAAATCCATAGAAATTCAACAGGCACTTATGCTAGTTTATCCTAAGATTCTTATGTGACAGGCATAAGTTTCTCCTGTTTCCTCATTTCCCAATATTTAATATGACTATGCATCAACACTATAATTACATTTTAAATACTATACAGGTAGTCCTTGGTTACTGTACACAAATTTTCTTCTGTAATTCTGCCCTTCCTTACTTCTCCTTGTCCGTAGCTCTCTGAAATGTCGACTTTGATGTCTTGTAAGGAAGATACCCTTGAAAAGCCAATATATAGTTGTCCATGATTGAACTCTGGATCTGATAAATGTAAACCAGCTGCATGGGCCTGTTTGCATTAATAAAAGTAAAAATGTAGAATACAGTAAAACCCATTATTTCGATCCCGGATAATTCAAAGTACAGCGTAATTCGAAGCTAAGATCAATCCCCAGCCAATAGATATCTGCATATCTGCAATTTATCTGACCCGACCCACGGATATCCACATGAAAAGTTGCGGTTCAGGTCGGATTATGCCTAACTTTATGTGGATGTGGGTCGGATTAGGATATATAGCTTGCGGGTGTAGATCAGGTGTGGATACGAAAATCAGTAGCCGTGCTAAACTCAAAATTCAGTGTCTTGAGTATGAGAAACAATAATAACGTTGGTTGCACCCTTCTCCTACCCCATCCAAACCGATAGCCCTAAAGGATTTGAGTGTCTTTTGACCCTCCCCCTTACCTTTGGAGGGACGTGACTTTCTTTGGGAGCTATTGGTGGGATTTTCCGAAACATTCTATGCATTAAGAGAGGTTCATTGATATGTTCTGCTGAGAGTCATTTTCTTTTGAATTTTTGGATTTTGGTTTGTAGATGTTGCTCCAGATAATTTTTGTCTGCGGATATTACTTATGTTTGCAGGTTGGGTTGGGTCGGACAATTTATTCGTGCAGGTCAGATCGGGTAATTTAGAAATTTTTGTGGGTATGGTTCGGATATGGATATGAAACCTGCGGGTATGGGTCCAGTGCAGATGCAGAAATCTGTATCCATGCAGATCTCTACCAGCGTACACCATAGGATTTTGCATACTTTTTGGTATGGATGATTCGAAATATGCCTACAATGAAATTCAAAGTTAAGATCTGGTCCGATGACTCACGAACAGTTCGTTTAATTCGAAACCTCAATCCTGTGTAAGTGGAAGGTTCGCGGGTGCCATCACATATTTTTGTTCCCCATTTCTCACACAATGAAATACATACAGCGCCCCAAACAGGTGAGTCCTTTTTCCTTATATAATAGTGGGGTGACCAAAAGTCCCATTTTCACCAGGACCGTCTCCTTTCTTAGCCATTTCCTGACCGTCCTGTCATTTTGATCGATAAAACCATTTTGAAGCCCATCGCAATTAAAATTCATATTATCTGATAGTATAGCTGATATTGCCATTAGAAATGTAGGATTCTCAGAAATATGAAGTTTATCGAATGAACGACAAATGTTAATTACAGTCGCAATTGTCAAGTTAGGAAATCTCAGTATCATTGATAAATTTGAGGTGGCAAACCTCATCTCCATTTTCAATATCCTGCCCAGGTTTTCCTGTAACTTATTCCCTTCTGAATTTTCTCTTACAACTCTAGTTGGATTCCCATTTGATTGTGAGTTTTGTCCTAGTCTGACATGCTCCAGACTAAGGAAAATTTGTATTTGCATTTTTCGCTATTGATCGTGATAATGACAGATCATTACAAAAATCATGTGAAAATCTTGTCCCGTTTTTTCTTACAAATGATGGGAAATGTCCTGTTTTCACCTTACTGGAATATTATCATCCTATTTAACCCATCAAGCCGGTCGAGATTTTTGTGCATGCAGGCCCTATTCGCAGTAGTAAATTTTGTGAAAATCGCTCAGCATGCTTCTTGTTAAATGATATTTTATATCTTCATTGATTACATATTAAATTCCATAAAAATTTGGCAGTTTATTGAATAATGTTAAGTGAATATAAAAAAGATTTTACTTACGATACATTCAGTGTTTTATCCAACGTACACTCTTCTAAGTACACTGGATTTCTAAAAATGTACTTTAGTGTGGTAGATTTCAAAAAACACTCCTCTAAACACAAGCCGACATCACACTCAAGGCACAAAGAAATCGTGTCTTTTCTTTCCCCTTTAGCAGAACACACTGGGCATCTTCTTTGCGGTCTAGCCTTTTTCCCTGTCGGCGTCAATTTTTCAATGAAGTGTCTCTCGACTAAACGGTGCGGTGATGGATTTATGGGGGGTCATCTGGCACTTGGTGACTCGGAAATATTCCCGTATTTCTCCAATACTTGTATGAGAAGAAGACGAAAGCTCAGATGGTTCATCTTTTTTTGAGAAGTATTGAATGTTACCAATGCATTATGCACCGAAACATTTAACAATCTTCTAAATAATTTGATGTACCATTCGTTATTTTTTTTACGTTCAAGTAGGTAGGGCTGTAATTTTTGATCTTTTAGATCCACTCCTCCCATTGCAGTATTATATTCTAAAATGCAGACAGATTTTGATTTTCCGTCTTTTTCCCAAAAATTGTTACTGTGAAAGGTAATTGGCGTTTTAGTATATGCAAGGGAAGAAAATTTAACACTTCAGAGCAAATGACGTACTGGGGTGTCTTTGTTCATTCTTAACCAAAATCCACGAAAATCCAAATTTGATAAATTCTTCTTAGTATTTTCTTATATTATGATTTGAAGATGTGTTTTCTTGACTTGCACATGGAGTTGTCTCATCAGATATTTTAGGGAAAATAATATTATTAGAGTAAATCTACCAAACGATTGAAGAATAGGAACAAATGAAAGTACACGAAAGGTGCTGTAGTTGTGTAGCTCTACAAATATCTATAAATGCCAGAGCGTAACATTGTTACATTGCATTAGATTGACCTGCCAGTTTATCATCGGTCCTGAATACAGTTACATAAAATCAGTTAGCCTGCACCAGGCTGGGTAAACATACATCACTCTTTTAAAATAGAAACAGCGATTGGCGGCCCCCGTCAAATCGTTCGTGCCTCCCAGTTTGCACACCTCTGATACAGAGGGAAAAGGTGAGGGGTTCATAAACGTAAAAATTTACATTACCGTTCAGTTTTTATTTTCATAGAGAGCCATCCAAACTGCCAACAACATGGAAATTTTGGAAAGATAAATGTTTCAGAAAAATTACTTGTTTGGTAAATTCCTTTTCAGAAAAATGGACTTTTCTGGAAATTGGTTTTGGGAAAATGGTCATTCCGGAAAGTGATTTTCAGAAAAGTGTAGTCAAACCTTTCAAGAATACTGAAAGAGTATGTTTCATTTAAATTTATTTGCTTTGTTTCTAAGTGTCACTTCATTTAATATGAATAATACTGATATTTTGTTTAACAAGTTCATGGACATGAAGGGGGTTTTCATACCCATGGCCAGGGGCATAGTTGCCAATTTAGTGATTTTTGTCGCTAGATTTAACGACTTTTTACTTCCTTAAGCGACTTTTTTTTGTGTTTAGCGACATGTCACGTTGCAATTTTCTACTAATCTAGCAACAAATTTAAATATTGCCTAATGTAAGCAGAAATACATACAACATAAACCAAATAAATTAACTTTATGATAGTTTTATTAACATCTCTATAAGTTTTAATGAACCTTAAAATATTTCTACAGTTACTTCCCCAGTTATAATATTTGAAAGACATTTTAAACTAATATTGAAAAATCTCTTTATAATTTATTTTAGTTCATTCAATATTCTCTAGAAGCTGTTTTGTGCTTTTTCCTGGTTGAAAACCATATTGTGCTGGATGTAGAATTGCATTCTTTTGCAAGTATTCCATTAAGTGATTGTGTATGTATTTTCCATTAATTTGTCTATACTAGGCAGTATTGAGATTGGTCGATAGTTGTCCATCATGTTGTAGCTGCTGCCTTTATGGATTCGTCTGATGATGGCAGTCTTCAAATCTATAGGAATTACACTCTTATCCAAGCTGAGATTTATCAATTCTTTTAGTACTGATGTTATGATCTTATTTTGCCTGAGGTCTTTCAATCTAATTCTATCAATGCCAGGAGATGTATTTATGTTCAGGCGTAACAGTAGTTTGTTAATGTCAGTTTCTGTAGCAGGGAGAATGTAAATATTGCAGATCTTGGTATTTCTATTACAGTTTGTTATTGTCCCTAAATATTCTAATTTTTATGGTTAGGGAATTCTTAATTTTGAAATGTGCTTCATATCAAAATTACAAGACGGGGATACTGAGGTTAACTGTGACAGAAATACAAGGGAGAGTCAGAAATTATCCGCAATATATTTTTAAAATTTTTGTTTTGTTGGCTGCGCTACTAATTGCATGCACAACTCTAAGTGTGAACTCTCTTAGTCATTTTGGTGTGGTTTTGACCTTGAATGGTCAGTTACCATGTTGTTGTAGTGGTGTTAACATGGCCGCTCCACTTTCCTTATGCACCAAAGAAGAGCAGCGTGCAGTGATTCGATTTTTGTGGACTGAAGGTGTACCAGGGGCAGAAATCCATCAAAGACTTTCAGTACAGTATGGGAATAGTGCTATGTGCAGCGGAGTGTGTAAGATTGGATTAACATGTTCAAAAACGGTCGCACAGTGTCACTGATGAATAACGTCCGCTACTGATGAGAACATTGAACGACCCACGCCATGATTCTGAATAACAGACGGGTGACTATTGATGAAGTGGCATATCACCGTATCCTTGAGAGCTTCATCGAGTTGAGAAAAAGGAGTGACATTTCCAACATCAACTTGCTGTATCCATAACTGAAGTTTGGCTATAAATGCTTGAATATTGAGTAATGATGGTGGTGTTTTTCCTTGAAGCTTCAGATATGCCAAGCTACAGCTCAGTGGCGGAACAAGTAAAAAACGGGCCCTGGGGCAAGAAAGTTTGCCAGGCCCCCTTAAGTGACCAACCATACTGATTTTGATGACTTTATACTGTTTAACTTAACTAACCGGACCCCTCCAAGGGTCTGGGCCCCGGGCCACTGATCTGGCTGCCCCAGCCTAGTTCCGCCAGTGCTACAGCTTAAACTTTAAGCTGTAGCATCTGACGCGACAAGCTATTATCTCGGTGCCTACCTTGGTCACTGACCGATTGTGTGCGGAGATCGTTTTTCCTGCTGCCAGACCTGGCTCCCAGGAGCGCAGAAACGAGTCAGTGACGTCGAGTCATCCACTCACGAGCTTCCGAGCGTACCCTGGATTTCTCTCTTCTATTATCTCGTTATACTTGTTACTCGTTGTTGTTAAATCGTTATAAAAATCCAGCATCATTATTCACACCCCCATAAAGTAACAAAATTATCGTTGTAGCAATCTTTATGCATACCAACATAAATAGGTTCAGATAATTATTCAGGAAACTGCATGTGAGAAGCATTTATAACAATTGACCAAAGCAATTGAACCTTCTTTCATCTATTCAATACTCTTGTATACTGGAATCTTACATTTTTACTTTCTCATATACGAAGTATATTGAGAAAGCATTGTAATCACGAAATAATTTGATCTCGAGATTTTGATGGAAATATATATTTTAGGTGTGCCTGATTCCGAAAAAGTGATGTTCGCATTGTCGTCTGTCTGTCTGTGGGTTTGTCTCCGTCCGTCTGTCTGTTCGTGGCTCTAGAGCTTAAACGGTAGAGCGAAAATGAATTAAATCTCGAACTTAGGCATTTTATCATACAGAATAGAAACTATGAAGAAATGGTTGACATTGCACAATAATTAGGGGCAGTTTATTCTAGGCAACTCTTTTGTAAGTAAAATGATTATATTCTATCTTTTTAATGTTTATTAACGCAATAGGCCCACGCATCTTGTGTACATTTACCAGAGCCAGTGTTCAATCATGGAGTATATTGCCTTTTCATGGGTTTCTCTCATAATAGTAAACATTTCAGAAAGGCATAATTACACAAGAAATGAAGTTTGGCAAAAGTGATATGATAGGAAATAAAATTATCGTTATATTTTAAATCAATACACTTGGAAACAGATTGTTTACAAGCAAATTTGATTAATTGTTAAGAAAAGCTAAGTGAAAGAGTATTCTTCATAGGTGATTTTCATTTTGTCGTAGACTAAAATGTTTATGTTTAGCCCACATATGCCCTAGGATCGGCAGTGAAAGTAGATTCACTAAGTCCGTTGAAATTCAATGAGCACTTACACTAATTTAGTGTAATAGGAAATGACATTTTTCTTCTTTTTTAGACGCGTTTCGCTTACAGCGTGAGCGCCTATTATCATCGGTCAGTCCGTCCGTCTGCATGTTCGTTCTCGGCTTCTACCAAACGGATTTTCATGAAATTTGATATTAAGGACTTTCAATCAAATATAATGAGAAAATCGCTAAAATGAATCACATTCGCCAACCAGGGGTATCACTTTACTGGGGACAAAAAATTAAATTTTCATCATATCTCGTAAAGTATTGCTCATATCAAAATATTTTTCAAATAAAAGTTGTAGAAATGGTATAGTAGAGTATTTCCTTTCCTATACATTTTTATCGTAGAAGTAGCCGTTATCGAGAAAATCAAACAAAGTCTTATATCGAGTTGAACTTAGAAAATTTCTTGCATGGTTACTTCATTGTTGCTAACATAAACAATCTCACAAACAAACGTTTAATTTACTTACGTGTGCATGCACTATTATTAAATAGGAAGAAAATGGATTATTTATGATGAAGAAAAGAACTTTAAAACAATATTTCCCTTACGTACAGGTATATAATTGCTTTCTAATACTCCATTGCATGAAACGCGCCCATTTGTGATACGTTGTACACTTTCCTAACTTGTTATTCTCATCCATGGATGTCATCAGTGGTGTTAATTCCTCCTCCTTCAATTCATTTCTCTTCCCTGCACTGCTTAGTCTTCCCCCTCCGAAACCCATTCTGCCCACCTGTGCCATCTCCTCCTCCACTCTCACCTGTTGATGATGTCAGCCACACAGTTTCTATAATGTCTTCTCTCGGGAGAGGAGATTGTGTCTGTCTCATGCTTTTTTGAAACTCATTAGTCTGTCATGAAAGATAGTTATTTTTGTTAAGTGCCTGCAAAGATTTTTATTGGTTTTTTGAATGATTCCTGTGTGCGCTTGTGAATGCTGTTAATATGGTTATAGTATCTAAATTGCGCATAGTTCCTCAAGCCACTCTCCTCTTCATCCCATTCAGAAGGGTAATTTAAAAAAAAATCTTTCGTCTTTAATTCTTTATTGGGACAAAGTGAAATTTTATTTCATTCTAGTTTTGTTGAGGTTAACATTTATGATTTATAAGGTTGCATTTATGCATGCTGAAAACGCTGTTTAAATTTTAAAAAAATTAGGCTATAGCTAAAGAAAGTTTAATTTTCAGAAAATGTTCAACTCAGGAATCTTTATTTGTTTAACCTTTAAATGCCAAAAGAGACACCGGTGTCCCAGCAAATTTCTGGGTAAGCCTGCCGAAAGGGACACCGGTGTCCCACTTAGCTCCGAGGCTGATCACAGATGTCATTTTTGTGATAGAATCAAAATTTTTGGAGGAGAAGAAAGACGAGGCATCCTTTCCATCTGCCCTCCCAAGGCCAAAGGTCTTGCGTATTGGGGGAGGGAAGAGTAAACAAACAATCGAGAGTGCCTCACTCAAAGTGTACGTCTCCGCTGAGGTGAGACCCTCTTTCGCAACCCAAAGAGATGCAATAAACTGAACCCCAAAGGTCCCTTCCCTTTGTTACTACGTTGCAACCCAAAGAGATGCAATAAACTGAACCGCAGGACTAAGCCCTACTCCAAAGGTTCCTTCCCTTTGTTATTTTCTTCTTCCTTTTCCACATATATGCATATATGTTTTACTATGTTTACGTTCATTCATTTTCAGATCACAAAGTAGAGCGGGTGTAGACTTGTGCCTTCAAAATATCTGTAGCTGTTCGTCCATTTATTTTTTATTGATCCCTTTATTTTTATATAACTAGTTGAGATAGGATGGCTAACAGCTACACCATTCGTCACTGCACTTGGAAATGGACAAAGAAATTATTTTTTCATTTAGTCGATCTAACTATCCTAAATAGTTAGATTCTCCTTCCCTCGTGTGGTGGCGCATTTTCACATCAGCAATTCCGACTTTCGCTTGTGCGGCAAATGGTTGAAGAGGGCGCTAGGGCTCTTCCTTCCCAGACTCTCTCAAGGGAGTGACCTAGTGCTAGTGGAATGCAAATAAAGCGCTTATAGACCAAGGACAATAAGCATTGGCCCATTTCGGGGACCCTTATCCGCTGCCATGTGTGTTCCTCAAAGAGCAAATACTCAAGGACGAAATATAGGTACAAGGTGTGTGAAGTGAGACTATGTGTTGAGCCCTGCTTCGAGGAATACCACACTAGCTCGACTCTATAGGGAAGTGTAAATACCGGGGTTGTGTCAGCTGCAGACTAAGCAGGAACCACATTGCCAAAAAGTGACTAAATGCAGTATTTTTGCACTTTATTTTGATTTATATCAACAATAAGTTATTTCGGCATCATAATTTAGTCAATTAGGGTTATTTCGCCCTGTTTATTTCTACAAATAGGCAGAATGATATAATTCTCTGATAGTTTGACCACAAAATGCTTTTTATTTGAACATTTTATCTCCAATAGTTCACGAGATATGTGATTTATGCAAAAGACGTACACAAAATATTTAAATGTCCAAAATTAAATCCGGCAGCGGGACCCTGCCAGAGGGTATTTAAATCCGGCAGATAAACATTAACTTCAGTTTAGTTATTTTCATTCCATTTTGTGTATACATTTCTTTCTTATGCATTTATATGTTTGTTTAATATTTGAATAATGATTATTATTTTTAGCTTTTAATTCTTTTTCCACCCTCAAGATAACCGTATGCTATATTTGTTTTTGAATATAAGTTATTTCAATACATGATTTACTATTTTTGTATTTTACTTTGAAGAAGCATCCTTATTTATAAATTAAATAGAAAAAGAAACTTTGTTGGGAATAATTCTATGATAAATATCTTCTTAACAGAAAATAATGGTTGGCTTGAAGTGATGTATATTTTAGGACATTCTTTTCACTTACATGTTTGTTATATAAGAAATTACAAAAAACTTTCTAAACCATAGGTATTGTGTGTGTGTGTATATATCTATATATATATATAGAAGTGAATTTCATATAGAAGTTATTGAAATAAAGAGAGATGTATCTGGTAAACTCTTTTGTGCCTACTTTATTAAAACTTCTTTTATTACTCTAGGGTCGTGGCTTAACAGGACTCCGCAATTTAGGCAACTCCTGTTATATGAACTCTATTCTTCAGTGTATCAGTCATACAACTACTCTAGTGGAGTACTTCTGTGATGGAAGATATAGGTAATTTTTTAAGTTTTTTATTCTCTTGTTTCATTTTTTGTTTGCCTTGTCAGAAATATGAGGTGCTATCGGAAAGTTCCTTAACTTCCCTTGACATGGCAACATTGATATTAGCAAGGAGTTTTGCCTGTAGGTTACAATAGTGTATATTGTGCTGAGTCACCAGCCAAAAGATGTCTTCCTATCTTGCTTGTGTCTCAAGTTATGTGACTGAGAGTAATTTGAGATTATTGCCAATTTGGGGTGGCCGAGTCTACTTATTAGAAGCAACATCAGGTAATTATGTGTTGGAATCTCCTGTCTCAACTTCAGAATGACCCAAACTTCCCTTCCAATATAGTCAAATTTGGGTTTATAGGTAGGATCTGGAAACAAAGTCTTCTCAGTGGAATAGCCCAAAAGGCCCACACCTGAAGGTAAAACAGGTTTGTCCGAATGTGAAGAGTATGTTGATCGTTCTTTTTTTTCATTGATTGTTCATCAAGAAATTGTTACACAGGGACAAACTGTTAACACTTTCATGTTCCAATGACGCATGTTGCGTCGTCCACTTAAATGTTGAGAGGAAAACAAAAAATTTTCCAGAAGGGGAATTTTGCATCCTGCATCCTGTGGCCATTCCATATATCACTTTGACCATTGCAAACATCATGTGGACATTACAATGTTTCATTTAATGACTGAGTGAATGCTATGCTGAGTTCACTTTGGTAGGTGTTTTCGTTTATGATCCTGGAATGTGAAAGTGTTAATATGTATTTCTACATTGGAGTGTCTGTGGGATGATGTGTGGCAAAAACATCCTGAAAAGTGAAATGATGGTGATTGATTGCTGCACTATAATGCTCTCGTGCATGCCACCTTGCTTGCGCAACAATTCTTGGCCAAGAACAACATGGTTGTGATCTTCACCCTCTGTACTATACAGGTCTTGCTTCTGTGATTTTTCTGTTCCAAAAACGAAAATTTCACTCGGTGAGATGAGCTTTCATGATGTTTTGGAAAATTGTGCAGGATGCACTGAAAGTGGTTGTGAAACAAGGGTTCCAGAAGGGCTTCCAACAGTGGCAGAATCACTAGACTCGCTGTATTATGTCTCAAAGAGACTACTTTGAGGGTGACAGCATGGAACAGTTTGTAATGGACTTGATTTTTTTCTTTTTAATCCAGTTCAGGAACTTTCTGATAGCACCTCTTGTACTCTGAAAAAGTGACCGACAATGTTGCCAAAGAAGCATTGCTCTTTAGTTGGACAGTTGTTTATTAGGGTGTATTGTGTTATAAAGCAATAAATTATTTAATGAGGCACAAGTTTGTTCTGCTAATGCTTCTCTTAAAATAAATATGAACAGCAGAAAATATAATCATGTTAATTTACTTGCATTCATCACAGAAAAATATTAATAAAATAATCCCTGTTACTCAAAAGGGATATGTTGCAGAAAATCACTACAAAAGTAATAAAATAATAGGATCCAAAGTGTTAAATAGTGAAGTCATTGATGATTTGTTTGTTAAAATTGAATGTATTACTTTTTCGCATGTTAAATATTAGTGGAGGATGTAGGAAGTATTGAATATTTGCTTGTTTTGCTCAGCAACTCTTCTTTCTTCATTTTCCATAGGGAAGATGTCAACCGAAGCACAAAAATGCGAGGAGAGGTTGCAGAGGAGGTGGCTGCATTAGTGCGAGCCCTTTGGAGGGGAGAGTACCGATCTATAGCCTGTAGAGATTTAAAGGTTTTTTATTTACCTTTCTTCATTGTTATCACATCTGTTTTTTTTGTTATGAAGTTTTCCTTATATCTGGTATGATGTAGTTGAAGTTTTCAACATGCTCCTAGATGACCTAAATGAGGATGTCGTTGAACTAGCGAACTACATAGAAGTTACCTATTTGCTCGGTCGCCCCGCCCATGGTCGTAGACCAGCAGTTCCACCAAGATTTGAACCTGCTATTTGGAATGTTTATGAATTAGTTCTTAACCGAACGCAGAGAACCAACAATATAGTAGAAGGGTAGAACTCAAGATTTCAAAAACTAGTTTCCACCCACCATGCCACGATTTGGAAGTTTTAGATAATATAAAAAAAGACCAGGCTCACAACGAAACACTGATAACATTGAGTGCTGCTGGACAAAGAATTAGAAGACCGATAAAGAAGAAATATATTATGCAACAAGACCAAGTAGAGAGAGTTGTAAGCAAGTATGAAGAACATAAAGCCAACAACACTATCCCTCTATAGACCTACTTTCGCTCAGTCACAAGCTCAAGTTATATTCAGTAACAACAGAAGAAGACCAAGATTAATAACCGCAAAAACAAATCATTACATACTAAATTAATCTGTTAAATAAATTATATGTTATATAATAATACAATAAATAAATACCAATAATAAGGTAATATGTTTAAATTAAGGCATCAAAAATTGGACGTTGGACATAAATTTATACTGGTCAAAAATCACATTGGACATGAAAGAATTGGACATAAATACTGTGGACAATTGATTCATTTGGACCCAAAATTTCAGTGGACACTTCTTATTATTGGACATTATAAAAATGGACATTTTGTCTGCGGACATATTCAACGTCAACACTGGAAGAGTACATATATGGAATAGGCAAAGAAATTTTGTGATGAAAAAGGAATACCTGATGTGCTCTCGAAAATAAGAAAAAGGAAAAGGAAATTTCATGACATGATGGAAACTGAAGCACCCTCAATACCTGAAACAACAGAACATTTTAAGTTGTTCTTTATATAATATGACCGAAGATAAAATGATAAATTCCTGTGAAAATGCTGCTAGTAGATAATAAAAACAATGTGGATGAACATGAGTTAATCGAAGAAGTTTGCAGTTTGAAAAACCACCAGCCTTTGAAAAAAGTGTATAAATTACGCAGAAAGAAATATTGGAATATATTCCTAATATGGAAAATTTTCTGATAATTTTCTAAATAAAAGCTTGCATTGATGTCACCTTTACAGTAGGTCCTGTAAGAAGTTAAAAGCAGTCGTTGACAGACAATTGAAGGAAAGCAACTGTATTTGCCAACTAACACTACAGTTGATAACAAAGGGGCAAAGTCAGTGATAGTTAAAATCACTGGAAATGAAAAACTAAGGGTAACAGTAATGTTATCGGTATTAGCTGATGGGACAAAATTGCGACCCTTCGTAATATTCAAGAGGAAGAATCTACCAAAAGAAAAACTACCACCTGGTATCATTTACAGAATGAAAAAGGCTGGATGACTAGTGATTTGATGATTCAGTGGCTGAGTGAAGTGTGGGATGAACGACCTGGTGCTCTTTTAAAGATGAGATTAATGCTAGTTCTTGATGGTTTTCGAGGGCATCTTACGGATGATGTGAAATCCAAAATTTCACACCTCAACACTGATCTGGTGATCATACCAGGAGGCTTGACCTCCCAACTACAAGTGCTCGATGTGGTCGTCAATAAGCCCCTTAAAGGTCATCTACGGCATGTTTATGGGGAATGGTTGCTGTCAGGGAATTGCCCTCTGACTCCAGCGGGTAAAATGAAAAAACCAACAGAGGCTCTACAGGAAAAATGGATTAAGACTGCATGGGACAGTATCTCACCAGCATCAATAGTCCATGGATTTAAGAAGTGTTGTATTTCTAACAGTTTGGATGGATCAGAAGATGACATTCTGTGGGAGGAGGAAGATGATGCAGCTATTGGAGATTCCTCCAGTAGTGAAAGTGAAAATAACAATTAAAATGTGCTAATGAGAAATAATTTGCATGGGAGATTCTAATGTTCCAAAATATGAAATTGAAAATTCCAATCAAAGTTGCTTATTTCAATTGGTTCAATGTTCATTAGTCAGTGGTATAATAAACCTCTGTCATTGTGTGCATAATAAATTTTTTCCTTTTATTAGGAGTTCAAAATGGGGGGTCGTCTTATAATCAGAGTTGTCTTATATTTGGGTATATATGGTAAACTGTTAAAGATATAGATTTCAATGACATAATCAATGTTTGCCTCTAGTAAAGTCTGAAAAATAACTCTTAAAAGAAATGATTGTTTATTTCAGTTAAATACCTCTATAAAAATATGCACATCATTTTATTAGATTATTTTCGGGCGCCAAAAAATCCTCTGCCGAGGGTGCCAAAGGTGGTCACAACAACCCTGGATATATATACAGTGTTTGTATATATGTACGTATGTATGTACAGGCAGTCCTCAACATCCGTACATAATGCGTTCCTGAAAACGTGTACGAAGGTCGAATGTACGGATGTCGAACATAGATTTACATGTTATAGGGGAGGTTCTGTTCCCAGAGAGCCAAAAAATATTATAAAATCTCTAATTATGGTATAAATGTTTAGTTTTTGAGCAGGGGCCTTTTAGACACAATCGTCGATTTTATAATATAGAGAGATAGGGCAAAATGCAATAAAATATGTAAATAATTGCACAAATAAACACTCCTGTACAGACAAAGATGCAGGCGCGGCGGAAACTGGTGGCTGGCAACCAGCAGCACTCGAAATATTTGTTTGTCATTTCGCTGATGCACAAAAGTCCGAATTCGGCGTACGGAAGGTGGTTTAGGGGTGTAAATGTATTATGAATGAAAGTTCGAGTTTTTTTCATTTAAGCATTTTGCTATTTTCATAGTTTTTTTGTAATATTGCCTAATCATGGCCCCAAAAAGAGTGATGATTGAAATGAAAGAAAAGTCTGTAAAAAGGGCAAAAAAAGCGATGAGTTTGGAGAAGAAAATTGAAGTTTTAGATAGGCTTGCGCATAATGAATCTGCTTCATCAGTTGGTAAATTACTTGGTGTGACCGAGTCCACAATAAAATCGATAAGGAATGTGAAGAAGCGATTAGAGCTAGTGTTGCAAGTGGTACTTCAATGAGTACAAAAGTGTCTTTTGTACCTAGGAATCCGTATGTAGAGAAGACAGAGAAGGCTTTAAACCTGTGAATCAAGACCCAAACTCGCAAGAAAATCTCACTGAGTTCACTTGTCATTCGCGAGAAAGCCAAGCAACTGCACGATCATTATGTCTCAAATTGTTTCGCGGTCTGCTAATGGGATTTCGTCAACGTCATCGAAGCATGTGTAGATTCGTTCCTTGCTCTTTAAAGAAATGTGGCGTTTATTCAGAATGCCGCAGTACGTATTGTATTATTATATTTGTTCTTCTCCTTCACAATTGAACACACACTCGACCTGCTTAAGTTCAGTGAGCGTCGGATTGAAGCTAAAGATTCAGCACGCCTAATTATTTCTATGTTTGTCTCAATCGCGTTCAGTTTATGAGTCCTATGTTTCTTTTCACTTGTATTAGCACTTTCAGTTTTCCGTTTCTCACTCATATTTATAAAATAATAGGTGTAAAATGCACAAAGAAACACTGCTGTACATACAAACAAAGATGGTAACGTTGCCGAAACTGAATAATAATAATAATTTATTGATTATTAACCGACTTTACAGTGGTATTAATCTTGTCAAATTTCAGTACAATATTAAAAAACATTACATATAATTAAGGTGACCAGATTTCCAATCAGCTAAACCGGGACAAACTGTGTTTGCCCCTGGAGTATAGGCAATTTACCATCGAATCACCTCCCTCCGATCAAGTGAGGGGTTGGAAATGTAATAACAACTATAGAGCTGGAGGTGTTATTGTATATGTGTTGAACGTATATTCGTGTCTATCATGTGAAATATCTGATATGCTAACAGCAGATACTGTCAAAGTATCAATTGATATTAATTCTATGCAATTTTTATCTATTATTGCCATTTATAGAATGCAGTCTTATCCAATAGAGTCGTTCTTAAAGGAATTACAAAATGTCCTAGATGATTCGCCTGATAGAAATCTAATGCTTATTGGTGATGTTAATATATGTGTACTACAGTTATCGGATAATGTTAATGAATACCTGACGCTAATGGCCAGTTATGGGTTTGATCAAGTTATTGATACTCCTACTCGGATAACCAGGCTTAGTAAATCATGCATAGATCATGTCTTTTGGCGAAGTAGGACAAATTTGGCTTGCATAGGAAAAGTTATCGATTTAGGTTTAACAGATCATCACCAAATTAGATGTGAATTAAATTTTAATCCACAAGACAATTCCGAGAACGAATCCCCAGACGTAGTAGTACAAGTTGATTACTCATATTTAAATGAATTGTTAACTAACAGTGATTGGAGTGAAGTGTATACCCAAACGTGTCCGCAGCTTATGAAGTGTTTTTACGGACTCTTAAAAATTATATTGATTGCTCCAGTTCTACAGTAGAGAAATATAGGAGATACAAACTGATTAAACCCTGGATAACTAAAGAATTATGTAAACGTATTGCTAGAAGAAACTTGTACAAAAAAATAACGAAAAATTAACACGTTACTACAAATCTTATAAAAATCGCTTAGAAACTGATATACTAAAATGAAAAGAAAACTATTATTTGGATATCTTTCAAAAGAATAATAATGATGTAGCAAAGCAATGGCGAATATTAGACAGTATAATTGGAGGGAGGAGGAGAGAAAATAATATTGATAAGATAAGATTAACAGAAAATAATATGGTGATCTCTAATTCACAGGGTATTGCAAGTGAATTTAATAGATATTTCAGCCAAGTTATAGAGGGGCTGAGAGAGAATTCTAAACCTAATACAAACTCTAATTATATAGAGTATGAGGGATTGTTTCCCACAAACATAATAGAGCGCTCAATATTTATGGTTTCCACAGACTCAGAGAAAGTCAGTAATATTATAAATGGATTAGAGTCCAAAAAATCTACTGGCGCTGATGATATTTCTGCAAAGGTAGTTAAAGCTGTAAATGAAAATATTGCATCTGTATTTGCTTATATAGTGAATATGAGCATGCAAACTGGTGAATTTCCAGATAAATTAAAAAACGCTGTTGTTATACCAATTTTTAAAAAAGGCGATAAGTTAGACGTTAGTAATTACCGACCTATATCTCTACTGCCTATTTTCTCAAAAATACTAGAAAAAATCATAAAAACTCGCTTACTAAAATTCCTTAACAGCCAATCTTTCTTCAGTAAACGCCAATTTGGTTTTCTGAAGGGGAAAAGTACTGAAGATGCTCTTCTACAGTTCTGTTCCTCGATTTATGAAGGAATCAATTCCCAGAGCAAAGTAGCAGGCCTGTTCATAGATATAACTAAAGCTTTTGATTCGGTGGACCACACTATATTGTTAAGAAGACTAATGCAATCTGGCATTAGAGGAGTTTCAAATGATTGGTTTAGAAGTTATCTCACTGGTAGAACTCAGTGTGTAAGGATTAATAATAGCTTTAGTCAAAATGTACCACTTCGTTATTCGTCTGTTATTACAACATCAAGGGCACTCCCAACTTTTTTAACTACCTCAGTAGCGTTCTCATTACCCCGACTTTAAGGTTTTCCAAACTACAGACAATAGTAATTGAGAAAATGCCATAGTATGCAAATACTGTTGCCTAAAAATTGTGGTTGATCCTAGTAAAAAGCCCTTTGATAGAGTGAACGAACATATTGCTAGTTTAAAACAAAAAATTACGTTCTGAATTTTTAAATCCTCTTCCCTCAACATCACAGCAACAAGTTACACTTAATGATATACTAGTAAGACAAAGAGAGAAGGAAAAAAGGCAAGAAGGTGCAATTCATGATTTTGTTCGTGCCATTTGTCAAGCTGGATTGAGTCTTAAAACTTGTGATGGTCCAATAGGTAATTTTTTAAAAGAATATTGTCCTGCTACGAAAACTATGCCAAAATATGAAATGTTACACAAAAAGTATTTGCCTGAAGTATACAACCAAGAATTTTCCAAAATAAACGAATTGATAAAGTACTCAAAAATAAGCTTTATTATTGATGAAAGCCACGATGTTTTAGGACGACCGACTGTGAATACAATGTTAACATATTACGATGAAAGTCAACAAAGAAAATCATTGTTATTGGTTGACGTTTCTTTTATGACCAAGACAAATAGTGTTACTATTGCCACAGTTTTAGGAAAAACCTTGGAAAAAATTGCAAAAAAGTGGGTAGATGTTCTTTGTATAGCAACTGACAGTGCCGAATACATGAAATTAATGGTTTCAAATCTTAAAGTTGGAGAAAATATACCTCGTCTATTACATATTACGGATATTTCTCATTTAATTCATGTTGCTGTGGACAAAGCAATCAATTGCCAGGGAATGACTCCGGCAAGAAAAATAATTGTTAAGTTAGGAGCTGTTTTTAAACATTCGCCGAAACGAATTGGTCAATACAATACTAGGCATGCGAAAGTGCAGGTATTGTTGGAGTTAAACCTCCCGCTGTAGTACCGGTTCGATGGACTAGCTTTTATGAAAGTTTAAAAATAACTATAGCAATGTGGTCTGGTATACAACATTTTTTGAAGAATTCAGAAAAGGAAAATAGTAAGAAAATATTAGAATTCAGGAAAATAATTGAATATTTTGGAAAAAAGGAATGATACTCTTTACTCTTATATTTAGAAGAACAATTGATGCCTATTATTGATTTACAAAAAAAAATTTGAAAGTGGAACTCTAATACTACATCAAATTGATCATATTATCAACATTCAGCTTAAGTATCAAATGGAACTCCCTTGGAAATTGCCAGAAACAGGTTCATTTGCAGCTGTCCTGAGAACAGTACCTAGTACAATAAATGTAATTGCGGCCATTATGGAATTTTCAGAAGTTCTTTCTTCAAAATGGAATGCTACAATAAACAGAAATCTTGATACATCTGTTAAATTGTTTTGGAAAATGGCATCCCTATTAGATCCTTTTAAGAAATCTTTGCATGACCATGATAACCACGCTCTCATACAATTTTTGGGCACATATGATAGTCTGGATGAGCAGATTAAATCCGAACTGCCTATTTATTAGAGGGAACACCTCTGAACAATGATTTGGATATTATTGAGTTTTGGGTTGATTGTGGTACCCGATACCCTAAATTAAGCAAGTTTGCCCTAACATTACGGGTAGCTGTGATGTTGAGCGTTCATTTTCTAATTTACGTCATTTGCAAACTCCAAAAAGGAGTAATGTTACTGAAGAAAAACTCGCCATACAAATGTTATTGTATGTAAACCATAAAAATAATAGTTAAATAAACTTAAAATTTTAAATATTTTTTAAATCATCCGAATTACTCTATGTTAACCCCCGATATTTACCCAGATTGAAATTATTTATATACCACGATAAATTTATGCCATATTTACACCCGATTTTTACCCGAATGCAAAGAAAAATAATAAAACCCGATATTTACACCCCGAATGGATTTTTTTTAAACCCGAAAAATCCATACCCTACTTATAACTAAAAAAAATATGTGCAGTATAAATGCATAGTATTAAATGGACTCCCTACCTAGGGTTGCCAACCATCCTCCTTTGGGAAGGGTAGTCCTTCTTTCAAGTGTTTTGTCCTGCGTCCTTCCCCAATGCTGGGAAGGATGTGATTTGTCCTTTTTTGTACCTTTTTAAAATTTAAATTACTGCAACAAATATTTTATATTAATGATAGTAACACTATAATGGCATTTGATTGAAGAAACTTTGTTATCATCCAAGTTTTATGAGTTAAATATTTATTTTGGTCCTTATCAGTAATATATATGCATTTTATCAATAAGTAACCACTAAAATAGATAATTGAAATTAGGTATATCATGTTAATTGTTGAGTAAGCATAAAATCAAAGTCAGCAGGTTTTATTTTTCAAAAAGACATTTCAAATGTTCCTATATTTTTTACATATGTTCTTCTGTGAAACATAAGTCTGTACGCTTTTTCAATCTAATTTGCTGAGACACGTTTTAAAAAAATGTAAATAGCATGATAGAATGAAACAAACATATATTTATAAGAAGTAGATGCATCAGATATGTGACTGATAGATTAGTTCAACAAATTACATATAAATGTTCTTATTTTTTATTACAGTAGACTCCCGATTATCTGGGATGGTAGGGAATAAACTAATCCCTGTTAAAAAAATCCCGATTAATCTAACATCCATTTGATATACAGTAAGTAACCAACATGGTTAATTTGTTCACAAAATTCCCATGCAAGTCAAAAATCATGTAAATCAAACAATAATTAAACCAATACCATTTTGAAAGTAATGCAGTCAGCTGTGCAGTACTTGCGGAAATGTAAAGAGAGCTTTAGCGGAAACGTACGGCAAACGCGATCTTTTGAGCGTCAGTTCAAATAACCTGATTCATGCAGCAATTCAACAAATTTGTTTGAATACAATTACGAGATAAACTTCACACACTTGATTAAAAAAACAAAGTTAACAATATCACTTGTCTGCTGCTTTTCCTGCACATAGCACTATGTATTGACCGACTGTCTAACGCGCGGCAGTTAACCTACTGCGATTAAACGTGCTCATGAGTCTGGTGTAAGTCTGGTTTTACTGTATTAAAACAATAAGATTATAGAAAAAAATTTTAATGAAAAATATGTACTTACTTACTCCTATTTTATTTAAAATACGATAGCAGAGAAGTTTGCTTTTTCGATTCGTTAGGCTTTCGGCAAATGGTGCTGCGCAGATTTCTCAGCATTAGTTTCTCAGCCAGGGTGCTGTCTTGCTGTCCCTCCAAATAATCCAGCAGAGCTTCAGTGTGAGTTAAAGCAGTGCTGTGACTGATACTTTGCTCTGGTATTAGGTTGTCCTCTTCCTGGTCCAAATCATCGACCGCCATTACATCGTTGACATCGACAGTATTGATACGTTCCACAATTTCTTCGTCACTCAACACTTCATGGTCAGCCAAATTTTGGTCTGCATTTAACCACTCGCACACTGTTCCCTCATCAACATTCGCACATCCACTAATGCTGTGTAAATTATGCAGTAGTTCAGGCACTGTTTCATTGAGACTGTCCTCAAAACCAAGAAATTCCTCATCATTTCCTGGTAAAATTTTTCGCCATGATTTTTTTAATGCCAAACTTTTCACTGTTTTCCAAGCAGCAGAAATTTCATAAATAGCATCCAATACAGTTAGCTTTTTCCAAAACAACAGCAAATCATCACCGTCTTCCTTTACAAACTTCAACAGCAAGTTTCTTCGATAAATTGTTTTCATGTTTTGTATCACTCCTTGATCTGTAGGTTGAATCAAAGCTGTCACAGTCGGAGGTAAGTACCTCACAAATATAATTCTGTCTTCGGACTTTAATGTGTCTTCATTTGGGTGACTGGGGGCATTGTCTAAGAGTAAAATCGCCTTTTGTGGCAGATCTAAAGATTCTTAAGCGGTGACGCACTGCTGGAATGAATTTTGTTTTAAACCAGTCTGTAAAAATTTCTCTGTCCATCCATGCTGACTTATTACTGTAGTAATCGACAGGTAAATTCGATAAAACTTTAACTTTTGAGAAAGCTCGAGGTTTTGCATTCCCAATAACACACGGTTTCAAAAAATGAGACCTGGCGGCATTACCACAGCACAAAACTGTTGGGCGTTGTTTCTGAAGTTTATGCCCTGCAGCACTTTTTTCATTTTCATGAGCTAAAGTAGCTGGTAGACACTTCCAGTATAAACCAGTTTAATCAGCGTTATAAATTTGTTCTGACGTGAATTCTTCATTATCGTCGAAATGTCGAAACTGAGACTTAAATTCCTCAGCTGCCGGCTCGTCACAGCTAAGTTTTTCTTCTTCGATAGCAATTGGACGAATCCCGTGCCTTTGCTTAAATCTTGTCAACCACCCACATGATGCGTTAAAGTCCCTTTTCAATTTCAATTCATCAGAAAAATATTTTGCTTTCACTGCACAAACAGCTCCTGAAACCGGGATTCCCTCAGCTCTCTCTTGGTTAAACCACAAAATCATTGCTTTGTCCAAATCATCGTAGGTTGACGTCTTCATGGTTTTCCACCTAGACATGCCACTTGCACTATCAGAAATTCCAGCAAACTCAATCAGCTTATGTTTGTTTTTCACAATATCACACACTGTTTGGTCACCCACACTGTACTCGTTCATTAATGACTTCACCGTCATGCCTTTTTCAGATTTTTTAATTATGTCAAGTTTTTATTCTGTAGTAAGAACAACTCTTTTATGTTTCGACATGATCACGTAAGGGCTACTGGAATTTCAGATTAATAAGAACAAAATGACATGCACCCATTATGACACACGAAAATAAAGTGAACACTCCAAATATTCTGATCCAGTTCTGAGCGAGCGATCAGGATCTACTTCACAGCGATCACGCGCCATCTACGTGATGTTTTTATAAGTGAAATGCATATAATGTGATAATATGTATGTATCTCTAGCTCACACGGAGTAGCGGGAACTATGTAGGTATCTCGTTACTTTCCTTTCCCCCTCCTCCCCTCTTCATTCCTTCACCCTGCACGTCGCCCGTGGTTTCAGTTACGCTGTCGCATCGTTTTTCAGCGGGCGATTTCTCATACTATGTATGCGAAATTATTTTCATATTATGTTTTTCTTACATCCCGGTTAAGCCGATCCCGGATAACTGAGAGTCTACTGTATTTGTAAATATATTTCTTTTTTCAATTTCAAGCATTATTTTCACTTATTTCTCTCCCCCCCCCCCCCCCCCCCCCCCCTCCCCTTGAACTTCATTGTTTTCCAAGTAGTGTCCTTACCTAGAAATCTCAAGAGTTGGCAACCCTATCCCTACCTCTCCCTAATTGGTAGTTGTCCATGGTGTAAGATCTGAGTGGTAAGTAAATATATTTTGTGCATAAAATCTTACTTTAATGGGAGTGACAGCTGTTTTCTATAACAGCAACATCAGCCAACTGCCTAATCAGGGACCTCTATTTGACTTATTATTGTTGAATGCAATTAATTGACTGCTCAAATTATTTTTTTCTCCTTTAATTTCAGGGAGTTGTGGGTATGCACAAAAAGGCATTTGCTGGTTATGAGCAGCAAGATTCTCATGAATTTCTTACCATATTGATGGATTGGTTGCACGAGGACCTGAACAGGGTAAAAAAAATGATTCTAGTTTATTCATATGTTTTATATGCTCGTGTCATTGTGTGACGTAAGTTATTCAATACAAACAAGTTAGGAAAGTGTACAGTGTAATACAAGTTTCATGTGATTGAGTATTTGAAACTACAGTAGAACCTCATAAACCCGGCATTCTCAAAAACTTGGCATATTTTTGAAAGTTATATGTAAAAAATCCTAATACTCTAGAAATTGCTTTAAATGATGTACCAAAAATGTACATTACTTAAGGATTTTTTATAAATTTTCAAAAACCCGGCATTTTCAAAAACCTGGTAAATGGTAGGTCCCGAGGTTGCCGGGTTTATGAGGTTCTACTGTAAATGATATAATATGAATGAACTCACACCATAAAACAGCAAAACACTACTACCCAATTATGTCTGTCTCCTAAAAATATCTTTCCTATCCTAAGTTGATGAATTACTATACATATTCTTCGTTTGGAGGTTTTCGCAGCATTTGATGATGTGGGTTGATGCTTTCGGGAGGCACTGCAAGGATGGCATTACTGCTCTCGACGTTTCACCTTTGATGCAGAAGGCTTCTTCAGGAGTGAAGTGCAGGGGCAGTCCTGCGTCGTCTTATATATACCGGAGTCGCCTATCTCTATTGACGGTTGGAGTCATCGCGGCCAATGGCCGTCAGTCTGAGAGTTTCCATTCTCTTTTTAGCCGTTGTTGTCATTGCGGCCATTGGGAGAGTGGTCGTTCCTTTCTCTATCGTCCGTTTGTCTGATGCCCTTCACCCGCAGATCAAAGAAGTGTCTCCACGTGTGGCTTAGTTGGTAGCCGTCGTCTCGGTTGAAATTGTCAGGGCATTTCACGATTTCGATGGCTTCATGGATTAGACGTTGATAATAGTACTCCTTCTTCGCTAGTATCTTGGCATCTTCAATTTTTATTTTGTGGCCGGGGTTTGTGGAGCGTTCTGCTACGGCGGAGTCCTTCCAATGTCTGTTGTCTATGGCTCTCTTGTGTTCCTTTAGTCGGCATGCGATGGATCGACCGCTTTGTCCTATGTAGCTTCTGCCGCAACTGCAAGTGACTTCATAGACACCCTCGCTTAGTAGAGGGGAGACGCGGTCTTTTGCCGACGGTAAATCTTCTCTGATTTTTCGCACCATGTTGTGGCAGACGATGATATCAGATTTGCGGAGGATCCTTGCTATTCGTTCCATGGTGCCGTTAATATAAGGGAGCAGGGCAAAGGCGCTTGGTTTTGAGCATTTTTTGTCTTCTTCCCCTCTTTTGCATTTCGTAACACAGTCGATGTATTTCTTTTTGTAGCCATTACTCTCGAGGGCTTTTAGCAGGTGTCTCTTTTCGGCCTCCAGTGAATTCACATCCGAAACGATCTTGGCCCGATGGAATAATGTTTTGATGAGCGCTGCCTTCTGCTGCGGTTGATGGTGAGATGTAACAGTCCGTGTGTGTCTGTTTACGGTAGACGGAATGACTGAGTCTACCATTGGTTTCTTTCTTCACTAGTATGTCAAGAAAGAGGAGACTGCTGTTGCTCTCTACTTCCATGGTGAACTGGATGGCCGGATGGATGCTGTTCAGTCCTACAATAACAACGGCTAAAAAGAGAATGGAAACTCTCAGACTGACGGCCATTGGCCGCGATGACTCCAACCGTCAATAGAGATAGGCGACTCCGGTATATATAAGACGATGCAGGACTGCCCCTGCACTTCACTTCTGAAGAAGCCTTCTGCTTCGAAGGCAAAACGTCGAGAGCAGTAATGCCGTCCACGCAGTGCTTCCTGAAAGCATCAACCTACTATACATATTTATGCAATTTTAGTATAATGACTAAGCACTGCATAACAATATATCAGAAATTATGCCAAGGAATTACCCAATGTATATTTATCAATTTACTTTGAAATCAATTGTAACCAATCTAACAATCAAAAATTATTTACAACATATTTCACTTTTATTAAATAGTTGCAATCTTTGTTTACATTCTTTTCTTAATTATAGATAATCTGCTTCCTTCCGCTTACAAAATGCTGCATGCACACGTAGGTAATGACCTTAAGCATATTTCCATAATTATAGCAGATCTTATTTACTTCAGTTACTGCAAAAATTGTTTACGTTGACAACAATTACGTAGCCATGCATGAATTTTTGTAAGTTCAAAGTGTATTATGATGTTCTTGCTTAATTTTCTTGAAAAACCAACAGCTACTCCTATGATAAAAACGTATTTTGAAAGAAATATTCTATTTGCCCATTACTATAAATTTTATTTGAAGATTTTTTCAGTATGACTAATATTTTACTAGATATGAGGGAAAGTTACCTTTTTTGTTTCCGGTCAAGTGGCACTCCTGTTTTGGTTTTGTGAACCATTTATACCATTTTCTTATTGTACTTAGCTAGCTATATGTTTTAAATATCAAGTTTTAATGAAAATCTGTTTGGTGGAAGCTAGAGCGAACATGAGTACAGAAAGATGGATGGACAAACCAAAGCTAATAGGCACTTAAGTTGAAAAGAAAATGCACCTAAAAATGGAGATATAGCTTATTGATAGCATTGTTAATATTCAATGTGGAGCTTATGATCTTATAAAAGTTACAGTAGAAATATTTTAATGTTTTAATGTTATAAAAGCTTTTCTGACTTATTGGTTAATTTAATTTAATCTTGCCTCATTAACAACAGTGCCAATCTAGACAAGCTTGTTTGAGATATATATTTAAATGGAGAAACTTCATTTTTGAAAATTATCCCTCATCTGTTGCTTCAATCACTGGCATTATTATTATTATGCTGGATACAACAGTACATTGGTATATTTCATCAGGTCTACTTCATAGAGGTGATCATCATTTACACCTCATTCATTTATGAGGGTAATTTTCAAAAGTGGTCACTACAGCCATGTATATATACATGGCCGTAGTGACCACTTTTACCGCCCTGGGCAGAGGATTTTTTGTCACCCCTAGATAATCTAATAAAATGATGTGCCTATTTTAAAATGTGTATCCTATATATAATTTCTGAAGTGTCCATCTGTCTGTCCATCCGTCTGGCTGTCTGTCCATCTGTCTGTCCGTCTGTCTGTCCATCTGTCTGTCCATCTGTCCGTTCGTCTGTCTGTCCATCTGTCCATCCGTCCTTCTGTCCGTCCCTCTATCTCAAAAACCGTTTGCCATAGAGATTTGCAGTAAACTGCGTTTTGTTTCTACAGGCCAGGAGGTCCCTAGAAAACTATTCTCAATTTCCTAAAGTCCCGGGTTCGATTCCAGGAGATAATTATATGTTCCCATAAGTTTACATGGGATTTTCGAGTTTTCAGAGTGCAAGGTTTTTTGCTTCATTTGTTAAAATACGTAAATATGGGCCGATTTTCTCCGTTGTTGATTTATTCAACGGCTAAAACTCTAAATTATCTTATTCTTTCAATGTTTATACACTACGCGGTCAAAATTTTCGGAAATACACAATTGTTTTCGAAATTTTGCCGATTTTTTGTTTTTCTTCGGGACATTGCCAAGTCGACCTTAATTGTTGCCTCTGATTCAATTACCATCGATTAAACATTCATATTGATGTAAAAATGGAATCCTTAAGTTAGTAAGATCATTATACGCTACATTTTTGCTTTAATTAAAGTTTTATTGTTATAAATGTATATCATTAAGAATAACTACTATTATAGTAAAATGTTGTGTTACAATTAAGATGTCTAATATACTTCAAGGTAAATAATTAAGATTAAGAACTATTATCAAAAAATGTTGTGAGAAAATTTTTTGTCATTAATAGAATTAAATATAAAAAATGGAGATTTAGAACAATTATTACTATCATAATTACTTACTTCTCAGACTTCTTAATGTTTTTAATATATTAATTGAGCAGTAACCATACATACATTGTATGCATTCAGTGGTTTTGGTACGGAAAGACCCAGTTTGACTCCCGGTCTTAGCAGTTCTATTCTTCTGTTTCCTCATTTCACATCACTAGAGTTTATGCCTGTTGCGTAAGAATCTTCCGATCACTAACCATTTCAATTTAATTACTGTGCCGCATCAATTCACTCTCTACCATAACTTATAAAATACAGATTTCTGATTACCTACGGATAACATTTTTTTTAATATGCGCATACTGCCTTTCCCTCAGTGAGATTCTAACACGCAATCCTTACATTGGGCATCAAATATCTAAGTATCCTATACTGTGTAAATTCATTGCTAGAGTAAAATATGAATTATTAACATCAACTTATTTTACAAACTTATTAATTTTTTTATGTATCAATTTAAAATTAAAAGCTCAAATTTTGTGCGGGCTCAGCTAGTTTAACTAAAATAAACAATCATTTCTGTACAGTGAAAAGAATTGGAAGAAACCTCCAAATCACCGTAAAGGCGGTACTCACGTGTCAAGGCACAGACTCACAGGACCACTTAGGACGCGCATTTCGACAGCAATGCTGTCATCTTCAGCAATGTCAAAGTGTGTAAGGTTAGGTGGAGTATTTATACTATTGTTGACCGTTAGAGAAGTAGGGGAGGGGAAAGATTTGTAAGAACACCTTTCCGTATTTTCCTAAAATTTGGCTCAGATATGTAGATGACATCTTCGCTATTTTCGACACATCGAAAGGAAACATTGTAGAATTCTTAAACTTGTTAAACAAGCAGTTTGACACCATTAAATTCACACATGAAACAGAAAATAAAAAATCTCTACCTTTCCTAGACATTCTTCTAACTAGGAAAAACAACAAACTACATTTCAACATTTACAGAAAACCTACACATACCAACACATACATCCACATGAGTTCTCACCATCACATTTCACAAAAACTAGCACCTTTTCATCCAATGATCCATCGATTAATCAACACACCACTATCAAATACAAATTTTTCCAAATAATTATCCTATATAAAACAGCCATTCAGAATGGTTTTAAACCAGAACTCATTCATAAAATGTTAAAAAAACATCAACACAGAATGAACCTTAGAAACTGCACAACACTCAACAACAAAGATACCAATACCAAAAAACCCTTATGCTACCAAAAAACTTCAAAAAATCTTCTCCGAAATAGGATTACACAGTTTTTGTTAATGAAAATAAATTGTCAAATCTCATTAAGAACCCTAAATCAAATGTGAAAAGTGTGACAAAATTTATATTGGGCAAACAAAAAGGAAATTAGAAACACGTTTCAAAGAACACTTAGCCCATTACAGAAACAACAGAATAGACAAGTCCAGTGTAGCATCTCATATCAACACCTGCCATCATCCTATCACAACCGAAAATTTAAAACTTCTGAAAACGGTCACCAACGAAAACAAACTAGATGCCTATGAAAGCCTCTACATATACCATAACCAAAACAAGATAATGAATAATGACGCTGGCTCTATCCCCCACTCCCCTCTATTTCAGTTAACGATCGATACACCTTTCTCTTTCCCCTCCCCTACTTCTCTAACGGTCAACAATAGTATAAATACTCCGCCTAACCTTACACACTTTGACATTGCTGAAGATGACAGCGTTGCTGTCGAAACGCGCGTCCTAAGTGGTCCTGCGAGTCTTCTGTGCCTTGACACGTAAGTACCGTCTTTACGGTGATTTGGAGGTTTTTCCAATTCTTTTCATTGTCTTCACCGTGTCTCGTGAGTTCTTCATTTTATTTATTTCTGTACAGATTTAGTTTTTGGGCTTTATTTGCAGCAAAAATATTGATTATGTCATTGGAATCTATATTCTTAGCAGTGTCATATTTAATAGATAAGATGACTAGACCAGAAAGTCTCTCTCGATTCATTGATGACCGTAGGTCATTTTTGGTTAATTTCAGTTTACTAAAAGAACGCTCTGCACTTGAAATTGATGTAGCGAAAGTCAAGAAATTCTAAGCAAAATTTCCACATTGAGAAAGGAACTTAAAACACCATATTCGTGAAGAAATTCCAATATTTCTTTCTGTGTAATTTTTACATCTTTTATCGAAGGCAGGTTGTGTTTCAAACTGGGAACTTCTTCGATTGACTCACATTCATCCACATTGATTTTATGCATACGAGGTGCTACCCAAAAGTTCCCAAAATGTATCTTAAAAAAAAGTAGACTTGTCCAAAGTCCTAATAGCCACCGTCCCCCTCAAAGTAGTCCCCTTGGGAGCGTACACAACGATCCCAATGTTTCTGCCACATTCGGAAGCTGTCCTGGAAGTCCTTTTATGTCAGCATTTTCAGCACCTCCTGTGATTCGGCCAGGATCTCCTCCACGGTGTCAAATCTTCGCCCCTTCAACTTGATTTTCATCCTGGGGATGAGGAAGAAGTCACAGGGGGCTAAATTAGGCGAGTAAGGGGGGTGGGGGATGGCCGCCATGTTTTTGGAAGCCAAAAACTGCTGCACAGCGGGTGCATTGTCGTGACGGAGCACCCAGTTGTTCCTGCACCATTTCTCTGGCCTCTTTCGCCTCATGTCTTTCCTAAGCTGCCTCAGGACGTCGCAGTATAACTTTGCATTGACGGTCTGACCTGTAGGGACGAATTCCTTGTGGATAATCCCGTCAATGTCAAAAAAGCAGATCAGCATTGACTTAACATTGCTTTTGACTTGCCGCGCTTTCTTCGGTCGGGGTGAAGATGGACTCTTCCACTGGGACGATTGCTGTTTTGTTTCAGGGTCGTACCCATAAACCCAACTTTCGTCACCGGTTATGACCTTAGAAAGGAAGTCTGGGTCACTTGTGACCTGCTCCTGAAGTTCCATGCAGACTTCCAGCCGATGTTGCTTCTGGTCGTCAGACAGCAGCCTTGGCACGAATTTTGCAGAAATTCGCGTCATGTTGAGTTCATCCGACAAAATGCACTGGCATGTCCCGTATGACTGTCCCACAATGTTGCAAATGTCATGGATCGTTCGTCTACGGTCCTCGAGGATAGCCTCATGCACTTTTTCAACATTTTCTGGCATTGTGCCGGTTGAAGGTCGTCCAGAACGTGTGTCATCATCAACTGACGTTCAGCCATTTTTAAACAAGTTAAACCAGTCGTAGGTTTGTGTCTGACCCAAAGTGTCATCACCAAATGCTTGTTTAAGCATTTTGTGAGTTACCGCTGCACTCTTTCCAAGTTTGAAGCAAAACTTGATGCACACATGCTGCTCCTTCACGTCCACCATTTCAACGAAAAAAAATCGCAAAATGACACAAACACGACATTATAAAAACGTGTAGAACAAAAGAATGCGTGCACACAGCGCGAAGCCACATCGCACACTGGTTCACAAAGGATACATGCAGCATTACTGTATGCCACAAGTCCGTACTACAACCAGTTCCCGCGTGATGTTCAACTTTCGGGAACTTTTGGGTAGCACCTCGTATATGCTTTTATAGGAATTTATCATTTCATCTTCAGTTGTATTATACAATACTAGCAGAATTTACTGTTGAATTTCAACGGATTTAGTGAAGCTACTACAGCACAACATAAAACCTCTTTAAAATATGTAGTAGATACTTTTAAACTTACAATTAGCTTTTCTTAACATTTAATCATATTTGCTTGTAACAATCCATTTACCCGAACGTATTGCATTCAGATATAACGATAAGTGTATTTCCTATGATATATATCACTTTCACCAAATCCAGCTTCATTTCTTGTGTAGTTATGCCTCGCTGAAATATTTACTTTTATGTCTTGTAAGAAAGAAACCCGTGAAAAAGCAACGTACAGTTGTCCATGATTGAACACTGACTGGTAAATGTACACCAGATACGTGAGCTTATTTACGTTAATAAACATTATAATGTAGAATATAATGATTTTACTTACAAAAAATGTAAGATTCCAGTATTCAATAGAGGAAAGAAGGTTCAATTACATCAATTGTTATAAACGCTTCCTGAATAATAATCAGTATCTATTTACGTTGCTATCCATAAACATTGATCGTTTCGTTGCTTAAACAAAAGTGTGAAGCGAATAACGCTAAACTTACGTCTATTTATAAGCTTCATTGAAGCTAATTGAATCGGAGGTAACAATGACAGCCACCTTGGCAACACCCGGAAAGAGTACGAGAAATCCACAAAATTATGAAACAAATATCGTATTTCTGAAAACTTCGAATGTGTAACATGTAAACTTCGCAGGAATAAGATAGTATAGTTTTATTTGTCGAATAAAGCAAAAACAAAAAAATCTGATGTGGCCAACACATGACTTTCTCCATATTTGGGGTATAGTTATTTAAATTATTATGAATAGCATTATAAGGCAAAATTATTATTTCCTATTGTAAAAGAATACAGTCGTCCTTATTGCCGTAAATTAGGTATATTTTGAATATGTTTACAGAATTCACCGCTAAATGGTGATGGCATTGTGTACTAGAAAAAGCAAAATATCTCCGAAATGGATGGTTCCACGAATATTTGTTTAAAACAAAATTTGGAAGAAATATTATTCTCTACAACTTTGGTCGTCACAAAGATGACCAATTACGACGTTTTTAAGGAGATATTTGACGATAACAAAAAACTATTTTTTATAAATAATTCCTAAACAACTGCTATGGAAAATTGTTTCAAATGAAAGTTGTAAGAAATTACATTCTCTATAACATTTGTATAGAATTGTATATACAATAATGATGTTTTAATGGAGAAATATCACAAAAACCAAATCGGGTTTCGAATAAACCTCGACTTCCAGTCAACCGTTATTGTCCAAAAACTAATCAGTTCTTTGTGCCCATATCCAAGTGTTATATATGAAATTTGGTAACAATATGGCAAGTACTTTCTGAGTTAGAGTGCCCTCAATCACATACGCACACACACAGACATCATTCCGAAAATAGTCTGAACGTGTTCTAGGGACCTCAAAACGTGTATTTCTTTTGAAATCTTGAAGTCGATTTTTTTCATGATCACAATACTTTCCCATTACTACATATGGAGAAAGTAAAAAATCGGTCCATATTTATGTATTTTGATGCTTGAAGGAAGAATACCTTGCAAGTCAAGAAATGGATTCATACGTGTTATCTTATGGAAAAATGTTAATCCCCTATATTGGCAGCACTGATTTAAAATATGTAGTAGATACTTTTAAACTTACAATTAGCTTTTCTTAACAATTAATCATATTTGCTTGTAACAATCCGTTTCCGAACGTATTGCATTAAAATATTGTTAACTGTATTTCCTACCATATCACTTTCGCCAAATTCAGCTTCTTTTCTTGTGTAATTCTGCCTCGCTGAAATATTTACTTTTATGTCTTGTAAGAAAGAAACCCGTGAAAAGGCAACGTACAGTTGTCCATGATTGAACACCGACTGGTAAATGTACACCAGATAAGTGAGCTTATTTACGTTAATAATCATTATAATGTAAAATATAATGATTTTACTTACAAAAAATGTAAGATTCCAGTATTCAGTAGACGAAAGAAGGTTCAATTACTTTCATGAATCTTTATAAACGCTTCCTGAATAATAATCAGTATCTATTTACGTTGCTATCCATAAATGTCGATCGTTTCGTTGCTTAAACAAAAGTGCAAAGTGAATAACGCTAAACTTTCGTCTATTTATGAGCTTCATTGAAGCTAATTGAATCGTAGGTAACAATGGCGGCTACCTTGGCAACGCCCGCAAAGTGTACGAAAAATCCACAAAATTTCGAAACAAATATCGTATTTCTGAAAACTTCGACCGTGTAACATGTAAACTTCGCAGGAATAAGATAGTATAGAATTTTATTCATTGAATAAAGCAATAACAAAAAAAATCGGTCCATATTTACATATTTTAATGCTTGAAGGAAGAATATCTTGCAAGTCAAGAAATGGATTCATACATGTTATCTTATGGAAAAATGTTAATCCCCTATATTGGCAGCACTGATTAATCCCGGTTGACCAAACCTTGACCATTCACTAAGTTAGGATTTAAGGAAGAATTATACCAAATTTGGTTATTCTAGCTTTTATCGTTTAGGAGGAGTTCCATGAACAAACACACAAACCAATAAACACACACTTCAAAATATATTATAGTAGATAAAGCACAACTTAAAAATTTTAAATCATTATTAATTTTGTATAAAGATGTAAATCGTGCCTACAGTTGCCTCTAAAAAGAATTTGTTGCCTAATTGTAAATAGTATTTTGTTGTTTCAGGTATTGAGGGTGCTACAGTTTCCATCGTGTCATTAACTTCCTTTTTCTTCCTCTTATTTTCAGGATTCCTTTTTCATAGCAAAATGTCTTTGCCTCTTGCATATACTCTTCCACTTGTGAATTTGAACTTTTTGTGTCTGGTACCAAATTGTGGATCAATCCACAGTTATCTCGGCACCTTGAACAAATTTAGTGAGACGGTTGATCTTCTAACAACAAAAATATAAATTGCATATCAATCTGTTTTAGCAAACCTTCAATATCTGTGCATTCGTGTTCATTCAATTTTATTAACACTCCAAAAACTTGCTTCAATTGTTACCTCAATGAGTTCACTGCATTTGCTCTTATGAACATCGTGTTGTGCCATGCTTTTTCAACATCAACTTAAGGACCTCCATGAGTGCAAGCCATCTCGATGTGGAAACAGCAAAATAAATTAATAAATTTATGGGTTATACTATTAGGAGCATTTTCATACAATTGAGCTATTATGTTTTGTAAATCTAGTGAATCAAGTTCCAATTTATAGATTATTTCTGATGCAATTTTGTCTCCCTTTTAGTTTCTCATATACGAAGTATACATCAGGAAGGTATAACTCCCAGGTTTAAATTTTTGACCATGTTTCCTATGCCGATCGAGTTCTGTAACCAATTTGTAGGTAGTGCTGGGTACTACTCACACCAAATAGTGATACCCAGAAACTGCTAGATGGCAGTAGTACCGTTATCCCACTTGCAAACCTGGCCTCCTTATAATTCCATTTATTTCATTGTATGTTACTACTCGCTGGCAGAGGCAAGGTAAGAGAAAGAACAACACAATAGTGTGATTTTAAAACATGAGATTTATTAAAAAGCATTAAATTACATGAAATTGACATATTCATGGAAAAACAGTACCGAATGCTTGTAATTTTTGACGAAACGTCGATAAAACCACACCTATCCTCAATGCCGTATTTACACACAGAGACAAAGACTTTATTCGAGCAAAATTGAGGCTATATAGTCCCTTCTTACATTTAACCTTGCGTCAACAATTACAAATTAGAATAAAATTGTAATAATTTTACAGAAAAGAACCAGAAAATAAGATAAATAGAAAAACAATCAAAATAGCAAATTACAAATTCAGAAAATTGCTATAAAAAGACAGTGCATTATTACCAGATGTATGTTCTGGAGAAATTTCAGTTAGTTGGCTGATTGGCTGGAAAAGAGTGGGCACTGCAGAACGAAGTAGCTTCTGTGAAGACGGATATGTAAAGGTGTCACCCGAAAAATGTTGGGCACACCCTTCAAAGCTGTTGTGCAGCTTTTCAATAGGATACCCATCCAAAATTGGGTAACTGCAAAATGTCTTCCACTTCTCGGCCCTGTGGGAAGATTTAATAATAACACTGCAGCAACACAAGTTTTGTCCTTTGTACGAATTCAGGTGACTTTAATGTGTTTTATTACTGAACTAAAATCAAGAAGAGATCTTTTCTAATAATGTTTGGTGGAATAAATTATTGAATTGATACTATCTTTAGTTATGAACAAGAACTGGCTGTAGCCAGCAGAACGATAACATCGCATATATGCATCAAGCCCAGAAAAGGTCAAGTGAAAATATCCAAGTTAAGGAGGGAAGGAAAAAAAATGTGATATCGATGCAAATTAACGTTTAGAAATCATTGAATGCGAGAGTGACATTACATTAACACCCACAAACCTGCCTGTGTGATATATCAACAAGTTAGGAAAGTGTACAACGTATCACAAATGGGTGCGTTTTGTGCAATGGAGTATTAGAAACAAATTATATACCTGTACGTGAGGGAAATAGCGTTTTAAAGTTCTTTTCTTCATCATAAATAATCCATTCTCTTCCTATTTAATAATATTGCATGCATGCATAAGGAAATTAAATGTTTGTTTGTGAGATTGTTTATGATAGCAACAATGAAGAAGTAACCATGCAAGAAATTGTCTAAGTTCAACTCGATTTAAGATGTTTTTGTTTGATTTTCTCGATAACGGCTACTTCTATGATAAAAATGTATAGGAAAGGAAATACTCTTCTTTACCAGTTCTACAAGTTTTATTTGAAAAATATTTTGATATGAGCAATACTTTACGAGATATGACGAAAATTTAATTTTTTGTCACTAGTCAAGTAGTACCCCTGATTGATGTATGTGATTCATTTCTGCGATTTTCTTATTATATTTTATTGTAAGCCCTTAATGTCAAATTTCATGAAAATCCGTTTGGTAGAAGCCGAGAATGAACTTGCGGATGGACGGACAGACAGACCGACGATATTGGGCGCTCACGCTGGAAGCGAAACGCGCCTAAAAATGAAAGAACTCACTGAGAATCCCCGGGCTACTAAGTATTTCTCTACCGTGAGCAATGCAATGGATCAGGCTAGTAATGCCAAATGCTTGAATATCTTTAAGTTGACCCTTTAAGAATTTATCAAATAGCAGTAAGTTCGTAATCTTACCTTGCTTTGGAAGTTGGAATCCTGAACAACTTCCCTCCAACTGTTGAGCATCCACGCACATAACGCTTCCTTCTTTCCATGATTTCTACTTCACCAAATCAGACTGTTTCACGTGATTCAAACCAACGAACACAATTTGAGGGAAGGGGAAGGTTCATAGTTTTGTAACCAATTCATAGGTGGCATGAAAGGTCATCAAAGGAGTGCCCATAGGAGTTAGCCCCCCATGGTATACATATTGAGAAAGTTTTGTAATCGCAATAAAAGTCAGTCTTGAGATTTTGATGGAAATATACGTTTTAGGCGTACCTGAGTCCGAAAAACTTGTTTTTGCAGTGCTGTCTGTATGTCTATCTCTGTCTGACTATTCGTGGCTCTACAGCCTAAACAGTAAAGTGAGAATGATTGAAATTTCGAACTTAAGCATTTTATCATACAGAATAGAAGCCATGAAGAAGTTGAAATTTCTCAATAATTAAAGGCAGTTTATTCTAGGCAATTTTAACAACAATTTGATTTTCTCAAGAACGACTCCAACGATTCTGATCATTATTTTTAAATAGATATTTGAGTTTACAATAAATGAATATAAGGCTAGCTTATTCGAGGCAACTTGAACAACAATTTGATTTCATCAAAAAGGGCTAATACGATTTTCATCAAATTCCTTACAGTTACTTGAGTTGATGTCTGCAATAATACTACATAGTTCATATTTAAAAAATATTAATATAAGGCTATTTTATTCTTGGGCAACTTTAATAACAATTGGATTTTCTAAAAAACAGCTCATAAGATTTTTCATCAAATTTCTTATAGTTATTTAAGTTGATGTTTATAATGATTGTACATACATAGTTCATATTTTTCAATAGATAAATAAACGACACATTAATATATGAGAAAGTTTGTACAGTGTATATTGTACGATTTTTTCGATTTGACAGCAATAAAATCAATGAAGTCCTCAATAATTACTTTTTTTATCGACGACTTGGATGAAAATTCTGCACCACTAATGTAATGTGATAGGGCGTACACATTTTTGGGAACGAAGATAAATAAAAGAAATTACATTCAGAGCGTAAAAAGTAGAAGCAGCCAATTAATTTTGCACACATTAACCTATGACTTGGTACAGTCATGGTCCTTCAGCTGAACCTTAGGTTGGCCGTTGCGAAGAGATCGAAACTGTAAGTGGAGACTAGGGTCTTGCGTGGTAGATTACTGCCTGGAAGTAGCGCAAAGAGCCTAGGGTGAGCATCCAGTCTCATGAACACCCGTGTGTACCGACGCGGTGGGGAGAAACTGGAAGTTCTTAAGTCAAGAACAAGATGATAGCTACTCAGAAATTGCACACTTATCCCCTTTAATCCAGCTTGCGCTGTAGACAAGCGCAGTAGAGTGATATTTGGGTTTTGCATGGTAGCATATAGCCAGTTGGGTGTGCTGCGAGTTTAGTGCACCTACCTGAAGTTGCAGTCTTCGGTATATCGACTGCATTATCGATAACGAGGTTGATCGCCGATATTCAGTAGGACTATATGACTCGTCCACATTGTTTATTATGCAACTGCTATGCTAACTTGCCCTGTGTTATGCAATATATAAGACTCGTTGGTTCTTTAACTAATAAAGCACATCTCAGTTTATAACAAGTAAACCTATGGGAAATTGATATTTGATTTACGATGTGATTTAGTTTGTTGATATTCTGGCAATTGTAAGTATAAATGTATGCACAATACTTCCATTTTACCAATGTGGTTTGTACTTTCTCATGCGATTTAAACTTATTTCATTTTACATGTAACCAATTTTTTATAAGAAAGCCATATTAAAAATCGAGCAATGTCTATAGGCTCGGTGCACGGGGACAACTAGTGCCGCGAGTGGCAAGTTTCGGAGTTAGAGCGGGGAGAGGATCAGACTCGCGACACTCAATGTTATAAAACGAGGCACGAGTAGAGATTGCAATACCGGATCAAAAAATGAATACCGGTATTACGGTATCCTGACATTTCAAAACCGTGGTCCCAGTATTAATACCGGTATTAATAGATGAGTTCATAAATAAAAAAACAACTTTTAATGAAATTGTTTATTAATAGTTTATACTATTATAAAATATAAAATAAACAGTCATTCCATAAAGTAATCAAAAAACAAAGCAACTTGCTGTAGAGAAAATAAAAATATAAACAAAAATATCAATAATGTCATCAATAATTTTAAGAATCACAATTATCGGCATCAGTATTGATGAAGTATGCTCTTAAAAAGCAGAGGCTGTCAATGGTTTCATCATTCAGTCGTGTATGGATTTTCGTGCAAAATCGTTTTGCGGCTGAAAAGGCCCTTTCGGCTTCCACACTTGTCGGTGGAATTGTAAATAAATAGTCGTACACAAGTTTTAAATTCAAGCCTCTTATACCTTCGTCTTCAAAAAATGCGATCTCTTTCTGAATAATTTGTTCCAATCCTTGAGATTCTTGAATATTAGGAATTTGAACTTTAAGTCTTTCTTGTATAGCTAATTGTAGTCTCTCTTTCAAAGACATGCCATCGACGGATGTCATTAATACTGTTCCCTGTTTCTTACTGTTATCGTTTGATGTGGAAGATGTTGCTGAATATATTGATTCTGTTCCGACGTTTTCTTCAGAATCTTTTACACAAGACAAATGAAGTCTTTTTATTAAACGAGTTACTATTTTTATGATGGCTGTTTTACTTAGTTGTGGAAATAAAGCTAATCCTAATTCACTTTCATCATGTGATCCAGCATGCAAATACTGAAGAATTTGTGACAGATCTGTACTTCTCTGGCAAATACGGAATTTCAAGGCAGTTTGTAACCTATTACTTATTTCCGAATTTTGTTCGTGAAGAGTTGTCATCATGAATTTTAGAGTTGCATCTGCAGTTAAAAGATTAGAATCTTTGCGACATAGTGCTTCCACAGCTAATTTGATTGGCATAAGAGCAGAAATAGTTGCAGATAATTAATTAAATTCATCATCACAAAAATTTATTCCGGAATTTAAGTCTATTAATGCCTTTTGGACGCAGTATCTTAACTGATAAAATCTTTCAATCATGGTAAGTAAACTGTTCCATCGAGTTTTTGAATCAAGCAGTAAAGCAATTTCTTTTCCAAATTCTGCTTGAACGTACCTTTGCAAATATTTCTCATTTTTAGTAGCTGATTGTTTGAAAATTTTAACTATTTTTCGTATTTTTGTAATGAGTGGGGAAAGTTCATTGTGAGTAAGATTATTGGGAACGCCCGTATAATCTGTCTCTATGGTTAAACCATCTCCAACATCATCGTCATCCTCTTCGTTTTCTTCGCCTTCATGGTGCGTATGTTCAGCATTTGATATTTCTTGTTTATCAAATATTTCTTTGTTTTGTTTGGACTTATACAGGACATCCATAACAGCCAAATGAATTCCGTGAGCAAAGCAAAGCTATTGTTCTGCACTGATGAGTCTTCCAATTTTAGTCATAACTGATGCCCCATCTGTAGTAACACATACCATATCTGTAGAAATCCAGAGACCATGGTCTTCTAATTTCTTATCAACTAGTGTTACACACTTTTCTGCTGACAAACTTCCATGCACACGAACTAATCCAATGTTGTAAAAGGTACCATTGCTGGAATGGACGTTTATATTTAAGTAGCGCCTATTTCTGGTAGAAGTCCACTCATCAAAAGTCAAGCTGAACCTTTTTCCTTCAGCCTTAATTTTAGCTTATCTTATGAAATCAAAGATTGGTACAGAAACTCTTTGTAATAAATGAGAGGTGTATCAGTTTCAACCATTACTGAGGGAGCAGAAAAATAGCCAAGAAAGCATCAACAATGAAACAAAGGTTTCCTTACAAAGTTAAGATTAGTAGAAAAAATAAGAAGAGATAAAAGTGAGGACGAACTAAGAAAACATTTAGAATGCATCATCGGCAAGCCACTGACATTGTACCAAAGCGTAAATGAGAAGCCACCGAAAAAAAATAAGATTGAAGACCAATGAGTCTGAGTAACACGTGTTCCTCGCGGCCCCTTAGTAAAACAAAGGTGAGGATCACTGGTGATACTCATGGAAGTCAACACGTTAAAAATGTATTTAAATTAATTTTAAAGAAATACCGAAATACCGGTATTTTTTGACAAATACCGGTATTTAAATACCGGAGAAAATTGACCGGGATCCCGGTATTCGGGATCCCGGTATTGCAATCACTAGGCACGAGTGGGCGTGAGTAAGCGTAGTCACGTGCCGTTTGGATCACTTCCCATTGGTCCGATTCTAGCTACGTATGCAGCCCCTCCCATCTTCCCCCACCCCTCACTCTACCCCCCCCCCCCACCCTTCCCGTCATACGGACCGCTTTCATTAGGGACAGAGAATTTTCCGTAAACAACCAAATAGTTTAATTTATTCCATAAATTTCACGCTATGACCCTCCAATTTTTTTTAAGTTCTGAGAACAATTTACCCCATCAAATGTTTGAGCGGGAATTATTCAAAGAACCAAAAGAAAATTAAGGAATTATAACGTCAAATTTATGAACAAATGACTCCATTTGGTTACCTGAAAACTTCCTGTACCTTTATAAGGATGTGGGGAATTGGTACACACTTCTTAAGGAAAAGAACATATATTCCTTTACAAATTTATTGAAACACAAGGAAGGCAAATTTACAAAATATAACAATAATAATAGTAATGACAATAATAATAACAGTTGTATTCAGTAGTCCTTCGGTCTGTATAAACAGATATAAGACAAGTCAAGTTTGACTTTGTACAAACAAGAATGGATATCTCATAAGAGCTTCTCTATTAGCACATCACAAGCAAAAACAATAAATTCTAAACATTACTGGCATATTAAAAGTGCATACATTCAAAGGCAGGGTTGGCCTTCTAGGGTATACATCTGCTGCATCCATACAGAACAATGAATGATTGTTCTAAATATTATTCTCCTCAAGAATAATTATCAGAAATTATACTTATCAATAATCTTAAAACATTTCCAATTTTCTTCATTAGAAGAATAATAGGTAAACAGAATTGTTAGCTGTTTCTAGGGATAAAACACATGTCGATACCCAATTAAAATAACCCTTGGCAGCAAATGAAAAGGAACTATAAAAATAGGAACAGTTACATTCTCTCAGATAGGAGGAAACAGCCTCACACATTTCATGTGAATATGCATCCCTTGAAGGACTCAGATTTCGTCACTTGGGTTTTCATTTTATAAGCCCAATTGACTATCATAGGATCACAGCAAACAAGCTACTGCCACTTATTCAAAGTCCTGGTTAGCTTGCAGAATAAATGGCTAGGGATGCACAATGTATCAGTCATGGTCACAGTGTAGATAGCCCACTCTACTAATTCTAACTTATCTTAACTTAACAGTATATACAATTATAGAACAATAGTAAACTATACTATAATAAACAATACACTACACTACAATAAAACAACACAACAATTTACTTAACTACAAGCACTATGGCCCTCGTTTTCTTTTTGCGAAGCTCTCTTGTGCCCTCTGATGAAAATGTCTCAGGCAAATTCTTTTATTGTTATACAGTTTCATTCGGTCCATGTAGAGTAGGTTCGGATCTCCAGCCAGCTTTACCCAAACATCAAATCGCCGATGTGGGTCCGAAGTGGGCTGAGGGAACCTGGATCATTTATAAAATATAAAGATTTATATTATGGGTCATTCATTGTCTTCATAAAATTTGAATGTATTAGCAATACCCATTTTTGTAGCTCTTTCAAATTCTTTTTTGAAATGCCTACACACTTGAATCTGTCTCTGCAATATATTCTAAATATTAAACTCCATACGTTGACATACATCCCCAAGCCATTACAGAACCACCCCTATACTTGACTGTGGAACGCAAATTTCAAACATTTCACTCAGTATTTGCCTTACTCCACACCATTACCCTCCCGTCGGATCCAAAAATGTTGAACTTACTTTCGTCTGTAAAGATTATGTCATACTACAAGCAAAACAAACAATGTATACAAATACTTTTGTGACAATGAAATCGTTTAATTCATTATATTTAGACGCAATTTATCAGAAACACATGATTATTGGAGTTCCTTCCCATATTTATTGCGTTACTCTTGAGTTTTACTTTCACACATTCTATAGAACATGAATATACATTTTATACTTTTTCATAAAATCGAGTACATCTCCATAAATGTTTTAACGTAAGACTACTTCTGACAGCCACTGCATAAAAATTACATGTATATATATGCAATTACGATGCCTCAATGAGAACCGTTGTTACATTCATACTAATATGGAAGAAGCAGACTTGCTAGATGAAAATTTCGAACGAATAAGTACGTACATATAAGGGATTTTATGTAACAAAAAGTATTAATTTTGCTAAAAGATTATATTTGACTTTTGTCAAAGAACTTACCTAACTCGATTAATAACTTTTCGCCGCAATTGAGGACACAGCACCTCGGGCTCACCTTGATCACTTCCAATGGCTTCCAATTTACAACGAAAATGGTTAAAACGTGTGAATATGATTTGAAACGCGACGGCAACGAACCAGGTGACCCACGTGACATTTGGATCGCTTCCCATTGGCTCCTCAGACGGTCCTCACCCGGCTATATCAGTGCGGCCCCTGTGGAGTGGATTCGTGAGACCAGTATATCTCAGTGCACAGAAAGAGTGATTTTGTGTTTGTTAAGTGAATAGTATTAGGCCAGGAAGGGCGTCATTTTTCACAGAAGTGTTTTAGAGAAAGGAAAATAGCAATTTGCTTGCGATGCCCAAGGTTAATCGTAATTGCTGCGTGGTCGGGTGCAGCAATACACCCAGGAATACTGATGGAGGAGTAATATTTTACTCTTTCCCTGAAAGGGAGTATTTAAGAGAAGTTAAGCAGCGATGGATTAGGGCAGTGAAAAGACAAAAGTAAGTACAAAGTGAAAAAATCTTACATTATGTGTACTGATTAATGTGACTTGCATCGCTTCAATGTAGGCTATGTAAACAAACTTACTTTCATTTCTCAATGAACGTATTGGTTCGCATGTCTCTCAAATGCTAAAATTTTCACAAATTTTTGTTAAATTTTGGTGATTCAAGATTTCAATTCTTCATATGACTATGAACTTCAATTGAATATGTTTATTGAAACAGTGTTGCGTTGATTTATGTACGTTAAAGGATTTCTTAATAAAATGACAATCTTGTCTCGTTACATCGTTTTGTTATATAATTCTGCAATGTTAACAGCTGAACTAGTCATATTATATGAATAAGATGTTTGGTAAACCCTGAGTTTTTGATGGTAGTAATTTCTTGACTCTTATTTACTACATTTCCACAGCTGTGACGGAACCATGGGAACCTAAAAAGCACAGCAAGGCATTAGTGCAACCACCCCGCTGACGTCTACCAGTAAAGATAGCCCTGAGAAAAGGTGGCATGAAATCGTGGAATTTCACTGATAGAACTCTTTCACCCATTTCCAAGAAGAGAAAAACGTTTACCTTCGTCAATTTTAACCACGATTCTAGCGTATGCAATTATGCCTTCGAAAGTGTCTTGGGTTTTTCTCTTATTCGTCATTCGCATTTCTTTGGTTAGGAGTTATTAAAATGTTCCTTGGTTTTCTTTGATCGAGGACACCCAAAAATCCGAGGCTCCGATTTCGCTTATTTAATATTGTGTACCATATCTCAAGCCCCTTTTCCTGTAAGACTCTCTATTAGAAATTAGGGCAGCTTTGTAAAGGCCATTTTTAATAGTTTTTGTAAGGCTGCATTGACTGAGAAACGGGAATCAATTCTATACTATACTATAGCCCTGCAGTTGGGAAAGTAAGCTTGTTCTCAGCCAAAAAAACTGTGTTACACATTTCTCAAGAGCGATATGGCTACTTGAAACGTAGGTACACGAGTTCTTTTTTAAGGAAGAATAAATCGCCTAATGGGGCTAAGTTCTGGAATATTCGCTTAACAGCAGATTAGATATTGCAATTTCAATTTTATTGTAAATACAAGACAATTTAGTGCAACATTTCATTGCCTTTCCAAACGGAGTCATATATGAGGCGTTCGTTAAGGCGGCACCGACTCATCGCACTAATGAGGATTTGGCCACCAGGGCTCTCTGACCGCAGACCCTTTCACGGAGCCTATAGATAGATATCTATAAAGTAAAGTGTTTGGATGTATGTTTTTTATAACTCAGAAACTACAGTTTGTAGACAAAAGGAAGGTGTCATTTTAATTGGAATAAAGAGTTAAGTGGTATATTCAGGTTTTTATACTGATTTGATTGGCCTTTATATTTTTAAAAATTTTTTTTCATTTTCTCCATTTGAATAACTGCGATGAATGCAGCTTATTTTTCATTTGAAATTTAAAATTAGAAACATGGTACAAACTTGAGACAGATGGTTATATGCAGGAAAGAACAAAGTTTATTTTTATAAATATAGGAATCACATTTTTAAAGCCAAACGCACATATAATAATCATAGAATAATGAATGCTCATAATAAAATCAGAGAAAGTTGGAAAATTATAAAGCAATCCAAAAAAGCACTCTCTTCCTGTTTTAAAACTCAAGGATGAATCAGGTGATATTATTACTAATTATTCTTTATTAACTACCAAGTTTAATGAGTACTTCATCAATTCTGTGCCTAATGACACAGATTTTGATAATACACCTCCATGTTTTACACCAACCTCAGCCAAATCCCTCTTTTGTCTCCCTGTTCAGAAACTGCACTTAATAACTTATTAAAAAATTTAGGCAACAGATTCAGTGCTGGTATTGATGAAATTCCCAATTTTATCATTGTATTATCTTTTAATTTTATTGTCTCCCCTTTTATACCTTATTAACATGTCACTGACCCTGGGAATTTTCCCAGAACCCCTCAAGTTATCTAAAGTTATACTCCTATTTAAAAATAAAGGTTGTCCTTTGGACCTCAACTCATATCGTCCCATTTCAATTATCAATCAGTTTGGTGAAATCTTTGAGAAAGTTTTTATAGAAGGTTACTTTCTCATGTAGAATCAAACAACTTGCTGTCTCTCAGCATGGATTTCCACAGAACAGATCCAATACTACTGCAGTTTATAAAGCTATTGATCATATCCTTACTGCACTTGATAACAAACAGGAAGTCTCTGCTATGCATTTTGATTTTTCAAAAGCCTTCGATAGTGTCGATCACCAACTGCTTTTGCATAAACTCAATATATTTGGGATCTGGGGAGTCTCTAACAAATGGATCAAATCATATCTACATAATAGACTTCAACATGTTGTGATCTCTAATCATGGTAATAAGTTTCTTTCTCCAGCTAAGTTACTAAACAGAGGTGTTCCCCAGGGCTCTGTGTGAGGTCCAATACTATTTTAAATATTTATTAATGCCAAATTTTGTTCCTTCTGGACCTAGTATCACTCTAATTCTGTATGCTGATGACACAAATTTCATCATTTCTTCTCCAAAATTTGGCAGTTTATTAGAAACTGATAATTTCATATCACAACATCTCAGTGATTGGTGCTGCAACAATCATGTAAATCTGAATGTTGTTAAATCTCAACTAATCTACTTTACATATATAAATAAACCTCCTAAAAGGCTCTCAGTAGACATTAATAATAAAGCTATTCGTCAAGCTGAATTTGTTAAACTTTTAGGTGTTTTAAAATAGTGAACCTAAGCCCAATTTTGTTTGGTAATTGCTAAATTTGCGATGTCAAAATTAAAAAAACGCTCCCCTAACCAGCTATTTCTCCTAATCGGCAATCCACAACCCCCTAGATAGCCGAATAACACAGCCTTTACTGTATTTGCAGTGAGTGGACTTCAATGCCGTAATTACATATGCAAAGAGATGCTTATCAACTTCGCGGCATGTAAAATGTTCGACTGCTGTTACATACGATTTTTAAATGGTCAATTAATATTATTATTATGGTCATTAATTTACATAAACATTTCACATTTTTAATATCAATTTCAAAACAAAGGGAGCGTGGAAATTCGTATGGAAGGGGTAGATGGAGGAAGGGGACCTCTACGAACAAGTGCGCAGTAAACGGGTGGAAACTATTCTTACTTATTGCTCTACTCGCCAAAAGTCGTTATATATGGGGCAGTTTTTGCCATGGGACCAAACATTTGTTCGTTACAGCCGAGAATTCGTAAAATGCGTGTTCGTTACATCCAACAAATTTAAGCAATGCCCTTATGGAGAAGTTTGAGGGACCGAGACATTTCTTCGTTATAGCCTAGATTTCGTTTTAGGCGTGATCGTTATAAACGAGTATTACTGTACCATATAGGTACATATATTTCTTTCAACTAAAATAGCCACTCTTAAATGATTTTAATGGATTAATGCATTAGCATTTCAATTTCATGAAATAAGCAGAATTCCGGTACAAAAAAATTAGTTCAATCTTTAATTGCCTCTGATAATACTTTAAATAGATTTAGGAATAAAATGTACCTTAATATCATTTAGTGGCCGCTCACCACTCTGGACTTCTCAGTTTCCGAAACAACAACGTTCAATAGTTTTAAATTGATTTTTGCTTTGAAATATACTTGAGTCAATTCAGTACAACTTCCACTTTACATACTGTAAATTCCAAAGTATGTAACTCCTTTTATAATAGGCAGTGCTAGCCTAAAATTAATTCAGTCTGTAAAGTGAATAAATAAAGTTCTTTCTTTAAACTATAATAGCCACTGTTATTAGATTTAAATGGATTATAAACCTTAGAACTTTCTCTGTATTAAATAAGCACCAACATTCCTTTTATAAAAACAAATCAAGTCATTAAAAGATCCACTGTTGTTTCTTCGAAAATTGCCTGTTAACATTTTTAAATGTCCTTTTAATTTTAATTGAATTTTAATTGAATTTTAATTTATATTCGTTTCCAAACTTCGGCCATTGTTACGAAATTAATTCGAGGAATAACAATATAAATTCGTAAGCACGTATGGTTTACAAAGAATTTAATTTAAGAATGGTTTTTATTTTCAATTTTTCTAAAATAACACTGTTGATACTTAAAATTTTTTATATTTACGTTAATATACTTATTTTCCACAAAACACACCAATCTCTCCCCTTCCTTCCTCTCTCTCTCTCTCTCGTATTGAGGCATTCAAGGCACGCTTATTCCCAGAAGGATGTATGCAATAATAGTAATTTGAGGTGTAACAATGATAATGGTCGACATAGCAACATCACGTTAAAATGGCGAGATTTCCACAAAATATGCAAATTAAACGTTTAACATGGAATATTTCGAACTGTGGGCCAAAAAAGACGAACGGAATAAGAAACTTTATAAATTTTTCTTCAATATGGTTCAAATCCGAAGGTCGTCTGTTAATTTCTTCTAATTTTAATTTCTGAATGAATAAAAGCCTGCACGTCAAAAAATCGCGTTTTACATGTTAAGTAATGGGAAAAGGAAATGCCTCTCTTGGAGACGAACCAAGGAATTTTTTCATGATTTAAATTTGTCATTCTCTGAATAAGTGTTAATCAAGCATCCCTACCAAATTTCGAGCTTCTATCATTATTATTTCTCGAATTATTAGCATTTGCATAGCGTGACCAACCAACGGACGATGGCTATTATTATATAAAATACTCAACTCAATTGAAATATGTTTTAAATGAGTTTTGATTGTTTAAAGCAATATGTTTTGCTCAAAGATTTTTTTTTAATTGCCTTCCAAACAATATATCTCTATATTTAAAATTGTAGTGTATCACATGTAACTTGACCTTGATGCTGCAACAGTGGCATAAACGGAGAGGATCCATGGTGGAAATCGGAACTAACACAATGACATTGCATGTATAGGGAACATCATGTATAAGAGCTCGCTTGACTCACCGAAGCAATCCGTACGTTGTTAATGCATTGCGTTATTGAAGTGCATTCCTTTCAAGTAGTATTTCCGCATTCTTCGTGCCATGTACATTTCCGTCACTAACAGTGGAAATAATATGTAATGGAAGAGACGGAGCAAAACGTGACAGAAGACAGTTGCTTTATTTCCTGTCTCAATTCATCCAAAATGTAACAGACATATCATCGAGTGGCGGAGCGAGTAGGGGCAGAGCCCCCTAGTTGTAGTAATAAAATTTTCTGTAGGAATGCATTGAATATATTTTTATTGCTTGGAATAATCTTTACATTCTGTCTGTTCATAGGCTGGACAGAGGGTCATTAAAAGCAGATCTGGTAGTTCTGAGGCTTCTGCACAAAATGCTTCAGGTCCAGAAGGTGCAATGAAGGCTTGGCAGGAATTCTGTCATCAGAATGAGTCTCTTGTCCTGCAGCTCTTTTATGGGCAGCAGGCATCAACAGTTCGCTGCCTACAATGCGGAGAACAGTCTGTGACATATGAACCTTTCTCTAACTTATCGCTACCACTCCCTGCAAATTCAACACGATGCACACTTGCTGTAAGTCCACTTAATAATTTTTCAAAGGATGCAATTCATTATTGTTTGATGGCACCGAGAACTAATGTGACTATGCGAAGAAATAGTGCAGTATACATACTACGTTAATTTGTGACATGTTTTAAAATGCTCTTGGCTTAGTTATATAACTGCATATGTGGTGGTGTATGCATGTGTATAGTCCTGCTAGCTTATTAGTAGTTGTCATTTAAGTGTTATTATGGGATTAATAAAACAGAGAATTTTATGGTTTAGTGCAGGGGTTTCCAACCTTTCAGCACCCAAGAACTACTATTTATATGTAAATTTACCAAGGATTTACCCAGTGGAGTGAGCCTTGATATGAGATACTGTTGAGCAGGGTGAGGGAGGGATCTTTGCAAATTTCTCCCATACTTTAAGAGACATCTAAACCAGCATCATAACATGAAATGTCCTGCTTAGTACGTCAATCCAATTTAATCACAAACAACTTTTTATTCAACTTAAACTACTTCAAATAAATTTTGTTTGAGTTTCCTTTCTATACATGAGAATAGTTTAGTTAAAATAAAATTAATTAAAATTTTATCCACCATGATGTACAGGAGATGCCCTATATTCGACCGTTCAACATTCAGCAAACTCGAGAATTCGGTCGTTGTACATTATAATCCCAACTCAACTTTCATCTGGTTGAAGCTTGCATATTCAACCAATAATAATAATAAGATAAGTTTCTGTGATTCCATTCGAATTTTCCATGAAATAAAAAGGAATAATTTTAGGATGTACTTATATTAGCTTCTACTGATTAATTTTCAGTGAGGCTAATTCTAATGTCTGGGTTATGTCCATCAGCTAACTCCCACATCTTTACCTGCTAGCAGACCAAGAATTTATCTCTATAGAGTCTTTGCTTATTAGATTTCTTTTGCTTTCAGAGCATTTTTCTTGTTTACAAACAGACAGACGAATGAAATCTTTGTGGAGTACCCTTTACATTCAGTTCGAGGTTTGGAGTTGCATACTCTCTCTAAGCCGATTTTTTTCAAAGAACTTTGGTGAGTTTTCTTTCTTCAAATTTATATTTAAAAGAAATTGAAAGAAAATTTACGGAAAGAAAACTTGTTTCAAAAAGTAATTTAGAGCAGAAGAGAAATTCATGATAGTTCATTTTCATAGTTCGTTTTCGTTGTTTGTGCTCGTGTCAGCAGGTGTCACTGCAGTTCAGGATGTCTGGTTTTCTCTTATTACGTTTTCTAAGAAAAAAAATATAATTGGAGCTGAATTTTACCCATTCCCCTAGCCAACAGCTCCTCCTCTTTCAACAAAAATTTTACAACTTCTCAATTAATAAACCAAGTCCTGTGAGCACAATTGAAAAAGATTTCAGGTATGAAAATATTTATTTAAGTTGCTTTTCTTTAGTCTTCAATTATTTTATGCATTTTAGTGATTTAATATTGTTTTCTTAGCGCTTTAGTAATGTTACTTTAACTTTATGTAATATGAGATGGAACTAAATAATTTTCTTCCTGGATGCTGGAACGCATCTCCCAATAATAACGTACTTTTATGGGAAAACGGTGCTCGACATTCAACTGTTCGGGATTTGACTGCGTTTTCATGAACGCATCCCTGTCAAATCTCAGGCATCGCCTGTACTACTAAGTTTTAAGCTATTAGAAAAAAATGCTATTAAATAAATATACAGATGGAAGAAATCAACCAAAACATAACTTGAATTAGTTAATGAAGTTATATATAAAGTCGCAGTTAGCCCCTAACTTTTGCCTTTTGCAATAATTCGCGAATGGAACACCTCGTATCGAGATTCACTTAAGCATACTCAGGTTTGGTAAACATCGATACTCTCGTGTCTCGCTGCGAGAACTGATATCGAGAGATTATTATTTGATTTTGCATTACAGTTGCTCTTAATTTTTCAACGATTATAAAATCACCTACATAGCTAGATTAAAAAAGTTCTAACTATAAGTTCAAAATCTATATCAGCTCAACATTTCTCACTTGATTCAATAAAAAGTATTAGTGCTGAGGCAGGTTTCAGCGATTGACTTTAAAAGGGACAAAGATCGACCGGTTGATCACATGTGACTGAGTGGAGACCCCTGGTTTAGTGAATCAGTTGTGTTTTCATTTTATTAAAATTCTGAAAACTCATTAAAAGTTGAATAAATAGGAAAATTAATTTTTATAACTTTTAATATGTGCACTCATATCTTGGTTTTATTTATCCATAAAGGACTAAAAAATAAATATGGTATAGTAAATATGAATCAGCTCTAAATTAAGAACCTATATCACTTAATTTTATTAATGCTTTAACAGACACTTAATAAACCATATATTTATGCAAGGTTATTATCCAGAATAGAAATCATGTTTGTTTGATATTTAATGAAATGTTAAGATTCTGATTAAAATATGGAGTAGTGCTTTATTTTAACAGAGTAATGTGAAGAAAATTAAATTGACAATAGAATGGGCAAAGCATGTGCTAACTTTGGAAAACAAAATAATAATAGTTTCTTCCTGTCATTCTGTTTTAGGATTGCATGTCATTATATCTTAAAGGAGAGCATATAACTGGATGGAACTGCCCAAAATGCAAGGAGCCCAGAGATGCCATTAAAAAATTTGATATATGGATTCTTCCACGAATTCTAGTAATTCATTTCAAAAGGTATGTAAATGTTTAGTCTGGCAATTGATTAATAGGTAATTGCGATTATAATTTTCTCATATTTTTTATATGGTGATTTTCATTAAAACAGTTACTTGACTTTTACTATTTTATATTTATTCGAATCAAAAGAGTCCTTTGGTCCTTCAGAGCCAGCACCTATTTATGGTATATACCTGTATTGTCATAATTTTAATCTCTGTGCACACAATTTGTGAAGTGATTTTTGGAGAGAGAAAAAACCTTAACCCCATTGTGTATAATTAAACTGGAGTCATTTAAACTGAGTGATTGAAAACTGTTGTGAATGAGATAATGACAATCTTTCCATTTGACTAACATCTTGAACGTAATTTCCATGCAAGTAGTGATTTAAACTTTCATCAGTGATAATAATAGAAGAGGTAGTTGTCAATAATATTTAAATAAAGCTTTAGGGAGTAAGGTCATACTACCTAGTTCACTGTTTAGCTGCTAGATGGCACTTCTTATGTGCGACATTGCGCCTCTTAAGAACTTCCTATCTTGGCCATTACGTGCCACTGTGTGCATTAGTTGCTCTGACTGTGATGTTTCTGTGTTCTCATTCCTGGCGGAATGGGATTTTCCCGAGTGCACACGACACTGGGTTTTGCACTACTCTTTTGTTATGTGCAAAGGAAAATTTATGGCTAAAGTGTAATATATCTTCCCCTGACTGTGGCGCTGCAAATAGCTTCATGCAAAACGTAATTGTTATGGTGTTACTGTTGCATGTCACGGTTTCAAAAAATTGGTTGGGTTGTGGCACTCTCTGGACTCTGGCAGAAAATCCCATTCTGCCTGGAATGAGTATGCAGAAATATCACAGTCAGAGTGAGTTTTGTGCACAGTGGCCAAAATAAGAAGTTCTTAGGTGGCAAAATGTTATGTATAAGAAGTACCATCTAATGGGTAAACATTGATCTCGGTAGTGCAAGCCGCTTACTCCCAAAGTACCTAAAGCTTTTATAATTTCCTTATAACCATCTCTTTTGTATAGGCTGGGTAGAAAATTAATTTTGAAAGAAAGTTGTTTGCCATTTTAACGAAATTAATATTCAGCTAGATCAGGGGTTTTCAATCTTCTGAGCCTGCAGACCCTTACTGGAACATCTCAAATCCCATGGACCCCTTGGACGTGTGGGTTTGACATATGACGTCTTATTGACAAATGGGAGTATACAATAATTGCTTTGAAAGACCTGACAACTAATCAATGTTTACATGGCAATAGATTCCTTTTAAATTATTTATTACTAGCAGAATTTCCTGTTGAATTTCAACGGATTTAGTGAAGCTACTACAGCACAACATACAAACTCTTTAAAATATGTAGTAGATACTTTTAAACTTACAATTAGCTTTTCTTAACAGTTAATCATATTTGCTTGTAACAAATCATTTCTGAGCCTATTGCATTCAAATATAATGATAATTTTATTTCCTATCATATTACTTTTGCCAAATCCAGCTTCATTTCTTGTGTAATTATGCCTCACTGAAGAATTTACTTTTATGTCTTGAAAGCAAGAAACCCGTGAAAAAGCAACGTACAGTTGTCCATGATTGAACACTGACTGATAAATGTACACCAGATACGTGAGCTCATTTACGTTAATAAACATTATATTGTAGAGTATAATGATTTTACTTAAAAAAATATAAGATTCCAGTATTCAATAGACGAAAGCAGGTTCAATTACTTTCATCAATAAATGCTTCCTGAATAATAATCAGTATCTATTTACGTTACTATCCATAAACATCGATCGTATCGTTGCTTAAACAAAAGTGCAAAGTGAATAATGCTAAACTTTCGTGTATTTGTAAGCTTCATTGAAGCTGATTGAATTAAACAAAAGTGTGAAGCGAATAACGCTAAAGTTACATCTATTTATAAGCTTCATTGAAGCTAATTGAATCGGAGGTAACAATGACAGCCGCCTTGGCAACGCCCAGAAAGAGTACAAAAAATCCACAAAATTTCGAAACAAATATCGTATTTCTGAAAACTTGGACCATGTAACATGTAAACTTTGCAGGAATAAGATAGTATAGAGTTTTATTCATCGAATAAAGCAAAAATTTAAAAAATCGGTCCATATTTACGTATTTTAATGCTCTAAGGAAGAATACCTTGCAAGTCAAGAAATAGATTCATACGTGTTTCTTATGGAAAAATGTTAATCCCATATACAGTAATCCCTCGCCTACCGTGGTTTTTCCAACCGCGGTTTTGAGTATACGCGTTTTGTGAAATGTATACAGTTTTACCAAACGCGGTATGAGGTCTCGAATATACACGGTTTGAGGTGCATATTTTTATTTTTTCCGAAATTGTTTTTCTTAAGTCTAACTTATGTAATCTTGACGTATTTTAACTAACAATAAGAACACAAGTAATTTAGTAGTTTTGCAATCTTACTACATGTATGTACATAGTTTTTCACGTCATCAGACATGGCAGAGCCAGAGAAGTATTGGTGCTTACATTTGTTTTCATTTTCGGTTCGTCTCTGCCTACTGACCTCACATTTGATCCCTACTCTGAATTTCTGGTTGATTATGCTTATTCAGAGACTTTTTATATACAAACGCTATCTGTAATGATGGCATCTTCCATTTCAGTATGCCATTATGTATAAAGGTGCCTGGTCGAGGTGATGCTCAAGCTAACCAAGATATCGTCGTACTAAATGAAGACGCGAACTAGAATGATAGTCTACTTTTTTGGGGATAAGTAAATCTTGTTCTATCACCTTGTTCTTAAATTTTTTTCATATTGTTTTGTCAACCTTACAATCGGTTTTAGTAATTTTATCGCGGATTAAACAGAAAATAAAGTTTACTTTGTTTTTATACACGTATTTAATGCCATTTTTATTGTCATTCTCCTAACCCCGATTTTCTATGAAACTTTGGTCTTGCCAACCGCGGCACTTTTCAGGAACGTAACCTCCGCGGTTGGCGAGGGATTACTGTATATGGCAGCACTGATTACTTCTGGTTGACCAAACCTTGACCATTCACTAAGTTAGGATGTAAGGAAGAATCGTAACAAATTTGGCTATTCTAGCTTTTACCGATTAGGAGTCCCATGAACAAACACACAAACACACACTTCAAAATATATTATAATAGATAGATTAAATATAGGATTTTTATTAATAATAAAAGATGAATAAATTTTAATTTATACTAAAGATATTATTTGACTTATTATAATAAAATTGTAAAGAATTTTATTGTAAATTTTCATATAACAATTTGTTAATTTAAAGTTTTTATATTAATAAGTAAGAAGAGATTACATACCTTCAACACTGTTGTAATAATCAATATTCCTGAACAAAAAATAATACGTTATGTACTGCTGTTGTTGTTCAGATTTTGTGTATTTAATTAATTATAATGAAAACATAAATAAAATTAGGTACTTTCCTCCTCCCTCCCCTCTCTCCCATATAAATGCATTGAACTCTCAATTTCGGCAACAATGGGAGTTGTCATGGTAGCTTATAATGGGTATTGTAATAAAACTGATAAAATCACGTATTTTATTGATTCTAACCGCATTTCTATGCGAATTCGACCAGAATTCAGAATCTATCTTCAATAAAAGTAAACTTTGTTCTTTCCCTCAAAGAAGTATCCAAGTCTCAAGTTTGTACTGTGAAATTTTAGTGCAAATTAAAAGTAGTTTACACTCAACCCTGTATTTCAATTGCAGGATGCGGCAAAATACGTGACATTCGATAATTAAATCGTATGCCATTTCGAATCAAAGTGACGGACAGAAACAAAAACCTTGACCATTCACTAGGTTAGGACGTAAGGAAGAATCGTACCAAATTTGGTTATTCTTTTATCGTTTAGGAGGAGTTCCATGAACAAACACACACTTCAAAATATATTATAGTAGATTATAATAGCCCACGTCTGTTGGTTGGTTGTTTGTTCACGCTATTGCATAGGTATCTGGTGGCGAATTATGGTATAACGTGAATAACTCAAGAAAGAATCGAGATGAAAATTCTAAATTTGGCAGGAATGTTCTATTCACATATTTGAAGGTGATGACGAAAATAAATCCTGAAAAAAAGTCCTGGGTTCGACTCCAAGGAAGACATTTCCATTTTCTGCCAGTAATTACGTAAAAATCAATTTTTTGATGTGCAGGCTGTTATTGTTTTGGAAATTAAAATTAGAAGGAATTAACATACGATCTTCAGAGATGAACCAGTTGAAGAAAAATTATAAAGTTTCTTATTCTGTTCATCTTTTTTTGCCTACAGTTCAAAATTGCTCACATTAAACATTTAATTTACATATTTTGTGGAAATATTGCCATTTTTATAGGATGTTGCCTTTCCTACCAATTACATTGTTAGACCTCAAAATCCTATTGTTATATAAATCCTTATGGGTGTAAGCGTGCTCTGAATGCTTTTAATACGAGAGAGGGGAGAAAGGAGGGAGGGGGAATAAGGGGGATGGATAGGGAAAAGGGAGGGGGAGAGAGAGGGAGTGAAGGGGGAGGGAGGGAGAGAGGTAACTATTTTAAATTTAACTAAAGATAGGCTGTCATATTGACAGGCTTTTATACTAGTTTCTAAATAATTAATTATAATTTCTCTAAATTAATACAGAAGTGTTTTTTTCTACAAGTGCTGCAGACTCCCTGCAAGCTTTTGCGGAGCCCCATTTGGAAAACTCTGAACTAAATATTTGAAATTGGCCGGCTGAATCTTTGTATCTTGGTTATTTTACTCATTCTGATAATTGAACTCATTTTAGTATAAGATAAAACATTTTATTATTGGAATAAAGTAATAGAAAATTGCTTTGTATATACAGGTTCACAAGTGATGGTTGGTGTAGAAAGAGGCAGGCATTGGTTGAGTTTCCATTGGAAGATCTTGATGCATCCTTATGGCTTGGAATGGATGTTCCCTCATCTGTATATAATTCAAAAAGGAATTCATCACTGTACAACCTTTATGGCGTTTCTAACCACTATGGCACCATGGATGGAGGACACTACACAGCTCACTGCAAGAGCAGTATTTTCCACAAGTAATATTCCAATAAGTTACTTCCCTAATATTGTAGTATACATATACAGGCATTCCCTAGGTTATGTAAACCTGCACTTATGTAAGCGCAAAAAGGTTTTTTATTATGCAGAAAGTTAACATTAGTGGTTTGCGTAAGCAAGTGAGAGCTACATACATGCGTGGAGGAAGAATGTAAGGAATGGGTTCTAATGCATTGTTTTCAGTATGTTCTACAGCTCATGTACATTTGCTTGATCTCTTAACATGTGTTTTGCTTTTGTACAAATTAACAACCTAAGTGTTGCCCTTGGAATCATGGTTGATAAGCGTCGCAGTGAGAGTAAAAGTGCTAGTTTACATGCCTCTATTTTAACCAATTACTTGTACTGCAGTAAATTGTACTTTAAACACAAATATTCGTAGTAATTTCTGATTTGCGCAAATTTTGGGTTATGCAACTTATGTAACTTGGGTAGTGCCTGTATATACATCTATTTTTTAACCTTTATCTTACGGATTTAAATGCTTGCCACGGGAACCTTCAGCATTTAAGAATATGCATAGCCTATAAAGATTAATAATCAAATTACTTACAGCTGTGGTAGCCATAAGTTATTAGATCAACATTATTAACTTTATATGGTAACTATAGCTTGACCACGTAGAAAACGTCCTGCGTGGAAATTCCTGCGCATCCCCTCCGAGCAGGGGTATACCCCCACTCCCGCTATAACTCCCTCCCTCGTGAACGTCCCTAGCGGGAGCTTCACTTGCTCACGGTTGCCAGCTGTTTGTTATTTTTCCCAAAAAATTAGAAACGCCGCTACTTTTCGTAAGTGGAAAACAGGCCTACGGCCCACATTTGAGGGAAACTGACAACACTGAGCTGCTTACAAGGGACTCTCCGCTCGAGAGTGAGGGGAAGGGATAGCAGGGGTGGGAAGGTGTGGAGGTGGGGTAGGTAGCCTTAGCTCCGCCCACTGGTCGCCAAGAAGATCATTTTCTATGCGGTCAAGGTATAGTATAACTGACCATCAAAATTACTTAAATATAAAATTAAATTATAATGCAAATCAAAAAACTAATAAGGCCAAATCTTACATGTGCTAGAAAGGAAACAATAAATATAAAATTTACATAATTGAATGTTCCAGAAAGTAAACTTAGTTTTGGGGATAAAAACGTAAATGAATATTTATTTTTAAACATTATGCAAGGCAGCTTTTGTTCCATAAACCATTTTGACTTTATGGAAAATACTATTATGAGAATTTTGTATTTTTGCATTTAGTGCATATAAAACATTGTTTCATTTAAGTAAATATATAATTTTTTTCTGTTTTTGGTCAACGTTATTAATCTTTGACTAAAATCAGAAAAATAAAATTTTCTTTCCCGACATTTTGATGGGCGTTACGCTAAGTACATCCAAGCAAGTGTTGTAGATATAAAATTAAAAATAATAATTTTCAATAAACCTTTCATGCTTCTCTGTGTTTATTATTAAAAATGCTGGCAACATTTCAAATTTGAAATGCAGGCTTCTCTAATTTTATATAATAATAGCTGCCGTCCGTTGGTTGGTTGGCCACGCTATGCAAACGCTAATAACTCGAGAAATAATAATGATAGAAACTCGAAATTTGGTAGGGATGCTTGACTAACACTTATTCAGAGAAGGATGAATTTAAATCGCGAAAAAATTCCTTGGTTCGTCACCAAGATAGGCATTTCCATTTCCCATTACTTAACATGTAAAACGCGATTTTTCGACATGCAGGCTTTTATTCATTTGGAAATTAACATTAGAAGAAATTAACAGACGACCTTCGGATTTGAACCATATTGAAAAAAATTTATAAAGTTTCTTATTCCGTTCGTCTTTTTTGGCCCACAGTTCGAAATATTCCATGTTAAACGTTTAATTTGCATATTTTGTGGAAATCTCACCATTTTAACGAGATGTTGCTATGTTAGCTTCAATACGAGAGAGAGAGAGAGGAAGGAAGGGGAGAGATTGGCGTGTTTTGTGGAAAATAAGTATATTAACGTAAATATAAAAAATTTTAAGTATCAACAGTGTCATTTTAGAAAAATTGAAAATAAAAACCATTCTTAAATTAAATTCTTTGTAAACCATACGTGCTTACGAATTTATATTGTTATTCCTCGAATTAATTTCGTAACAATGGCCGAAGTTTGGAAACGAATATAAATTAAAATTCAATTAAAATTCAATTAAAATTAAAAGGACATTTAAAACTGTTAACAGGCAATTTTCGAAGAAACAACAGTGGATCTTTTAATGAATTGATTTGTTTTTATAAAAGGAATGTTGGTGCTTATTTAATACAGAGTAAGTTCTAAGGCTTATAATCCATTTAAATCTAATAACAGTGGCTATTATAGTTTAAAGAAAGAACTTTATTTATTCACTTTACAGAATGAATTAATTTTAAGCTAGCATTGCCTGTTATAAAAGGAGTTACATACTTTGGAATTTACAGTATGTAAAGTGGATGTTGTACTGAATTGACTCAAGTATTTTGGGTACTTTCCTGTTAACGGGAATACCTCAAAAAATAAACACGTATTGTTGTGATATGTTACGACGTAACAATGGGGGTATTACTTAAAGATCACACTTTTTTGAAACTTATTTATTAATAAAAGCAATATAATTACTAATACAATCTAAATTTATGTTACTAGGGGCCAATATGTCTTTATGGCATTTTAAATAGCTGAAAATATGTCGATTTCTTTGTTATGTTGTCGCCACATGAATGCTTCTGCTGACAGGCTTTCGCGTTGCTTTTCCAAAATATTCTGTCACAGAAGTAAAGTTTCATAATATGATCCTTCTTGCACATTCGCCCTTTAGATAAAATACCATGGTCTTGAAGCAAAGATACAGCTTCTTCTTCACTCCTCGGCAAGCTCCACAAATTCATCATTAAGGGATCAACATAAATATCTTAACGAGATTTGTTATGCATTGTTAACAAACAAAATATCACAACATATCACAACAATACGTGTTTATTTTTTGAGGTATTCCCATTAACAGGAAAGTACCATTTCAAAGCAAAAATCAATTTAAAACTATTGAAAGTTGTTGTTTCGGAAACTGAGAAGTCCAGAGTGGTGAGCGGATGCTAAACCATATTAAGGTACATTATATTCCAAAATCTATTTAAAGTATTATCAGAGGCAATTGAAGATTGAACAAATTTTTTTCTTACCGGAATTCTGCTTTTTTCATGAAATTGAAATCCTAATGCTATAATCCATTAAAATCTGTTAAGAGTGGCTATTTTAGTTGAAAGAAATACCTATATGTACAGTCGTTTTCAAAAGTCTATCCACAAATGGAGTGGCACCACTTTCGCCCTCGATGTATTTAACTTCATCCATTACCTATGTATTCCATGACTGAACTAGAACCGAGTATTCCCACAGTGATTTATGTCCAGTATTTTAGTTAAATCACCTTTTTATCAATGATTACTGGAAAATAATGTTCAGAAGTGAATCAAATCCATCTATTTAAGTAATTTAAATCCTTTGCATCTATATTTTTACAGACCGTTTGAAAGTAATATTTCATTTCATCACATAGTGCTACCGGCGATTTTTGTGTTTAGCATTAAAAACAAAAATCTATAACCGTTGCATCGATCAATTCCTTTCTCGATATCTTTTTGAATGAAACTCGAACGCAGATGTGAAAAGTAGAGAGCTTACAACAATTTCATGACATAACAATAATTTTTAGCACTGAGAGAAATGTCACAAATCACATGGAAGTGTGTGAAGTACTGTGTCTTTTCTTTACCAAGGCTTGCATTTTGTATAATTCCTAGAAATGTTTGGCTTGCAATTGATGTTTGCTTCTCCGATCATCTTATTTAAATTTATATTCCATGGTATTTCTGACATTTCTCTCGGTGCTAAAAATTATTGAAAAATCTTCTACAAAAAATTTGCAAGCGACAATAACAAGAATGAATAAGAGCTAATAGAAGTCACTGTTGTGCTTATTTATGGAATTCATTGCAGGGCAAGCAACTCACTGTAACCGAAGATCTAATTACTAAAGTGACGTATCAAATATGAATATTCATTCTTTGATTCCGCTTCTTTCACTTTAGTCACACATTCTATTATAACTCAATGAATACTTGCGCAAACTTCGTCACCATTCCTTTATTTCAAGAAAATAGCGATAATATGTAGTCAATGAATCGCTTCATAAAATTCATTTACTACTAAGTATTCACAACAAATAAAAAAATTAAGCCCACCGAGGATTGAATCTCTGCATACGAGATCAGAAGCGATGGAAGGACGGATGGCAGACGCTCTATCCACTTTGCCACATAAACCTGTGATGTAGATGTCATGAAATTGTTGTAAGCTCTTTACTTTTCACATCTGCGTTCGAGTTTCATTCAAAAAGATATCGAGAAAGGAATTGATCGATGCAACGGTTATAGATTTTTGTTTTTAATGCTAAACACAAAAATCGCCGGTAGCACTATGTGATGAAATGAAATATTACTTTCAAACAGTCTGTAAAAATATAGATGCAAAGGATTTAAATTACTTAAATAGATGGATTTGATTCACTTCTGAACATTATTTTCCAGTAATCATTGATAAAAAGGTGATTTAACTAAAATACTGGACATAAATCACTGTGGGAATACTCGGTTCTAGTTCAGTCATGGAATACATAGGTAATGGATGAAGTTAAATACATCGAGGGCGAAAGTGGTGCCACTCCATTTGTGGATAGACTTTTGAAAACGACTGTACATGGTACTTTTATTCACTTTTCAGAATGAATGAATTCTAGGTTAACATTGCGTATTATAAAAGGATTTTCTTTGGAATAAGAAGTTTGTTATGTGGTTATTTTAACTGAATTGAATCAAGTTCTCTTCTAACATAAGTTTGAAATCCATTTAAAACTGGTGAAAGTGGTTGTTTCGGAAAATGAGAAGGCAAGAGTGCTGAGCAGACGATAAACGATATTGAGGTACATTATATTCCAAAATCTATTTAAAGTATTATGAGAGACAATTGAAGATTGAACCAATTTTGTGGAACCAGAATTCTACTTATTTAATGAAATTGAAATCCTAATGCTATAATCAATTTAAAACTAATGACAATGGATATTTTAGTAGAAAGAACAGTACTATTTTATTCACAAGGAATTTCTGTGAGATTTTAGTTAATTAATTAAAACAGACTTATAATATAGAAATACTCCATGGTTAAAACAGTGCACACAATTTTATTCTTGCGATTTTTACATGTTGCATTGACGAAAATTTAGATTCATTAAACCCATTGAAATTCAACGGGCACTTATGCTAGTAATCTTATAATAGACAATGGCATGGTTAAGAATGTGCGAGTGATAGATCCCAGTATATTGCAAAAAAATCGTCGAAATTGTGCTTACGTTCTAAGGTTATTCACGTTAAACCATTATTCACCAACAAAGGCACCACTGTATTGCCAAGAATCTAGGGATTTTTAAATACTCGACAATTATAAACCATAGATAAATGAAGGGAAAGCAATCTCAGGAATGATGTGCATGATTGAATTGTATAACACAAAAATATATCCATTCTGCCTTTCTTGAATGATTTTCTCTGTCTTTTGGTACCGCATTTCAATTTTCTCAAATAGAAGAAATAGTTTCTTGCTTTTTCTGTAGATTGTTTCAAATCACAAATTCGTTGTTGCCCACCTTAAACTACTTGCCATAATTTTTGGAACATAAGATTCACTTTGATTTTAGTTGGTGAATTTTAGAGAAGAGTATTTTATTCCATATATTTAAAACTATAACTACCCAGTGCTTTGAAACAAAATGGCAGTGCAACACGAGAAAACAGCATTAATTCTTCTAGCTTTTACTTGTCGTAGAACCAAAATAAGTCATCCTCGCTACTGCCACATTCATCAGCGCTGATATTATGGTCTGATTTATCACTTATTTCATAAATATCATCATTTTCAGTCCTATCAAGGGCATTGCTGATTCCATATGCGAATAAAAGGGTGCCAGAGGCAAGATGAACTCAAGCTTGATAACAATACATATAACAGTTCTTTTTATGTCGCACTGCACAGCTCGATTGACCGTAGCATGTTTTCTTAGAATTTGCTACATTGTAATACTGTAAAATATAAAAATATCTTTGATATTCTGCTTTATTTTCCTCCTCAAAAAAATCCCTGTATAGAGAGAGATGTCGTCCTACTATACGTTCGGACCATAAGACGCAGGGGAATTTTAGGCAGCATTTTCTAAGGAAAAAAGTGCATCTTATGGTCTAGAAAATACAGTACATTAAAAGAAATTTTACTTTCAAACAAAGAAACGAAGGCTTTTATACTAGGAACAAGTGATGAGAATTCTATGTATAATTTCATGAAATCTGCAACAATACAGGTTGCTCTTGTCAGTGAAAGACTTTCTCTCCTTGAAAAATCTTAAATTTTTGCCTTCAAAACAATTTTTGGTTCAGTTCGAATTGAATTTGAAAATCAACTGTAAGAAAATAGATTCTTGTTCTTTTTTGGATTCATTGGTTCAAATGCTGAATTTAGGCATCAGTTTTTCTGCCACCACTCACTCAAGAGATCATTGCCACCTTCAATTCGAACTACACACTCGGTGCATATTTAGATACATTTTGGATGTCATCGAGAAAGGAATGTTTTCCAGCCTTGGAGAATGTTGGAAACAGTATGACATTCCTGACACTATTGACAATGTCTAAGAATCTTTGAACTAGATAAAACTTCCACTCTTAATGCATTCTGGAAGAAACTTCAACCTGAGGTGGTTTATGACTTCAAAGGATTCCCTGATATCTCAGGCAAAGTGAAATGTATTGTAAAATTAGCCAAAGATGTCAGACAGGAGAGCCTTAATTGAAGAGATTGAAGAAGAGGATATCAAGGTTTTGATCGAACCGCACTCAGCAGCCAAGTTGACCAATCTTAATCAAATTGGAGATAAGCGCTTTTTATTCTGTATAGGTTTCTTTTTGCTTCATTATTGCATGTCAGTAATATGCATGAAATCAGATCAGAAATCAATTGCTTAGTGTAGTCGAGTGATAAAGTCATGTGCACTAGACAGTGCTTGAGCTGAGATCGGCAAGAATCGTATCCACGACAACACTCCGTTAAAATGCGATCCGAAAGCCAAAAATGCACGAAATTCGAGGGTTTCGGTCGATAATCAAAATTTTCATTATTTTCCTGCTTCGATATCAGAATTTTAAGATATTTTAAAGTGAAAAAGAAAAAATCTCTCCCCGATGGATTTGAGACTTCCTATGTCAACCAAATGGGGAAAGCATGCTCCTGGAATTGAACTCGGAACTTCAAAATTTGCCAAATAAATTATAAAACTGAGGTAAGTCCTGGTAGCACTAGCCTCATACCAAGTTTTGTGAATATCAGTCCATCGATGCAGAAATTAATAATAGGGAGAGACAGACAGATTTGGGATTCCCAAGACTCGATAAGAGGAAGAATGCAAAGGAAGACCTATGGTATTCTTCCAGTGAACTGATTTGCAGTAAAAGTCGATTGCACTATTATATGAAAGAAGTGCCGCCTCAGATGGAGGCTCTTGCTAGGGTTGGGATGTTTCAAAATTAAGAAAAAACTCCTTAACTGTATAAGGCAAATATTTAGAGACAATACAAACAGTAAAGTTAAAAAGTGGGCAAGAGGGGAAAAAAGTACAAAGAGGTAGGTACAATTACAGGTTTACGGGGTATTAATCCTTGCCAGGGACCTGTTGTCAATTGCTGATACACGCACTCACACAAGTAATAATCCAAAGATGGAAAGGATCAAAGGAAGGGTTTACGAGGTGTTAACCAGCATCAGGTACCCTTACTCACACCGTTGCTGCTGGGTTTGTGAATTTGTATGAACACGACAGGGACCTTCTCAGCAACCACACACGCTTGCACAATTAGGAAAACGGGAGAAAGGAAAAAGGGATAAAAAAGGAATCAATACCAGTTTTACGAAAAGTTGATCTGCATCAGAGACCTAATATCAAACACGATGTCTGCAGATTTGTGTCTCGTTTGACAGCAACAGGGACCTTGCACAAGAAATTTTGAAGTACGGCGATTACACAGATATGTGCTTTCCACTGTAAAAGGTGGTTGCATGATAGGCAACCACTCATGGGAGGTGAAATGATATGCAACCAGTTCAAGGAAGAGATTGTATATAAAACAAATATATAACAAGCGAAGTTAATATAAAAGTTGGTAATAAAGGGAATCATATTCAAATTCTTTCATCCATTGAGGGGTTTGTAAATAATGCATTGAACTTGTCCGTTGACGGTTCTAAACATTGCAGTTCACAGGAAACAGTGTGAACTCGGAGGCTATACCTAAAGTGACCAGATTTTCTAGATGTCAAATCAGTACATTTTTTATTTTTTATATTCATGAAAGAAAACTACCAGATTTTCTAGATGTAAAATCAGTACATTTTTTTATTTCTTATACCTATCCATGAAATAAAACTACATTTCAATATAATACTTTATATATTGAAATTTTATACAGTATACTCTATTAAGAAAAAACAAAATGTCAATATTTATTTCATATATTTATTGGAAGAAATAATTTCTTTTAAAATTCTTTCATCATTTAAAATTTCTGTATAAAACTTGTCACATGACATACACAGCCATAACTACTACTGTCTGGACGACATTACTTTGGAATTGAGATTTATAGTTGTAGAGAAGGGGTGGGGGTTTGGAAGGAAAGACTGAAAAACTCGCCTCCCTCACAGCCAATCATAGGTGGAGGTGCGGCAATCCTCTTTACACATCCTGGCAACATCACACCCGAGCCACCTCAACCGTCAATCCGACAGTAAATGAACTAAATATAGATTTTTTCTTCTTTTAAAATCAATACAACTTTAAAATTCAGTACAAAATTCAGTACATATTTGAAATCAGTACACAATCTCTAAAATCAGTACTGTACTGATTAAATCAGTACGTCTGGTCACTTTAGCTATACCAGATTACGGAATGCCAGATTATGGAGGTTCAACTGTATAGAGAAAGTATTGTATTTGCAAAAAAATGTCAATTTCGAGATTTCAACGGAAATACACGTTTTGGGGTCCCTAGAACATGTTTTGACTATTTTCTCGATGATGTCTATGTGTGTGTGTGTGTGTATGTGATAGGAATTTTGTGGGTGCTCTAACTCAAAAACTAATAATCAGATCAGCACAAAACTTTATATTTAAGATTTTTATTAGCAAATAAAGATTTGCAAAGGTTTTGGCTGAAACTGATCCACCGAAAGTGGATGTTAATTCTAGTCGCTTTTCTGTTTTTTTTTAAATATCGCCTTTAAAACTCCATTTTAGGAAATAGTTATTATTATAAAAGTTGTAGACAATGTAATTTTCTACAAGATTTGTTTGAAACAATTTTTCATAAAACCGATAGTTTAAGAGATATCTTGATTTTTACTCTAAATTTATGTTAAATACGTCTCTAAGTGATACCATTGTTTCCGGTGCTATGATACAATTTTCTATTTGCGAATAGTGTTGCATATGCTGCCAAGGGTCATTTTAATTGAGCATCGAAATTTTGTTATCCCAAGAAACAGCTGACAGTTTTCTTTGCTTATTTTTTACTTTCTCCATATACGTAGTATAGAGAAAGTATTGTATTCATGAAAAAAATCAAATAAGAGATTTCAATGGAAATACACATTTTGAGGTCCCTAGAAAACGTTTTGACTATTTTCGGAATGATGTCAGTGTGTGTATGTATGTATGTGTATGAGTGTGTATGTGATTGTGGGCGCTCTAACTTGAAAAGTACTTGCCATATCATTACCAAATTTCATATATAACACTTTGATATGAGCACAAAAAGCTGATTAGTTTTTCGACAATACCGGTTAACCGGAAGTCGTAGTTTATTTGAAACCTGATTCGGTTTTGGCAAAATATCTCCTTTAAAAAGTCCTTATTGTATATACAATTAGATACATAAGTTATAGAGAATGTAATTTCCTACAACTTTCATTTGAAAGAATTTTCCATAGAAGTTATTGTTAGGAATTATTTATAAACAATCGGTTTTTTCGATTTCCGTCAGATATCTCCTTAAAAACGTCATTATCGGTAATCTTTGTGAGGACCAAAGTTGTAGAGAATAATATTTCGTCCAAGTTTTGTTTGAAACAAATTTTCGTAGAACCTTCCATTTAGTAGATAATTAAGTTATTCATAAATTTCCAGTATACAGCGCCACCATCTAGCGGTGGATTCTGTAAACATATTCAAAATATAATTTACGGCAGTAAGGACGACTATATTCTTTTACTATATGAAATAATAATTATGCCTTATAATGCTATTCATAATAATTTAAATATCTATACCCCAAATATGGAGAAAGTAATGTGTTGGCCACATCAGATTTTTTTAAATCAAGACTATTGTAAATGTTTTAAAATTATTCTTGAGTGTAATCGCTGATAAATATTTCTGAGAATGCTGATGTTGAGAGCAATCATATCTATTGCTCTGTATGTATGGAGAAAGTCATGTGTTGGCTGCACATCAGATTTTTTGACATTATGCCCTTCTATTGGTGATCCATTTGATTAAATTACATTAACCCTTTTTGAACCAATGAAAGCATCATCTGAACGCATTTTATTTTTAACAGTGGCCCCTAAACTTTTCCATCAGAATTAACATACGGTTTCAGAACTTTTTCATAATTTAACAACAGGCTCTCGGGAACTGGCATGAACTGGCCCCAGCTCAGCACTGCCCATATTCGAATTAACGTCGTCGATGATTTGAGTTAATGATGCCCTGACTCGGTGCTGAAATGACGCTTGAAAATAACTGCGCATCTGGTGCGAAGGTTGCTGCTAATCACCTTATTTGAGTGGGAAAAGCATTTTGCATTGATGCATTTTTATTAAATTTGCTATAATTGCATTTTGTCAAAATGGGTCAAAAGAGAAGTGGTAGTAATGGCAGTATGTCAATAGCAAAAAAGTCACGCTAGACAATTATTTTGGAACAAAAACTTAATATTGTCATGCGCTGTGAACATGGTGAAACAGCTGGAGACATAGGCAGAGTTCTGGGGTTGCCAGCTACGACAGTAAGGACAGTTGTGAAGGACTCGGACAAAATTAAAGAATTTGGAAGAAGATACCTTGAGCTTAACGTTCCCCAATTTTATTTACATTTGTATCAGCCGTGGCTCGATGAAGAGAATAAACAAAACCCGTAATTAAATAAAAACAAATACAGGTGGACCTCATCTTTCACGGATTCATCTTTCGCCTGTTTCACGGTTCTGCATTTGCGACCAGTTTTTCTTTCGCAGTCTTATGTTTCATTCTTTCGCAGAATAATCATAGAAAAGGCTATGCTAATTTTTCTATGTATATAATTAGTCACGTTTTCGTAACATTTTCTCTCATAGGCCTGAAAAATATTGTGTTATTCTTATATTTAAAAATATTTAAGTAAGTGCATTAATGTAATATATATGTGTAATTAAAAAAATTAGATACGTGTCTTATATATACTTTTATATATTTTTAGGATGCAATCCTCCCACACTTTTGTGCCTCTTCACACATGAAAAGTTTTAAAATATAAGCTGGTATCACCATTCAGGAGCTTTCTTTCTTTTTGACAACAGGGAAGTCCCGAGGGGAAAAACTCAACTCTTGGCCCTTCCTATTCAGGATCATTGGGGTATTTGCTCAGGTTTGACCTAGTTCAAATGCTTAAGCATTGCGTTTTACACATCATTTATTATTGATTGAGTTTTGCAGAGTTTTTCAGGAATGTAACACCCCGAGAAAGACAAGGTCTATCGTAGTTGGAAATTAGCTCCTGTGGGTTAGGCAGCTGCCGTTTATTTTTATCAATTCTGTTACAGAACTTAATAAGATTTTTTTCTCTGATACTTTTTTCATGTTCTAGTATCATGTTTTAGTCTCTCTTTCTTTGAAGTTCACTTTTCTGTCACTTTCTCTATTTTTCTGCGGTCACCAATACAGAGGATAAATGATTCGTTCTTGCTGAGATGGGAACCAAAACCCTGTGTTTCCCATTGCCTTAATTACTTCTCTTTCGCGATTTCGTCTTTTGCGGTGTTTTCAGGAACTTTACCCTCACGAAAGACTAGGTCTGCCTATAAATGTTTCATTTATTCTATCTATCTTCACATTTTTATATTGTCTTTCTGTTTTTTCAGGAGTGTTGAGCCAGATTTTGGAAGTTTATATTGTACAACAATCGTTGTTATGAGAATTGTTGATTTGTTTAACGTTGTTTCATTCAATATATATGAATTTAAAGAACAAATTAATGATGTTAATCGAGGAGACTGTAATATATTTCATCCCATCATATTGACGGGCTTATAAACTAGTCATGAAATAATGGATAACTAACATTTTTAGATTGTATATTTTAGTTTTGTTAGCAGTATTTTACTTGCTTATATTTTCAAAAGTTATTTTAATCTAATTTTATCTTTTAGGTGGTACAAATTTGATGATCATGAAGTGTCAGAGCTTTCTCCAAGCGAGGTGGTCTCTCCTGCTGCTTACATATTGTTCTACTCTTCAGTCGACGTGAGCTGAAATGTGTGTGGTGGTAATCCTCTGTGATATTAACTTACTTTCTCCCCTCCTCTCGTTAAAAGAGAGATGGATTGCAAAAAACAACAAATATTTAACAGGTTTACTCTGCTTGCATAGCCTTTTCTCCATATGAAGAAGTATGGTAATGCCTTGCCTATGGGCCAAATGAGTCAATATAATAATGCTGTTAAATTAAAATGTGTTTTTGGCCATGAAATGGAGAAATAGGGTCAATATTTCTGTGGAGTATATTTTGGAGGTTGTTGAATCATAGAAAAATTGCATTTTTATTAAAATCGATCATGTTGTCTGGTATGTCATTGCTTCTGCGTATACTTTTCTTCCTGTGATAAGTGGTCATAATAAAGGTCGTTGTGTGGTCCGGAGAATGCATTATGGGAAGTATTTGACGAGGCTGACGTTATTCTTATAGATCTGGTAGACAAATGTTCAGGTGTACATCATGTAAAGTTAAAAGTGAAAGATCAATGATAGTGAAAATGCTTCAATAAAGTCCTTGTGCCTTACTCGATTTTAAATTTAGCATAATGGTCTTTTGAGGTTGATACTATTAATCAAAAACTAATAATAGAAACAATGTGACGGATGTTTAAAGGAAATAATTCATTCTTTGGCAAATGTAAAAACAAAAACTTTAATGTAATGAATTTGAGTATCTTGATGTTTGAACTATGACTGCTTAAAATAAGAAGTGTAAGAAGTTTAGGTCCTTTTAACAATATAAAAGAAATAGTGAGAAAAGGAGGTTCCTCTCCTTGGAATGAGTTTCAATAAACTTGTCCAGCTGCTTAATGTTTAAAATGGATTTAACCAGGGTGGTGTTGCTTGTGCTGGATATTTTTTTTGGTGCTGTGAAAAAGAATTGTCCATCTTGATTATTTCAATTTATGTGAAATATTTTTATGGACATCATTTTAATTGATGTTTGTATTTTTCCAAATATTATGAAGAATAAGTGAAGGACTTTCTTCACTTAACATGTTAGTTAATGATGCTAAGAATTTTTAAAATTCTGGATAATTCTAATGTAGCTATAATGGAAGTTATAAAAATTACAATAATGTATTTATGTATATTTGACTTGTAATTATGTTCTGTCCTAGACCCTCTGATTTTTATTTTATTAATATTTCTACTGGAAATTTGAGGATGGTGATGGCTGCTTGACTCACTATTACAGAATTTGATAAATGCAGTAACAACATAAAGGCTATTATTTTTACTTTCTCAAACGTATAGTATATATAGAAAGCATTACAGTGAAAAAAATCGACTGGGAATTTTGCAGAAACATACGTTTTAGGTCTCCCTGAGGCAATAGTTTTTGCCATGCCATTTGTCTGTGCATGACTTGAGAGCAGTGGTTCTCAACCATTTGTCTGCTTCATCCTATGTTTAGTTCATTCAGTTATGCGTCACAACCCTGTTTACAGGTCCATTACCTGCAAGTCACCTTTTAAAGATAAATTGGGCTTTCCCTAACCGCATAAAGATAATATTCTGGCATTTAAATAAGCATGAGTGTTTATTCACCTGGTTTTATTTATGTTTTTATAAGTCAGAATATGATACACTGTGAATTTATCAAATATTTTCATCATCCCTCAATAACTGTCACATCATCCCAGTTGAAAACCACTGCTCTAGAGCCTTAAGCAGGGGTCCGCAACCTTTTCTATACGGTGGGCCAAATTCGTTGTTGTGAATGCTTTGGAGGGCCACATTGGAAATCATGAGAGCTTTGGTGAGCTTGATGGGTATTTAAATCACAAGTTACCTAGAGATTTTGTGGTCTCATGTAAGTGAAAATCAATTCTAATTGGTTTGCTAGTTTAAAAACTTCACTAGAAGAGCTTTTCAGATCATAATTTTACTGAAAAATATGGAACTGTGTTAAATTATACCGATCACTCTGTCAACATGTCTTTGCGGGCCGAATAAAATGCTCTTGAGGGCCTCGTGAGGCCCGCGGGTCATAGCTTGCCGACCCCTGGCCTAAAGTGTTCAACAAAATCAAATGATATTTCATATTTAGGTATACTATTATCCATAATATAAACTATGATATAGCACAGCAATGAAGAGTAGTTTTTTCTCGTTGATTTTACAAAAATTTGAATTATTCAAAAATGCTTCTAATGATTCTGATTAAAATTCAGTGAGTTACAGAACATGGAATCATAAACAATACTCCAAAGGCCATATTTCTTTTAAAAATAACTAAATATATAGCATACAGCAACATAATATATCCTAGGTATCTCCTAACTCTCTCCAGTTCCCTCAATAATATTCATCTAGCAATAACGCTTCAGTGCCTGTGTAGCTTCACCAAGCCACGTAATTCTTGATATTGATGCATGGTATAACTACAGTATAAAACATTTTTTCCGGATTCCAGAAATCCAGTTAACCATCTAGTTTAAAAAATGCATTTTTCCAAAACTTGCTAGGAGAAAGAAAGTTAAAGCTTCACTAGTAATTTGGGTGTACTCCAGTGAACAAGTGAGCATGTAATTTGGAAGAACAAGGAATTTATATTAGAAAGTACCCAATTACATGAGCTGGCTAGGAAAATTGCGGTGCCCAATGCAAAGTGTGCACCTCATGTCTGAATTGTTCGTAACTTAAATGTTCGTAAGCAGAGGTTTGCCTGTATAATTTTCAATGAAAAATTGGGTTTTATTATACATATTTAGTGATTATTAAAGATAAAAATTCTTTTCCATTTTTAGCCATTAGTAAAAAAAATGAACATTTAGCAATGACTTAAAAGCAATATACAAGTGCTTTGAAACAATTGAAAATTTCAAATATAAAGCCTATTGCAAACTTAATAGAAAATATTTTCCAAATTCTTTTTAAAAAAATTTTCCAAAAGTTTTCGAAAACTTTTTCGGGAAAAGATTTTCAAAAATAATTTTTTGGAAAATATTTTCGAAAATAATATTTTGTAAAATAAAGTAAATACATTCACAAACATTCTTTTTTAATAGAAAATTGCCAACATTACATTAACACAACCTTGCTATTGACACTTTGATGAGCAAATATTTAATGGAATTTTTGTAACGTTCAAGCTGATCAAGAGTACAACTTGTACAGCCGTACAAGTTTCAAAGTTTTATGGCACACTCCTCAGTTCAGGTAGTAATCCTTTGTGGTTTGTCCTTGAAAACTTATTGAAACTTTCAGTGGACGAGGAATTTGAATAAAGAGCCATTCATCTTTTTTAACGCTTCTTCCTTTTCTTGTTTTTTCTTTCGTTTTTCAAAACCGGACTCCTTTTCTTTTATATCTGTCAGACATTTTTTCAGCTGTCCACCAGGGTGGGGACTCTTTCCCGCAACCTGCCTATTAAAATGAAACTCTGAATGGTGGCTATATCATAACTGACCTACGCTAAAAGTCATATAGCCTATATGACTTTTGTGCATAGGTCAGTTATGAGTGAATATTCGAATTATACGTCAGTTACAATTTAACAATACTTACTTAATGAAATCTGAGATTAAAATAACACTTGTATATATTTGCACTTCATTTCGTGTTGTTATAAACAACTTGTATAGTTGTGAACACATTAAAATTCAACTTATTAAGATAATGGCTAGAAATATTCTAAGAATAGATCTGTACTGCATATCCGTCACTAGTTCTCATTACGGCGACGGCATTGAGCGTGTGCTTCCGGTATAATATGGCGTTAATCATCACGCTACGGTTCATAAGAAATAATGTAATATTATTACAACTGCAATTTCGTAAAAATTTTGCTCTTGATGCCTGAATAACTGTTGAAGTATTGTTGAAATAATTTCGAAAGCAAAATTGTAAAAATGCTTTCGAATTTCTTTAACGGCAAAAAAATTAGATTTAATGTGGGAGCATTTTAATATATTTGATATGATGTAGCGTGGAGCCTTCGAATGCAAGAGTGCGTGTGTATAAAGTATTTAGGTTAAATCAGTTCTTGTTACCACCTAGTCGTACGACTAAATTGTAACGACGATTTTTAAATAAATAAATATTAAAAGCAAGAGCTTAACAGGTTTCAAACTCACCGCCACAACTATTAACGCGCCTTTTAAAAATTTCGATTGTCATTTTCTCACTTCCGGTGCTTCCGGTCTAGTCACGCGTGTGCGGGAAGGTTTTCTGAGCTGTCGTAATGAAATATTTCTAAAATATTCCGGGAAAAGTCGCGGAAATTGCATCATTTGCTGGCAAAGGTAGAGTATAATTAATAATGATTTTCATTAAGATAAATATTATGTATGTCGAAAATATAATTAGTCACATGGAATGAATTACTGGACTTGGTAATTGTCATTGTTTATTTTGGATCTAAAATATTAAATTAGTGATGTTTTTGTAGTAAAGATGGTTAAATGTGAATTTACACGTTATAAACCTCTTGGGACTACACGTTGAAAAGCAACGATATATGTACAAGTAGTAAGTTATGTTTCGTTGGTGTTAATTTGAAAATTATCTAATCTTCTTTGAGAATATGCTTGTGAAAATAAAAGAAGTAGCATATTAGTGATTTAGTAATGAAATTAACCGGTTTGGTGGTAGATGTAGAAACGCCAAATAAAAATTTTAATATTTGAAATTTCGTAGTAGCTTTGAAGTAGTAATAAATTAATGGGTCCTTTTAAAATGTACTGTAATTTCGGGATATTGCTTTAATGGTATTTTGGCTTTTGTGTGTTTCAATTTTCATGGAAGGACCTGGAGATTAATATTCGGCATTTTTCGTTATTGCTTATAGAAATTTCATAAAAGATACATAAATACATTAAATAATTAAATATTGTAATATTATTGTACTGATTGTCATTTCTTATTTTACTTGAAATTATAAATCAGTATTTGTTAAAGAATCAGTGGCTATTGCATACTCTCAGATTAGCATTAATTAATACTTGATAGGTATGTCTTTTTGAAAATCCGTCAAAACTTGTTAAGAATAAACCACTCTTGAATTCTCTCTTTTAAACTGTTTTACTGTAAAAAATCTTACAGCAGCCACAATGACTTATTTAATGTCTTTAATTTTCTTCACACATTGCATTGAAGATAGAAACTGATAATTTGCAACTGTTTCAGCAAGCTATATAAAGATAAATATGTCCATAGATATTTTGCTGAGTTTTTATTCTGATTATCAATCTCTCTTCTCCAGAAATGCAAAGAAACCCTTTCTGAATATGCAACCAAATATGTGGGCTAAAAAATCTCTACGTGTTAGGCACAGTGCGCAACTCCTTGTACAGAAAGCTTGTGTCTGGAGGGTATCTGAAAGTTTTTCAGACTTCAGGTTAAAAATCTATTGCACAGGCAGAGTACAGGCGACTCCCGAGAGTCGACAGGGATGCGTTCCTGAAAACATGGTCGAATCTCAAACAGTCAAATGTCGAATCAGCACAAATTCAAACAATTAGAGCAGAAATAACGATGTCTAGACTGAAACTAAACCTCTTGTGGTCAGGCCGGCCGAAAATTACTTCACTTAAACTAGTTTCTTATTCGACTGATCGATTGGCTGGGTCGATTTGACCGGTTGAATCTTGGGAGTCGCCTGTACTTATATAGTACACTGAAAGTACTTAACTAAATAGTTGAGCTAAACAATTTTAATGATAATTAGTGAAATATTAACTATTATTTTTTGCATAATTTCCAATTGTCTCATCTGAAGACGACTTTTGAATATCCCATTAAAAACATCAAGTTTTTAGCAGAATCCTAGTTTGGGAATTACAGATAAAAGGTTGATTACTGTATTTGAAAGTTTAATGGCAATCACTAGAGCCATGTGTATGTATGTATTTGCTAAAATATCTTTTGTTTGCTTCTATGTATAAGTTTCAAGCAAAAATATGTAGTATTATTTGAATATAAATAGTTCCTTAAATATATTCTGAATAAAGTTCTATTTTGTTGTGTATACTGTCTGTGTTTCCATAATATTCTGTGCTGTTAAGTAAAAAATTAATTTGCATATAAGTATCGTATTTAGAATTTGTACTTGTGTTGAACTAACAGTAAGTTACTAACAATTGATTTGAGAGTAAATTTGTATAGTAATGGAAACTTTTCATGAACAAATATACCTACATTGAATAAAATGACAGAGAACATTGCTTAAAATCTTATGTGCTAGAAATTAAGACTAAAAATCTGGTTATACCATAACCAGAGTAAAGTGTATTAACAAACCATAAAAGAAGTAATTGGTAATTATCGCTGATGAATTTCATATAGTAAATATGTAATGTCATTTTTTGTAAGTCTATTGAGAATTTTTGTTACTAATGCAGAACAAAATTAGAGTAACTATGATTAAAGTATCAGTAGACTGTTTCATTATTAGGAAATTTTTAGCTCCATTTTTCTATGATAATGTCCCTGATCATATGAACTGTCAAGCAACTTTTGAATGCTGTTAGATAAAATTAGTATGTATGATGTTTCTGCAAATTGCAGTTGCCTATTAAAAACAAAGGTAGTTTTTTGTAAAAGTATCTTAAAAATAACCATGCTAGCATTATAGTTTCAGTTTAGGATTAATATAAACAAAATTTTCAACAGTTAAAATGTTAAATTGTTTCATATAATGTATTCCCTAGATTTTATGGAGTACTGCTGAATAAGCACTTATTTCACTTTTGGGCTAAAATAATAGAAAGGTGAAAAGATAATATTTTGTAGCACCATATATACTAAGATGTTTAAGCTGTCTAAGTGTAAGGTAATCAGATGATGCATCTATAGTGGAACAAGTTTTGAAAACTTCTAAATTAGTTGTGTTTCTTATTTATTGATTGTTAATATAGCCTTTAGAGAGTTTCCATGGATTTTTCTCTCCTCGTTGGACACAGGATTGGCTACTTTGCATAGAAGTAGATTTGTCACTATATGTTTTTCTGCCGTAAAGTGTCATTTTGATAAAGGGGTGGTTAGCTTGTCTGACTCCAAATGCCAGGGTCGGGAGTTTATCCTCCTGAGGGCATGGTTGTATGTGATCGTCTTTGTTAGTTAACTACAGAGGCTTTGTTTCCTTTTGAAGATGTTAAATGCAAATGACGATGGTCAGTAGAACAAAATAACGAACATCACAAGTACCATTAAAACTTGAATGGAGAATGCATTCCTTTACATATCAATCCCTACAAATTTCTTGAAGCTTATGTGATTTTCAACCAACAGCTAAAAAAAGTTTTTAAAGCAAGAGTTAATATTATGGATAACTGTATCCATTATAGCTTCCTTAAAATATGGGTTATAAGAATTATGGAATTTTTTAAATTAAATGTTTTTGTTGTGTTTCCTCAATTGTTTCTCCCGTGCTTTTATGTGCAACATACATTTGTCCTTGTCGTTATCTTTTAGAAATTTTCTCTCAGGAATTTTTTAAATTAAATGTTTTTGTTGTGTTTCCTTAATTGTTTCTGGAATTTTCTTTGTTTCTCCCATGCTTTCATGTGTGACATATGTTTGCTCTTGTTGTTATCTTTTAGAAATTTTCTCTCAGTTCACTGCTTGTCAACTTCAAACAACTTTACGATCTTTTCAGTGTTGACTGTTCTTCTCTTAAAAATATTTCCTAAGCTGCCAATACCAATTTCATTAAACCTCGAGAAATCTTCATTTTTGTTCCAAGAGAATATATTCTGCTTATTTTGATGTATGTACTTATTACATGACATTGTCATTAATTGGTTCTGGTAAGTTCAGAACATTACAAAACATTTTGGATACAAGTAAAACCTCAATTACCTGTGAGCGGATTAACTGGGCAACCGGGCATTCTGAAGTGAGTTTGAATTTTCCAACTTGCATGGAAAAGGAATGCGACTCGGACCTTGTCAATATATCACTCAAATGAAACCTGTTTTAACAAAAGAGACAAAGTTGAAAAAGTTCTTTCTCAAAAAAATAAAAATAAAACGATTTACCTGCCATTTTTACCCAGAATTAAGTTTTATCTTTTATTTGAGTGTTTCTTATAAATCATCTTAAATTTGCAGTGTCGTTACATTATTGCTGAGAGAAGCGTCATAGCGTTTTTATCATTTCCCATCTTCTATGTGCACGCAATAGCAGTGATCAGCGCTGGACTGAATAGTAATGGGCAAAAACAAATTTGAATTTTTTTATCATATATTCCACCTTAATTACAGTTTCTGGTTTAATTGATAGTGTTTTATTAATGGCATCCAGCCTGCGTCTTCATAAATAAACTCGTACAGCATTTAACTGGAAATATACCAAATTTTACCTTTAAAATGCAGATTCTGTTTTCTTCAATTATCCATGCCTACTTAAGTTCCAATTAACACAGCTAATCGATGTTTTACTATGAATCGTGCCTATGCATGGTTGATTTTAAATTGATTTAAGATTAGATGAATCCAGTTCGTAAAGTTTATTTTCCTATAAATAAGTACTAATTGTATACTCAGATTTTATAGTTATTTAAATAAAAATGTTATTATTCTTTATTGTAACTTAACCAAAATAATATTTCACATAACTATGATGTTTCCTAAAATTTTTCCATGGATGCCATATCTCAATACTAGATACTCGGGGTGAACCACTTGTGTCCTCAAACTTTCAGCTTTCGCGGTCCCCATGTATGTTATGTGGCCCCATTTTGAATTGAAAATCGTAAAAATAATAAACTTTAATACAAATTCCTTTATATAACAATAATTTTTATTTCCTAAAATTTCTGCAAGATAATTTATTATTCGTGGTTATTGTATATTTTGGTATTTCACCTAACATCTAAAATAATTTTGCGGTCTCCTGGAGAGCCACAACCCACAGTTTGAGAAGCGCTGTCCTAAATCAGTGGTCTCCAAACGTTTTGGATTGCGCCCCCTATAACAGTAAAAATAAATATCACGCACCCCCTGATGTATATTTTACGTCATAAAAGGAATTACATAATAAGACACAACCAGCACTTCATTTTCTATAGTATTTATTGTCATAAAAGAAAATTAGTTTAAACACATGGAAATAAGGATATTCTCAGTGGTAAGAAATGCACGCTACATATAGCACGGCACAAGACTTCCGGACCTTATATTATAATCTTTGTTAAGTATTGATTAACTACAATCACATTATTGCTGTACCATTAACATACAATAATTTTGTTTTTTAATTACCTTTAACTTCAACGATTTATAAAGAGAGACAATTTATGTCCAGTCAAATTTGTTAAAATTATTTTTTTCATCGTTATATTTCCTTTGCACACCCCTTTGGAACATCATGCACACCCCCTAGGGTGCGTGGACCCCACTTCAGAGACCACTGTCCTAAATGATTGCGTGAAATGTAGATGTTTGTGAGTGTGATTAAAAAAAAGGTGCCATTTAAGGCAGGTGACAGAAGTGTTGTATCTACCTCATACACCTAAGTTGAGGGAGCATTCTGGGCTTGATAATAGTTTCATTTCACACTCAGAACAATACATTCTGGATTTTTTATTGTCCACCTGGAAATTTCACTCCATATGTTGTTTTGAATTTAGGAGTTGTGTCATCTATCCTTCCTTTCCAGCTGAAATTCTTCATATATCTCTGCCTCTTCTCTAAATTATATAACCTCTAAATGACATGTTACTCTGCAATTGCACAAGCTCATCCAGATTCTGTTTGTATTCTTGAATCATCCAAGTGAATATGTATAGATCTTTTTCTCATCAATTTCCACCTTTCTCATAACTGATCGTTGCTTAAAAATGGCATTTTTGGGTTGGTTGTAAATGAAAGCTTGATAAGTTAAAACAGCATTGTTTGTATGAAGAGACGTTTGCTCAATTTTCACATATGTATAACTGAAATTATAAAAGTTGTATATAATGTAATTTTCTACAAATTTGTTTGAAACATTTTTTCATAAAAGCGATAGTTAAAGAGATTTTGATTGTTCTAAATTTACCTTAAACACGTCGCTAAGTGATACAATTGCTTCCGCAGCTAATGGTAAAATTTTCTAATCGTTGATAGCGTTGCGCACGCTGCCAGGGGGTGATTTTAATTGCACGTCCATTAGAACAGTGGTGCCCAACCTTTTCTACATGGCGGGCCACATCTTTATTTGCGAATCCTTCAGCGGGCCACATTGGCAGTTGCCAATAATTCAGCGGGCCGGATTCGAGTATAAATGGGATTTTACCTATATATTCTCAGGTGCCATTTTACTGAAAATCTCGTCTAAATGGGATTTTATGGTAAAAATTCCATTGTTAAAAGTTTTATCGTTTTTATAAATTTCCTAAAAAGGTATGAATTTGTGTGTAATTTTTCGGATTGCTTTTCCGTCATGGCTTCGCGAGACGTAGGTTGGGCACCACTGCATTAGAAAGAGTTATCAATTTTCTTTACTTATTAATTTTTTCAGATAAACTACAGAAAATGTTTAAACATTATTCTCGAGTGTCATCGCTGATGTGGAGGGCAGTCATTTTATTGCTGTATGGAGAAAGTCATGTGTTGGCCACATCAGATTTTTCCTCCACGTAATCGGTGTTGGAAGGTTAGAATGGTTATCAGCTGCCTCGTAGAAAAGGAACAAGTTACTCTTCTTCCTATTCGTCACCTCCCGATTTTTCGTTATCCTCTACTTGCCCTCCTCGCTCTCACCCCCTACCTTATTTTCTCGTTCTCCATCCACCTTCGACCCCTTGTCGGCGTTATCCGTTGGTGGAATTTGAACGAAGCGGTGGCAAAAAGGTCTTCCATTACAAAGCAGAATTAATATTCTCTGATGGTTGAGTAGGGTGGTAGAGATTGGCCCGAGGCCTAAAAAAACTTGAATGCTAAAATGCAAGTCATCTTGTTCAAAATCTCCCATTAAATACCCAAAATATTTGTACAAAAAAAGCATTGCAATTTTTTCAATCGCTTAATAAAATCGAAATTCGCCAGTCTTGTGGAAAGGCTGACTCGTTCGATATTGTCCATAGCTATAATTTTTATCATCGACTGGAACGCCGAGTTTGAATCACGGTTCTTTGCGCTAAAAAAGAATATTGTATGATTTTCGTGTCCTCCGTTGCTTTATTTTTTGTTCACTTGAGAATTAAATTACATTTTTGTTTATTTTTTATGAATGCTTGATTAACTTGAGTTAAAAACTTTACAGCAGCCAGTTAAATAACGTTAATCGCTATGTCAAAAATGCCGGGAGCAAAAGCTATTGCTGTATAGCAGGCATGTGAAACTGCCATACTGCGGCCCGAATGCTAATTTTTCTCATTGAAATCGTTCGAGATATTGGTGAAAAGGACAAGTTTTTTCTTAGAAATTGAGATACATAAAATAGAACGTGGTTTGTAAATCATTGTCTTTAATAATAAAACAGGTGACCAAGGTTCTAGGTAAAGTCTATTTTTCCCTCATTAAACATTTGTAATCCTAATGTGGTCCTTTTATAACAAACATCGCTTCAATGCGGCTCCGGTGCATCTTCGAGTTTGACATGCTCGCTGTACAGCTTTAGGAATAAACCTTTCGAATGATCCAAGCTCGAAGTTGGAGAGCTTTAGACGTGAGTTGTTAGAATTTGAAAAGCGATGTTGACTAAAGCTGGTTCTTTTAAATTGTCACCACCAAAATTAAAAATATTCAATCAGTTATGATTTTCAGTCATATCAGCGTTTACACTTTCTAACATTCTTACGATTACAAGGACACTATCCGGTGCATGTTCAGTTCGCTTCGCCTGGTTACCTATCTCGTCTTCATAAGGATAAAGATACTTTTATTAAAATATTTAAATACGTCTTATGCAGTCAATTATGGACCATTGTATAAATTAAGAAAATGTAAGTGTAATTTCATGAATTAAAATCGTTTAAGATATATAAAACCTAGTTAACTTTTTCGAATCGTCTTTCTGTTGTAGTGCTGGCTTTTCTTATCCCGCATCCTGAGTACATTTAAAATTTATCAGGGTCTCGTCTTTTTCGGAACACGAATGTACTTTTTACTTTCTCATACGTAGTAATGGGAAAGTATTGTATTCATGAAAAAAATCGACTTCCAGATGTCAACGGAAATACATGTTTTGAGGTCCCTAGAACACGTTTAGACTATTTTCGGAATGATGTCTGTGTGTGTGTGTATGTGTATGTTAGTGTGGGCGCTCTAACTCAGAAAGTACATGCCATATCGTTACCAAACTTCATATATAACACTTTAGCATGAGCACAAAGAACTGATTAGTTTTTGGACAATAACGTTTCATGATATATTTAGGACGGTATGACATAGTAGCATTAAATAATTTTTACTATAAAATATTAAAATTAGTTTTATTTTAGGCCAAAATCTTTGACAATAGAAGAAACAGTCAGGGGGAAGTGACGAGGCATTTGGCTCAGATGACGCGGTTAACTACCTTTTGTAACCTCTTCCTGAAGAATACGTTTGAGAAAGGCTTTTCGCCCGAATTTTTCCGGAATTGTTCTCTCCCAAAGAATCTCACTGTATGCATTGGTGTTTTTCATTATTCTTATTTCGCACTCTTCTCTTTTGGTGGAAATCTGTAATTATGAAGTAATTAAGCTATATAGCGAAGAAGATTTTAGGACAGTTAATGCCACCTTGTGAGGTTAGGTTTCCAATGAGAGAAACGAGAAGGAAGCTTAATAATCGCTTTTTTTGTAAGTTATTATAATTTAACGATGGTTACGCGCTCATAGTCATTTCACATTGCACTCATCAAAATAGTAGTAGTACTTATTTTATCACAGGAGACTGCCCTTTACGCTATTTAGGTACTCAGCTGGAATTAGTGTCAGATAGTACGTAAGATGATGGTATGACCAGGAAAAGTAAAAACTTCCACAAGATTCTACGGTTCATTTTCTGGAACGTTTACTCTTCAATTTTTACCATAATTGGAGCGAGTGCAGGATAATAACAATTATTCCCATTATAAAGTGGGTCAGGAGCGAGATAAGATCTTGAGACTCAAATCATTGTACGAGAAGTAGAAGGAAATGAAATTTTTTAAAAATATCATAGAAATTAGTTGGAAAATTTTCGCGTTTTGATTATTGAGAAATTGTGACAGACATGGCAACCAGCATCGTCGTCGCTTTTCCGCATGGTTTTATGCGGGGAATATTCTTCGTAATTGGATTGAATTCATGACTTATTTTAATTTAATACTTAAATGCTCACCCGTGACTTGTGTTCGCAAAGTTTAGATGGCAAGACAACTTGACGAGAGTATTATATCAGTTAATGATATAATGAATTTCATACTCGAATGATGCTATTTAAACCTTACCGTGGAATCCGCATACGTATCATAAAACCTTACTGGTATGACACATCCAAAGTATGAGAAATTGAGGAATCTCGTAGGAGAATTGCGGTGTATAGCATCGTAAAACACCATAAATTAATTTTCTCGTTCTTATTTCACCATTGTCTGGATAGAAGCATGCTGGATCACCTTGCCTTAAAAAAATCCTTTCAAATCGCCTGTAATCGCCCCGAAGGCGTGAAGTAGTCCCACGAAGCGATCCGTATAGCTTTAGGAATCGCGATCGATTTTCATAGTTTTTTTCTGAGCTAGTAACATTGAAAAGAAAAACTCCTATGAAATCCTTAGGGATTGCAGGATTCCTTACTACGCGATCGGATGTCTGTTATTCTTCTTCCTCTGTTAAATGATATGTATGTACTTTAAATAGGCGCTTGGTTATACTGTAAAAGGCAGAAGTAACTGGACAGTTAATAAAAAAGATTGATTTGAATTAGCCTAAGCATGCTAAGCGTATAATCAACATTTAAAAGCGAATTCTTAAGGGTGTCGCTCGTCTACGAACGCCGAAATGCAGTCACTTTTTTACCATTTGACTTGCAATAATGTTTATATTTCATAGAACTCGTGCTGTACAACGAACATTCTAGAATATTGATCTTCCATGTTTTGTGTCGTGTGAACGATAAGTTTTCATTCGATATATTTTCGTTGAGTATAAACAACATCAATCTTTATACTTGTCTGTAGAATGAAGAAGCTACGTCACGCAATCGGAAGGAGCAGCATGGAAGACGGAGGGATAGGAGAGAGATCTGACAACGTTGGAAATTCCGAGCGGCCGAACCTTCAACATGGCTGACGCTTTGAATCCTCTTCCGAATGTTTCGGTGAGTGGAGCAAATATATTTTTACTTTATCCATACGAAAGATGAGCAAAACTCCTTTAACAAGAATCCCTTCCTACTTTCCTTCTCGAAACGTCATATAACGTATTTTTCGTCTCATTGTACTGTCTTACCGCATTTGAGTCGCAGTGATTACCGTTATAATAGCAAACGTTGCACGACTTAAAAAAGGTTATACTGTTGCTATCAATAGCTGCACGAGAACGATTAACCATAAAGAATGTGTCAGTCTTACATGGTCCTAAAATATTGTCTACTTTGTAATGCATTATCCGTCCATTTCAACGTGAAGGTGACCTTCAAGTGATTGCTTATTTGTGCCTCTTGCTGAGTACAACGTAAACGCAATGAGAAGGAAGGGGCTCGGAATTCAAGGAAAAAATGCGCGAGTATCCTTGTAAAATCCGAAGGTCGGTTTGCGTTCCCCTAAAGGTTTAGGTTTTGTGCACGCCCAATCCATTTTCCCTCCCCTGTCTGTTCTGAACTGTCGCACTAGCTGAACGCAAGGAAAATTCTCGCTTATAATTAATCTTTATGAAAGATGAAAGAAAGCAATTTTCTCAATAGGACCGTAGTAAATTGTTTATCTGTACGTCATATCGCTTTGTAATGTTAATTGAACCTGGCTAAATGGATTTCACTTTTGATATGAAATAATATTCAAAGGGAAGTTGTGGGCATTAATTAACCCATAATTATTGGAAGCGTGGAGTACTGAGTGCGCGATGGCAGTGTGTGCAAACAGTGATGATAACGACAAAGTCATAAATTTTGTATATTGTCTTTTAACGTATGTATTGGTATTCAATTGATATTGTTAAAATAATTGTTAGTATTGTGTACATTATATACGATCTAAAGTTTCATGATATATTTAGGACCGTATGACATGGTAATATTATATAATTTTTACTATAAAATGTTAAAATAAGCACAATGTTAGGCCAAAAGCCTTGACAATAGATGAAACAATGCTAAAAAGTAGCGTAATTGTGATATTGAAGCTTTTACTGGCCAATCGCGGTGCGTAGAACACGGTAAAGGCGACGCACACAGGTTCGTGTCACACCTAAAAAACAAAAGCTAAAAGGTAGCAAATTACATGTTCGACATCAGAGGCAATGCTGATAGGTTACATAAAAGAAGTGAATACGCAGCAAATTTTACAAATTGGCAGTTTTAAAATGCGTAGTTCCACTCCATACCGCAATGCGTCCATTAAAGTGTTAAGTGAATAAAGACCACATTCTCACCCATTTTTCTCGTACCTACACTCACATTTTCCCCCACATTTCTTCCCCTAGTTTCTCCAGATTTTTCCACGCACAAATTTTTTCCTCCCATGTTGTCCTCGCACATTCTCATCACATTTTTCCTTCGCACTTTTTTTTAGTTTCACCCTCGAACTTTCTCCCCAATTTTTTTTATACTTTCTACCCCCATTTTTTCCTCGCAGCTTCTGCCCACATTTTTCCTAGCACTTTCTCCACCCATTTTTTTCCTCGCAGTTTCTCTTTCGTTTTTCCTCGCCTCTTTCACCCATTTTTTCGTAGCATTTTTTGCCTCGCAATTTACATCCTCCAATTCTTTCTCGCAATTTATCCTTAATTCTACATCGTAATTTCTCCCATATTTTTCCAAACAATTCTTCCATTCACCTTCAGAAAAGATGACATCCCACATCCTCCCTCGCAATTCCTCACATTTTTTTTCCTCACACATTTTCCCCCTCATATTTCCTCGAACATTTCTTCCCCATTTGATGACTCGCAGCTCTCCCAACATTTTCTCCCTCGCAAAATTCTCCAGCCACATCTTTTCTCTCACCTTTCCCTTCATTTTTTCCACGCGCTTTCTCACCCCATATTTTTTCTCGTGTTATCTACCCCTTATTACTCCCCGCGCGTTCTACTTGATATTATTCCAATCCACCTCATATTTTCCCGCGCGCTTTCTCCCCAATATATATTTTCTATCGCTTTCTCCCCAATATATTTCATTTTCTACCGCTTTCTCCCCAATATATTTCATTTTCTATCGCTTTCTCCCCAGTATATTTCTTAATTTTCTATCGCTTTCTCCCACAATATATTTCCTCGCATTTTCCTCACATTTTCCCTCGCTTTCTCGACCAATATATTCCATCACATTTTACCCTCGTGCTTTCTCCCCTCATTTCTATTCCATCCTTTACTTCGCGCTCTCTACCCTATATTTTTATTCCCACTTAGCCCATTTTTCCTCTCACTTTATCCGCCTGTATTTTTCTTCCTGCTTTATCCACCTTTTCTTTTCCTTGCGCTTTCTCCCCCATATTATTCCACGCGCTTGCCTACTCCGTAAATTCCTCGCGGTTTCTCTTTCTATATTATTCCTAACGTTTTCTCTCCCCTTATTTTTCTTCGCGCTTTCTACCCCTTTTTACCCCTTAAATTCTTCGGTCTTTCTACCCAGTATTTTTCTTCGCCCTTTCTCTCGTATTTTCCATCGCACTTTCTCGCCAATTTTTTCCTCTCGCTTTCTACCTACATTTATATTTCCTGATACTTTCCCTCCCGTTTTCTATACCATTATTGTCTTCCCGGATTCTAACCTATATTTTTCCTACCGCTTTTTCTACGCGGTTTTTACACCATCTTTTTCGACGAGCTTTCTAGCCTGGGTCAACAACACAAATGAAACAGTGAGGAGTGGATCGATAAATAGTATGAATGCTAAATTAACTATTGTATATCAAACATTGAAATGCAGCAGAAATATGTCCTACTTCGCCTATGAGAAACTCCGGGTGAAATTATGAAATATCCGGGTCAGATTATAAATTCTACGGGTCGTGTTTCTACCCCGTTTTTTTCCTCTCGGTTTCTCGTTCCATATTTTTTTCTGGTGCTTTTTCCTCTGCATCTTTTTAGCGCCTTCTCTCGCTGTATATATCCTCGCACTTTCTCTCGCATGTCTCCTACTCGTGCCTCCTCCACTCATATTTTTCTTCGCATTTTCTCCCCATTTCTTTCTCCCGTATTTCCTTTCCTTGAGCTTTCTACCTCATATTTTTCCTTGCGCTTTCTCTTAGTTTCTTTCTACGCGCTCTTTGCCCAGTATTTTCCCTCGCAATTTCTCTCCCAAATTTGTCTTGGTAATTAGACCCCCCAAATTTTTCTTCCCAATTTCTCTCCCACTTTATTCCTCGCTCTTTATCCACATTTTGTCATCGCCCTTTGTCCCCATATTTTTCTTCGCACTTTTTTCTCGTTATATCTTATATTTTATGCCCCGTTTTCCTCAATTTTTCCTCTTTTACCTCTAACTTATTTTCCCCTCGTACATTTTTCTCCTCGCTCTTTTTACTTTCTCCATACGTAGTAAAGGGAAAGTATTGTATTCATGAAAAAAATCGACTTCGAGATTTCAACGGAAATACATGTTTTGAGGTCCCTAGAACACGTTTAGACTATTTTCGGAATGATGTCTGTGTGTGGATGTTATTGTGGGCGCTCTAACTCAAAAAATACATGCCATATCGTTACCAAACTTCATATATAACACTTTAGCATGAGCACAAAGAACTGATTAGTTTTTGGACAATAACGGATAACCGAAAGTCGAGGTTTATTCGAAACCCGATTCGGTTTTTGCGATATTTCTTGGTTAAAATATCATTTTTGTATTTACAATTCTACACAAAAGTTATAGAGAATGTAATTTCCTACAACTTTCATTTGAAACAATTTTCTATAGGAGTTATTTATAAATAACAGGTTTTTCGGTTTCCGTTAAATATCTCCTTAAGGAGGCTCCACCGGAAATTCAAGATAATGTCAATTTCCTCATATTCACAGTAATGATAGAAGAAGGCATGCTCTATGACATGCTGCAGAGAAAAACATAGGTTGACGTATTCGTTTTTTCAATAAATGCATTCAAAAGTAAGGCAATTTACACAGCCGACATAGGCGAGCTACTCGTGCTGGACACGAAATTCGCAACTGAAATTCGTAAGTAAATGAGATATACACCAAAAACACAGCAAATATGCGCAAACATGAGAAGAATACAAATATATATTTAAATATATACCTTGACGTACTTATTTACGAGAAATTTAATAATATCAATAAATAAAATCGCCGCTTTGGGATAGTCAGCTATTTTACAATTTTAGACTTGGCAACATTGTAGCACTAGCAGATGGCTGCTTAGACGTTAAATATGGTTATTAACCCGATACGGTTTTATTCGTAAATAATAATAGATTTCTCGTAAACAAAAACGTTAAAATGCATACGTTTTTATTCTCCACATGTTTCCGCATAGTTGGTGTACACTTCATTTACCTGTAAGAAATCCTGTACTTTGTAACAAGAAAGGTATTATCTTACATTGACGGTGAAATGGACGTAATTTTTACATATTATATCTCAGCATGTAAAACTTAAACATCTAAATATTGCAAGAACATGATAGATGATTGTTTTAATAGGGGATTGTTTTATTCGTCAGATTAAACAAAACGAATAAGATCGGTACGTATTTACTTATTTAGATGTAAGAAATTGTGGTACTGGTCGGTTCTCCCCCCGCAAATTGCATTTCTCATTATTATATGGTTTTAGCGCTAACAGTTTATATAATTAATCTTATTTAACGGGTTGGGTTTCCTTATCACTTTTAAGTGAAACAAGACGAATGTAAACAAAAAACGAGAAGGATTATCCTCCACTGCCACCAAACCCGTGAAATCGGATAAAATAGATAAAAGTTAATAAATTGTTAGTGCTAAAACCATCTAATAATGAAAAGGAACACCAAACCACCCCACAACCCCTTAAATCAGACAAAATAAATAAGAATTTAATTTATTTATAATATTGGGCTGGATGATCATGAAGAAAATCATCGATACCCGATTCCTAATTTAGTAACTACGTAAATCATTGATAGAATATATTAAATCTCTGCGTTATCAATTTTAATAGCTGCATTTAGTACAGTTCAGTTTCCCAAATTGTAACCCAATTGAATTTTTCCATTTGTAGGTTTTTCTTGCTTTCTCTAAAGTAAAAAGTGAGCTTTCTATAAAGGAAAAAAATGAGATTATATTCCTTGGTTGTAATTTATATCAGCATAATTTCAGAGATACCCATTTTATGACTTCTATTATTATAAACAGATGATTTACCCATTTATTTTCAGCCAAAGCAAGATATTTTATCATTTTTTCATTCAATATATAAATTTTGTATCATTTTTCTGCAGAAAGAACTCAGTTTTGTGGACAAGAACATTTTCACAGACATTTCATTTCAATTGATACATTTCTTCATGGGAGTAGCACATACCCATTTTGATACTTAATGACAGAGCAATATCTTCCAAAAGTGGAATTTTAAAGTAGAGCATCTGGGAAAAACCATTTTCATTACAGACATTACAAAGAAAAATTAAAAATTCCTGTAAAATATGAAATAGAGAAAAAACCCTTTTCAGAAGTAAATGATAAATGAAAGAATCAAAAAATCAGAGTAATAACAAGTTTGGCAGACTTGATAGTAAACTTACTTTCAAGTTTCAATCTTGCTCTAGGCAGAATGATGTAATTTTTAACACCACTAGAATAGAGAGCTGAAATTTTCAGTAGCCATAGAGGCAAAGAATTGTTCATTAATATTATTTCACTTAATGAAACATGGTAACAATGTCAAATAGATAATTTCAGTGGGAGAAATTTAGAAAAGAAAACAATCATATTGTCAAGGATTTATTTCAAATTCTTAAAATAATCCGAAATAGATTTAACAATTTTTTTATTAGTTGTGACCCTGGGCTTCCCATTCACATGCTCACTTAACAAGAGCATAATGCCCTTCTGTCCACTTTCTACATATGTTGAGAACAACAAAGTAAAATCAATGCCACAGGAAGCCATCTTATTGACAGTTCTCATAGATACCACACTTTTTAAATCTTTTAAAGTAGCCACTGCACTGTTTTTATTTTCTCTCTTCTGCTGGTTTTCTATGAAAGCTGCTATTTCGATAATATTTATTCGCTGTTCATTTAAATCAATCCTTACTTTTTGCAGTACATGTTTTAAAATTTTTACGTCACATGATGCATCATGCATATTACCAAGTTCATCACCACCTAACAGTTTCTTTGCTAAGGCAAGTAATGAATATGATGTTTGTCGAGGTAGAATACTTTTCAAAAGAGGCAAGATATCGACAAACCCTTTCACTATTGAGGAAAACCTCTCAATCAGCCCTAAGGCAGAGATGTCTCTGATGATATAAAAAACATCAAATTTTAATACATTGTGCCCTACTAATAATACTCCACTGCCGATATCTTTCAAAAATGTAATAAATTCAGATAATGCCTTATATAAATTCATTGCCTCTACTTCATTACCATGATGGAACAGCTTCCCATCCCAAATCATGTCTTGGATGGCGTTGTTGCCGGAAATGCGTTATTGCGGCGTTGCCAAGTCGTTATTTCTTAAATGTAATCCTCATTATTCTCTATCTCTCACTTTGTTTACGAAATAGGTGGTACTTTATGATATCTCAGATATTAAGAATACTATTCTAAGAAAAACAACATGATATTTTCAATTATTCTTTGCACGTAAATTACATGTGGCAACAGTTTCACTTCGCCATGTCTCTAGTCAATGCAATCTTTTTCGTGACATTAAAAATATTAATAGACTTTTTATCCTACTCCAAAGCAAGCAATTATAGCAAATAACTTCCTTCAGTCACATGGTTATCGGAAAGATTATCCTCGCACATTTATTAGAAGCTTTCTCGGGAGTTGAATAATACGATACTTTTGCCGGCTTGTTGACTCATGCAGTAGAGGTGGAGCCTCCTTAACAACATCGTTATTGGTAATATTCGTAAGGACCAAAGTTGTAGAGAATATTATTTCTTCCAAGATTTGTTTGTAAATCATTTTCGTAGAACCATCCCTTTCGGATATATTCCGCTTTATCTTTGGTCAGCTTACAGCGCCAACACCTTGTAGCGGTGAATTCTGTAAACATTCAAAATATACGTATTTACGGCAACGACGTGTCTTCGTTTACGATACGAAATAACAATTTTGCCGTATAATGTTGCTCATAATAATGTAAATATCTATACCCCAAATATGGAGAAAGTCATGTGTTGGCCACCAGATTTTTTCCTCTTACTTTTTTCCCTCTCTTTTTTATTCCTCCATCTTTGAAGTCCTCGCTCTTTTTTCCGTGGAATTTTTTCTTCGCTGTTCTTTTCCTCGCACTTTTTATTCCCTCTCTAGTTTTCCTCGCACATTGTTTCGTCACAGTTTTTCCTTCACTTTTTTCACCCTCTTTTTATTTCCTCTTACCCCTTTTATTCTCTCGAATAATTTTTCTCATTTGTTTTTCCCGCAAGCGATTTATGCGCGGAGCGGGGCACGGGGTAGGGCGCCGGATGCGGAGCCCTCAGTACTATCTAAATTCTCTTTTTTCCATATTTACTTTAGTAAGTTAAGCCCGAAACACTATCAACATTTCTCTTTAATGGTGTTTCGGGCTTAATTTATAAAAGAAAACCCAAATAAAAATGGAAAAAAGAGAATTTTTTTAAAGACGGCAAAAAGTAATTCCAAACTGGAAAAAAACGCGTGCCCGGCCGTCCCGGGGTCGACACTCCAGGAGTAATGGGCAAAGTGACAGCCACCAGTACAATAAGCGGGCCCGAACCCAATCGTTGACACTGCGCTACTGGGAAAAAAGCTCCGTAATAGGAGCGGCTATTAAGGAAAGCCTTTTTCCAGAACTCGCAAGAGTCGCGGACAGGATTCGAACCCGCTTAAGTAGAGTACTAGTAGACTGGCACACGGCACCACTACTCCACAAGGTCGACATGGAAAAGTCGTGCAAAAGTTGGCCTGGCTCTTACGAACCCAGGCCGGCGAGAGAGGGGAAGGCCGTGAGCAAGCGAAGGAGGGGGGGAAGGCAGGTACACTCGCCTCGGAGATCTAGTAGTGAGGTATGTAAGTGGGGAAGAGGTGTCTACACCTTGCTAGACTCAATGACGGTAGCATTATATGCAAGTGAATATTTGAATTTTACCTAACGTATAATGTTTTTGCATATGCTGCCCCCTCTTACGAACTGATAAAATTACTGATAGGATTTGAGTTCAACATACGTTAAATAAACCGTTGAATATGATTATTTCCATCATTACCTTGTTCCTTATTGCGCTGATGTCTAAATATGCCTCCTTGACAATTTTAAATGTTGCCGCTACAGAAAAGGTAGATCTTGAAAATCTTTATATACATTTTATTATTGGATAGAGGGATAGAAAAAGCTCAGAATCACTGAGCGACTGTAGTAAGTCATCCCGTACTATAGTGGATATAAGGAAAGTTTTCAGATTATAAATGTGGTAACGTTGGGGACATCTAGAAAAACCTGTATCCATTCGTAACGCGTCACGAGTAGGAATGTAGTGGCCAGAAAGTTCCGGAAGAAATATCGGCTTATGTCGACTAAGTGGGACCACATTTAAAAGTGACCGCGAAGCTGACCCCTCGACCGTCATTAACTCGGGTTAGAGGCCCATACCTCGAGACCCATCCTCAAATCCGAGCTCAGGTGTCTTCACCCTCTCGGCAGGGGGGCACTAGCCGACCACATCTTTTGCAATAAAATTTAAACTATTTTATGTTGTTAACTTAGTGCGATTGTGACTCAAGCAACATATTCGGGTTAATGCGCTGATCAAGAGCGTCTTTTTAACAGAATCCTAAAATAAAAGATAACATATTTACGCTCACATCTAATCTTGACGCCAAGGAATACCAACCTCTTAAGATTATTCGGACGGGATTGTAATGAAAGCAGACATTCGCGAGACGGTGCGGAGGGTGTAACTCTTGGTTGTTATATGGTGTTAGATGGGAGGAAAGGGACTAAAAGGCTTTACAACCTTTTTCAATCAAACTTTCAGGAATCACTTGACTATTCAACTTTTCAATTTGAAACTGCTCGCCGTGTACATAGTAGTTCTGGGTTTGACTTCAGGAGCATATCTTTTCTCCATTTGAATAACATGGGCAGAGCTGAATCGAAGCGAGGCCTTTTTTCTTTAGCATTTTCAAATATCTTAAAAATGAGATTTCGACGTGGTATTTTCACAGTTATGCCGAAAAAAGTATGGAAATAAATTTCCATATCGTAGAAATTCAAATCTCTTTCGAAAAAAGCCAAAAATTAGGTTTAATTAATATTTTTCGTAATTTTTTACGAATTTATTCAATTCGTCGTGATAAAATCGTTTTTTATATGTCCATGACTATTATTACTCTCTGGAACATTCGATGATGTGGATTTTATATTCTTTTTGCGTTTTAGTGCACATAAAATTTGGTGTCATTAATTTTTATTTTATTTTAACGTAATACTCAATTCACGCCTACCCGTCATATTTCACGGGAAATTACGCTAGTCACTTATAATAATAGACAATTTTTTGTTGGTTGGTTGGTGATAATAGAAAAATGCGATTAACTAGATAAAAGCGTTACACCCTCCGCACCGTCTCGCAAATGACTACTTTATTACACTCCCGTCCGAAAAATCTTAAGAGGTTGGTATTCCTTGACGTCAAGATTAGATGTGAGCGTAAATATGTTATTATTTATCGTAGAATTCCGTTAAAAAGACGCTCTTGATCAGCGTATTCGCCCGAATTTGTTGCTTGAGTCACAATCGCACTAAGTTAACAATATAAAATAGTTTAAATTTTATTGCAAAAGACGTGGTCGGCTAGTGCCCCCCTGCCGAGAGGGTGAAGGCACCTGAGCTCGGATTTGAGGATGGGTCTCGAGGTATGGGCCTCTAACCCGGGTTAATGACGGTCGAGGGGTCAGCTTCGCGGTCACTTTTAAATGTGGTCCCACTTAGTCGACATAAGCCGAAATATCGTTTTTGTAATATACGTATCTCCCCGGGCGAACTCATTTTCTTCCAATCCTTTGCTTGTGCAATAACGGTTCGCCCCACGGCTTTCGGAAATTAGTTTTTGGCAGAAGCAGAGCACTTGCCGGCACATCTAACTCGTATAGAACGCCTCCAGAGTTTAGTGAAGCTCCACGGAGATGGCCAAATTCCCTTAACGAACAACCCCTTCCAATTTTCCTACTCGAACTGAGACATACGGTAAACGTCATATAACGTATTTTTCCTTCCATTGAACTGTCTGGAAGTGGCTTACTGTATTTGAAACGCAGTTAACCCCTATTATTTCACGGTATGTTGAGTAAGGTTACATAGAGTGACATTAAAAATCGTTCGCCAATTACCAGCTGTCTAATAATAAAAGCATTGACTCTAACCTTGACATGTACTATAATATATTTCAGATGACTCTTGGACGGAAATTTTGCGAATCATTCGAGAAGGGCTAAAAACGTTTGTCCCAACTAAAGCAATTCGTGATCGCAAGGATCCGCGGTGGGTGAAACCGAAACTCCGTGCCTTGCTCAAGAAACAAAGACGGCATCACGCGCACATAAAGGACCTTAAAGAAGTTGGTAGGGACCACGCAAACGAGTATTTAATATACAGAAATATTCGTAAATCTGCAAGAGACGAAGCGCGTAAGGAATTTGACGTCTACCGATCCACGACACTGTCGGACTCACTCAAAAACGACTCGAAAGAATTTTGGTCGTACGTGCGAGAAATGCGAGGAGGACAGTCCACAGTACCTCTTCTACGTACAGACAACGGTGAAAGTGTACACGATTCATTTACTAAGGCTAGTATGTTAAATCGGTTCTTTGAAAATTGCTTCACAATAGACAGCGGTGATTTCATTGATTTCCCTACTCGTATAGACTCAAATATGAGCGACATAGAAATATCCGAAAGCGGTATCGTCAAATTACTAAGTCAGGTCCACAAAAGAAAATCGCCAGGGCCTGAAGCCATACCTGCATTCATTATAAACTCGTTAGCAAACGAATTAGCTCCGTACCTTAAGCTTCTATTCAGAAAATCTTTGGATGAGGGTGTAGTTCCTTTGATATGGAAAACAGCCCACGTTACACCAATACATAAAACGGGAAGTAAATTAAAAGTGGAAAACTACCGCCCTATATCGTTGACGTCAATCTTCTGTAAGGTTTTTGAGCACATTATCGGTAGCTCAATAATGCGATTTCTCGAAAGCAAAGAAGCGCTTAACAGTAGCCAGCATGGTTTCCGGAGAGGCAGGTCATGCGAGACTCAGTTAGCTCTACTCACACAAGATATTGTGAAAGCAACGGATAAAGGAATAGGAGTTGATGCAGTATTTTTAGACTTTAGGAAAGCCTTCGACACCGTTTCTCACGTGAAAATAGTGCAAAAATTAAGGGCTTATTCTATTAACGAGAAAATTGTAAATTGGATCGCCTCGTTTCTTTCCGATAGAACCCAGAGAGTAGTCCTCGATGGAGTTGCATCAGACCTCGTCAAAGTGACTTCCGGCGTGCCTCAGGGAAGTGTAATCGGACCTTTGTTATTCTTGATATATATAAATGATTTAGCGGATAATATAAAGTGTAAAGTTAGACTCTTCGCGGATGACACACTTGTGTATGGAGAAATCAACACAATACACGATCAGGAGAATTTGCAAAAGGACCTTCAGGCTATCACGAAATGGTGTAAAGATTGGCAACTCGATCTGAATATAAAGAAATGCGCCGCAATGAACTTCACGCGCTCCACGAATTTCAACCGTTACCCGTACCAAATATCCGAACTAAAGCTAAAATACGTCAATAGCTACAAATACCTAGGAGTAATTCTCAGTAGCAATTTGTCTAGTAGAGAGCATATCAAATCCGTTATAGCATCGACAAACAGAATTCAAGGGCTTTCCTCTAGAGTCCTGCGGGGATGCCCCTCGAATGTGAAGGAAATCGCATACTTTTCCCTAATACGACCCATCGTGGAATACTGTTGCGCCGTCTGGGACCCTTTCGAGGAGGGCCTAACTAGAGAGCTCGAAATGGTTCAGCGTAGAGCGGCTAGATTTGTAAAAGGAGAATATCGGTATGATGCGAGTGTATCAGAGTTATTGAGAGATCTGAAATGGCAGACGTTGAAGAGTAGAAGAATTGAATACAAGAGGAAACTATTTGAAAAATTTGAAAGTTCCGAATTCGTTGAAGACGTACGCGGCATAGTCGTCCCCATCGGTGTTAGTGAACGTAATGTTAGATCACAGTGCAGGAGAAAATATCTCGAAATTACCGCTAGAACAGAGAAATACTACCGATCCTTTTTCCCAGACGCGATAAGACAATCCAACAGAGGAATTAGCTAGACTTCACTTGGTGTTGTGACACCCCCTGCCAAACGCTTCTAGCGGCTTGCAGGGTATTTATGTAAATGTAGATGTAATATGTATTGTGTATTTTGCTACTGCCTTTGTAATGTATCCAGTCCACGACGAGGCCTATATCTACAAATCAATGTATGGTCCTCGGATAATAAATAAGTTTATTATTGCTCTTTCTACATCGTAACGGAAGATTAAATTAAGTAAATTAAATAAATGACTTCCCTACACAACATTATAAATGGTTCTTACCCTGTCCATCTTTTTCCGCCTACAGTTCGAAATAGCCCAATCCAATCGTGTAATTTACGCAGTTTGAGGCAGTTTAAGGGAACGTTCCCTTGCCTACCTATTCTATCGGTAGATCTCGATATATTGTTATTGCAATCCTTGTGGGAGTAAACGTGCGTTGGTTACGATGAATACGAGAGAACGGGGTGAAAGGGAGGGGAAGAGAGCGGGAATGTAGGAGAAAAGCAGCTTATGTTGCAGATGCAAACTTCATCTACAGAAATATCTGGAACGATAAATTCCTCAAGTATCTGAAAAGCTGTTTGTCGTAGAGACATACGGTAAACTTTGTTTTGTGTATACGAACGACGGGGACCGTAGAAAAATATTTTCACTTCCGCAAAGTCACAGGTTCGAAGCCAGGGGACAAGTGTACACGGGATGTCTTATTTTTCAGAGTGGAAGGATGCGTCTGTCAGCTACGAAAATAGTTAAATATAGACCGATCTTCGTCGTTTTTGCTTCATTTGACGGAAATAGCGCAGTATATAGGATACTATGTTATTATTATGATGGCTACACGTCACAAAGGTTGCAGAAATTCGCACACACTATCGGAATGATGCGGAGCTTTCGTAGTTGCGTCCGGGAGTTGCCAAGGAGACTCATTGATGTCTCCGATTCAATGAATGCCATGGATAACGTTATTCATTTAGGACTGTCGGTTAAGCATCGAAAGTACACCTTTAGCAACGTGAAAATTTACACACAGAAACAAGTAGTTGTGCCTACAGCCCCCCTCCAGCGGGAACTTCCGCCCGTCAACAATAAGAATGCGAATAGTATTCGTGCAGTCCACTATAGCAAATGCGTCTTGCACAATACGTAAGTCTTGCATAACATTTCTTGTATCATAGTACGCCTGCTTGCCGAAAGAGCAAGGTACATAGTAGGTTGATTTCGTACACAGCGTAAAGCCCGATACACGTCACTCAGATATGTCGCCAATCATTTAAGGTGGTTCCTCCATAAAGTCGATTATCCAAGAAAATTCTGAAAATCACGTTATGCATTCCTGAACGCTCAGTTTATCCATTGCATTAAAAAAAACCTGATCTTACCGAGCTAAATTTTCTGTAAATCGTCCTTAAAAATGACATATTTAACATGGCCCCTTATGAGTAGTTCCTCACCGACAAGTATAAAAATATTTATTTGAGGGTGAAGGGAATCCAACGCCGCCTTTAAAAATACTTCATTAAAATAATCAGTGCTATTTAATTTGTTTTATGGAAAAATACACGCTTCTACCCGAACTCGTTTTTGAGATATCATTGCCTGAAATTCAGTTTATTTCAAAATTCTCGCCATTTGCTTAAAATGGCGCCTTTGCTCAAATAAATGTGGCAACTATGCTGTAGCAATATTTCCGGCTAGAATTTTAGTCTGCTAAATGTACTTTCAACTCTGCCCAATTCCATACCTCTATTTCAATTAGGTATATTTACTTTTTATATTCCACATCCTTTATATTCTTTACTTTGTTTATTTTTTCTATTTAATTTGCTACCTCCCTTCTCTAACCACTCTCCTATTGAAACCATACAAATTTTGCACCCAAGGCAAATCAACTAGTAAAGTTCCAAAATTCATTGTCATAAAAGAAATTCATTCTTATTTGAGGAATTTAATGTTTAAATGGGAAGAAAATATAATGTATTACCAGATTCCAAAATTCAGTATATATAGTTTTACAGGAGATATCATTCACTGACAAGTTTGATATTATCAAATCAATAAAAGAACAGGATTGCAAGGAAACACGAATAGGTTAAGGAACATAAGAGGCCAATACTGGATAACATATTAAGTAAATCATTTTTTTCTTTTGTATTGTTAAGCTGATTTACATTGAGATCAGCACAGATTATAAATTTGTCCACCTTTTTACCAAGTATATATTGAACAGCTTCGTTGAAAGCAGAGAGAAAATCACTAGAGGAACCACTTGGAAAGCGATAAACACAAAGTAAAGCAATCTTACACTATTTGACTTTAAAATGGCAGCACAACACTCAAAAACCTTTTCAGAAGACGCATTCAAATTTAGGTCAGATAAAATAAAACCAGATTTGGCATAAATGGCGACACCACTACATTTGAAAGGGGATCAAAATTATAAACACCAGTGTATTAATAACTGTCAACAATCAGATTCAAGATATTTATTGATATAAAGGCAACTATAATGCATTACATTGCATGTGTACTAAATGCATAACGAAAGAGTATGTTTACAATACAGATTACAAATTTTTAAAAAAACTGAAAATAGAGGATAAAATTTTTTTATTTTTTGTAATTCTAGGTTTACCACCAACATCTTCACAGAAAAGTAGTTTGAGACCCTCCTCTCCACCTTCATTATATATTTTTATGATATCATCAAGAGTTATGAAAAATTATGCAATTTTATTGACCATAGTAGCAGATATAATATTACCTTTCAATGGCTGGAGGGTCTTTTTAGCTTCTAAAATTTTCATTTTGTTACTCTTTAAATTAATGTAATCCTCATATGATACAGCATTAGATAAAATTGCCTCCTGATCTACTTTCAATGTATCTAGAAATTTATTTAACGATTGTACATCATATAATGCATTGTGTGCATTTTCGCAATCATCATTCGTAAATTGTTTGACCAAGTTACTCTGTTTATATGACACCTGTCCAGGAAACATTTTTTTTAAAAGCGGCAATGCGTCCACAAACCCACAAACTACATTTTCAAAATACTTACATAAAGAATATTTTTTAATATCCCTAATTAAATAAAACAAATCAAACTTGATCAAATTGTGACCCAACAAAATGACTGGAAACTCAATGTCACTTAAAAAATTGAGAAATTTTTCTAAAGCTTCCTTCAAAGAAAATGTCTTCACAGGAATATTATTACAATACATAATATTGCCTACTATGGTTAGACCAGTCACCTGTGAAGCATGAACATTTATGCCCTTTTCTGGCAAAACATACAAAGATAATAATGTATTTTCACACTTGGCTGCTATCTGGCAGATTTCTGCTGATTTCCCAAACCCTGAAGTTTCAGTATCAAGGTAAACAAATTTCGAGCTCCTAGGAATAGAGGATTTCATGGGCACTGAAAAACTTGACATTAGTCCCATGCCTGATTCATATGCCATACCTTCTTTGCCTTCATTAGTACTGTTTACCTTTGCTTTTTCCTTTTTCAAAAATAAACGCCTCCTTTTCATGCATAACTTTGCATTATTTATACTTTTCTGCATACGTTTTAACTCCATTCTCTTCCTTTGTTTCTGACCATGGCTTCCTGGAGATAAACCCATTTTTGTCATGTAATTTGGCCAAGTATGTCACCCCTAAATTCTTTTGGTTCACAGCTGCAGCCACTCTCAGCCCAAGTGATTCAGAACCTCCATAATGTCTCGATTTAGGAGCTTTAGCAGCAACCATAGCATTGAAGGATTCATTCTGCTGGCTTGACCCACATGGAGCTAACTTATCAGCAATTAATGAAAATTTTTTAAATACATTCACCAGTGATAGTTTTAGATCTTCTCCCTTTAGACCTTTGCCTCCTGGTATGTTTGTATGTTTCGCTATTAAAGAGAAACTTACACCAGGACCCACAGTTACCATGTTCATCAAATGCATGATGAACTATATTCAATATTGCCAGTTTTGTTCTCTCAATATCATACCTGTTCTGCTCAAGAGCATAACTGAAACAACGTTTCAGGTAAGCAATTACATTTGAATTTATCTCTTTGTGAGATTTTTGCAAACCATACAGCATTCTTACCAAGCTCTTCTTCGCATGATTTATATCAGACCATTTCTCAATGTCTGAATTGCATGATTTTTTAATGCTGACATTGTTGAGCTGTCATCATCACCAATAAGGACAGCCAATTGAACATTAGACTCTGTTAATGTTGGTGCATTTACCAACTCTACTGCTAAATCAGACTCCATGGATTTAGCACTCCCACTGAAGTTCTTACGGCAGTCATGGTCCTTTTTGGAATTGCCGGCATTACACCTTCTATAGGTCTTAGACCTAACTCCATAGTTCAAAATCTTTTTTGATTTCAAACCTATCAAAGAAGCATGACCTATGGAATAAATAACATATAAATTCAAAAGTTGTAATATACTGAAGACAGGTGCAATTCAAATGCAACTAAATAAACAAAATGAAGGAATTACTTAGGAAATACATACCAGTCATACTATCATATGATCTTCCATTCCCTCTTTTTTGCCACCCCATATCATATGAGGCAGCAATCCCAACCAAAGGAGTTGATGTCCTCATCTCATTCAATGAAGATTCCCCAGGAGTATTAATCCTTGAGCTGTAACGAATGAATGAATCAGATATACATTTCTTCACCAATGAAAGAAATACATCTTACAATTTTTCATACAAGTCATTGTAAATCCAAATACACCATCATAATTACTATACTATACTATACAAACTATACCATATAATTTCATTATTATTTACCATTTCCGAACTTACATTGGAGATGATAATGTAAGAGATCTCTCCAAAGCTACAGCTTCCTTGCAGCTCTCTTCAGCCAATTCCTCCATCATAGGACCTACAAGTCTTTCATGCCTTTTCCATAGCCCTTCCGATGCAGTAGGTATATTTAGAGCAGAGAGCAGAGTATGGAATTGATACGGACCTATTCCAGCATCAAGCAAACCTATATTTTAGAAATAATATTAGCATGAAGTTAGTATGAGTACATTAATATCTTAAAAACTTACATATATTTTCTTCATGTGTATAAATTTATACAAAATAAAATTGTGTAAAAAATGCAGGACTCAATTAAACAACTGGAAATAATATATTACGATGTACATGTATAAGTTTTAAATTGAATATATATCACGTCACTTACCAATAGAAGCTTTGATGTTAGTATCGTATGCGTTGGTCCCCTCCACCAAACTTCGTCTCCCAGTAGAAATTAATTTCATCGCCTGGCAGGACCGACACTGTATCTTCAACACAGAAATTAAGCCTTTCCTCTGCTCCTCTTCTATATCCCTTAATGATAGAGGAATATCACATAAGGAACACCATAGCTCTTGTGCCAAGTGATTTACTTCGACTATGCGTCTACCACTGCAAACGTTAGGCGCTGACGAAGTATCCTTCAACTTCTCTCGTTTAGATGCCAAAGCTTTATCAAGCTTCTCTTTTGCGCTCTTCTTCATGAACTTGCCTGACTTCGAACGAGTGTATCGCGACATTTTCTACACCACGTATACGAAAACAGAAATCACTATAAAAATTAAAAAGAAAATAAAAACCCCAATGCCGTAAAATGCACAGGGAACGGGGAAAAACACAATCCTCACGCAGAAATTACTATATATTGCTCAAAGAACAAGATACAGTAAACACAGTAATCGCAGTAAACTCCCAACGCTAATAACCACTACTGACGCTCACGGAAACCGGAAGTTGATGCTGTATACAATCTTTGTATATGATGTTGCCAAATTTAAGGATTTCGCCTGCTGCTATACTTTTATTATAAAAGAAAATACATATTTTCAAACTAAAAATAGATATGTAAAACAATATTTTATATTTATATAGTTAATTACACTTATGGAATCATTTATTTTTAAGAAAAACTAATTTTTTCGTCATCATGGCTTGGAGAAATATGAGTCAAAATTCAGTCTTTGCGAAAATTATTATGCTAACCAATAATTACACGTAATTAATATTATATTGTTTGTTAATACATTCAGAAATACATTTAATATTCTATGTACTAGAAAAGTTGAAGTAATTTTTTTGCACATGTTCGTAAAATTAATAAAAAAGTATTTTCCTTCTCCTAAAACCCTTCAGTCACAGTGGAACCACCTTAAGGAAACAGTCTCGCTATAAGCTGTGCCACTTCGCATATACGTCGTACGTGAAATACTAAAAGCAAAACTCCAATGGCGGTGCATAAATTATAACTAAAGAAAGCTCTCGTGCTCCATCAGACTGTAGGTGACACCTGAATTTATGATTGGAATCCGTCAGTCGATGACACAAGGAAATGCATAGGAAAGCGTAGTAGCAGTGAGAGGGAAATGCTTAGCTGAGGGGATGAAGAGGATTGTTTTGTAATCTGTGATAATAACTACTTACCTATTAATTACTTTCTCTTTCTTTCCTTTTCAGATCCTCAATGCTGCTGGACTGCTTCGTAACATCTCTCCTCATGGTCAGCACTCAATTCCACTTTCCATGAGAGTATGCTAACGTGTGTTATATGAAAGGACGTTCTATTTTCCTCATTCCATGGCTTCTTCCAGGAATGGATTATTAAATAAGGAGTTAAAAGTGTTTGTGTGTAAATGTAATTCTCATTATATGTATGCAGTGTGTGGAGTCAGTGTGGTGCTTATGAAAGAATAAAGTTTTACTTTTTAAAAAGTTTTTTTATTAAAAAAAATTCCTTGTAACCTTTGTTCTCAAATCATATTTGACTGTATGGAATTAATAACTTGTACATGCAAAGAAGGCAATAAAAATACATGAGGTAGTCTTTAAATAAAAGCCTAACAACAAGACATGTAGGTTGGTTGGGGTTCTCAACCATCTAAAATTTCTAAGGTGAACTTTTAAGGCAGTGCCTATGCCCAAGAACATTTTAGGAGGAATTGAAGGATGCTGAAAGCACTACACACAATGGTGGAATTCTTTATTGTACTGCAAATAATTCACTCATATAAATTTAAACAATTTACAATATAGAATATACACAAGGTGATGGCTAAAGCAGTTGTATGCACACTTATATCTATAATAATGTAAGTCACAATTTATTACATTCTTTAATGCTTTCGAGTGCATCACACAATGACTCAAAGTTTATGACAAAAAGAAAAAATTCTGTTTAAACAATCCTTCAGAAAAAGTGAAATCAAATCTGACAATACTTACTCGTAATGAGCTATTTAGTTCAAGAAATGGTTCACATTTTTTTCTGGAATACCTGCAATTTACCATTTTAGGTGTGAATTATTTCAGTGCAGGCTAATCAAAATCAATTCACAGTTCTAAAAAATGACCAGAAAGTGTTCAGCTCAATTCCCACTATAACCAATTTATTATGTTCATGATTTGTGCTCTAATGCAGGGGATGCAGCAATATATCAAATTATCTACCATAAAATTGGTACCCCTGAGTAAATATTTCTTAGTCCTAACAAGTTCTTTTTGATGTTGTTCTTGAACTTTTCTCAAATGTATTATTGTACTCCATCATGATTTTAAATATTGAAATGCTAACCTTAAAAACCAAATTTTGATTTGAAGTTCACTCATACGGTTCCTAAGAATCTCTAGGTAACTTCTGCTTTAACTTTAATCCGAAGTATTGACAATTTCAAATGTGACCCACTTTAGGATTCCTTGCCACCAATTATACAGGGTGATTCAAAAGGTTTGCCCCAAACTTCGTGAGCGTATAGAGGGGCCTAAATGCAACAACTTTTGAATAGTAACCCATGTCCGCCGAAGCCAGCCTGAGGCGCTACAGTCGATTAAAAAATTTTACCATTCAAACTTGGCGGCAAGATTTCAAACTCAATCATGCGATCGCCTGCAAAACTTGCATGCGTTTGCGCCTGTTATTCATGAGCGCGCAGACCTGGGAGTTGTTTATTGTTCATTTGTGAGCTGATAGTGACTTAGTACCTTAGTAAAAAAAACACAATTAAATTACATAGATTAGTAGCAATGTGTGCGCAAAAGTGTATGGCTCCATTTGACGGGTAGCAGTGAACGTAAAGAGATGTACTTGTATTTTGAAGGTAGCAAGACATCAGTCACTATCAGCTCACAAACGAACAATAAACAACTCCTGGGTCTGTGCGCTCGTGAATAACAAGCGCAAACGCATGCAAGTTTTGCAGAAGATCGCGTGATCAAGTCTGAAATCTTGCCGCCAAGTTTGAATGGTAAAATTTTTTAATCGACTGTAGCGCCTCAGGTTGGCTTCGGCGGACACGGGTTACCATTCAAAAGTTGTTGCATTTAGGCCCCTCTATACGCTCACGAAGTCTGGGGCAAACCTTTTCAATCACCCTGTATTTAATGTCTGAGGTAATATTCTTACATCTTGAAAAAATGCATCTTTTATACAAAAATGGTTACATCAGTCTTGCTATAACAACAAATACTGCTTCCAAAATAGACAAGTGTGAAATTGCCATCCATTTGGAGAAAAAGTCAGGCCTGCTACGTCCTACAGTCTGCCCAATATAAAAACTGCAACCATTTTCATAAAATGTGAATATTTTAAAACAGTCAACATGAAATATGTGAGCACGTTCACTTAAAAAATACACTGATGTTGTAAGGTAAATACATCTATGAAATTGTGTATATTTTAGAAGGTTACGAATGGCCTTTTATAACAAGAAAATCCTTAGCATGAAGATGTATTTTTAAAATGATGTAGCAGAAAGTATGAAAATAACCTTCATTTCTCAATACTCTTATCAACTCTGATTAAAAAGAAATCAATTTGACAATGTCTATTGCATATGCTAGTTTCTGTAAGACTCAGTTATCAACATCAGACCTCTATCCAAGGATGGCTCAATAAATGTAGTTATTAAAAAAATTATTGACAAGGTCTGCCTTGTAATAAAAGCTTAGATGACAGTCAGTCTTTCATGAAACAATGACAACAAATGTTGAATATTTGGGTTCTCGAAGAAGAAATGCAAGATTTTCAAAAGATTCCCCTTGGATTTGGATTAATGTTTTCAAATAACAAATAATGCCCTACTTAGAAACTTTATAAATTATATTTATCCTTCTTAACAGAAAAATTAATTGCAAGAAAATAAGATCAAGTGGTGCCCTAAGAGTGGAATGCCAAGCTATTCCTTGTGGAAAGAGGAATATGTTGAATGATATTGTAAGAAATCTTCTATGATTATAAAATACAAAAATTAATCCAACAAAAAAAGGAATTTATTCACTCAGGTGAATGATTTGATGCTGAAGCTTGGGCTATCATGGTGAAAATTAGATGATATAATAAGGTGGAGCCAGATATAAGAGCAAGATAAATATAGGATCAAGTGGAAGAGTACAAGCTTTTGTCTTCAGAGAGTTTAGCATATAACAATTAACACTACTTTTCATACTGTCAAGCTATCAAATTGACATTGTTTTTAACTTTTTTTACTTGGTAGCACCAAGCCTTCCTGGACTTAACCAAAAACATTCCTAGACAAAATTGGGATTATGACCTAAATCTGGTATTTGCCATCAGTTTGGTAATATGAACCACGTCTTTATGTTAGTACTGTTTTATATCTCTCTTCCCTCATACACTAGGCTGCCGACTTTGTAAGCACTGGTAGAAAATTAAACTATTTGACAATACCCATCAATTGATTAACATGGCTGTTCTGAGTGAGGAGATGATTCTGTGGAAGAAAAATATAGAAGCAAATTTGTAGCGATTCTGTAGGAAGAAGTGATTCAAAATAGTAATTAGATTTTTCAAATAAAATTGATTAATTAGTGAATTGTGTTTTAAAGGAAAGAATTACTCTATTTATTTTATCTTTTACCTCTCCAACAACAGACTTCAAGGACAAATGAAGGGTCTTCACTCTTTGCCTGGTATCCAAATTTTCTATCTGTAACCCCACAATATTTTCCTGGTAGGATCTATAGCCCACAGAAATAGTGATGTTTCAGTGTTATAATTTTTAATTATTGTCATCTTTAACATCTGTTTATCATGAGCTAAAATAGGCAAGACAAAAGTGGTACAAAACCGTAGAGGCAAAAATTTCAATGACTTTAATTTATAAAGAGGATAATTTGGAGGTTCAACATCTATGGCTGGAGCTTTGGCTCTTAATGAGGTATTCTTGCATACAATGAAGAAAAATTGCAAGAAAATAAGATCAAGTGCTGCCAGTGGTGACCAAAGTGCGGCATGCCAAGCTTTTCCTTGTGGCACGGCACAAAATTTATGTATGTTGTAATAGATTTTTGAAAGAGGAATATGTTGAATGATATTGTAAGGAATCTTCTATGATTACAAACCACAAGTTGAAGAATTGATTAATATGAAGCAACTCAAGGATCAGTCGCTAAATTCGACATTTAACCTATTTGAATTTCAAATCTCATTGTAATAACAAAACAGATCTTTCGCAGTGTGCTATTTGGGAGAAATCCAATTTATATTGTAGTTTTTATTACACTATATTTTCATGGAATCTCAATATTTTTTTGCTTCATATTTACTTGTGCCATGCTGATGTGTACCTCTCTTATTTGAGATTGTCCTGACACTAGAAAAGTTTGGCCACCACTACTGTGTCATTTTATATCTATGATATTATCACACAAAAGATAGAAAATGTACTAAAACTGGGTCGAGAGTTAAAGAAAGAGATGAGTTCCATTAACACAGGAAATCGATAAGAGAAAAAGCCAGAAGTTTGGATGTTCATTTAAAGTTAGAAGATTCGTTAACATCAAGAGAAAAAGTGCAGCCAAGGAATCTCTTTTTTGTTACCCGTAAGGGCTTGTTGGAAAAATCAAAAAGAGCCTGCATAATGTTGAAGCAACACTTCAGACCCCGAGGCAGCAAAGAAGTTTACTGTGAAGTTGGCTAAACATATGGAATATAAGGTGTATGAACCAGAACACGTTTTTGATGCAGATGATTCTGTTAATTCTGGAAAAGAATGCTAAAGAGAACATTCCTTTATAAAGAAGAAAAATCTGCACTACAATTTAAAGCTGAGAAAGGAAGATTGACCCTTCCTCTCTGTGGAAATGGATCAGAAGATTTTATGGTAAAGCTAATGCTGGTTTACAGAGCCTTGATTCCCCTTACACAGAAGGGGGAAAATAAATATCAGCTATCAGTGTTTTGGAGAGGCGATCGACAATCATTGGTCATAATGGATATCTTCTTGGATTGTTTTGTGCATGAGGTGGAATGCTACCTGGAATAAAGAGCCTCACATTCAACATCTCTCTCTGATCCTAGATAATGTGCCAGGCCACCCTAGAAGCCTCCAATTAACACATCAAACAAGTTAGGAAAGTGTACAACGTATCAATGGATGGAGTATTAGAAAGAAATTATATACCTGTACATAAGGGAAATTGCGTTTTAAACTTCTTTTCTTCATCATATAGGAAATTAAATGTTTGTTTGTGAGATTGCTTATGTTAGCAACAATGAAGAAGGAACCATGCAAGAAATTTTCTGTTCCACTCGAATTAAGACATTCTGGTTTGATTTTACTGATAACGGCAACTCTTACGAAAAAAATATATAGGGAAAGAAATACTCTAATTTAATGGTTCTACAAGTTTTATTCGAAAAATATTTTGATATGAGCAATATTTTTCGAGATATGACGAAAATGTAATTTTGTCTCCAGTAAAGTGGTACCCCTGATTGGCTTACGTACTCATTTTTGCGATTTTCTTATTATATTTGATTGTAAGTCCTTAATATAAAATTTCATGAAAATCCGTTTGGTAGAAGCCGAGAACAAATATGCAGACGGACAGACCGATGATAATATGAGCTCACGCTGAAAGCGAAACGCGCCTAAAAATGGGTGTGGTATTCCTGTCCCCAGCCTCATGACGAAGATGTCATAGCAACCTTAAAGGCATACTACACTTGATGTACTTTTTGTGACATCTTGTATTGTATGGAAAATGACTATAATTTAACAGTGGTCAAGTCTGGAAAAATTACTACATAACATCAACAGATGTTGGAGGAATTTGAGGCGGGAGGCAGTGAATGACTTCCATGGTTTCCTAGCAATGAAATATAAGATAGAGATGCGTCATTGTGTTGCAGTGGATGGATTTGACAATCCTCAGGCAAAAGCCATAAAAGAATGACTAATGCTCAGATCTGAGGCAGAGCTGACTGAGACAAATACCATTGATGATTAACGTGAAGACAAAACAGTGATTCCAAAGCCACAGCCGATAATAAAGAGCCCAGATAATGGTTTTTGATTCTGCAAGGAACACTGAGAAAAGTATTTGCGAATATTCCACTAATGGAAGTCCATGAGAGTGATTGAGGATGCATTGTCTCCACACAGGAAATTATACAGAGACTTGAATAATTAATCCAACCAGCTAACTATCATTAAAGTGGCAACATTTATATATCCATTGTCTCCTGCTTTTCATAATAAAAAATTAAGAAAGTGTATATTACATTAAGTTTTGTTTTATGTGTTATACTCATTAAAGGTAAAGATGCTTAAAAATTTAATAATTATCTTAATTTTTATTTCTTTGTCTTTTGTAGCCATTCATTTTCATGCATGTCATACTTGAAAATTTCTGAACAGGTTATATAAATTGCAAGTCATGATAGTAAATTTACTGCTACATGCTTGTGTCTACATTTATGCTCACATAAGATAAAGAATTCTATGAAGTATATGCATATCTATCCGACCAAGCAAATGTTTAGGCTTCAAACACATGACTTAACCTGCCATTGGTGCCTTTTGAAGATCACGTTAGAAGTTAGAATTACCTTTTTAGGGTTAACATTTCAATATTAAAAATCATGATGGAATTCAATCTTAGAAATATCTTTGAGAAAAAAATCAAAAATAGCATTAAAAAGAACTCATTTGAATTGAGAAACGTATACTAAGAGGCCATAATTTAATGTTAGATATTTTAACAGATATTGCTATATGGTAAATAATATTAGGTAGTTAATTAAAATATTTTTAAAATTTGAAAACTATGAAACACTGGCGGTGGGCCTCATAAAATTGCTTAGTGGGTTGCATCTGGCCCACGGGCTGCAGGTTAGACACCCCTGATTTAGATAAATGTCCTTCAGAAAGGCCTAAAATTTGTCCCTCTTTTGAAGTTTTCTGACAATGTCGTGAAAAACCTAGCAGCTGACTGTGAGGTAGTCCTATGAAACAAATCAATCTCAACAAAACAATTATTTGCCCTCACGATTTCCACTCACACTGCCTCATTAAACAATATATCCTTCCCACTCTACTTAAAAATATGGTAAACACTCAACAAAGAAGATTAAATCCTATAAAAGGCAGATTAAGGTAACAGTGTGATTGATTTTGTAAAGGAGAGAATATTTAGACATGTGCAATGAATTAATTTAAAATAAAAATATGATCCACTTACCTAAAGACTTAAGCCTATCCTTTCAAAATTTCATAAAAAGGGCTTTGTTCTGCTCTCTTTTTTTTTTTTACAATACTGAAGAATGATGATTCATTAACATGAATCCCCACAGTGGTATAATAGTAAAGTAACTTGGATGGCCATATGCCCTAATAATAATATACATAATAACAATAATAATAATAATTTGGCCATTGTCTCCTTCAAAACACCATTGGGAACAATGAGAAAATGTAATAATAATAACAATAATAACAATAATAACAATAACAACAATACCAGTAACAATAATTATACACAATAATAATATTTATTTTTGTCTGCTGATCATACAATGGTTTTGATATAGGACACATCAAAAATTAAGATCACAGCAGATTAATCTTATTGGAATCAAGTCATCAACACATTAACCATAAATAAACAAGCATATGAAACAAAATGAGATACTACTGGATTATCCCGGACCCCTTGTGAAAAATAATTTGTTGCGATAACCCTTTCCCACAAAAAACATTAAAACATACTGTTGGAATGTATGTATTTATACTGCTGTATTCTAGTGACATCTGTGGACGGTTTTGAAGTTTTCACTTCCGGTGTTGTTACTATACCCTGTAAAGATGGCCGCTCTCAATAAACGGTGTTTGTAATCAGTGTAAAGAATCTTTCTCCATCCTCACAAAATCTTAACAGGTTATGGGCCCAGAACAACGTAATATGGCTGATCTGTGTTTTATGGAAAGGATTGGTGAGTTCTGATTAATGGTGTAAGCGCAAAGTAAGAATATAGCATTTCCTAATTCGGAACTTGTGTCCTGTGATAATGTCGAGTAAAGTGCTGTAGGCGTATTCCGAGATTTGTTCGAGGAACTATTGAGTCTGTGATTTGTGACGTGATGTGTCATGTTCCACGTAAAAGAAAGACATGGCGACAAATCAAGCACGGTTTACCGGCATGCCGGGCATCAACAAGTTGAATGGAATGGAGGACTATAATGATTGGAAATTTGCTATGAAACTACTTTTAATGCAGGAGAAGTTGTGGGCGTATGCATGTGGTATTGCACAGGGTGAGAACGCTGAGAAGGATACTGATGCCCTAACCTTAATTTGTCTCCATGTGCAGCCTCACATTTACCCTTATGTGAGAAATGCAACAAAGGCAAAAGAAGCATGGAACGAATTAGCAAAAGTTTTTGAAGATGGAGTAAACCGAAGGATTGCGCTCATTGACATGCTTTTGGATGAACGGCTAGACAAGCACAACTCAATGCTTGATTACGTCACAGCTGTTATGTCAACTGCTCAGAAATTGAAAGACATAGGTAAAGGCCTAGATGATGATCTGGTTGCGGTAGTGATGCTCCGTGGTCTTCCTGAAGAGTACAAGCCAATGAAGATGGCGCTAGAACATTTGGGTGCCGAGATAACTTCTGAAAACATCAGAATGAAGCTGCTGCAAGAAGACCTGCGGAATAGTTCGAGGGTTGCAGCAGGTGACTCCGCTCTGTTTGCCAAGGGAAAGAAGATTCAAGGTGGTTCTCGACTGAGTGCTGCCACTGGTGACAAGAAGAAAAAGTTTCGGTGTTTCCAGTGTGGCGAAAAGGGACATATGAAAGCTGAGTGTCCAAAGAGGGATCAAGAGAAGAAGCCAAGCGGTTTGAATTCCAAGGAGGTAAGGGAAAAACCGGGTTCCGGATTCAAGAAGGATTGGTGTTTTCTGACTGCTCTTGGTGCTGGTGTTTTCAGCTCTAAGGACTGGTATACAGACTCAGGGGCTTCGTCCCACATGTCACCCAGAAAGGACTGGTTATATGATTATTGTGACGATAGTGGTCCTGGTTTTGATGTGGCATGTGCTGATAATCAAAGACTTTCTAGTGCAGGGAAAGGGAACATACTCATAAACGTGAAGGGTAACATTAAATGTATAAATAATGTCACATATGTACCTAATCTGTCTGGTAACTTGCTGTCAGTGTCAAAGATGGTCGAAAATGGTTTGTCTGTTGTATTTAGTTCTGCAGGTTGCCAGGTGTATATCGAGTCTGATTGCAATGTCCAAGGAGAAGCTGTAATCACTGCATCAGAAATTGGTGACATTTACAGGCTTGATCAGGTGGTGCCGGTGCCCAGATACAATGTCCTCGCTGCTGTTCAGGATGGCTATTCCAGTATGTTGTGGCATAGGAGGCTTGGTCACCTGAATGAACGTGGAATGCGGCTGCTAAGAGATGGTATGGTAACAGGTGTGAGTTTTGAAGTTGGACATCATGAGCCTTGTATTCCATGCATCCAGGGAAAACAGCATCGTTTACCGTTCAAGAAATCAAGTGGGAAAAGGGCCATGCAGAAACTGGGTCTGATTCACTCTGACCTCTGTGGGCCGATGTCAGAGACAACGCCAGGAGGAGCCAGATACATGTTTGTGCTGGTAGATCACTTCACCAGGAAGATTTTGTCTATTTCCTCAGCTCCAAGAGTCAGGTAACTGAGAAATTCAAGGAGTTTAAAGCAAAGGTGGAAAATGAGACAGACATGAGAATTAAAGCGCAGAGAACAGACAACGGGACTGAGTACCTGAATGGAGGGCTCGATGTTTTTCTTAAAGAATGTGGAATTGAGCATCAGTTGACAGTGCCCTACACTCCCGAGCAAAATGGGGTAGCTGAGAGGACAAACAGAACAATCTGTGAAATGGCCCGGAGCATGCTGTTGGACTCAGGACTATCCAAGAAGATGTGGGCAGAGGCTTGTTCTACAGCAGTCCACATCAAGAACAGAGTGCCACACAATGCTGTGAAGGATGGAGTTCCGGAAGAGTTATGGTCTGGTAATAAAATAGATTTGAGTAATCTCAGAGTTTTTAGATCGGTGGCATATGTGCATGTTCCAGATAAGCTTCGAACGAAATGGGAGCCGAAGAGCAAGGCACACATATTTGTTGGCTATTGTTTGGAAACAAAGGGTATCACCTGATAGACCCTAAGAAGCCTAAGAAGATCGTCATCTTTCTAGAAAACCAGACTTATCAGAATGCTGTGAGCCAGGAAAAGCAGCAGATTGCTAATGTCCCAGTGTATATTAATCCAGAGACACCAAATGGAGGTATTATGCATGATGATGATGATGAACTAATAATTCCATCACAACAGGAGCCAGAAGCAGTTGAGGTGACTGAGCCAGATCCAGGACTTCACAGGGAAGAAAATACCCTGTGCGGCAGAGAAAAGTAAGAGAATATCCTGACTATATCTTATATAGTGCTATTTGTAGTGAGGATGATCCAGTAACAGTAAGTGAGGCCTTGTCAAGGCCTGATAATGTTATGTGGTAGTGTGCAATGGAGAAGGAGTATATGTCTTTACAGAAAAACAATGCATGGGTTCTTGTTGATTTACCTAATGATAAAAGAGTTGTTCAAAGTAAGTGGGTTTTCAAGTTAAAGAGAGATGCAAATGGAAATGCCTCTAGACATAAAGCTCGTCTTGTTGCAAAGGGGTTTACTAAAAAATATGGGATAGACTATAATGAGACTTTTTCTCCAATAGTCAGAAATGCAACAATTAGAATTTTGTTTGGATTAGCAGCTGAGCTAAATTTAGAAATTGATCATATGGATGTAATCACAGCTTTCCTAAATGGTGAACTGAATGAGGAGGTATACATGCAACAGCCTGAAAGTTTTGTAGTAAAGGGCAAAGAAAATCAGGTTTGTTTCTTGAAAAAAGCTATTTATGGGTTAAAGCAAGCATCTAGAGTCTGGTATGATAAAATTCATGTTGTTTTGACAAAGTTGAATTTCCAGAGATTAAAATGTGAACCTTGTGTATACCATAAAATTATAAATGGATCTGTATTTATAATTGCTTTGTATGTTGATGATCTTTTGTTGTTCAGTAACAATTGAGGTAGAAAAGAACAAATTGAAAAGGGAGTTGATGAGTAAATTTCAGATGAAAGATCTTGGTCAAGCAAAACATGTTCTAGGTATGAGAATAAGAAGAGAGAATGGTGTAATTTATGTTGATCAGAGAGCTTACATTGAACAAGTTCTTGAGAAATTTGAAATGACTGATTGTAAACCAGTTTTAACTCCTATAGAGGTTGGTAAAAGGTTGTTGAAGGGTGATTGTGCTAACCAAAATCTTCAGTATCCTTACCAAGTATTGATTGGATGTTTACTGTATTTAGCAGTTAGTACTAGACCAGATATAGCACATGTTACAAGTTTTTTGAGTCAATTTAATACATGTTACAGTGAGGATCACTGGAAATGTGCCAAACGTGTGCTTAGGTACCTTAAAGGAACCATTGATTTGTGTTTGACTTATCGAAAGACTGGGAGAAGTGTTGTTTGATATGTGGATGCTGATTGGGGCAATAATGCAGTTGATAGAAGGTCCTACACAGGTTTTGTATTTCAGTTTGCAGGGGGAGTTGTTTCTTGGGAAAGCAGAAAGCAACGCACTGTAGCACTGTTGAGTACAGAGGCTGAATATATGGCATTAACTCAGGGCTGTAAAGAGGCAGTTTTTTGTAAGAAATTTGATGTTTGAATTGTTAGGCAAGAAAGAGTGTATTTTGATATACATATAATGATAATCAGTCTGCCCAGAAGTTAGCTAGAAGTTATACATATGTTTCAGAATAGAACAAAGCACATTGATATTCAATATCATTATATTAGAGAAGTTATAGAATGTAATATGATAGATGTTAAGTATCAGTCTACTGAAGAGATGTGTGCTGATATGTTGACCAGAGGTTTGAGTGGTCCTAAGCATATTAAATGTATTGAGTATATAGGAATGATAAAGAAATCCTGATGTTACTAGATTAAGGGGGAGTGTTGGAATGTATGTATTTATACTGCTGTATTCTAGTGACATCTGTGGACGGTTGTGAAGTTTTCACTTCCGGTGTTGTTACTATACCCTGTAAAGATGGCCGCTCTCAATAAACGGTGTTTGTAATCAGTGTAAAGAATCTTTCTCCATCCTCACAAAATCTTAACACATACTAAGAAAATAAGAAATTGTCAAAAAAACCTTTTTTACATGTAACTGAGGACATTGGTGAGCCTTTGGCTCGTTATATTTTTAGATTCTAATGCCTTTTATATTGGGTGTAGCCATCTCCAGGCACTATCGTGCCTTTCGCCTCTCTGGAACGAAACTATCCCTCCCCATTGTCCAGTGATCGCGTGTAAATGTCGCCATAGGCAGATCAGTCATGGGTTTGCAAGCTTTCATTTTACGTGGAACGGTTATCTCAAAAATTATTTTTCAAAAGGGGCCCGGGATAACCCAGTAGTACCAAATACATAAACAATAACACAAACTAAATAAACAATAGCATAGTAACTGTTGCAGAAAAAGAAATAAATAAGGGGGGATATATTACACCTTCACCTTAATTTAAACTGTAAAAGCATTTCTCTGCTAGAAATTCGAAAAGTTCTCTTTTAAAATGGTTGTAATTGTTTATTTTTTCAAACTGTTAGGTATGTCATTATAAATTTTTTTCCATGGCTTCTGGAGCCTTACAAATTGCTTTTAACTGGTTAAATAATATAAGGTCATCTTTTGTTACAGTCTGATGACTATGAATCATATTGTCTTTAACCTTGTTTGAAAGGTTTTTTCTTTGTAAATAGGATTATAGAGAATATGTACATTGAAGGAACTATTAAAATGCCCAACTGTCTGAAAATGGGATGAAGACTGGCTGTATAACTATTGCCTGTTATTACACAATTTATCTTTTTTTTTAATTTTAAAACTTTCTATTAGTCTGGGAGATGAATCGCAGAAGATAACTGCATAACTGACATGGGAGTAGAAATGAGCATAACAGAAAATCAATAAAACATGAACAGTAACACTATATTTGAGGGTGCAAATGAGATAAGTGGAATTCGGTTTCCACAACAGATGGTCAATATGATTACTCCATTTTAAGATAGGATCAATTTGCAATCCAAGAAATTTAAACTCTTCAATAGGAACTAGCATATTATAGTTAGAGATACAGATGTTGAGGGAGTACCTAGGGGAGGAAAATCACATAACCTGAGTTTTCAAAAACACAATATGACATCATTTATCTGGAATATTCAGGACTTAGTCTGTTCTGGATAAACGATATTTCCAGAGTTTAGATATCTTAACATTAAAATAACACAATGATAAGAAAAAAAAGTTATAGTCCGTTAGTCAATAAATATGATTTTCTTGCTGGCATACAAAAGCATGAACGTTGATGACATAGCTGATATATTAGAAGAATATGAGGTGGACATCAGAGTATTTGATAACAAATCAGCAGAGGAGCATATTTCAGAACAGGAATGAAGTTCAAAATAATTAATAGTATGTAAAAATGTGCTACTCCTACACTTGATTTATCTAAAAAACATGTCAATTAAATTTATTTTCTTTATGTTTTAATCGTAACTTGTGGATGTAGCACACAGTGCACCATGCACATAGTTACGTCCCATAAGTGGACACACGTAGTTAAAGGCTAGAGGCGGTGATGGCTTTCAAATCTACTAAACCAAATCGGTCATCAATTAATTAACATTAAATGATGTTAAAAATCAAATATACACTAAAAGCTCTGCTATCCAGCTATTTAGAAACTGGCCACCCTTAGATACCAGGTATTACATACAGTAAAAGCTATCTGGCTATTTAGAAACCGGCCACGCTTGGACAGCAGCAATTACACAAATACAGGCGACTCCCGAGTCTCGTTGGGGATGCGTTCCTGAAAACGTGTTCGAATCTCGAATATTCGAGTGTCGAACACCGTTTTTCCATAAACTTGCATGTTATAATCGGGGGATACGTTCCCGCATCCCGGGAAAAAGTCTCCCCTCACGTTCTATAAAGATAAAATAACATTACTAATATGTTAATACAACAATATTAAATTATGAATAAATTATATAATAAATATTTTAAATATATAACTTATTTTTTGCACTAAAAAGGAAAAAATTAATTTTTGTTTTGAACTTCAAAGATAGATGTATGCAATATGCTTTACAGACAGCCCGGTTTGGATCGCGTGAGTCGTTTCTTACAAGAATACAGAAACAATAAAATTAAAAATATTTTCATACCTTAAATCTTTTTCAACTGCGCTTACTGGACTTGGTCTATTAACCCATTCAATGCGGCATGACTGGAATTCCAGTCATCGTGGTTCAATCGGCTGGCGGCATGACTGGAATTCCAGTCATAGCACTACATCTGTTTCTAGCGGTCTGGGTAAAGGACCGCCGGCGGAATGAGTTTCCTATGCGTCTCCAGCCATCAGTTTGACCCTAACCAGCGCTTGAGAAAAGTCCGTTTTGCAATTGGTAGATTTTCTTCAGATTTTCGACTTTTTCTTTTTTGGGTACGTATTCACTCTGATTTTCCTATAGTGATTGAGAATTAGTTTTATTATGAATTAAAGGTTATTTTATTTTCTTTCCAATTCCTTTTTATATTATAAGAAAATTCATTTGTACATCGTTAATTTTTTCGACGATTTGCGTGTTTTTCCTCTAATAATTTTTCGGTAAGTACTCGATTCAAATTACCGTCGGTGAATGAAAATTAGTCGTTTTATTATCGATTAAAGGTTGTTTTCTTTACTTTCCAGGTCCTTTTTATATTATAGGAAAATTCATTTTTATATTATTACTTTTTTTCGACGATTTGCGTATTTTTTCTGTAATAACTCGTTGTATCGGTAAGTATTTCAAAAAATCGTTAAAAATCTATTTTTGCGTATTTTCGTTAAATTTTTTCATATCTGCATTTCTTGCACTAAATTCTACTGGAAATGAAAGGAAACTGGATTCAGCCACCGGCAAGAACTCGGATTTTCCGTGCCGCGTTGAATGGGTTAATTGAGAAGTTGGAAGATTTTAGTTGGAAGAAGAGGAGCTATTGGGTGGGGAACTGTTTATTGTTGTTATCAAATTACCTGAATTTATCACGTTCTAGAATTTTTTCCTTCTGTTTCACATAAGTGCTAATAGTTGACACATTCCCAACGATCGTACGACTTCAGTATAGCTTTCAGTATGTGTTTCTGACACTGATCATCTACCCAAAGTTTTAAAAGTTTTTCCATTTTAGGAATCACAACACCGCGCCTAGGACTGTTTATTGTTGTTATCAAATTACGTGACTTTATCACATCTAGAATTTTCTCTTTCTGTTTCACGTAAGTGCTAATAGTTGAAGGACACATTCCCAACGATCATGCGATTTCAGCTTGGCTTTCACCTTTCTCAACACGCTTTAAAATTTCTGATTTCAATTCATAACTATGAATCTTATGCACTCATTTATTTGATTCCCTTAAATTATCACTATTACATTTCCTTTTAGATGCCATGTCAAGTGATAAACTCATAAATAAATCAATAAAATTAATAAATTTAAATAAAAGATTAACAGAAAAAAAGAGAAATCAGCATAAATTCAAACAATTAGAGCAGATATAACTACGTCTACACCAAAACTAAACCTCGCGTTTGGTCGGAACCAATAACTACGCAAAATTTATTTCGCGTATATTATTGATCGGCGGGATCGAAATCTCGAATTAATCGAGACTCGAACAATCGAGACTCGGGAGTTGCCTGTACAACTCATTTTGTACTTTTTTCTTTTTTTATGAATTTTTGTATGAATTGTATTTGTGTAATACCACAACTTCCACTTAAAATTTTTTTTTAATATTACATATATATATATTATGTATTTACTCTGTATATTTCTGGGGCTGCCGAGTGAACATGGTGTTTTTGTTTATGTAAGTCATTTGCATTGTTTTGGTGTACTTCTACAATTTCCAGTTTTATCGCTTTTTATTATTTAAAAAAATACCATTAAATATGGCATCAAAATAAATACCTAAACGCAAGGGACAGAAGAGAAAAAGTTTAGTTTTTTAACACTAACACAAAAGCTGGAGGTGATCAAACGAATGGAAAAAGGAGGAACTAGAGCAGCCATATTAAACATTGGATCTTCCATGCTCTATGATATCAAGGCTCATAAGGTAAATTATTTGCAATCCCCATGCACAGTTATGTTTGGGGAGTACGATAGTGAACCTAAGCCTAATTTTGTTTGGTTATTGCTAAATTTGCGATGTCAAAAACGCTTCCTTAACCAGCTACTTCTCCTAATCGGTTATCCACAATCCCCAAGATAGCCAGATAACACAGCTTTTACTATACTTAGAAAACATTTTATTAAATGCAAATTAAATGAATCCTCTTGCAACATAAATACCTATACACATGCAGACGTGGTTAGAAAGCTACTTGAGGCGGTGGTCACTTTCAGAACTAAAATAAATCAGTCATAAATTATTCCATTGTTTGGATGTTTCCAGTGTTTGGAGTTCCGGATAAATGATCTTCTACTTAGGTCATTCAATTCATACAATTTGTAAATGGCATGTAGAACACTGGCAATGGCATTAGCTAGATGACCTTTTCCTTGATTTCTTAGAACTACATTAAACATCATCGACATACATTATGGACTAACAGGAAATTATGAAGTTAAAGTATTGAGGTAAGTCATTAATGAAAATCAAGGATAGTACTGGACCCAAAATATAGCCCTGAGAAATTTTGGCCATTATTCTAGATAGTGACAACTGGCTAATGGTTTGAAAGGTAAGAGGTTAGCCAGTCATGTGCAGCTCCACAAATTCCTAGTGAGGCATATAACTGAAGCAAGATTTTATGATTGACAGAGTTAAATGCTTTGGTTAGGTCAAAATGACAAGGCAAGGGCAGATTCAGTTGGCCTTCCTTTCCTGAAACCATATTGACTGTTGGGTAACAGATGGTTTTGTTCTAGAAATTCCACAATTCTTCTGCAGAAAATTGGTTTAAAAATTTTGGAAAACAGTGACAGCAATGATATTGGTCTATAGTTCTCTAGGAAGTTTTTACAGGTGGAGACTATAATATACAAAGTAATTCTACCTTCTGGTAAGTTTCAGGCAAACACCACCAAATACTGACTATCCAAAAACTTTCTCTTAAAATTCTCATATTAAATGCCTTATTTTAATGAATCTGATATTCCTTTCCTCTCTTTGCCCCTTTCCTAACATTCTTCCTTTTATGACTTCTGTCACGAAACCACTCTCTTTTCAATTTTGACCAACCCATTTATTCTGCCTATCCCTTACTACTCTAATTAAGTTCCCCTCTTCCCCTCCTACAGCTATAACTTCCTCTTGTTTTCCTCTCTGTCCAACTGCTTTCCTCTAATCTATGACATACCTACATCTCAAATGCCTCCAATCTCCTCACATCTTCTTTTCTCATTTTCCATATCTCATACCCATATACCGTATTTAATCGATTGTAAGCCGACCTTTTATTTCCTTTATTACCTCTTTAAAAATTGCCACTAGGCTTAGAATTGCATCTTAAAAAATCTATGAATGAAAAAGTAAAGTAATCAATGCATTAGTGCCTGTAGTTACATTATAACTCTAAATATAAGTGTACTAGCAGAAGTGCCCGTTGAATTTCAACGAATTTAGTGAATCTAAAACTTCAACCATGTAACATGTTAACATTGCAAGAATAAGATAGTACACAGTTTTAACCATCGAATAAAGAAAAAATGAAGAAAACTGCTCTGCATTTACCTATTTAGATGAATGAAGGAAGAAAATCTTGCACTGTGAAAAATCAAAAATTACGTGTAAACTTATGGGAAAACAATTATTGAATTAAGCTCTCCCTCAATCCAATTTTTTAAATCTCCATATAGCCTATCTTACCCTCAGGATAAAATTATCTACCTATGTGAAGTTTCATGACAATATCTTAAAAACCAGCAAGAACACAATAATCAACAGAAAATGAATGAACAAAGGAACAACAAAAATTAATTAATTTAGCGAAAGACAAAAAAATAACATTTAAGAGTCACATATTATTATCCTCTGAATCTCTCATCCATGAGTTCTGCTATGAAAAAATTGTTTATATCAACAATACTTTTGAAAAAATGAAACGAAACAATTTATCCAATCACAATTTGTGAAAAATCTTATTACTTAAGTTACTTACGTAGTTTTAAAAATCTGGGACAAAACCGAGACAAATTACATTTTAGTAAAAATTGTATTGAATGCTTGAATATAACGTAATTTGTGTTGTTGTAATTTTAGTTGATACAGAAGAATATCGTTTATCCGGAATGTTTGGGACCTGGCCTGTTCAGAATCAACGATATTTCTGGATTTTAGATATCTTAGCCGTAAAATAGCACAATAATCAGAAAAAAAATGTTTTAGTAAGTTATGGTAAGAAATAAATACATAATGGTATGTAAAAATTTGGTACTCTTACTCTTGATTTATCTAAATAAACATGTAAATTAAATTTATTTTCTTTATGTTTAAATCATAAATCGTATGGATATAGCACGCAATGTCCCATAACTGGTCACACGTAGTTAAATGCTAGAGGTGGTGATGGCTTTCGAAACTACTAAACCAAATTGATCATACATTAATTAACATTAAATGATGTTAAAAATCAAATATACTTAGAAAACATTTTATTAGATGCAAAAAATCAAATATATCAACTTTCGACGTAAATACCTACACTCACACACGTGGTAAGAAAAGCTACTTGAGGCGGCGATCACTTTCGGAACTAAAATAAATTATTCCATTGTTTGGATGTTTCTAGTGTTTGGAGTTCCAGATAAACGATCTTCTACTGTACCTTTTTAATTTAATTACGAATAGAAAAAAGATTACGAATAACAACGTTTTTCAGGAGACATTTGACGGAAACCAAAAAAAATTATTTATAAATAATTCCTAAACAATAACTGCAATGGAAAATTGTTTGAAATAAAAGATGTAGGAAATTATATTTTCTACATTTTTTGTAATGGTCAATGTATACAATAATGACATATTATCAGAGAAATATCACAAAAACCGAATCGGGTTTCGAATAAACCTTGACTTCCAGTTAACCAGTATTGTCCTAAAACTAATCAGTTCTTTGTGCTCACCCTGAAGTGTTATATATGAAATTTGGTATCGATATGGCAAGTACTTTTTGAGTTAGAGCGCCCACAATCACATACATCCACATAGACATCATTCCGTAAATAGTCTAAACGTGTTCTAGGGACCTCAAAATGTGTATTTCCGTTGACATCTCTAAGTCGATTTTTTTCGTGATCACAATACTTTCCCTATACTACGCATGGAGAAAGTAAAAAGGAAGTGAATCGAAAAGTAAATTATTAGCACAGCATTCGGTATTTACAAGGTCAGTTGAAAAATATAAAATTAGCAACATTACCTTAATCCATAATAGCGCATCTATTAGCTTCAAAGAAAAATACATTTTTAGATGTGGAGATAATGTAGGAAGCATTCATAGCAAGGGGTGAGCAACTTTTTTATAGCTTCTTAAATAAAATAAAAATATTGTCAGCGATAAAAAATTTAGAACTCTCCAATAACACAATTACTAGAAGAGCGAAAGCTATTTCTAGGGATATGAAAGTTCAATTGCACACTGATCTTGTAAACTCTGCCTGGTATTCCCTTCAACTTGACAAAAGCACAGACAATTAGCAATTATTGAAATTTGTATTGTCGTCACATAATTCAATTGTTTCAAGAATCATTTTAAAAAATTTGTTGTTAAATATTTTCAATTATATAACTCATTGCATCATTTTTCATGATTTCTAACACAAATTTGTCAAAGCTCTAGAACCCCTGTTCTACCCAGTCAGGCAAGTTTGCCGAATATAAATTTTCCATCTTTTTTCCACTCACGGACTACTGCAATTAGTATATAAGATACTGGATTTACATGGTAAATTTATATATAAATTTTGCTGAAATCACTAGGGATTTAATTAATTTTCTGTCAGTAAAAGATTCATTCATACCACCTCCCATATTACATTAGCCCCATATAAATAAAATTAATATGTTTTATTTTTCCACGAAACTAAATTCTATTTTCAGAGGAAAAAGTAATTAAACAAAAGTTGCATGTTGAAGCTTATCTGATTTTTAAAATTTATCTCGAGTTGAACTATTCTGTTACTTAGTAGATAATTATTTATTCTGCACAATGAAAATATGGCATATTTCTAATTCATAAATATTAACTGTTAATCTTATTTCTATCATGTCAGATAATTGGAAGAAGAAAATTCGTCTTTCTGGATGCCAATACAGAAAAATCGGTACAACATACATTGTACAAACTTTCTCATATATAGGTACTAATGCATCATTTAGTTATCTTTAGAAAATGAAAATCGTATGAGCCTGTTTTTAGAAAATCCAATTTTTGTTAAAGTTGCCCAAGAATAAACTAGCCTTATATTCATTCATTGAGAAAAATGAAATATGTAGTATTATTGTAGATGTATACTCAAGTAACTACGAAATTTGATCAAAATCGTTAGGGCCGTTTTTGAGAAAATCGAATTGCTGTTAAAGTTGCCTAGAATAAACTAGCCTTATATTCATTTTTTGAGAAATATGAACTATACAGTATTATTGAAGACGTAAACTCAAGTAACTGTACAAAATTTGATAAAAATCGTTGTAGCCGTTTTTGAGAAAATCAAATTGTTGTTAAAAATGCGTAGAATAAACTACCCTTAATTATTGAGCAACGTCAACCATTTCTATGTATACTCTGCTCAGTATGATAAAATGCCTAAGTATGAGATTTCATACACTTTCGCTCTACTGTCTAGGCTCCAGAGCCAGTAACAGAGAGACAGACGGCATTGCAAAAACCACCTTTTCGGATTCAGCAACACCTAAAACGTATATTTCCGTAAAAATCTCGAGGTCAAATTTTTTCACGATAACAATACTTTCTTGATACTTCGTATGAGAAAGTAAAAAGAATGTTAGAGAAAGAAGAAAAAGCTTCTAAACAAGGAGGCACTTTTCTCAAATATTTAAAACAAGAAAATATGCCAAACTATAGTAAAAGTGATAATAGTGATACTGCAAAGTGTAGTAACAAAGAATTTTCTACCTCTATAGATGTCCAGAGGAAAGTAATCTCTCTTGTGATGTAGAATAGTTAAAGATTCAGAAATATGATAGTGTAACTGACTTTACAGTTAAAAGTGACAATAGTGGCATTGCCAAGGGTAGTAGTAAAGAATTTTCGAGCTCCGGAAGTGCAGAGGAAAGAAATCTTTCTCGTGATGTGGAAGAGTTAAGAGATTGAGAAATATGATAGTGTAACTAACTTTACTGAAAACATTTTTGGCGATCCAGCGCTATGGACATATCAGAACATTGCAGCTATAGAAATTATTGTAAAAAAAGTCCCCAGAAAGGGTTTGAGCAGGTTGATTTTCCAAAAGATCATAATAATAGATCTTTTTCATCGTACATTTTAAGCGTGTAATGAGCAATGGAGAAGTGATCGATAGACAGTGGTTAGTATATTCTCCTTTCAAGGATTCAGTATTTTGTTTTTGTTGTAAGATGCTCAGCAAAATAAGGACTTCGTTGACATTGGAAGGGAACCGCGACTGGAAACATTTATCATCAGTGCTACATCGGCATGAAAGGAATAAGGAGCACTATAATTGTTTACCGAATTGGATTGATTTAGCATATAGACTTCAATCCAATACAACAATCGATAAAGACATGCAACGTCTAGTAAAAGCAGAACAAATGCATTGGGAGGATGTGTTGAAGTGTATAATAGCTGTAGTTAAATTGCTTGCTATGCAAAATATGGCTTTCAGAGGCACAGCAGAGGTTCTGTATACAAAAAACAATGGAAAATTCTTAAAGTTAATAGAGTTTCTGGCAAATTCGATAGCGTAATGAGTAGTCATTTGCAGAGAATAACAAGCAAAGCGACACATGTACATTATTTAGGGAAAGCATTCAAAATGAGATTATAAGCATACTTGGTAATAAAATAAAAGAGGTTGTTCTTGAAGACGTAATAAAAGCAAAATATTTTTCAATTATTGTAAATTGTACTTCAGATATATCGAACACTGAGCAAATGACTAATTATATGGTATGCAGAGGTGCATGAAAGAAGCAGAGAGATGAATGAATCAGTAAAAATAGAGGAAAGATTCCCTCAGTTCCTACCAATAAGGGATCGTACTGGTGTTGGTATAGTTAAAGAAATTTTACAGATTTTAAAGCAGTTGAATTTACAGGTAGACAATATTCGTGGCTAGGGGTATGACAATGAGGCTAACACGAGGGGAAAGAACAGTGGGGTCCAAAAAATATTAAGGGATATTAATCCTAGGGCATTTTTTGTTCTTTGTTTTACACATTCCTTAAATTTAGTCCTTAATGATGCTGCAAATTGCAATATCAGGACTGCCTCTTTTTTCGACATTATTCAACATCTTTATAATTTCTTTTCTGCATCTACACATTGATGGAATATTCTCCAACAGAATGTTAAAAATTTAACCTTTAAGTCTTTAAGACATTGGGAAAGTCTCGTGGATGCAGTGAAAGCTGTTAGGTATCAAATTGCCGACATATACAAAACACTGATTTCAATGCTGAAGATGATCATTATCCAGTCAAAATTGAGTTAAAACGAGAATCGAAGCCAAAGTATTGGTTAAAGATGTATATTGCTTTAAATTTATATTTAGTGCTGTTCTATGGTATGAAATTATATTTGAAATTAATATTTCTAGCATGTGTCTACAAGGAGTATCAATCGATGTGGTCACAACAATAGAGTCATTGAAACGTACCAAATTCTTTCTTGAGGAATTGAAGCATGAAGACAAATTTTCAAGTTTTAAGGAAACAGCTAAAAAACTTGCGGGAGCAATAGGTTTGAAAGCTGAATTTAGAAATAAACTGAAACTTCGATCATGCAAAAATAACGTAAATTGGAAAATGATTCTCCACTACATGACCCAGAAACAAAATTTAGGGTTTGTTTCTACAACACTATTATCGATACAGCTAAAGCTTCTATCGATGAGAGATTAGAGCAACTGCAGCAATATAATACTGTTTTTAATTTATTAAAAGTACAATAAACGGCTGATAAAGTAAAAGGGCTCTATTTTTCATTACCTTTCTCTCCTGTTTTGCACCATAAAGTGTATATTCATTGGGAGTGATTACGAATTACTCAATTTACTCAAAATTGGAGCGTGGCAGGAAGAGCGACTGTAACGTTATAACCACAACTACAGGACCCGAGTAGATCACCGTAGTAACATAATGAGCTGATGAATAATATTTTATACATTGTATAGCTGCTGTAACAATTTAGGAACCATCCATAAATTACGTCAAGCTCTAGGGAGGGAGGGGGTTGAGAATTTTGTGATGGATCATGACGAGGGGGAGTGAGGGGGTGTTATGGTAACGTGACATATTTGGTTTAATGAAAAAATTAAGCGTTACAAATCACATCAGCATTTACATTCTCTATTTACTACGTATATAAGAAATTAAAACCATTTGGTAATTTCAATACTTTACGTTTAAAGTTTTTTAACACTATTAAAACCTATTTAAGAAACCAAATGAGCTAAGAAAGGTTGACAGGCTTCTACACACTCATTGTGAAATTGAAATAGATGTAAACTAAGTGATTTAACGTTTTGCTAAGAGTGGAAATCGAAAATTAGATATTGTAATGTGATATGTCAAATTTTTTCACTAAATTGCTTACTTATGTTTTTGAGGAAGTACATTTTCTGTGTTGATGTTAAATTGAGTGATATTTTGCTATAGAACTTTTGGATAGGAAGATGAATTATTAATTAAATGTTAAATAAGCAATATTTTAAATTTCTATTTTATAAGCACCAATTTTAATTTCATTAAATTCTTATTTTATTTTATTGTTTTGTATCAATTAAAGAATAAGTTTGTATGAATAAATTTTCAATTACTGTGAAAACATGTATGTAACTGGAATATCATCCCCCCCCCCAAAGACATTTTCTGGATCCGCCACTGTGGCCGGGACTCTAGAGTAAGTGTGCGCAAAAGAGGTGTCCACTTAGAGAGGTTTCACTGTATAAGCAAAAGGAGATATCAAATTGCATTCATATTGAATGAAAAGGGCCATTTATTATTTTCTAAATAATGAATTTTATCCTTTTGACAATTTATATTAATATTATTCACTTCATTACAGGTGATGGGAATGGAAGATAACAATTCCCCAACTTTCAATTTTGCTAATCTGAAATGAAATAATCTTAAGCATTGAACACAAGGTAAAGCTTGTAAAATTTGTAATGTAAAACTTAATAAAAATATTATAATTAAAATTAACCATGAAACTGTGTCAAAACTTCCACAATATAAAATAAATAACACTTCTATAAGCAAAATTACAAAGATACTTTTGCACAACCCTGTTTTTTTGTAGAAATAGTAGGGACCTCCAAATGAAAGTATGGAACCGATTAAAAATTAAATATAAAAACAAAAAACATGCTCAAACTTTAGGAGTTAGGAATGAAAAATGCAAGATAAAAAGTCCAGCATAAATGATGAATATATTAACATATAAAAATTCAGTAAAATCTAGCAAAACTCTTAGAAAATAACTTTCTGGCATGCATGTAAAATCATCAAACGCAACAAGCTTAAATCCTACCAAATCTTTAATAAAAATTTAATTCCTCATCAGATTGATTTCTCATCAAAACATTCCACTGAACATTTCACTTGCGTTCAAATCATTGCACAAGTAAAGGAAGCCTTAAAGCTGCCTACTTCATAAATAGCAATGTTTATGTAACACATCGCAAAATTAAAATTTTAATATAAAATATTAAAAACAAGTTCCTCATGAAGCTTCCAGAGTAGGAAATTCATTTAACATACATAAATGGCCAAATCAAAGCTTGCATACATTTCCATCTTGGAAATTTTTAAATTATCTCCAATTATAAACTTGCAATAATGTTTATTCCAAAAATGAAAAAACAACAACACATTCCTTAAAACTTTAAATTGACATAGAAACTGTATCACATCTACTTAACTTGGAAATGATGAATCTGAAACTTTCTCCAAACACAGACTCCTATGAATGAGATTGTTGAGCCCATGGACTTCTGAGAAGAAATATCACTTGGAGTGCTTCTGGATTCTGCAGACTCTCAAACCCTTTACAGAAAAATTTAAATTGTTATCACATATTTAATGTTATCAAAAGGTAGCTATGATGAAAATTCAGTCTGACGATTGAACTTAAAGATTTAATAATATCTTCACATATACATTATGCATGTAGTAGCAAAAAACATCGCTTATTCTTCATGATTAAGAGTTTACTTTAAAACGCAGCCAAAACATACAAAAACATTTCCCGTTCGAAATCGGCATACCATCACACGATTGCCTTTAAATATTTTAATTAACACCACTCAAAATCCAAGACTCTCTCCTAGGATAACGGTGATGTAATGTAAACCTGATATATAAAAACATCTCTCGTTGGAATGCTGGCTGACCTCGCTTAGCTGTTCGTTCGACAAAACACGCGGCACAAACCTGGAGCGCTGAAGAATGGCGCATGAGGCGAGCGATAGAATCGTCGCCCCCAAAAATAATAAGGGAAAAAAGTGAAAATTTCCACCATAGAAAAATGCCGCCTGAAGCCGTCGCCTCTGCGGCTCACCCCCGGCTCCGCTCCTGATAGTAACAACCACTATTCCAGTCTTAACCACGCTAGAGAATCCAGATCTGAAATAAACTTTTCAATGTCGATCTCACCCATTATATCGAAGAGCACAAACAAGCACAAGAAACACTGCAAGGAGATCCAAGCCCTTGGTCGCGCTGCTAGCCACCCTCGCGTGAAGTCCGCCATAAGGCCTAGTGTAAATCTGCCAACCGCGCTGCAACAGCGCTGCAAGCTGGCCGCGTCACGATCGCTTGGTCGAAACCAGCTGCGCTTCTGGTCGCGTCGCGTGAAATGGGCAATACACTGCCATGATACACTCCTGTGTACTTCTTGGCCGCGCGGGGGATAGTTGCGCGACGGCAATCGCCCCGTGTGAAACGGGCCTAAAGGAATGGCTACGCTGTGAACCAGGAAAAGGTCGGAGGTGGAAGGAGAACGCAGGGGCTGTTCGAGGGAGTGGAGGACAACCAGGAAGAAAAGGAGAAATAGCATGCACAACGAGTGTGATCCAAGCCGTTGTTGTTAGGGTATGGAGGCATTTGAAAGGCACAGCATTATGGGGTAACTAATATTTCGCTTCGATAAAAATGGGCAGCTTTAATTCTCGAGAGAGGAAGAGAGAACGTACAGCAGAGGTTTACCAAAAGTTTGTGTCCAAAGACGCATTCAAATTAAAAGGAAAAGGCGGCGGACGACAACAGGTTCATATATATATGCGACCTCGACATGACTTTTTCTAACAAAAATATTTAAATATCGATAGCCAAGCCACTTACTTTAACCTCGAAGAAAAAAATAATTCGCGAAACTTAAAGTAATAACAAGTTAGACGTAAGTACATAAATGTGATCGAAAAATCGCGCTTCAATTAGATCAATACAACATTCTGTGATTCTCTTGGCTTAATTTACGTCTTCACTGTCATGAAAGTGACGCGGCAAGGAACTGTGCGTCCCAGAAAAAAAGTCGAATACTTATAATCGAGTTGTGCAAGAAATTTCATTATATAGAGAAATCCCGTCGATATTTAAAAGTGCTGAGTTTAATACAATTCTTAGATGATTTAAAAAGACACGTGAATATTGTGTAAGAGAAACGATTCAACATAAAGTATAGTAGTATAAAGTAATTTATTTCTGTTATAAACAAAGCATTCTCATGCACGTCTCTCTTTTTGCTCAGAAATCTGGAATCCCATACCTCAAGTCCGATAAAAACCACGTTGTGTGAATTGTTGGCATCGAAACAAACGGTGATGTAGCGAATCCGTGTTATATAAGAACACGTGCTGCAGGAGGGTCAGTTTTTATAACGTTAATATTCTGACTCCACCCCGAAAATTTCCATTTTCAAACGATTGCAACAATTCAAGCACGTAAATGAGATTCTGTTTGTTTTCGCGGTGAACGCCGCGGCGCGCCGTCCCTTGCCAGCAACCATTTCTGCAAATTATGGAATGCGGATTTATAAATTCTATAAATGTAGTTCTGTGATTCCTTCTACGCGCCCCACGTGTTGCTACATATGTACGATTATTACAGTGAAACACTCTTCACACGCTTTCTGATAGAGAGTAATCCTCCGACCTCTGAATCACTGTGTGGAGTCTAATGTAAGATGAAAAGGGCAGTTTCTCTCAACTAATTTTTTTAACGAAAATACAAAGGAAAAACATTAAATCGCTACAGTAATGAAACTGTTGCGTATCTTAAAATAAAAATATGTTACCCAAGTCTTACACTTGGTAAGACGAGTAATGATGTTCCGGGACAATTTAAATGAGAATTTTGGATCTTTTAAATGTAATTATACGATGAATAATAAGATGTTTACGCAAATACATAAACTGAGATTCGCTTCGCGTAGCTGTGAACACATGAGAGCGTAAATATCTTGTTATTCGTCCTAATGTCAAGATTTTCCCTCTTCGACCAAACATCTGCAAACGGTGTTTCAAAGGGCAGAAGAAAACTGAAAAACCCTTCTCTGTATGGATGTATAACCACGGCGGAATTGACCGACGGGCACAACCCAAAAAATGTTATTATATTTTGGAGCTCCACATAGCATATCTATCTTATCTTAATCAAATGTAACAGATTTTCGACATAACAATTTCTATAGGGAATGATTTCTGTACAACAGAGATACGTATATGACAGTAGGCGGAGCGTAAGAAACGTCAAAGGAATTTACCGCCGAAAGAAATATTCAACTCTTTAAAGGGACCAAGCCGATAAATCTGTTTCACTCCAACTCAATATGTTTCTGCCGCTCGTTACTGGCTTAAGAAACGGCAGATATCGCAAAGGAATGCTAAATTAATTGTGACGTCAACCGTTGCGCCGCTAATAAATCTCCTTTCCTCGGCAACCGATGGAGTTTAAAATGATACCTAGCATAATTTTTCGCAAATATTACAAATATTACTTGTTAAATGATATTCTCAGCAGTAAGTACATGGAGAATAAACCTCCACCAAGGATTGCGAAACATCCACAATTTTGCACAAACTCAATATCTATTTAATTAATTATATAGATAAAAATCTGATGTGGCCAACACATGACTTTCTCCATATTTGGGGTATAGATATTGAAATTATTATGAATAATATTACTACGCAAAATTATTATTTCGTATCATAAAAGAAGACACGTCCTTGTTGCCGTAAATTACGTATATTTTGAATGTTTACAGAATTCACCGCTACATGGTGTTGGCGCTGTATACTGGTATTAAGATAAAGCGAAATATATCCGAAATGGATGGTTCTACGAAAATTAGTTTCAAACAAAACTTGGAAGAAATATTATTCTCTACAACTTTGGTCCTTATGAAGATTACCAATAACGATGTTTTTAAGGAGATACCTATTTAATGGAAACCGAAAAACCGGGTATTTATAAATAACTCCTAAACAATAACTCCTATAGAAAATTGTTTCAAATAAAAACTGTAGGAAATTACATTCTCTATAGCTTTTGTTTAGAATTGTATATACAATAATGATGTTTTAACGAAGAAATATCGCAAAAACCGAATCGGGTTTCGAATAAACCGCGACTTCCGGTTATCCGTTATTGTCCAAAAACTAATCAGTTCTTTGTGCTCATGTTAAAGTGTTATATAATTATATATAAAAGGTGGAAATAATGTTATAATAAATATTGTACCTACACTTAAATTTATAAGTATAAAAAACTTTACAATATAGATTCTTTAATAATTTATACTCAGGTAAGAAAGATAATCCTTAAAAATATGTATTTTTAGGAGGGGGTTCGCGAGATTTGGATCATTATAAAAAGGGGTTCGCGCGGTCAAAAAGTTTGGAAAACGCTGCTATAGAGGTATACTTTTAGCAATTAAAAAAGAAATACGAGAAGTACAAGATTACTTCGGCAATTTTTATGAAAAATCGTTTTTAACCCTCCAACCAGGGTTCCGGAGTTCGTGGAAGGCTAAGTTTGCATTCGGTTCTTTTGGGTCTTTTCGTAAATTCAGTTGGTATCCCTGTCTGCCTTATCACGCGCGCCTGAGCACCAGTGGAAATCTGACCGTCCATAGTAAATGTTTAAAATAGCGTTGTGGTCCATTGGACACCAGTGTGCTATTCGAGTTACTCATTTCTATACAAATATCTTTTTATTACCGTACATTTTTTGTCGTATCATATTTATATCTCTAATATGTATCTAATTGTGTCTTTGTTTGTAGTATTTAGTTCGGTGTTGGTTTCTATTAGGTAATTATCACGTAAATGCGTCATCGCGGCTAACTACTGAGGAACAGATCGAAAGAGCGCTATAAGAATTGGATGATGACCCGGAGGAAGAGTTTTTAGGATGTGATGACGATTCTGTTATTTGGATAGGAATGTTCGGTGTGCACTTTGCTCAAAGGAGAAAGACAGGGAAGCCAAACTGTTGTGAAGCAGCTGCTTACAAGCAATATGCTATGAGCACAGGGCGATGATTTGTAAGGAGTGCAGCAAGTAAAATTGGGTGATTGGGACAAAAATTAGAGATGTTCTACTATTACTATCATTACCAAATTTTTTGTCAGGCACCTATCATGTTGTGTTAGGTTTTTGTTATTTTTATATACAAATTCGAATAATGTTTTAATAAAAAATTAATTTTTAAAAAAGGTGAATTTTTTAAACCTAAATAGCACTGTCATGATAAACACGGCCCTATCTCATAAATTAACTTTATGAAATTTTAAAAGCAGCTTACGCTTAACGTATTATATGAAAAAATAAATTAAATGAAAAAGTTAATATATTGATAATAAATATTTATTGTGACATTTTATATACTTGGAGTCCCACAGACCACAGTGTGCCGTTCTTGTAACTGTAAATGAGGTGTGTCGTTGGAGGGTTAAATTGACCAGTCTATATCGCGTTTATTTTTTTATATTAGTAGTGTGATAGATATAACGATTAAAAACAAATTAAATCCGGAGGAAGAATGCTTCATGACGATGAAGAAGGAAGATTCGTGCGCTTAAATTAATATAAAATTTAGTATAAAGATTTTATCATTCGGAAAATTTAGTTTAATGTTTCCGTTTACTGCACAGCCCGTTTGCTGTCAATTCGTTTGGCAAATCGCAATGAGTTCCGCTGTTTACATTTACATTTACATTTACATAAATACCCTGCAAGCCGCTAGAAGCGTTTGGCAGGGGGTGTCACAACACCAAGTGAAGTCTAGCTATTTCCTCTGTTGGATTGTCTTATCGCGTCTGGGAAAAAGGATCGGTAGTATTTCTCTGTTCTAGCGGTAATTTCGAGATATTTTCTCCTGCACTGTGATCTAACATTACGTTCACTAACACCGATGGGGACGACTATGCCGCGTACGTCTTCAACGAATTCGGAACTTTCAAATTTTTCAAATAGTTTCCTCTTGTATTCAATTCTTCTACTCTTCAACGTCTGCCATTTCAGATCTCTCAATAACTCTGATACACTCGCATCATACCGATATTCTCCTTTTACAAATCTAGCCGCTCTACGCTGAACCATTTCGAGCTCTCTAGTTAGGCCCTCCTCGAAAGGGTCCCAGACGGCGCAACAGTATTCCACGACGGGTCGTATTAGGGAAAAGTATGCGATTTCCTTCACATTCGAGGGGCATCCCCGCAGGACTCTAGAGGAAAGCCCTTGAATTCTGTTTGCCGATGCTATAACGGTTTTGATATGCTCTCTACTGAGAGTTACTCCTAGGTATTTGTAGCTATTGACGTATTTTAGCTTTAGTTCGGATATTTGGTACGGGTAACGGTTGAAATTCGTGGAGCGCGTGAAGTTCATTGCGGCGCATTTCTTTATATTCAGATCGAGTTGCCAATCTTTACACCATTTCGTGATAGCCTGAAGGTCCTTTTGCAAATTCTCCTGATCGTGTATTGTGTTGATTTCTCCATACACAAGTGTGTCATCCGCGAAGAGTCTAACTTTACACTTTATATTATCCGCTAAATCATTTATATATATCAAGAATAACAAAGGTCCGATTACACTTCCCTGAGGCACGCCGGAAGTCACTTTGACGAGGTCTGATGCAACTCCATCGAGGACTACTCTCTGGGTTCTATCGGAAAGAAACGAGGCGATCCAATTTACAATTTTCTCGTTAATAGAATAAGCCCTTAATTTTTGCACTATTTTCACGTGAGAAACGGTGTCGAAGGCTTTCCTAAAGTCTAAAAATACTGCATCAACTCCTATTCCTTTATCCGTTGCTTTCACAATATCTTGTGTGAGTAGAGCTAACTGAGTCTCGCATGACCTGCCTCTCCGGAAACCATGCTGGCTACTGTTAAGCGCTTCTTTGCTTTCGAGAAATCGCATTATTGAGCTACCGATAATGTGCTCAAAAACCTTACAGAAGATTGACGTCAACGATATAGGGCGGTAGTTTTCCACTTTTAATTTACTTCCCGTTTTATGTATTGGTGTAACGTGGGATGTTTTCCATATCAAGGGAACTACACCCTCATCTAAAGATTTTCTGAATAGAAGCTTATGGTACGGAGCTAATTCGTTTGCTAACGAGTTTATAATGAATGCAGGTATGGCTTCAGGCCCTGGCGATTTTCTTTTGTGGACCTGACTTAGTAATTTGACGATACCGCTTTCGGATATTTCTATGTCGCTCATATTTGAGTCTATACGAGTAGGGAAATCAATGAAATCACCGCTGTCTATTGTGAAGCAATTTTCAAAGAACTGATTTAACATACTAGCCTTAGTAAATGAATCGTGTACACTTTCACCGTTGTCTGTACGTAGAAGAGGTACTGTGGACTGTCCTCCTCGCATTTCTCGCACGTACGACCAAAATTCTTTCGAGTCGTTTTTGAGTGAGTCCGACAGTGTCGTGGATCGGTAGACGTCAAATTCCTTACGCGCTTCGTCTCTTGCAGATTTACGAATATTTCTGTATATTAAATACTCGTTTGCGTGGTCCCTACCAGTTTAAATTGCTCTTGGGTGTTCGCTCGGTGCCACTGCCATAGAAGGTATTTCTTTAAAGAGTCCGTGGACCAAAAAAATCTACGCTCGCATTTTAAAGGTGCAATAATGAACTTATTTATGATAAGTCTTTAAGTAGATTAATTTAATTAATTTGGCGGTTATGTAGCTTTGAAAAGACTCGGTTTCTTCGAAACCCTCGACGTTGGCACCACTGCTTCTGACCGCGGTGGTTGATGGTCCCGGAGCGTGAGGAAGGAGAGACCATTTTCATCTCGGCCTTTTTCTCCTCCCCTTTTTTCACCCACTCCGACCCCTAGACTCCGTGCCACCCCCTCCCACTAATATCTCCACCCACCCATCCATCCCCGACCCTCCCCTATCCAGTTCTGCCCTAGCTCTTGCACCTACACTATACGAGACTCGGCGGTTGCCCACCGCACACCCTTCCCCCGACCCACCCACTTTCCCATACCACTCTCCAACCATCGACCTCTCCCTTCCCACTTTTCACCCTACCTCAGACCCCTTCTTTGCCTTCGTCTCTCCTTCCAAGTCCCATAGGAAGTTTTCTTCTAGAGTTGCGGGGGGAAGAGGAGGAGGCAGAGAGAGAGAGAGGAAAATAGGGTCTCCGTGTCCGTGGCGCCTTGAGGACGCTTGCAAGACGAGTGAGTTTCACCATTTTCACTCCTCGTGGCACCAAGACGAAAAGGGTCTTTTGCGGTCTCCTCGGTCCCAGACACCATAAGGTCTTAAATTCACACCGCTTGCATACAGAGGAGGGGCGAATCTGAGAGCCTTTTTTTCTTCTCCTTCTAGAAAGCGCAATAACCTTCTTCCTCTCTTTTTTTCCTCCTCTTTCAAAGAGTCCCCTACTTCTCCAGTCCACCTCTCTTGTCCGTCCCCTCCCATGTTTCCACTACGAGCCATTCTCCATGACCTTAAAGTTCTTAAAAGAGCTTCCCCTCTCCCAGAAAGCACCTTATCGTAAAGAAATCTGGACAGATCTAGTTGAAAAGTTAAGGGTGAGGAGGAGTGCTTGTTCCGTGCTCTGCTGAAAAGGCGTGCAAAAAAACGGGGAGGAGTTTAGATGGCTATCTCGAAAAAATATTTTCTCGCCGATGCATTGATTGTTTTCGGGGAGACGGGTAGGATTTTTCAGCGAGCTCCTTTTCCTGACCGGGACGTTAAAGAGTGCTGGCGTCGGAGTCCTTCGTCGATGCCCCGGAAGTGATACGAACTGGTGACCTTCCCCAAGCGCCGCGCGTTTGCTCGAGGACTGTTATGATGGGGACGAATTCGTCTTAAAGCAATGTCGCTCGCATAGGGGCAAGGGCGGATACGGAGTTATTACTCCTCCCAAGATTTCTGAACACTAGAAAAAGTGAACCGTTAAACCTTGTCAAATCAGAACTATACCGTTTTATTAAATTCATTTTGCTGCACAAAAAGTTATATACATATTTCCGTTTTCTGTGTTAAAATATACGGGAATTACGATATTTTCAAATAGTTTATTTTTTCGGTCCTCCCCCCACCCCCCACGGATGAAGCCTGGTTCCGCCCAGCAAAAACCGCGGTTCGAGGACGTATTTTTGTGTTAATCGCTTCGTCTGTCCTCTAATTTCGCGTTAAAAAACTATAATGAGAATTAAAAATCTGAACTAACCATGGCAAATCTATGCGTTGTTCTGCAATTCACCAAATTTGGTGGGTTTTAGAGGGTGCAAAGCAACAAATTGTTCTGAACAATTTTCACTGGAAATTTTAACCTTACGAAACCTCGCTATCAAGACATATATTTTACTTCATTCCAACCCTATTAAAATTTATAAATTTACTTATCAAATTCATTGGGCAGGATAAAAAAATCAACAACCATTTTGTTAAGAGACACCGATGAAGTGAATGTATGATTCCTTTAGACCAAGTTTACATTTACATCAATACCCTGCAAGCCGCTAGAAGCGTTTGGCAGGGGGTGTCACAACACCAAGTGAACTCTAACTAATTCCTCTGTTGGACTGTCTTATCGCGCTTGGGAAAAAAGATCTGTAATATTTCTTTGTTCTAGCGATTGTTTCGACATATTTTCTCCTGCACTCTGATCTAACATTACGTTCACTAACACCGATGGGGACGACTATTCCGCGTACGTCTTCAACGAATTCGGAGCTTTCGAATTTTTCCTTTTGTATTCAATTCTTCTACTCTTCAACGTCTGCCATTTCAGATCCCTCAATATCTCTGATACACTCGCATCATACCGATGTTCTGTTTTTACAAATCTAGCCGCTCTACGCTGAACCATTTCGAGCTCCCTAGTTAGGCCCTCCTCGAAAGGGTCCAAAAGACAAAAATAACGCATGATTCACGAGAAATATGGGACGTTTTTCATTCAGGAAAATGAATTCTCGTGCCTGCCAACGGTCGTTTGTAGCGCGAATATCTATATATTCAGGCTAATAGAGAATGTCGGCTTGCAGGTTTTAACGTGAATTTAAATCCAAAATTTCGACTGCTCGCATCATAAACACCATCCTGCGTGGTTTACCTCGTTCCGTTTCCCATGTTGAAATATCTCCCCAGTCGAAGACAAGTTAAGCCGCTACTGACAAATTACAAACGATGAAATCCTGTTGCGAAATTAAATAAATTAACATTTTTTGATGGCTACACACCACGAGCAAGAACCCAACACCTTAGTCACATCCTTGAACTTCAAATCTTAAAAAAAAAAATACAACGAAGAAAAGAAGAACATTAAAATTTCATTTGCAATTCAACAAAACGCACACAAGCGCTCACTTTCTTATTATCGCTCTCCGAATCTCAATGAATCTCCATTAATCTGACGCCTTTTTATTTCCCTCTCTCTCTCTCTCTCTCTCTAGTGCACAGGCACACTGCCCCAAGTGTGACGTTTAATGTGAAAGGCATCGTCAAAAAAAAATCACTGGCTTTCCCCAGTAAAACATATTCCCAATCTTTTCCCTCGTCAACGAAGGTTTGGCCCACTTTTTTTTAAACATGGGAACAAGTCAAAAGAGACCATGCCCACCACTTATATCGAAAATACTTCATACACGTTGACGACATCGAGTTTTTTACATTATCGCCAGAAGGCTCTTGTAAGTAAGAGAGACGAGAGAAAGAGGGAGGAAGAGAAAATTTTATTCTGCTTTCCAACTGAAAGTGTTTTCATTACCACGGCCGATAACCTTTTAAGGGTTGAGTGTGTGTTTGTGTAGGAGGGATGGGGGTCGCCTTGTGTGCAGTGCATCTGCGTTATCTACTTTCTTTTTTTCGCAAAGGGCTTCCGCGGTCGGAGTGAAAATACGGTCGAAAGATCATAAAGGAAATGCCGATGAAGATGCGTATTTTTTAATCGGGACTAAAGTGCCTTTAATTATTAAATTACATTTCCTGCATCCTTACATACGTTAAAAAATAATTAGGAAGAGCTAGGATGCGAATTAATCTGCGTAAAAATATTGCACACTTTGAAGATTTAATTTCTCAACATGTGTTGGTGTGTGTGTTCCAAGAATGTAATTCTCTATTTAGTTGTCTTTCTAAATGTATTTATACATATAAAAAATAAGTTTGACGATGGTTTATTCTATTTATGATTATTTCAAAATTATCAAAAAAATATAGGGGTGGCTGCTTAATGTCCTATAGTAGATATTCTTAACATTCTAGGAAGGTGTATGAGGACTTCCGGAAGATGCGAAGCATTTTTGACCAAAATGAGATTCGTTTCAAATTTACCTCTTTCGTATTTTTCTAATACTCTCACTTTAACTGCTTTAATATTACTTTTTATAACTATTTATATGATATAAATCTAGTACTGATGTCTCAGGTCGCAAGAATATTAGAGGCACCTACGTACATGGGCAGGCACGATCACGAGGATAAAATACGAGAGATCGACTGTAGGACCAAGCGATATCACGGCTCTTTCTTCCCAAGGACCATCATCATCATAGGTAGTCTGTCCGTTGACAGGTCCGTGATTATTCTAGGTTAAACTTGGTTCTCCATATACTCCTATTTTCCGCAGTTTTCTTCATGTCTTGATAGCTCTCTTTCCCTTTCAAGTCGTCTACTAGCTGAAACCTTTTCCTACCTCTTCCTCTTTTTTCCATCCAGTTTTCCTTCTATCACTTCTTTAATCATGCACTCTCTCGTCAGGTAATGCCCAATCCAGTTCGCCTTCCTCTTTCTGATAGTCTGTATAATCGTTCGCTTCTCTCCTATTCTTCGTAGTACTTCCTCATTTTTCACCCTATCTGTCCATTTTAGCTTCAACATTCTTCTCCATGTCCACATTTCGAAGCTTTCCAAGTATTTAATATCATTTTTCCTTAGCGTCCATGTTTCTGCTCCGTACAAAGCTATACTCCATACATAGCATTTTATCAACCTCTTGCAAGGAACATACGGGATCATAATAGGAGAGTGATTCCCACGAGGGACGTTATTAGGTAGGCTTTGGTACGCTGCACCCCTGCCACCCACCAATCTGGTGATTTGCAGGGTATTATGTACAGCTCCATCAACGTATTACAACCCTAACAGATTTAGTGCTGAGTTATGATTTTATTATACGTGGAAATAATATATGAAAAACTGCACGGATTGTTTCACGCCATGACAACTTATTACTGACAAAATGACGCATGCCAGCTGAGAGTGACTGAATAAACTCACACAGCCGAGTTCAGCTCATATAATTAGGTAATCAGAATCTTATAAACCTATGTCATAAAACTTTGGTTACTTTTACTAATACGTGTTATATAAATCCTTAAAAACGTAAAAGTAATTTTTTTAGGACGGGAGGTGGGCGTGTGTATTAAACTTTATAATTTTCTCCGCATGACTGCGCATGTATCGCGTCAAAATCGTAGTTTTGAGATATTTTTAATAGGTAACGAAATAATTTCTGCACGCCAAAAAATACGATTTATACGTGTTATCTTACCGGAAAAAGAAACTCCTAGAGTCGAAAGGAAATATGTACCTATAAAAATTCACAATTTCTCGAGAAATCTACAATTCCAAAAGCATACTTCCATCAGTGTGTGACAGGGGGAATACCTATTCTATTATAGAAAACCAATTATGAACAACAATTGCCATAAATAACATAAATTTTTAACCTTTACGTAGACAAAAGTTAGTGTCGTTAAGGTTTATTTTATTTTAACATAATACTTAATTAACGCACACCCGTAATTTTTTGACGGGTAATACGCTAGTAGAAGAATAAAATTATAGGTAAGAGATTATCTCCCCCTGCCACACACCAATTGCGGTGGCTTGCAGGATATATATTCAGAATAATGTCAACACCGTTTAGAAGTAGGCCGGTGCTTGCCACCCATTGCCACACGCCTTGGCGGTTCGCAAAATATATATTTTTTAAATCTTGATTTTAATGTTTTTATAACTTCTTAAACCGAAAAGAATATCCGCGCTTTATCCCTGTCCCACTTTGGAATTGGATTCTAAGACATTATAATTTGCACCTAAATAACTGTAGCTACACAACGATCCGCGAATCACTAAATTTAGTATTCGAAACGGCGCGAACCTACTTACTGCGCCGAAATACAAAGAATCACGCGCATTTCTTTATTCCTCATAGGCGATTTACCATTTTTTCATTTTCCATTTCCGTGAACGTCGGCGTTGATTTAGCAAAAATGTCTGAAAATGTTTTTCCGCGTGCGTTTATGTTTACTTTAAATATCGAATACCAACAGAATTTCAACGGTCGGTAAAATTCACAGAACCGAAGAAATCACCAAATTCTGAAGAAACGAAATTCCCTGCATCCAACAGATATATGTATTTATATACAAACATACATGCGCGCGTGAACACGTGCATACATATATACTCATAGACTTTGCGGAGAGAAGGCGGCTTCGAGAGGAGGAGGTATCTGTCGTAATAGCAGCAAGGGTCAGCGAACACCCTCCGGTCGAAAGGTCTCCCAGGCAACAGAGAGAGGGCAAAAGCATTACGTTTATCTCAACTCCTCATCGCAAATTCCTGCTAAACATTTCCTCCTTGCCTTCGGTCAGAGGAATCGGTATGTTCTATTCATGGGGAAACCACTATCTAACCCCCCCCCCCCTCAGCCCCCCCTCGGTTCCATTCTCTCCCCGCCCTCCCCTTCTTTCCTTTCCTAAGAACCATTAGGTTCCTTTCCCGAAATATCGCAAAACTGTCTGGTCATTATTACCTTGACTGATGACGTCCTCCGCCACTCCTTTTTCAAAATTGAGATAATATGCTCAGAGAAATGGATTGAGGGACCTCAGCTCGTGTCCTGACGAGTTTTTAACGTTTTCAGGAAAGGCGCAGGATTTCTTCGTACTTTATGCCATTTATGTCCTTAAAGGTAAGGACTCCTTCCATTTGCGAAGCGACTATGTATGGAACCCGTTTCCGCGGAGCAAGGGAAGATGGTCATTGAGCGGTTTAGGGGTGGTGGTTCTTTCCGCCGCTTCCGGTCGCTTTGTTGGGGATTTCTCTGCATCTCTCCCCCTCCCTCTTTACTCTCTTCCCCCCTTTCTCGTTCTCTCTCCGTCTCCCTACTCCCCGCTCTCTCTAGCTTTCGTGCCTTCCTGTAGGTACAACACCTTATTAGGTTTCGAAGCACGGGCTAAGCCTTAAGGACAGCGTTTCTGCTGCAGCGGATTTTAAAACGCAGCCTCTTGGCGTGTCGGTTTTCTTCCGGTGAGTGGTTTCGAAACCTTTGCGGGGAGGCTGAAATTTACATTTTATCGTATTCCGAGTTACGTCGGTTATTTCGGAGAATTCTTATTTCTCGAGGAAATTCGATCAATTTCCACAGTAAAATGTTTACAGTTAAAAGGCCGAAATTGGCAACTCGTTTATTTTATTTTCGCTTCGGGAAGAGAACGATGGAATTTTCTATTTCATCTACATCTACATCTACATGATACCCTGCAAATCACCAGACTGGTGGGTGGCAGGGGGTGCAGCACACCGAAACCTACCTAATAACGTCCCTCGTGGGAATCACTCTCCTGTTATGATCCCGTATGGTCCTTGGGAAAAACGAGCTCTGATATCGCTCGGTCCTACAGTCGATCTCTCGTATTTTATTCTCGTGATTTCGATGTTTAATATAGCTCGCCAACTATGAAAGTTGGAGAATTTTTAATGTGTCTTGCAAGAATATCTATTACTATATATTATACATATAATTTCCATTATTATTTCGCAGTAAGATGAAATAGTGGCATTACATCCGTCGCACAAAAGCATCCGTAGAATCAATTTTTAGACATTTGCTAATGTTTGAACAAAATCTGTGAAATGGAAGCAATCACTTCCCTGTCGAAGCTAATGGTGGCCCATCATGTGCAAGCAATTTCTAAATAACTGTAAAATTTCCATCGATTAGTTACAACGATCTGAAAGGTGACACAGAAGTGTGGGAGCACCAAAACTGCACGGACAATTCGTCGATCCAGTCACGTGGTAGTGAAATAAACCATATCTGGAGGCTATTTTGACATTTTCCTCTAATCATTGGTCGATTATTGCATTCAAAAGCAAACATTATAATTAAAGAGCTTCCAGACCCCAATATCATGTGGGAGTATGTACTGATAAATATCTAACATTAGCATATAATTAAGCGCCATTAAAATTATCGGTCAGTGATCGTTTGATCTAATTATTCTAAGGGCATTTTCTGTTTAAAACGCACTCGACTAGAAAATAATAAAGACTTAAAGTAATTTCAGCGTTTTGTGTAGCAATACCTAGACTATTGTAAGCAAAAATGAGGCCCAGTCTATATATGTATAGAAATAATCACGGTAGACCTGAATATAAGACGACCACACTCTCGATAGAAAAATATCAAGCCATTTCTAGTAAAGTAAATACGGCACGCTAATGTTAGTGGGTTAAAAAATGCACCTATCTGCAAATATTAATCTGCCGTATATCGCATGAACGATATAAACGCCGAGATTATAAGCTTCGCTGATCACGGGAAATGCTGCAGTCAGTAACGGTGGCTGCTCTATAATTTCGACGAAAGAGAAATTTTAATGAAAGGTTATTACTCGCATTTTTTTTTATTTTTCATCTTCTGCGGTGTAAACGTGTTACTATTTGTCGATTACTGCTTTCGAATAATACGTCTTCTGTTTATTTTCTATTATTTAAAAATAAACATTCAGACATTACCATGAATCATAATAATTATTATTATATAGTCCTAAGCAGGGCCGGCCCGTGAGATTTGATAGGTGTGGCGAGATTTGATTTGGCCGCCCCTAACAAATTAAAATTTCCTTGCGAACTTTTTTTTTAGAGGATAGCCCTGTTTCCATGTGATTAATTACCTCAGTCTTCATTAGAGTAGAGTAACAATGCGAGAAGCATTTAATGATTACAAAAAGAAAGTTTTGCATAATAATTTGAAAGAAAATCCGAAAGCATTTTGGTCGTACGTTAGGGAGGTTCATGGTAGAGGTCCCACCATAGCGTCATTGAGAACGGAGGCAGGTGATGTAGTACACGATAGCGCGGAAAAAGCAAACTTGTTAAATGAACACTTTCAGAAAGCGTTTACTTCGGTGAGCAACGAGTTTGAGGAACCAGATTCGAATGATAAGGGAAATTCGATGGAAGATTTGATATTCTCCGAAACAGGTATCGCGCACCAGCTAGAGTCGATTAAGCAAAATAAGTCTCCCGGGCCGGAGGGCATACCCGCGCGTGTGTTGAAAGAGCTAGCCTCGGTAATCGCACCTTACTTGAAAATAATATTCGAAAAATCCGTTGCACATGGTACCGTTCCAAAAGACTGGAAGCTAGCATACGTAACGCCCATCCACAAAGGCGGTGATAAAGAGAACCCCGAAAATTATAGACCGATTTCCTTGACGTCATTATCGTGTAAGATTCTAGAACATATAATCGTTAGCTCTGTTCTGCGTTATTTAGATGGTCGTTCTTCGCTAAGCAAAAACCAACACGGGTTTCGGAAAGGTAGGTCATGCGAAACGCAGCTCGCCCTGTTCGAAAACGATTTGTTGCAATGCGGAGAGAAAAACAGTCAGGTTGATGCCATTTTTATTGATTTTAAAAAAGCGTTTGACAAAGTACCCCATAATAAATTAATAGGAAAACTAGGAAAGTACGGCATAAACCCTAATATCGTGAGTTGGGTAAAAGACTTCCTCTCCAACAGAAAACAGATAGTAGTTATTGATGGGAAATCTTCATACCCGGTAAAAGTCGCATCAGGTGTTCCACAGGGAAGTGTTATTGGCCCACTGCTATTCCTGATATATATAAACGATATCTGCTCGGTAGTTCGCTGCAAAATAAGACTTTTCGCAGATGACACCGTTTTATATAAGGAGATAACGAGTCAGGATGACCAAAAATCGCTCCAGGAAGATTTAAACGCCCTTTCAGCATGGTGTCAAGATTGGAAAATCGAAGTTAATCACAGCAAATGTTCCCTATTGAGTTTCTGGAAGAGTAAGAACAATGAATCAAACTCGGAGTACAGAATTGATAGATTGAATATCCAATCTGCAGAGTACGTTAAATATTTAGGAGTCACCATTTGTCCTGATCTATCGTGGAATATGCATATTCGAAGGATCGTAGGCGCAGCTAATAAGAAATTGGGCTTCGTAGGCAGAATAGTAAGAAGTAGCACAGAACAGGTACGAGAAACGTGTTATTTATCATTGGTCAGATCTCAGGTCGAATACGCTTCCAGCATATGGGATCCGTACGAAAAGGGACAGATACTTGAGTTAGAAAGAATCCAACGCAGAGCAGCCAGATTCGTTAAGCAAAAATATGAGCAAAAATTAAGCGTCACATCACTCTTGAAGGAGTTGAATTGGATATCGCTAGAGGATCGCAGAATTAGCGCTAGGTTAAGGCTTCTGGAGAAATTTAGGTCGGAAGTTCTCTTAGAGGAGGTCTAAGGAATATTAGAGGCACCTACGTACATGGGCAGGCACGATCACGAGAATAAAATACGAGAGATCGACTGTAGGACCGAGCGATACCAGAGCTCGTTTTTCCCAAGGACCATACGGGATCATAACAGGAGAGTGATTCCCACGAGGGACGTTATTAGGTAGGGCTTGGTGTGCTGCACCCCCTGCCACCCACCAGTCTGGTGATTTGCAGGGTATCATGTAGATGTAGATACCGTCATGCTATTACACGGCAAATCTGTGATTACAGGAAATTACTTTCTTTTGAAATTGAATATATTTAACAACATATGTTTTAAAATGGTTCTTGAAACAATTAAATTATGTGACGACAGTACTAATTTCAATAATTGCTAATTGTCTGTGCTTTCGTCAAGTGTGCAAATGAACTTTCATATCACTAGAAATAGCTTTCGCTCTTCTAGTAATTGTGTTATTGGAGAGTTCTAAATTTTCTATCGCTGACAATATTTTTATTTTATTTAAGAAGCTATACAAAAAAGTTGCTCACCACTTGTTTGTTATGAATGCTTCCTTCATTAGCTCCCCATCTAAAAACGTGTTTTTCTTCGAAGCTAATTAATGCGCTATTCTGGATTAGGCTAATGTTGCTAATTTTAGATTTTTCAACTGACCTTGGAAATACTGAATGCTGTGCTAATAATTTACTTTTTGATTCACTTCCTTTTTTCTAAGTTCTTAACCTAATGGATAATTCATTTCAAATGACGAATGAGTTGAAATTTCTTTCAATGTTTTGCCTCTTAGGCAATGCCACACAATTAGAGGATAGTAAATGAAACGCATTTACACTTACTATCAAAATAACAAAACTTTCACTCATTTTTTAAATCGCACATTGTTTTCCTTTTGTCTGACACTTTATTGGACGTACTTTATGAACATTATAAATAAAAAAGTAAGTGAAAATTACAGTTGAATAGTTTGAGCCGGACTGAAGGAGCAAGTCTTGAAACTGATGGATATACGAAAATACTGTAAAGGCAGTGTGCGGGAGATCAATTAGTTAGATGTACATGGCACTACTTCACAACTCTTCACCTTAAAGAAATGCACAGGCGCCTTAACAAATTACGGTATTTTTAGCACGGATTATTCCACACCAAATAAAGGAGAGGGATTAGAAAATCCACAACGCACCCGAGCTTCATGAAAATCCACAGCGGACTGGCTTCTTATGTCTCATCCCTGGCCAAAGAGCCCGGAATCTCATAAGAGAAACTGCACTGTCTGTATGAAATATGAGGCACTTGTTCATAGCAAATCTGTTTACACTCTCTGTAAGCAAAACATTGGTCGTGAACTCATAGCTGTTGCCTCTTTGATTAAAAATTTTCCTCAGATATGACTATGGCTGAATTGAGGGAGAGCGCAATCGAGGAGAATAGGCGCCTTAAGAAGAATCAAAGGTTCCTATAGTTAAATTCATAGAAGGTGAGCGTCCAGACGAGGGTGAAAACAATCGAGTTGAGTTTATTGGATGTGAAGAGACGGGCCTTATCTCGCTGCCCATTTTCGCAAATACGCATCAGAAAGGATGAGTGGCCGCCCCTGACGAGGGGCCGCCCTGGGCGGTCGCCCATGCCTAGGACCGGCCCTGGTCCTAACAATAAAGTACGAATATGGAGTAAGACTGTACATGGGATATAAAATATTTACGTGTTAGCCCGCAATTGGCGAGATCGAAGAGTGGAAACATAACAATTCTGTTAGTTTTGGTTTTTTTTGATACGTATGTTATTAAGCTGAATACATAACAATGAATTTACCACTTGTAAACGTCAATAGCGGACACTTTCAAGAAATTCCTAACAAACGAAAATTAATCAATTACAATAGCCTTCCTACCACAAATAACTAACTCTAAATCAAAAAGCTCGGCACAAACTGATTCAAAAACGTATTGTAAAATTACTGCAGTAATTTAGTTTATTTCCTACTGTTGAGATTCGGGTGTAAATATATTCGATTTCATTATCTCTACGATCGATGACTTTTTTTATCTGGTGACTTTATTTAACAGTAATTTCAATCAGCTCCGAGGCGCTGCCTTTCCCTCTCTAATGCGTAGGGAACTTCCACGTAGGCGAGTGACCGTCTCGTGATCAGTTACATAACAGCGGTTGAACTCTCCTTACTATGCCTCATATATTATCTAATGGTAATGCGGACGTGAGGAATAGTAAGGTCGAATGGATATATTTATAAAGATGGAGAGAGGTGGAGACTTTATATAAGATAGAAGGGAGTACGGGGAACGATAAGATGGACAGGGGTTTAAATAAGAAGGAAGGACGAAAACACAAGGAATGATAGAGTAAAGAGATGGGCGAGGGGAAGTAAGGATGGGAGGAGTTGAAATGGGGAAAAGGAAGAAGGTGGGGAAACAGAGAGAGAGAGAGGAAAGGGTGAGAGGGGATGGAAGTTAAAGTTGGGTGGGGGAGAGTATGGGAGAGGAAGGCAAGTGAAGACGGCAATTAGAGGAGAGGAAGCCATAAACATGCCTACATTAAATGCCAGTTATGGCGCCGACATTAACGTGAAAATAATTCCCCCATAACCGGGTTTCGTTTCATTCGGAAAACACTGTCGATTTCATGAAGGTGGAATGGACGAAACAATCTAGAGAAGTATAAATATGAGAAAGCTATGCGTAGGAAGAGGATTTTCCCGTGGTCAATTACGTAGCAGAGGCGGAATTCTGTCTTATATAGGAATACACGACTGACATGGCAAAATACGTGAGACTGTAGGACGGAGCAAAATCGAGGTTTGTTTTTCTTAGAAATACCTATGATAATCACTATAGGATATTAATGCTTGAAATTAATTTTTTTTTGACTGCACCCCCTGCCACACACCTGTCTGGCGACTTGCAGGGTATTATGTAGACGAACTCCGCAGGGCTGCTGCATGGAGGTGTGTGTAGCCTAAGGCGCAAAGACAAAATGCCGCCTCAGTTCAGAAGATATAAGTGCAGCTCGGCGGCGATAGTACTTATCGTGTAAGATTCTAGAACATATAATCGTTAGCTCTGTTCTGCGTTATTTAGACGGTCGTTCTTCACTAAGCAAAAACCAACACGGGTTTCGGAAAGGTAGGTCATGCGAAACGCAGCTCGCCCTGTTCGTAAACGATTTGTTACAATGCGGAGAGAAAAACACTCAGGTTGATGCCATTTTCATTGATTTTAAAAAAGCGTTTGACAAAGTACCCCATAATAAATTAATAGGAAAACTAGGAAAGTACGGCATAAACCCTAATATCGTGAGTTGGGTAAAAGACTTCCTCTCAGACAGAAAACAGATAGTAGTTATTGATGGGAAATCTTCATATCCGGTAAAAGTCGCATCAGGTGTTCCACAGGGAAGTGTCATAGGCCCACTACTATTCCTGATATATATAAACGATATCTGCTCGGTAGTTCGCTGCAAAATAAGACTTTTCGCAGATGACACCGTTATATATAAGGAGATAACGAGTCAGGATGACCAAAAATCGCTCCAGGAAGATTTAAACGCCCTTTCAGCATGGTGTCAAGATTGGAAAATCGAAGTTAATCACAGCAAATGTTCCCTATTGAGTTTCTGGAAGAGTAAGAACAATGAATTAGACTCGGAGTACAGAATTGATAGATTGAATATCCAATCTGCAGAGTACGTTAAATATTTAGGAGTCACCATTTGTCGTGATCTATCATGGAATATGCATATTCGAAGGATCGTAGGCGCAGCTAATAAGAAATTGGGCTTCGTAGGCAGAATAGTAAGAAGTAGCATAGAACAGGTACGAGAAACGTGTTATTTATCATTGGTCAGATCTCAGGTCGAATACGCTTCCAGCATATGGGATCCGTACGAAAAGGGACAAATACTTGAGTTAGAAAGAATCCAACGCAGAGCAGCCAGATTCGTTAAGCAAAAATATGAGCAAAAATTAAGCGTCACATCACTCTTGAAGGAGTTGAATTGGATATCGCTAGAGGATCGCAGAATTAGCGCTAGGTTAAGGCTTCTGGAGAAATTTAGGTCGGAAGTTCTCTTAGAGGAGGTCTCAGGAATATTAGAGGCACCTACGTACATGGGCAGGCACGATCACGAGAATAAAATACGAGAGATCGACTGTAGGACCGAGCGATATCAGAGCTCGTTTTTCCCAAGGACCATACGGGATCATAACAGGAGAGTGATTCCCACGAGGGACGTTATTGGGTAGGTTTTGGTGTGCTGCACCCCCTGCCACCCACCAGTCTGGTGATTTGCAGGGTATCATGTAGATGTAGATGTAGATGTACTTACTGTATTGCGGCCCATAGAAAAGTGCCGCCCGAGGCCGTCGCGCCTCAAACTCACCTCGCGCGACGGTCGTTACTGAGGTAGATTCAGTGAAGATGTATAACACACAGATTCCATTCGATAAGTTCCATGTGTAATACGTGATTTTAATGAATCCATTGCACGCAATTATTCCTTTTATCTTTACAAAAGTCGGAATATTTTTACCGAGAATTTTTTCGTTTAACCAAATTGACACTTAAATTAAGGACGGTCGGCTGGAACGTTGATTAAATCTACATCTACATGATACCCTGCAAATCACCAGACTGGTGGGTGGCAGGGGGTGCAGCACACCAAGCCTTACCTAATAACGTCCCTCGTGGGAATCACTCTCCTGTTATGATCCCGTATGGTCCTTGGGAAAAACGAGCTCTGGTATCGCTCGGTCCTACAGTCGATCTCTCGTATTTTATTCTCGTGATCGTGCCTGCCCATGTACGTAGGTGCCTCTAATATTCCTGAGACCTCCTCTAAGAGAACTTCCGACCTAAATTTCTCCAGAAGCCTTAACCTAGCGCTAATTCTGCGATCCTCTAGCGATATCCAATTCAACTCCTTCAAGAGTGATGTGACGCTTAATTTTTGCTCATATTTTTGCTTAACGAATCTGGCTGCTCTGCGTTGGATTCTTTCTAACTCAAGTATCTGTCCCTTTTCGTACGGATCCCATATGCTGGAAGCGTATTCGACCTGAGATCTGACCAATGATAAATAGCACGTTTCTCGTACCTGTTCTGTGCTACTTACTATTCTGCCTACGATGTCTAATTTCTTATTGGCTGTTCCTACGACCCTTCGAATATGCATATTCCATGATAGATCAGGACAAATGGTGACTCCTAAATATTTAACGTACTCTGCAGATTGGATATTCAATCTATCAATTCTGTACTCCGAGTCTAATTCATTGTTCTTACTCTTCCAGAAACTCAATAGGGAACATTTGCTGTGATTAACTTCGATTTTCCAATCTTGACACCATGCTGAAAGGGCGTTTAAATCTTCCTGGAGCGATTTTTGGTCATCCTGACTCGTTATCTCCTTATATAAAACGGTGTCATCTGCGAAAAGTCTTATTTTGCAGCGAACTACCGAGCAGATATCGTTTATATATATCAGGAATAGTAGTGGGCCTATGACACTTCCCTGTGGAACACCTGATGCAACTTTTACCGGGTATGAAGATTTCCCATCAATAACTACTATCTGTTTTCTGTCTGAGAGGAAGTCTTTTACCCAACTCACGATATTAGGGTTTATGCCGTACTTTCCTAGTTTTCCTATTAATTTATTATGGGGTACTTTGTCAAACGCTTTTTTAAAATCAATGAAAATGGCATCAACCTGAGTGTTTTTCTCTCCGCATTGTAACAAATCGTTTACGAACAGGGCGAGCTGCGTTTCGCATGACCTACCTTTCCGAAACCCGTGTTGGTTTTTGCTTAGTGAAGAACGACCGTCTAAATAACGCAGAACAGAGCTAACGATTATATGTTCTAGAATCTTACACGATAATGACGTCAAGGAAATCGGTCTATAATTTTCGGGGTTCTCTTTATCACCGCCTTTGTGGATGGGCGTTACGTATGCTAGCTTCCAGTCTTTTGGAACGGTACCATGTGCAACGGATTTTTCGAATATTATTTTCAAGTAAGGTGCGATTACCGAGGCTAGCTCTTTCAACACACGCGCGGGTATGCCCTCCGGCCCGGGAGACTTATTTTGCTTAATCGACTCTAGCTGGTGCGCGATACCTGTTTCGGAGAATATCAAATCTTCCATCGAGTTTCCCTTATCATTCGAATCTGGTTCCTCAAATTCGTTGCTCACTGAAGTAAACGCTTTCTGAAAGTGTTCATTTAACAAGTTCGCTTTTTCCGCGCTGTCATGTACTACATCACCTGCCTCCGTTCTCAATGACGCCATGGTGGGGCCTCTACCATGAACCTCTCTAACGTACGACCAAAATGCTTTCGGATTTTCTTTCAAATTACTATGCAGAACTTTCTTTTTGTAATCATTAAATGCTTCTCGCATTGTTACTCTAGCTCTTGACCGCGCCTCTCTGTATTGTTGCCGTATCATTGACCTCTGTTCCTCTGTGACTTTTGAAGAATTACTATTTAAGCGAGCGTGAAGTTTTCTTTGCCGTCTAAGAGCGCATCTAACTTTCTGGTTGTACCATCTTGGTTCCGCACCATCACGTTTAAGTTTATGTGGAATAAATTTATCCGTACCCTCTCGCATCATATCCCTGAACACGCACCATAATTCCTCTGTACTAGCGTCGATAGATGCCCCGCAGAAATAAGGGAATTGTGTCTGTAAAAAAGACCTAAATTTCGAGAAATCGCCTTTGGCGTACATATATACGCGTCTTCTAGCCTTAACCTGTTTCTCCACTTTTAGCTTAAATTCTACGTACACAGCATTATGATCGCTTATTCCTTCCTCTATGGAAAGCTTGTTCATACGCTCGGGGTAATTCGTTACGAGTAAATCTAATATATTGTTCGATCTCGTGGGACACCTTACTAGCTGACACGAGTGTTTAACGAAGGTTTCTATAAGTGCTTCGCATGATTCACGCTCTCTACCACCGGGATCAAAGCAATTATGATTCCAGTCTATTGAAGGTAAGTTGAAGTCTCCTCCTATTATAATGGCCCTCTCTTTATTTTTCGATATTAGCGTTGCTACTTGTTTCTCGAGATTATGAACAATTTCTAAACTTGCATTGGGAGGACTATAAAATGCGCATATATTTGCTATAGTGTAATCGCTTCCTCTAACTCCACACCAAACACTTTCTATTTCGGTGTCATTAATCGGTAGTGGAAAACTTTCGTATGCCTTGCTGACTGCTATAAATACTCCACCTCCCGTCCGGATACTACGGTCCTTTCTAAAAATTCTATAGTCTTGAGGGAATACCTCCTGACTTGCAATCTCGTCAGTGAGCCAACTCTCTGTACCGATCACGACATCGGCTTCTAGACTGCGAATAATATGCTCAAAATCGGCAATTTTCTTACGGATGCTGCGGCAGTTCAATACGACGACATTTAATTTCTCACTATCGCTTCTCAGATAATAAAGGGATAGCAAGGAAAGAAGGGTTAAAGGAGGGGGGATCGAAATAGACGCATCGCCGGCCGATAAGTCAACCGACTGTCCCATTGTACGGTGACGCGCCGAAACAGCTGACACAAGGAAGCGCGATGCCCCACGATAAATAAAACCTAATTGGGCGTCCTATTCCAACAATCTTGCTGCTCTATCTCTCTCTCTCTCTTTCTAGGGCTGATAACGACAAATCCTTTCCTCTCTAGGTAACCCGAAATTCGGACTTAGTCGATGTTGGCGATCTTTTTAAGAGGGTTTCGTGAAAGCTTGCCACCCAATCCCTTCCACATTGACTCTCTCCATGGTGTCTGGCCGCGGAAGAAGGGTCACCAGTCCGTTTCTTCTTCCCTCCCGGACTCCCTCAACATCCATACCCTTTCAAACCCCAACTCCTTCCAACCCACTCCTTCCCCTCCTACATAGCCCACCAAAATCCGAGGGGTTTCCCCATTCTATTGTGAGGGTGTGACGGAGTTAGGAGGGGTGGACGGAAAGGCGAAGAGTGGAAAATGCAGCAAGGTGTATCCTCCGCCCTCCCTCCCTCTATAGTGTATAGTCTCGGAAGGATGGGTGGGTGGTTTTGTAAGGGTGTAAGGGGTTGAAGGGATAGCAACAGGGGTTGGCTGGCTTTGGTGGGTGGGGAGAGGGTTTTTGTATGGGGAAAGGGATCCATTTTCGGTTCGTCTGGTAGGAAGGTACCTTTTGGAGCTGAAGGCAAAAAGGTAGCCAAGAGACGCTCTTATACTTAATCCCTGAATCCTATGCAGTCCTTTGGAATTCTCTTCGAGGAGAGGCGACCTGCCTTCTTTCCCTCCACGAAATATCTTTAACCCTTTTTATTCTTCGGGCGTCCTTTTTAATTTCGCGCCTAACGTATCAAAAGAAAGCGCCGAAGCCTTCGCTCGCACTCATCCAAAACTTATTCTATTGCTTCTCCTTCCTTTCTCCTTGAATATAAAAATCCCGACCAGACCGTCGTTAAGGATCGCTGAATCCCTATTTGGTGCCCTTCCCTTGAGGCTCACCTTTTTTTCGACATTTGCTACTCACAGCACGCCCTGATGCACGCTGAAGGAAATTGTAACCTTTCGCCTTGCCTTTAATGTTCCCTTTTTATCTTCTCTTTTTCTACCCTATTCCTCCTACGCACGGAGCGGCTTGGGTTTTTTTTAACGTCGTGACGAATGATTTCTTTTATCTTACGAAGAAGAAAAAGTGCTAAGGATTCGGACCTGTAAGAAGTTGCGACCTACTGGAGATTTTGTGATGGGGATCTATTTTGTATACTGTTATTTCTCTCTTCGCCGCGGAAACAAGGTGATTAATCTCACTCGTGGAAGAGCTGAACTTATTTTTTACTTTCTCATATACGTAGTATACTGAGAAAGTATTGTAATCGTAAAAGAATTCGATCTCAAGATTTTGATGGAAATATGTTTTCGGTGTACCCGAGTCCGAAAAAGTGGTTTTCGCCATGCCGTTTATCTGTCTGTTCGCGGCTCTAGAGCCTAAACGGTAAAGCGAAAATGAATGAAATCTCGTACTTAGGCATTTTATCATACAGAATAGAAACTATGCAGAAATGGTGGACATTTCACAATAATTAAGGGCATTTTATTTTAGGCAACTTTAACAACAATTTGATTTTCTCAATGGCGGCCTCAACAATTTCGATCAAATTTCGCCCAGTTACTTGAGTTTACGTCTGAAATATTGCTACATAGTTCACATTTCTCAAAAAATTAATATAAGACTAGTTTATTCTTGGGCAACTTTATCCAGTTTTCATAAAATTGCTTACAGTTAAGTTGATGCTTATAATGATTCTACACAGTTCATATTTTTCAAAAGATAACTAAACGGCGCATTAGTATATGAGAAAGTTTGTACAATGTATATTGTACCGATTTTTTTATTTTAAAATACCAATCAAACTGAATTCCACAGTGACAATGTCATAACTATCAATTACAACTGAGGTTTAAGTCCATCAAGCTAGTTTTTGAAAACTATATCTTATCATAATCATAGAAAACGATATAATTATCCTGTATAGCGATAAATAGTTACATTATAGCACTGCAAGCCGGCAATAGCGTACGGTAGGGGGTAATGCTCAACAACCTTTTAAATAAATTATTTCGATTACTTAAGTTAGGTCTAGAGAAATTATAACGACTTAATTTATTATTATAACTTTCACAACAATCTTTTAAATAAATTATTTCGATTACTTAAGTTACCTAGGTCTCAATAAATTATAACGAATTAATTTATTATTTTAACTTGCTTCTATAAAATTTTGTTTGAACGCAGTGTTAACTGGGGATTGTATATCTTAATTTTTACATTCTCTTTTTCAAAGTATTTCGGCAGGTGGTTTTCAAATGACGGATAAGATTTCGAAAAAGATAGTGTCTATAAATGCTTTACACTGGGGGAAAAACTTTTTGTTAAACCCGACATTAAATCAGAGACTTATGCATCTTAAGTTTTAAATCTCCCAACTGAGCTATTTTGGCAGATGCGTTATCAAATAAACGGCCGTGGCACTTTGGCAGGGAATATGCCCCACGATTATTACGATTATGGTTCAATTCCTACAGCGAGGGCAGTTCGCTTTGGTTTTTCATTATACGCTCATTCTGTAACGCTTCAGCTAACTCATTAGTGCATACAAACGTACATATTAATGCCAAAAAAGCATAGTATTATATCTAAGGGCGGAAACGAAGACGGTGGTATTCTAAACCTTAACGAAAATCCGAGTTTCTCCTTCAAGTAACTGTGACGGTGAAGTTTTCCATGTCGTGTAAATTAAATTCGGATCGAAACGGCGGATAGCGACGATAAAAAACGAACAGGTGGTTCCCTTCTTCCCCCCCGAATCAAACGATTCGAAGAAAACGGCCGGCGCCGTTACTGGAATGACTCATCTTTCAAGCAAAAAAAGCAAAAAATAAATCATTACCCGATCCTTAGCGATCAAATTTTTAGAGCGACTATTTTGGATTTTTGTGAGAGCACAAGCAAGAATATCACCTGTTTTGTACCGGCGTGATCGAATACTCCAATGTAAACGCTTCTTGAGTAGCAATAGTTAAGTAAACTAGACTCTCTCTGCTTCGTTTTCATGACAACTTCCTCGGAAACAAATAACGGTGATTAGCATTGGATTTAATCCCCTTTCCCCTCTCTCTCCACCTCACTGAATTTTATAATTTGGAGTCCTAATTAAAGCCGCCAAAATATAACAACAGTATTAGCCTATTTTTTTTAATTCTATGGGTGATATTTATTGACGTCAATTGTGTTCATTGAAAAAAATCTCCAAAGAGAATCGCCAGCAGAGGCCGTTGCGCTAATTCCTCTTTCTCGCGAATTCTGCTCTTTTCTCGCCTTATTTGACGGTTATAATACTTCTCAAAATTGGGCTCATATTCAATAAACGTGATGATAGGACAATGTAACACATTTCCAGAGTTCCATCTAAGAATCTTCGTAGCATAATACATTTCGATTTAAACGAGTTACATTTTTACCATACAAGACACTGTCGCGATTTTCCACGTCGAAGGATTTCTTATTTTTAGCTGCAGATAAGGAAGAAGTCTGCTGTTTTCGCTTTTCTTAAATTTATAGATTTTTTAAAAATTATCGAACCATAATTTAACGTATTTAATTATATACATTATGGTTTCAATAAATAACCTATCTTAAACAAAGTTGTTATCCTTCGCTTATCCTCTTTTTATACAACTACAGTTCAAAAATTTAATACTCTCCACACCAGTATATTCGCTAGAACGGAAAATCACTACTACAGATCATTCTTCCAAGACGCGATAAGACAGGCCAAGAGAGGCTTTAGCAAGAGTTTACGTTTGGTGCATTGGTTATGTAAATGTAAACAGGTGTGATTCTAGCTATCCCGAAAGAGTGATGCAATAATAATCTTTCCGTCTCTAAACCCAGACGAACTCTTTCATGTTTCGTCTGCATATCACGCAGAACGTTCATCAAACGATCATTCGCGTGCCGCAGGTGTGAAGCCAATGGAATTTCCTCAAACTCCGTTTCCGGCAAGGGCGGTTTCCATTGCATCACTTTCACCCCTCTCTCACCATCGTTTCGTTTAAGGAATTTTTCGAGAAGATGAAAAAGGTGGTAATGCGATCGCGTCCACGTCACAAAAGTTCCTCCGTCTGCCTCCGGAGAGAAAGAGATAATGGAACCACTGACTGCGCGCAGATGAAGCGACACTTGAAGACGACTTCGAAGGACACCGATACGACTGTCTTCGAGGGAAGGGAGAAGATGGGAGTCATTAGCGTGGCGTAACATCAATCCCTTCCTTTCACGACCAAAAAAATCCCCTTCGCTAAGACTGTAACCCTTTTCTTTCTCCATCCTCCTTATACCTTCAACCACCCCCAATATTATACATCCCTTCCTCCCCCCCCCCCCATTCCCCAATCAACATCCCTACCGCACGGTCATCCCACTCCTCTTCTCTTCCTCTTTCCATCCCTCTCGCCAGAAACCCTCCTCATCTTCCAAATCCCTTTCGGTTTTTGAGGTCACCAATGGTCGGAAAGATGAGGGTTGTTCGTGGAGGGAGATTTTCGAGAGGTGGAGGGTAGGTAGTAGGTAGGTTGGTTGGCTCTGTCCCGTTTCCACGGCCCTGCCCATCCTAAAAAGCCCATTGAAGGAGTCCCCTCATAAGCGTTCCCCACCCCTCTCTCCCCTTAACACTCTTTTCCCATTACTCTCATCCTCACTCAACACCACCATTACTATATATACCAACGTCAAGGCCCACGCTGTCAGTTCTGTCTTCTTCCCTTCTGGGGTCTTAAAAACCTTACTACACTCAGCAAGAAAGCGCAACTCAGGGTCCCTGACAAAGGTTCATCTCTCTTCCCCGCTCTGCACTGACCTCCCCTTCCATCAATCTCCTCTACGCCGATGGCCGTCCTTCCCCTTCCACCTCCCTCTCTCCTCAATTTCCACCCCATCCTAGTCCACACACGCGCAACTCCTCCCGCACCCTCTGGAGGGCGAAGCGGCACCAGAGAGCTACGCCCTGTGTAACCTAAGACTGTTGAATCCCTTGTGCCAAACCGCAGACTGGTATATTCACCCCCTCCCCTCCCCCCAAGGGCTGACGGGGGCACCACATCGTTTCTTTAAAAAAAACGTTCGATTTCTTTGGCAAGATTATTTTTTGAAAAAAAACTTTGACGGCCATTATAAAAAACGAGGGAAGCTTTATTCATTAGGAGAAATCTCGCCTTGAGTGCGTTCCCGACGCATATCCGTCTTCCTAACAGGATGATGAGTTTCCAAACAAACGTATCGATCCGAACTTAAATTAACGAGCTCTTGAGGCAAACAAAAGAAAGTAAATTTACCTGACCTTATTGTGGCTAGCAGGAAAACCTTTCTCGTTCTTAATTCATTCATTAATAATTATTTCATGAAATTAATACGCTATTTTTAATTAACTCATTACGAGAAAAAAACCTTGACGAATGCAGCAGGTACCATGGCATTAGCACTGGGACGGATATGCTTTATTTAAATCACAATAAAATTACTGTATAATTAATAGCGGAGGATATTGTTTTTTTTTAATTCTACGATCGGTCTCTTACATACGGAATTTCGAACCGACATCGATAAAACGATAATAAATTTCAAAATTTATTGCCCGGAAGTTTTGGTGCATCGCACCCACTGTCACCCACAATTTAAGGGAATTACAAGGTAACATGTAGATAGATAATTCTGTAGATAATTAAGGCTACTTTAACTCGAGGCCAAATCCAATTAATCCCATCATTCGCAGGCACCGTATGGGGCACGATAAATGCTATCGGTTCCACAGTTAATTTATTTTATCCTGCAAAACAAAACGACCTTTATATAATCTGCGCTTCCAATTAACGGCGACGTCTCTCGTACGAATCTATACGTCCTCAATTTGCTCACAAGACCGTCACCTGCGTGTTTACCTCCAACGAATCCCGACCCAACACATCCATAAGGGCCGTGACACCAATCTCCCTCTGTTCGTGCAAAAGTTACAAGAAACGCGCCCCTCTACCTTGGGTTGCTTTCCTCTTTAGAGGTTTGACTCCCCTTAATCAACACAACCCAATTAAAAACATTGCACATGCTACATAGGGATGGCACAAACCGCATATGCATTTCAATTAGCCGTCGTCAATGGTAACATATCTTTGGCTGAATGCGATTACTCTTTAATTATATTATTTAAATAATTATGCAACCGCGTAATGAACAAAGCGATATAATAAGTTTATAATTTTTATGATCAAAATTTGAAATCCCGCATTCATCTTATTGTATGGACCGCAATGTAACGAGAATGAATTTTATTTTAATCCATTCCAAAATATTTTTCCTTGGAATACGGATTTTTTAGCAAATGTACATTCGTCTGAAATCGACATTGTTGAGAACGTTTAAAAACCTTGATATGTCTTAACACTTTAACGTTAAGATCGTTTAGATCAGGGTTTCTAAACTGTGTTCCGCGGATATCAAAGGTTCCATAAAGGGAAATTGGGATACGTGATGGACAGAGGAAGAGACCCGATATTTAATTGCTTCTCTAATTTACAGAAAGAAACATAAGCTTCATTTGTAATGTGTGTACTGTATGACACATACACTATGCAAATATAATTTATGACGATTATAGAGTTAATTTTATTACAATTTGGCTTATAACCTCTTAGTCACGGTACCGGGAGAAAAAATAGTTTAAAATAAGAGTTCCGTGGTTTCACAAAGTTTGGAAACTCCTGGTTTAGACTCTTCAGTTATTGCTTCAGTGCACTTTCAACTTTATTAACATACTGTACTTCACATGAATAGCAACAAAAGAGTTCTAAACTTATAGTAATTTTATACTCAAGTTATCATATGAACCAGACATGTTTACTGTTTTCTTACCAAAAGTTTAAATGCTGAGATTCTTCATTGTTTTCATAATCGAAACGCAATAGTTATCATCACTGGTTGAAATTTCTCGCTAGCACGTTTCCCATGTTAAGTAAAAGCGCGTTTTCATGCCTGCATTAAACAAGACCCAAGGCGCCACCCAGGGCCTTTCCTAGGAAGGAGGGGCGACCGCGCTGCGGCGTCACTGTTTACTAATTCTGTCTTTCATGTAGAGTAGGCCCAGCACAGACCCATTCAGATTGGAGCCCTCTAATTGTAAGAACGACCCTTTATACCACCTCGCAAATGGCCGCCACGACCAACTGCATCGCGAGCGATGCGTAGGATTCGAGGACGCTTCCAGGTGCGATGCTTTCGTGACCAACCCGTTGTGTTTTTTTAACACCGCTCAATCGATGTTTACCCTATCTCCTATTTCAGCCGCGCCTCTGCCGACGACTCGGGGAAGCAAATCGCGCAAAAAAAATCCACCAACTCCCCCAAAATAAAAAAGGAGAAAGAAAAGGAACGAACCGGGGATAGAAAAAAATGCCCAGCTTTGTACGTACGCGAAACGCTTAAATAATAGCGGTGTGCGAGGTCAGCGCATGGGTAGCATGCACTTTCCGAGCGAGTAGGGTAGAAGGGGAGTTATTGGTCGGGTTAATGGACGGGCCGTTTAGGTGGAGGGGGTTGGCGTTAAAAGAAGGGTGAACGGACCAATGGGATAGCGTATTCAGTTGCTTCCGTTTGAGCTCGACAATACCGCGGAAACTAAAAGAGAGTACTTACCTAAGCGGAGAAATAACGGGCACGAGAGAGAGAGAGAGAGAGGTAGGTAGGGACAAAGAGAGAATGGAAAGAATGGGTGAGAGAGAGCTAAGCGTCCCGGTGCATTCGGATCGCGGATTCGACTGCCATCCCAATGAGCATTCCGCCTTTAACAGCAAAGGGCCTACGCTCATTCTTGTGTGAAGCACAACGGAATGTCCTTGTCAGCTCTTGATCTATAGAATTTTCCATAGGAGATTTCGAAAATTACGCGTGATTTCAGTACTTCGGGGCAGTGAAATTTGGTTCTGAAATAAACAAAAAGGTGTCGTTATGAATAAGGACCGAAAAAATGAGATTAATGTAATATATAAAAATGTGTGTGTGTGTGTGTCATAATTTTAAAACTCGAAAACTACAGATCGCAGAAGCAAGAGGAAGGTATCATTTTAACAGGAATAATGAGTACGGTGGTATAGTAAAGTATTTATATCGATTTGACTGACCTGTCTAATAAAAATCAAAACGGTATAATAGTTTCATATATTTTAATATAAATGGGGCCCCCAAAAACTTGACTTGCGTGGGGGCACCAAATCCGTAGTTACGCCCCTGGGTTAAAGCAATTAAAAATTTTCGGGCTTGTCCGGTATTTAGAACTCAGGACCTCTCGCACCCAAATCGAAATCATTACGGCTTCAGCATATAGGAAAGTTTATGGAGATTAGAGCCTGGATCTAGAGGTCCTTTCCCGACTTAATCAGAAGAGCCAACAGTAATGATATCTACAGCAATTAAAGTGAGTGCTTGGAACCTCCTGCCACATACCTTGGCGGAATGCAGGCTTCTAAATTGTATGCTGTAAAATACTCAGTGTAGACTTATAGAATTTTGCGCAGATTCAGTTTAAGTATGCATCCGACAGAGAATAATGGGAACATCCAGGAGAGAGAGTGATCGCCTCTATTTGGATCCCAAACATGCACATGCGAGTGAAAGTTGTAGCCATTACACATATTCTCGATGAAAAACCTAAGCACTCATATTTTTAAAACATAGGAGAGTACAGAATGCTCTTAGAAATAGATTTTTTGTAACGGATACTTAAAAAACAAAAACACGCGGACAACTACAAACATCTCCGCGGCTGGTTTGGTGCTCGTGAGAAATATACACGGTCGGCGACCCCTGCCCTAGCCTCGTTCCATAAAGAATTTATCGCCGTGGAGGTATCAACGAATAGCCGCAATTTTTGGGCCGAGTTAATCACTTGCGGATGTTAATTCGGAGGAAGGGACAGGTGTCTGACGGTTGGTTAGTGGGGTGGTAAAGGAAGGGTGGAGAGAAAGACATGGCAGGAAGAGGAGGAAGGGCGGGGTGCGTGAGTCAAGGGAGGTGGGGGGAGACAGAGAAGCGAGGGTGTCCCTGAGGGTGGCGGCCATTATATTTTCAACAACTCAAACGAAAGGAAACCGAGGGCACGAATTTACAAAATTACGGCACCATTACGTTCTTTTTTTCTTATTTTAAGACTTCCAAAAACTCTCCGTGTGTGTAGCAACCTGCCATATATTTGCGGCAATTTAAATTTTTTTAAATGAGAATTATGCCCTTTAGTCCCTCCAAGGCACGCGACCGAATGTTTTCGAAGTGGACTGATATTGAAGACGTACGCGGCATAGTCGTCCCCATCGGTGTTAGTGAACGTAATGTTAGATCACAGTGCAGGAGAAAATATCTCGAAATTACCGCTAGAACAGAGAAATACTACCGATCCTTTTTCCCAGACGCGATAAGACAATCCAACAGAGGAATTAGCTAGACTTCACTTGGTGTTGTGACACCCCCTGCCAAACGCTTCTAGCGGCTTGCAGGGTATTTATGTAAATGTAAATGATATATGGTTCTCAATCCACTGTTCCAATTGCGTGTGCGTGTTTTCTCGCGAATCAGCATCTTGGGTGGTTATCGACAGTATCAATAGCGTAAAGAAAGAATAATCTCATCCTTCGGTAAGCCCATGTATTATTGCTTATTTTGGGAACAAGTTTCATTCGACTACATAACGCAATTGTAAGTGCAAAGGCTTCCATAATCTTTTCAAAAACTTCGTTTTTAATGTATTCTCGCCCATATTTCTGTTAATGAAAATGAAGTTCATTTAGCATTGACGCGACCCTCTCATTGAGTCCAGGAAACGAATTTCCCCGATTCATACCAGTAGTAAGGTCAGTCACTTTTCAGGAAGTGCCCGCATTATATCGATATATAGGTCAATGGATCTGAGACATTAAAATAAAGATCATTTCACTATCGTTACCTTGGGCTAGCCATGATAACCTACTCCGGGGGGGGAGGGGGAGAGGGCAAAGAGGTACTTACCCCCCCCCCCCACTCCCCCTAATATCTCTATCCTAGAAAAAATTAACCCTTAAACCTCGCCCTAAGTGCAGAGCACGTAAGACGAAAACTATACCGTTTTATTACATTCATTTTGCTGGACAAAAAGTTATATATTTCGTTTTTCTGTGTTAAAATATACGTGAATTAAGACATTTTCAAATAGTTTATTTTTTCATCCCTGATTACTCCTCCCCCTGGATGATTCCTGGATCCGCCATTGCTCCTGGGCTCTTATTTAGATATGATAATCCTTCGCTGGTTGTCGAGCCGCCACTTTCTCTTATAGTTTTAAATTACTATGTCGCGATATTCAAAATTTCGTCGGCATTAACCAAACAAAAAAATAATTTTCTGGAAATATTTTTCACAGACGATAGTTTTATTTTTGAGCTTATTGCAACCTATTGTTAAGATCTAACTTAATGTATTGATTTGTAGCGTAACTATTTGGAATTTGATTTTATAATTTATTATCATACATTACAATACCGTTACTATGGGAGGTGTAAAATAATAAGGCCGCAAATGCCGCATCTTTGAAAACTATTTGAATCTTATTGAATAAACAGCATGGGAAAAGATAAAATAGGAACGCTTCTTAAATATGGGATAAATATGAACGCAGACACTAACACCAACTGTAAGTTATAAAAAAAATTTCTACACCACAAGACGTGTGATTTGTTCAACCGACGATATGGAAGTAGCAATGTGCATGAGTTTTATGCGCATCTGTGTGTGTGTGTGTGTGTGGAAACGCTGATTCGATCGACAGCGGAAGTAAGGTGAAGCTACTTCCGGTCCTGGTGTTACAGGAAAATAATAATACACCTGCCCCGGCTCGGCTGCCTTCCCCCTCACCATTTTCACTACGCTATCTTCCTTTCACCTTCCTCCATCCACCTTACTGGCCTAACTCTCCTTTGATATTCATACGCATGAACTCTTCTCTCCCCTCTCTCCTCTTCCGCAATGGAATATCATTTGGAAATTAATAAAAGGAAATAAAATTTTGGAGTGAAAACAGAAACACTTTCTTAGAGGTCTGAGTATTTGTAGGTAATTGAAAAATTGCTTCGAATTTTGGCACGTGTAGCATATAGTCTTTTTCACTCTTCACACCTGCGCCTGTGGTCGATATTGATTAAGCAGCTTAAGTCCTTCGGAGGAGTTAATTATTTGAACAAAGTCATGAAGGGTATTTTGCAAATTTGAGTAACAATTGCGTAGCGTTCGGGTTGGAAGGTTTTATAGCTCAAAGAAGTACAAGAAATACAGGGACAATTCATGACAATAAATCGATTAATAGAAGTAAGTATATTTAGAGCCGACCATAATTAATTAGTAATGTTGCATTAAAGAATTTATTCAAAATAATGTAAAATGTTAGAAATAGCGAAGTAAGAATTTCGGCGCGTCTACAAAGAACTCCACAACGCAGAAATAGAAAAATGTAAACAAATACCGAAAATAACTAGCGCAAAAATGTGGAGGTGCCGGGGATCGAACCCGGGGCCTTTCACATGCAAAGCGAACGCTCTACCACTGAGCTACACCCCCATCTGGAAATGTAGACCCACCAGGTTGAAAGCAATCCCCACATGGAGTCACCTGCAAACGCTTGGGGAAAGTTTTTTGGAAAACAATGAAGAGAGGGATTTTACCTAGTATGAGAATCAGGATAAGAGCCGCGAGGTATACCAAAAAGCGAATACTTTGAAAATATTTTTATATCTCGAAATAAAACGTAAACACGGAATTTTATTTTACATGCATCCCCTTTCCAAGTGAAAGTTTCCGTATTTACTCGACTATAAGACTAGGAATCGTGGGGCCCAGTGCAACAACTTTTAAAAATCAATTTTAATAAATAAAGCTCCCTCTCTCACTATGACAATGTTCGATATTTTTTCTCGATTTAAAAAAACGGTAGTACTTGTACTTATTAATCACAACAAATATTTTTAGGGAGCGCAATGCCCGGTGCAGTGACCCCAGCCTTCAAGTCGGCCGTGAAGACTACCTCGAATATAATATGGCCCTCGTTACAATAATTAATTTTAATGAAAAATGATTTATAAGACGATGTTAATAAATTTTATGAAATTTTTGTACCTACTTATTTTTTACTTAAATCTCTAAAAATTGTCATCGCAGTGAGCAGTCCAAAGATAAATATGGCTTAAACCGTGCTGGGCTACTCAAAATCGCTTTTATTATAACGTATTTACTTTTTTGTTCGTGTATATACAGTGGCGCATTACCGCACAGGCGCATGAGGCGCTCGCCTGGGGCATCGACAAACAGTCGTTTACTCTCTTCGTCGCCGCCCTTTATTATTTTTTCTCTTTCCATTTGAGAGCGAGCTACAGAGAAAGAGAGATGATAAAAAAACACGAGGCATTCCTCACCACCCTTTCAAAACCTCGTACCTTTACCAAACACATCTCTCTCTCTCTCTCTCTGCCTACCCTTATGTGCAGAGAAGGGCCGACACGTGATACGTGGTCTTTTTTGGTATAAGGGAACACCTGTGCGCGGTAGCCAAAGGAGGGACAAGGTTTATTATTTTTTCTCCTAAGGGGTTGATGTGTAACTCCTGCCTCCCCCTCCCCACCCTCGTTCTCTCCGATCTCCCTCCGAAAGACATTCGCACGCCGATCGTTCGTAGCGCGTTTGCATTTTTTAAAAGGTGCGCCAAAGGGACCGAAATGGGAGTTTTTTTTCTTTTCGGGGTAAACGGAACACCATCCTCCCTACCACAGTTTTTCGGAAATTTTTAGACAAATTTCGATTTTTGATAATGCTTCTCTTGTCCAATACATTCGATAATATCATGCATGATTATGGCAATAGTTGGTGAACAGAAACCCTTCACAGTTATATGTACACGTCAATTAGGTCGGTAAAATGTACGTATGTTTATTTTAATTACTACAAAATTTATCACAAGTTTCCGATACTGGTGAGCGACGAAAATATTCTCCTTAAAAGTCTGGGCCACAATATCAACCGCAGTTCGAATTTAATCCGAATGCTTACCGTGTAAGGAGCAGAAAATCCACAATTTTCATTTATTTTTAAGTATATAATAAACTGCATTTCATGGTCTTTTTTCAGTGAGCCATCAACTATAGCAAAAACTGAGTCTGATGTGACTATCTGTTATTAGGGGGAAAGTTTGGCAACCAACGAGGGATACAACATTCTCGAAATTTAATTCAGGATTCGTAGACATCCACTCATTCTACACTTATTGTTAGTATTGAATTAGTTACACAGATACGTGCAGATGCAACAGCAACGAATGCAAAAAGTTAAAGAGAAATACTATAGCTGAAGCTTGTGCAATCATAGCGACTTCGTACCTCAACTATTAAGCAACGCCTTTTTTATTCGGTGATGGATTAAGTGCCTCCGTGAACGGCTACTTTGCGGCTGAAATGTGCATTTGGTTTCATCACCATCATTAATTATCTGTCCACAAATCCACGATCATATGTCAAGACGAGTTCTCGCCTTTTTTTCTTCCATGTCGTCTCTCATAGCTGAAACGTTTTCTTTCCCTTTTCTCCATCAACTTTTCCTTCAATCGCATATGGTTTGAACGACTTTTTTCATGGCTACATCATCTCCAGATAAGCTCAATCGTTAATTTTTTTTTTAATTTAAAAAAATTTAAAAATGTACCGCGAAGTTTTAAGCGCATTTTCTCCTCGCGTTCGGTGGCGCACGTTAAGCGGAATCACTCTAAAAGTGCTCTCTTGCGAAAGCGGTGAATCGTCTAAGGTCGGACGTCATCACTAGTTTAAAATTCCACTTTAAGTAGGAATGCGTCCGTTCGATTCGTTTATCCCGCCACTCCGCCCAAAGTATTCCTAGAAACATGCCCTCCCGTTGTCCATAAGATCATAGATACCAAACGAGCAGCGGTTGAAGAGGCACAGGTTGTAATGGACGTCACCCTTAAACGACTTTCTCTAAGTACGCGCGCCCCCTGCAATGCACACATTTCCCGTGGCGTTTCTGCAAATCAAACAAAGCGCCTACACAGAAGGGATCGTTTTCAAAATCGCCGCCTTCCTTATAATCTGAAAAGAACCCGTTTTCGGCACGGAGACTCCGTACCGCCTTTAATCATTAAGGGGATGACCTCTTCCTCTTGCGAGGGAGTATGGGCCAGTCTCCCGCCGACATGCCTATACCCAAATCTTCCATTCCTCTGACGGATTTCTTTTCGGAAATCATACGTATCGCATTCCGGAGTTCCCGCGTCCCCTGCTGCGGTACCATCCCAAGCGACGACAGTTCTCCGTTGTCGGGGCGGGATGGATTTTTACACACGCGCGGCAGTACCCGATGGGCGACCCTACCGAAGGTCTAGAAATATAAGATAAAGACGCGTCTCCTGGGCACCAAACCCACGCCACTTTTAGAGGATTCTTCGAGGACTGTTAAGGAAACAATGGCGTATCCAGGAGGGGGTTTTGGGTGTCATGAACCCCCCCCCAGATTCAAAAATTTCCTTCACTCTCGCGAATCACCAAAAAATCTGTACAACATACATTGTACAAACTTTCTCATATACTAATGCGTCGTTTAGTTATTTTAAGAAAAATATGAACTATGTAGAATCGTTAAAAAACATCAACTTAAATAACTATACGAAATTTTATGAAAATTGTATGAGCCGTTTTTTTCAAAAGTACAATTATTAAAGTTGCCCAATAATAAACTAACCTTATTTTCATTCTTTGAGAAAAATTAAATATATAGTATTATTGAAGACGTAAACTCAAGTAACTGTACGATATTCCATCAAAATCGTTATAGCCATTTTTGAGAAAATCGAATTGTTGTTAAAAATGCGTAGAATAAACTTCCCTTAATTATTGATCAATGTTAACCATTTCTTCATAGCTTCTATTCTGTATGATAAAATGCGTAAGTATGAGATTTCATTCATTTTCGCTCTACCGTTTAGGCTCTAGAGCAAGGGTGGGAAAACCGTGGCCCACGGGCCATATGTGGCCCTCGAGAGCATTTAATGTTGCCTGCGAAGCTTTGGTGAAAAAGCAATCTGTAAAATTTAACACAATTTTATATTACTTTTGGTAAAATTATGACAATAAAACCTTTAGTTTTGAAAATTTAGCCCTACAATCCTTGTTTGTGCTTGTTTTTCACTCATGTATGATGCCTAAGAATCTAAGCAATTTCCGATTTAAACTATAATCTGGCCCGCCTAAGCATTGGCATCTTTCATTGTGGCCCGCTGAAGAATTCGCAAACACCGATGCGGCCCGCCATGCGGAAAAGTTTGCCCACCCCTGCTCTGGAGCCACGAACAGACAGACGGTATTGCGAAAACCACTTTTTCGGACTCAGCTACATTTAAAACGTATATATCTGTCAAAATCTCGTGGTCGAATTTTTTCGCGATAACAATAATTTCTCAGTATACTTCGTATATGAGAAAGTAAAAAGTATCATGGGGTTTAGCTTCAAACCCACCCCTCCTCTAGAGTTCGAGTTCAAACCCCCTCCTGACAGGTTCATCCGAATAAAGCGAAATACGCACGGCGGGCGATAATGAATAAAGAGTTTAAGAGACGAAGGGAAGAGAGGAAATTAAAGGAAATGAGAAGAGATCGTACGAGGAAGAGAAAGAAACAGGAAAGTAATTGAAGTGGTAAGGAGAAGAGAAAGAACGGGAAAGGAAAGAAAATGGAAAAGGTGGAAAGTAAACCGTATTTATTTGAATATCACACGCGCCCCATGTTCTTAAAAAGCCAAATGGAAAATATGTGTATCAATTTGTTAAGGAATACGCTTAACACATTTTGTTCTTTTTGTTAGGTATTTTTAATATTATTCGCTCCGTCGTTACCAGTACATTTTCCGCGTTATGTCGATCGCCCTCTTGAAAAATAAAGATGTTTTGAAATTCTCTCGTGAGACGCGCACCATGATATTTTTTAAAAGTAAATTTTGGAAAATAAATTGCGAGCGGTATTAGAGCAAACCTGGTATAATTGTCAGGAGAAGGAATTGATTGACTGATGTCTTTTATTCGGGACGAATCTAACCCCAGTGGGAACGGGAGAGAAATAAAGGATGTGGGAAGAGGAGAAAGTAAGTAATAGAGCAGGGGCGTGCAACCTTTTTTTCGTGGCGGGCCGCATTAAGTGCTTCAGCGAGCCGTATTAGAAGTCACAAGTTCCTCGGCGGACCGGAATGGAGTTTACGCCGGAACTTTACCCAAGGGATTGTATGCGATTTTAAAACAGAAAATAAAGTTTTTACACAATTTTTTAGCGTAAAAACGTCGCCAGGCAATGGATGTGTTATGGTAACAATCGAACTTAAAATGTACAAAATTATCTGTAAAAAATATCACAGACCGTATCTACACCAAAGCCGTGGGCTGCAGGCCCCTGTAGTAGAGTGTAGGGAAAGAGAGGGAGGAAAGATGAACAGGGACTACTAGACGGCAAAGTTACATAATAATTAGGAAATGAAGATAGAGGGGAAAAAGGAAGGAGTTGCGTTTCGGGCGAAAGGGAGGAGGATGAATGAGCTATATAGCAGAGGAAGAGGAAGACAGGAAGGACAGACAGACAGACAAACGACTTAATTAGGGCGAAATTGAGACTATATAGTCCCTTCTTACATTTAACCCTGCGTCAACAATTACAAATGAGAATAAAATAGTAATAATAATTTCACGGAAAATATCCAGAAAAATAAATAAATAGAAAAACATACTAGCAAAACACCAAATTACAAATTCGGAAAATTTCTATAAAAAGACAGAGTCATTGCGGTAAAACCCTAGGGAAGACCTGACTTGGCCATCGTAGTAAAAGAAAGAAAGGGGAGCGAATGAAAGAGAGGGAGATAGGATACAGGAGAAGAGAGATGAAGGAGAACACAGTGACAAAAAGAGAACGAGGAGATCCAAAGACGCTGGACAAATAAAAGAGAAAAGGAGTTTAAAATTGGTCTGTCCATGCACTTCCATCCACATGTAATTTCTAATGCGGTAGAAGTCACGGGCGCTTGGATAATGCGTCCCAAATGCAGCAAATGATCGTGTGAGGTAAAGAGGATACGATCATCGGTCTTATTATCCAAAGCTTTCTTTAGAATAGTGGGGCTCGATTCGTATTTGATAAAGAGTATCTTTTCAAAACGATCAGTTCCACGCTTAATTTCCTTGATGCCATCCTCAAGACCACCACCGTCATATCTGATACGAAGTCGAAATTGAATTAGATTTCATCTTAATATAACCTTCTGTTCTTAATTTAGCCTCTTTTAAGAACTCTTGATGTCGTTTAATTACGGCGACCGTGACACAATTCTATCTTTTATGCTCGTTATTTTGAGGGCGCCCAAGATAAAAAATGCATTATTGCGTTTCTACCAATATAATATAATTAATGGGTTTAATCGAAAGAAGAGGAAAAGGTACGTCGCCTGCAAGACTCAGCGATGGGTCACAGATGAACCTGTGAATTAAGTAAATCCGCAAAGTACATGCGTAATTGTCAAAATGTCGACGAAGCTGATAGGAATGAAACCTCTCTTATTCCTAAATCTATCCGTCTCAGAAATAAATATGCAGAGGGAATAAAATCGAATGTGAAGCGTGACGTAATTCAATAAAATACTATTATAATTAATTGGATTTGCGAAAAAATATAATAACTACTAAGCATTGAAATCTTGAAGTAAGAAAACATCTTTAAAACGTGAAAAAAAATTCTCCCCGGCAGGGAATCGAACCCCCATCTCCCGCGTGACAGGCAGGTATACTCACCACTATACTACCGAGGATACATTTTTGTTAATCATAAAAGAGAAGTAAGATCTAAGAGTAAAAAAAGAGCAAAAATAAACTAAACAGGTAAGAAAATTCAAGTTAGTTGCAAATAGAGAGAGAGAGAGAGAGAGAGAGACAGACCCAATTACGTAACGAGAATTTATCAAGACAAGATGTGGTTAAGGCAAAATTCCGCGTTCAATTTCTATTTAGCTGCTATGGTTTCCGAGGCAAGCAGGGAAGTAATGCAAGGTTCCATTATAAACATTTTCTATTCCAACATTCAATTATCCAATGATTATTGCTATTTAATAACATTCCATTACAAAGCTGTGTAGTTTACCTAGGCAAAATGTGCAACAATTCCCAACAAATTCAGTCTAGTTTCAGATCAGACTGTCCAGTGACATGCATTTACATTAGTAACGCTAACGTAGAACGATGTTAATATACAAATATTTCGGCAAAGCTGTCAAAACAAGGCTATTTTGTGCAGCCATTCCAGCAGAGTGCATTGTAAAGTTTAACCTGAACCAATACGTAGTACTTGATTTTCTGTGAGATTTCCCTCACATTTCTCTCTCACATTCTCTATCATATAAGACATTCGAGGGTTTACGGAGATGGCAAAATTCGCGAACGATGCGATGCCCGAAGGCTAAGGAAATTACGATAGGTTTCCAGCGAATGAGGAAAAACCCGTTACCGTCAGTTTCTTAACGTTGCATACACGGAAAAATAAGCATAAAACCAGGGTTGCTTTTATGACAACATCACTATAACGACCGTATCTTAACTACTCTCCCCGACTTCTTTCCTGAATTTTTATGCAAAAGTGGTGTTTTTCTTGTGTATAGAGTACAATTTGAATGACTATTAATGATATAAATATACAGTACCCAGTCTTCCCGTTTTTAATTAATGATGCTCTAGCTTTTAAAACATTAACTTCCAAAAAATAAACTCAATACAACGAACATGTTGTTTTACGTGTGTACATATTTGTGGAAGTACTGAAGCACATTTTGCAATTCTTACGTTTCAGACTAGAGCGTTACGAGGAAAGACCTGTGAAACTCTTGGTATACCTACAATAATATACCGGCTCTCGTCTAGGTATATTATGATGAGGCTTATTTACGAGCGTGGTAACTTAAATTTGTTCATTCGCTTTGATTAAAAAATTAAAACTAAAATAACAGTTGGTTCAAATTTTATATACCTCTACGTAGGGCCGTGCCTCAGGCGCCTCTCGAAGGGGGACGCCAAAATTTGACAAAAATGAACACCTATGAAAATAAATTCATAAGGCTAGCGAGGCCAGGGGGCGCCATGTTATATCTCTCGCCTAAGTCGGTAAAATGTCTGGGCACGGCCCTGCCTATACGCACTTACGCGCTTTCATTTTCCCAAAAGCTTCCTGCAGCATAATGATATATGTAAATAGAAGTTAAGAGACCCACAACAACATTATTTAAAACTTTTTCGGATATTACGAGAACGACTATTTTCATGAATTTTATAAATTCCCGCTATATCGATGTCACGCTGTATTATCTTTATTGTTTCCTTATATAACAATTAATAATTGTCTTTCTTCGTGTAAAACCTTCTTGAACAAAATTCTGTATGGTGTCAAATCTTGGAAAAAACGTCACCTATCAATAAATATAATTTTCCCACAAACAGATAAAGTCTTTCTCAAACGTAGGAAGACATTACAATTCAATTCACTTATCGGTGACACAAGTGAAGCATCGAGTCAACTCGTTTCGTGTACCAGATGCTCTCAGCATCACGCCGATAATTTATCAACCATCAGTTCGATGCAGAAAAACACTCCAGGGGGAAAAAAACCACATAAATCAAAGGAACGGGATCCGTGGAAAGGTAAGCCGGCGAATGTGTGCATAAAATTCACTCGTCCGTCCGACGTCGGAAAAGTTGAGGATCGAAAAAAAAAAAACCGCGCGAACCCAGCAAGCGACTTGAATCACCACCGAGAACGGATGTTGCGAAAAAATTCAACGACCTCGTTATTAGGGAGACGCGCTCTTTTAAATCCCACGAAAAGCGGACCGGAGCGTTTATTAACTAAAAGACTAACGCCCTCCCTCCCAAAACCCCTCCTCCTCCCCACGGTACCTGCCCCACGAAAAGCATCCCCGTCCTCCCCCGCTTTCCCCTGCGCCGCCTCGAAACCAAAAGCACGACCGCACCGGAAGTGATCCGCATAAACTACCTCCACGCTCTAACCTCCTTCTCCCCTACCACCCCCCCCCCCCCCCCCCGATAAAATATTCCGCTGCATTATTTTTCGCCCCCACCTCTTTTCTTTTATCCTCTCCACCGCCATATCTCCTCCCTTCTTCCCTCCATTTACCGACTCCCGTTTTAACCCATACCTCGATTCTCCGAAGAGGCCGTCTCATGAACCGTCTTATGAATTTGTAGCGGCCGACGAAGAGACGGAGGTCGCGGATGGAATGAATAGTTTATGCGCTCGTGTGTAAAAGTGGGGCGGAGGTGGGGGGTCGAGGAAAGAAGGAACGAGAAGGACGTATGGGGAAGGAGTGGGGTTGGGAAATGGGATGAAGAATGAGGTGCGTTGGTATGTACAAGGAGATGTGAGGGTTGAGGATTAGGGAAGGGAGGTTTAGGAGGGAGACGTCACAGCCGCTGGGACAGAATGAAGCAGAGAATGAAGACTGAGTGAAGCATGGTGTCGGATAACAAGAGACAGGCGTCGAACGAGATGAATGAGAAAGGTAAAAGTCGCGGATTGGAAAGACAAAGACAACGGAAGGGACAGAAGAAAGAAACGAAATTGTGGAGAGGTCGAGGAAATGGGATAAAAGCTAGGGAAAATGGATTGACAGCATGGAGGGAAAGAGGTAAACGGAATGAGGGAAAGTCTGAAGAAAGAGTTAATCGCAGGGGTAGAGAGAGAGAGAGAAATATAGTGATGAGGTTAGGAGAAGACAGACAGACAGACGACTTTATTAGGGCGAATTTGAGACTATATAGTCCCTTCTTACGTTTAACCCTGAAAGTGTCGGAGAAAGAATAAGACGCGGAGACAAAGGAAAGGAGGGGGAGAGCTAGACAGAAAATGGTCTTTATTAGAGCCATATTGAGGTTCATCCACCATTCAATGGTTGGAATTGATACAGACAAGTGTGTGCGTATGTGTGCGTGTGTGTGTGAGAGAGAGAGAGAGAGAGAGGATGGGAGAGTTTAAATAGGAAAGGGAAGAGGGGAACACGGAGAGACGAATAGGAGGGTTAAAGAATTTAGAGAGAAATGTTTTAGAGATTTTAAGAGAATTGTTGGGAGAAAGGGAGGGAGAAGAATAAGGAGAGAAAGGAAGAGAGGGAGGGAGGAGGGAGAGAGGAAGAGATATGTAGGGGAAGTGAGAGGGAGACAGAGAGACGGAGAAAGAGATGAAGAGAGAGAGAGAGAGAGACGGAGGGAGGGGGGGGAGTGAAGGAGCGGAAAGACATGGAGGTATAGTGGGGGAGGAACATGCGGTTTGTCATCGTCTGCTCTCTCTTGAATAATTCCCCCCCGGACAACCATGTCGGCGTCTGCAACACCAGAAGCGTCAGCCGTCTTCCGATAATGATGGATTTAAAATTGTGACGCGGCCCGGTCTTTCGAGTAAAGGCGACGGGTGCGGGGGAAAGGAGTGAGGACGGGGAGGGGGGAGGGAGAGAGAAATATGCACGACGCTCTCCCGCTCTCTTTTTTGCAGCGACTGTTTGCGCCTCCTTCCTCCCCTTCGCCGTCTACTTCATCCCCAAAGCCTATTTTAAATGCTTTACGAATCTCGTTTGCGGACGTCTAGCTGTCGTCTGGGGAAGGGATAAAAAATATGGCGACACCCCCAACCCCCTCCTTTCAGTTGCATCTCTCGAGCGATTTATTCAACGGAGGTTATTCGGAATGATGTATCGCCGGCCTTCTTCCATTCGCTCTTCTCTTGTTATTACGATTGCAAAAATCGTCCGACACGTACGTATACGCGTGGTTATGAAGGCGTGTGATCCCTTGTGTGTATTAGTTCCCTGATAAAAAAGAAAAATATGAGAAAGTAAAAAACCAATTGACGGACTATGCCGAGAGAGAGAGAGAGGCAAAGAGAAAGACTTCGATTTATTCATTAGGAGAGTTGATCACCGGTATACGACGTCTAGACGTTTCTTCCTATAATACCCTTTTGTTTTTTTTCCTATATCCCCCCTTCCCCCTCACGAGCGTCCGTCGGGAAGGAAGAGATAAAAAAAATGCTCAATCTCCCGATCGGTCGCTTCCCTGGAAATGTGACAAATAGGAGCTTTCCGTCCGTGTATTCATTATGGATAAGGGCCGGAATAAATTCCTCCTGCGGCGCGGAACCCGCACTTGTTTGTCCCTCGCGAGTTCTTTCTTTACTCATGCAAAAAAAAACCCGCCCCGCTCTCTTTCGAAAATTACGTCTCCTCGTCGTTTTATTCATCAGGAGGATTAAGGGCGTCCGTTGTGAGGGGATTTTTCCGTCGTTTCACGATGCAAGAGACGGTCGTTAAGGTTACCACCTTTAGGAGGAAAAAAGGTGACGGTCGCTGGGATTGTATTCTTTTAAATTTTCTTTCCTCACTTGGTTCATTAATTCATGAGAGACGGTGGGGATCATATCAATTCATTCGTTTTTTTTTTCAATCTTCCAACGGATGTTAATGAGGTCTCGTTCGGTCGATATGCTTTGTTTCCGGAGAATCTTTAGATGGCTGGAGAACTCGTGAGTGTAATAAAATGTTCTTTTCCCATGTCGGATCAGTCGAATGGATATATATAATATTTAATGGGTTCTTCCAGTAAAGAATAAGAAAGTTAGGATTTTATTTTTTGTAACAGAGTAGATATATATGGCAATTAGCGATGGGAAAAATATTCCTGCACATCCCGAAAGACTGTAGGCTCGTTGTTCTCCAACATGGCCCAACTATGAAATGTGTGGGTTAAGAGTCATTGGGAAAGGGGGTAATATTTTCATATTCAATAGAATGTTAACTAATTACTTTTCTGTTGGTACTTGTATTCCCCGTCGAAAATTTTCAACTAACAAATTCATCTTTAAAAGTTCACTTTTATGATTATGTCCTTAAGGTAATCCAAAAATTCTTCGTCAGATATTTTTCGATAGGTTTCATAGTGTTTGAATTCATATTTCAAATACATCCTTCCAAGCATAGCGCCCGAATACTGTAATTATTTCCTTATGCATAAGTAAATGTAAATCCTCGCTGAAAATCATTAGAGAACAGCGATATTCCGTTTGTTGGTCAAAAGAAGAAGAAGATTATATGTTTTTGGAATATTTATGCAAGCTTCTGTTTGTTGATACATATATGTTATCGGTTAGCTTTTAGAGCAGCGGTTTCCAGGCTGTGGTATGCGTACCACTACTGGTACGCGGAGTTTGAAAGTGGTATTATAACTGCTTGAGGTAACCAAAGTTTTATTTCCCTTCTTGCTTCACATTATATAATTAGTTTTTTTATTTTGAAATACCGTCACGGCATTTACTCCACAATAAAAAGGTTCCTAATAAATTTTCATGGTAGGTGGTACAGAAAATCGTAAAAATTGTGAGAGGTGCATTACAATGTTTGGGAACCGCTGCTTCGCAGCAATAACCTTCACGCAACAGTTGAAAGACTTCAATAAAATTGTTTTCGTAATCTGAGAATAAATTTTTAAGAGTTGTACGACTGTTATATTTTCTTATGTTAGTTTTTCAACAAATTACTAGCATCGCGAAAGTGCATTAATTAGAAATACATACATTTGTTACGTGACCGTGTTATTTTCACCCTGTCTAAATCTCTACGTCTTCTTTATTTCCCTGAGAAAACGGTTTTATCAATGAATAATAATCAACAGAGAAGAATTTCGTCCACATACAATTTTTCGGTTTTTTTTATATTTTGCGGAACAGCTTAAGAAGATGTAAGATCTACAAAGTCTACATTTTGATCAAGTTTTACGCATTCGATGACAACACGAGTAACAGAGATATGACGTTCTTCCTGGCAGTATTACTCGTTAATCAGCGATGAATCTACGGAAATGATATTACACAAATGAAACTGAAACCAACGGATGTGTGAATCTCTTGATATGTAGCTCGACCGCCGGGGAAAAACAGACACCCCTTTTAATATCGCGCTCAACCAAAAGCAATATTATCGTACAGCTCTCTCCAGCGGGAAATCCATACGGACGAAAAGCCTACTCGCCATGGCCATGAAAAAAAATTCCAATAGTAATAATAATAATAATAACAAACTCGTCTCGTGCCATACATCGCTGAATCTACGCCCTTGTTCCCTAGAGGATAAACAGGCTCATATGTGAGTCAGCTTAAGAGGAGGGGAAAGGAGAGAGGGGATAAGAGAGTCTAACATAAGAGGAAGAGGGGAGGAGAGGAGAGCAGGCGAAGTGGGAGGAAAGGGAGGAGAACTAGGGCAGAAAAAGTGGGAAGAGAAACAGGAGATGGAGAAACGGAAGGGAATTGGTAAAGGACAGTGTAGGAACGGAAATGGAAGAACGGAACGAGAGGAGCTGTACGGGAGTAACCAAATGGAAGAAGGAACGGAATCGGAGGAACGGAATCGGAGGAACGGAACGGAAGGAATGGAACGAGAGGAACTGAAAGGAAGTAACGGAATGAAAGAAGGAACGGAACTGGGTGGAACGTGATGCAGGAGCGGAACCGACGACAAAGGTGATTCTGGAACATAGAATGAGGAACAGAATAAAGAAAGGGTGTAAGGAAGAAATAGAAATGTGTAAGGTAAGGGGAGAAAGAACTCGAGAGGAAGAAACTAGTGGGGCGTAGGAACCTCGCATCCCTTCTAAACCTACGCAGTAACGAACAAATAAATGAAACGATCTCGGATTAATCTGGAGGACCTTCTGGCCTGCTGCGATCGCACGAGAGAAAACAGCAATCGCTTTTTCTTCCATCACATCCTTTAGAGGGCATAAATCCCGATCCGTTTCGGACCAATAGGCGCCTTAACGTGTATATTATTTCTAAAGGGGAGGATAAGGAGGTGAGTTTACAGAGCGGAGATGCGCTTCAGAGAGGAGAGGGAAGGAAGGGTGTGTGGAGAGAACGTGTGAGGAGAGAGAAAGAGAGAGCAGAGGGGTGAGATTGAGGAGGAGATGGAAGAAGATGGTAGTATGTAGTGAGTGCCATGCAAAGAAGAGAGGGGAGAAATAGAGAGGGAGGGTGAAGAAGGAAGCCGTGGAACTAAGGATTCTCTCAAGAGAGATATGATGAGATCCATGAAACGGCTCCTTTGTCGGAGAGAAGTGAGGGACGCGTTGAGAGGGAATGGGGGAAAAGTGTGGGGGGGAGGGTGGTGGAGATCGGATGAGTAAAGAGGGAGGGAGGGAGGGGGGGAGGCATCAAGAGGGAGGGACGGGGAGTGTTATTGGACGAGGGCTGCGGTGCAGGAGAAATAGGAGCCTGCCAACTGTTGATGAGATAAACCCATCGTAATGGCGCGGTCGACAAGTAGTCACTGCTCCACCCACTCACGCTTCACTACTCTTTCCTACCCCCCCCACTCTCTCTCTCTCTCTCTAACCCAACTCCGCTCCTCTATCCCCTTCCACTCTCGTTTCTACTGCTCCCTCTTCGTATCTCGCCCACCCCCCTCCCCGTGCATCGCTCTCCATTCTCTGGCGTTCTTCCTTGGCCTCCTGACCGCTGCAATCCCATCGCAGCCCTCCATCTAACTCCATCTTTTAATCTTATTTCCTCCGACCCTCTTCCATCATCATCTTCCAGTCTTTTCACTCCTCGTTCGTGTTTCTTCACTCTTCTCCCCTCCGTCAATCCCTCTTTCATATTCCCCCTTGTGCCATCTATTTCGCCCCATCTCTATTCCCATTTTCATCCCGTTCTCTTCCTTTCTCTATTCCTCTGCATTTCAAAACCCTTTTCCTCTACTCATTCATCTCCCTGCTTCTCCCTACCTCTTATTCTATTTCCCCCCATTTCTCCCTCTTTTCCACCCAGAGTGCAGTGCGAGGGGGGCCCCAAGATTTTTTGAGGCCCTGAAATTAATTCTTAGAAGGCCCTTCACCAAACTTAATGAACAGGAAATCAAAGATGATTCACAAAAGTTTATAAAAATTTATTGACGCTATCGACAAACATTATTTTGGAAGATGAGATTGAAAACTATACTTTTGGGTACCAAGGAACTATTGGATTTAATAGTGGTTAAACACAGACTGGCATCAGTTTACAGCAATGCGCGTGCATCTTTGATGATATATTTGACATTTCCATTCACTGCTTCGTCCAATAATATAAGTTATTTTCAAAATTAACTACGCATTTGTATACCCAGAAGTAGATTAAAGTATTTATCACTTGTTTCAGTAGAAAACTCAAGAGGCAGAATAAATGAAAATTGAGAAATTTTCAGGAATGATATGTCGAAAAAATCAAAAGTCAAATTCATACAAAAGTAATCTTTAACGATTTATTTTAGCGTATGCGGAGATCACAAATATTATACTTGCACAGAGTCCTCAAAAAGCGTGGTTACGCCAGGGCCTTCACCCTAAAGTTTTCACCTCTCGTCGAAAATCTTTTCCTCTTCTTCCTCGAGCATTATAATTCCCTTTCACTCATTCCCCGAATTTCTTTCTCTCTCTCCTTGCTCAAGGCTATTGCCTTTTTCTCGTCACGTAAGTGAGAATTTCTTACCTTTCCATGCATTTACCATCATCATCGGCTTTAAATATTCTGCCCTCCTCCTCTCCCCTTCCTGAAACATTTTCCCTTTCTTTTAAACTGACGTGCTATCCACATTTTCATCCATTCCTCGATCTTACGCTTTCTCGCATAATTCCTTTTATCGCCACCTCTTTTATCAGGCGCTATCTCATTCGTCGCCATTTTCACATTTCTGGACATTCCCTTTCCTTCCTCCCTCTCCCTTTCTGTTCCCTTATCTTCGTCTACTCCATTCGTTCTCTCCACCTATTTACGTCGTTGCCTATAGGAACGACCCTTCCTCTTTTACGAGGATTGAAAATCCCGCTCGTCTCAAGATTCTTCCCGTACAATTTGATCTCTCCTCCATCTGCTTCTTTTTATATTTATTCCCATAATAATTCACGTTTATTTATTCGAATACAGATTAGCCGCGATGAAACGCGACGGAACCAGCGAAGGTTAACGATTATAGCGTCCTCACGCGTCCCGCGATTTACGGGTCACGTGACTACTGAGTATGTTCGAGAAACACAAAGTTAATACCGACACGTAAATTGCTATTAAATACAATGATACAAACAAGCAATTTCTTTGCGGCACGTCCACGCTCTTTGGGTAAAAGGTTCTAAAGTCTGTTTGTCCGTATGTCTGCATTTATGTCCCTCTTATGATACTCTTCTTTTTTCTTCTTCGTTACATCATACGTCACTATGCACGACATGAGTGTCTGAAATGACTCTTTTTTTTCTCCTGGAAGTTCCGTTGAATACGGACGCTCTTGCGATAAATGATGGCGATACGCGACCATTTGTGTGTATGCACATACACATAGAAAGGGAAATATGGTGACCGCGAATCGAAGAAAAGTTGCAGAGAATGGGATAAATTTGTTTAACGTACAATCACGCGACTGTATGCGGACAGATCACTTATTCAGTGGCGCACACAGGATTCTCTTAAGGGGGGAGGGGCGGAGGGGGGGGGGGGGGGGGAAGAGAGTCAGAAACATTTGGCAAGCACAAAAGTTGTATGCAAGTTATATCAGTGTTGCGTATTGCATTATTAATTATATTTATGTTAAAATCCAAAGGGGAAAATCGTCTCTTATCCCTCTCTGACGGCGACCACGAACCCAAATTTAAAATAACTATGTATGTTTCCACAGTTTCCCCAGTCACTCATTATTTTTAGACAGAGTAATTTTAAAAGCCTAACCTTTTCAGCATGTTACTGATAATAGATTCATAAGTGCAACTTGATAGATTTTACAATGGGTTTCATTTTTAACTTAACATAGTATATAATTGTTGGGTGCAGGGCCGACCCAAGGTACGGTGGAGCAGGGCGACAGCCAGGAGCGCAAAAGTCTTGGGAGCCTATCTATGCATTGCTTGAAAGTGGGTAAATATTGGATATCAATTTATATCGCGGAACAGGCTATAATATTGATGTTATCCCTTATATTTTTTCATCATAAATAATTTTTACATAGTGATGAAGAAATTATCACGTACTTCAAAAATATCTCAACAAGAATTTACGGAGGGGTCGCTGGAATGCTAACTCGCCCGGGGCGCCAAAATTCCTCGTGCCTCCCCTGCTTGGGTGAGGTGGAGAGAGAGGCCTCGATAATATTTTGCCATGAGCCATTCCGCTCCTTGCTCAGTGGTTCTATCCATGCACAGATTTGTAATGTAATTAATTTCTTATTTCACACAGGTCAAGATATGTAGCTTATAAATTCCAACAATCTCAATTAAAAATTTTTCACGTGCAACAACTTGAAAGCCTTTCTCCCGAAATTTAGCTTTGATTTCCCCATATCTTTTGATATTAATAAGCTGTATTCGATTATCGGTTTGACTGTTTATAAGTGAACATCACCATTCTAACCCATTAACGCCAAACTGTAAATTGCAACGTTTTTAATTATATTCTTATAAATTGTAAAATTAATAATTAATTTATGTTGTTACTCTACACTGATATACGGACTTATTATTAACTTTTGAAAACATTTTTAGAGGGCAGAGTAACATCAAACTAAATTATTAACTTAAAAATTGGAAGAAAAATACCAGTAAAAATGTTGAAATTTCGCAACGTTGATCGTTTATGTGTTAATGCAATTAAAACTTTCTGAGGCCGCTTCGCAACAGTTTGATAGCTTCTGTTAGCCTCACCATGTTTGTTCCCCCGTATTTCCGTCAGAAGAAAATACAGAGATATGTTGCATACGGAAAATGTGGTGGATGCAATTTAATAAGGGGAAATAAGTGCAGAGCATTACGCATTTGAATTTTCAAATACACATAAACTGAGATAAGAACTCTGAGACATTAAGTACAACCAAACATGAATTTCGTTTTAAATTAAGTGATCCTTTCTCATTCGTTCCCAATATGGCCAATCTAATAAAATCCAAATAAATAACTACTTTATTTACGAATAAGAGTACCATAAAAATCGCTCATACACGGCAACGGAAAATTTTCATTTAACCTGTTTATATATATATATATATATACCGACTGATTGTTTTTGACGCCTTATCGCTGAACGTCATAACCACAGAGTAATGCCATTTGTCAAATAAAAGGCGAGAGGTAATTCTTTTATGCGTGAAATTAGAACCCTCGATCTCCCCCCCCCCCCTACACTCCTTTAAACGTTTTATTTCCCCTCGTTTAAAAAATGAAATTCCTCTATGAAAAGCTCTCCCTATCTCCCATAGACGGACGTAATTGCCCCTACGATAAGGCTCGTATTGTACCCGTGGCAACAATAGCGAGACGAAACGAGTATATTCTATTGTTGTCTCTCTCTCTTTCTCGCGCTCCTCACATCTTTATCTCTCAAAAACCGGCGCATTGTCCTGTCAGTAAGGAACGTACTCGGACGTATAAGGGTCACACCAGCTCGCTTTACGCTTCGACTCGCTAAGAGCGTTTATTTCTTTCCCGCGAGAGAGCCATTCCCGCACCTACCGGTTTTAACCCGACATATATGCACTAAAAGCATCGCATGTTGGAAAGGAGGAGGAGGAGGAGGTCCTGATAGACGTCCGATGCATCTTCAATCCATCCGTTCTAAACATTACTCAATTTCCAGTACTTTAAGCGTAAAACGTGTCACAATTACGAGTCTAGGGCATGCCGCATACAACTCTGCTAATTTTAAAAAATGCTTTTTAGAGAAAATCACTTTGAAAATATTACACGTGCAGTCGTCTGGACGTTAGGATTTTAGACATATAATACACAGGCCGTTCCCGACTTACGATAAGCCCAGCCTCACGAAATTAATACATCTACATACGCGTCGAATGAAAATTATCTCGTGATACGATGTGTTTAAAGCTGAGTTTTGCTCAAAAGAGTTCTGTTTAATAAATACGTAATCGAAATATTATATAACGACCTTGGTAGAGTGTTGTTTACAGGTAAAGTTCAGAGCGCCTAGCTTCCAATGAGAGGGTAGCGGGTTCGAATTCTGGCGATGGCGTGGTCGCGTGTCCTTGTACTTTTTTTCGTTGATGCGTTCATTGTTCAAGGCCGTGCCTAAACATAACCCTAGTCGTACCGGGCGAGATCCCTCTGCCCTTTGCGACTCTCATGGCATTGCAAACTGTTTGTCGGTGTCAGTGTTACTTTGTCTAGATGCCGTGTTGCCTAGAAGGTGTAATAGCGAAGGAAGTAAGAGGACGGAACCCGCTGCCGGGTTGTGGTATGGGGGCGTTGGTGAAGGAAATACTGAACGTAAACAGAACAAAACGTAAACATTTACCGAAGGGAAGGGTAATGGGGGAAGGGGGCAGGCATGTTCGCCGTGCATGTCCCCACGCCTGGCTGGTTTTGCCGGGCGGGGGAGGGGGGAGAGGGGTCACCGGTGTTTATCAACAGCGGCGCGTATCTCGCCGCTGGAGGGTGGGGGAAGGAGGTTTCTCGGGCGTCTTTGCCCGGGTGATGCCGTTAGCCGGCTGTAGGTGGGATCGGGGCGTACGCCTGGCGGGTCAGTTTCCCGCAATACGCCCGCGAATTGTTGTTGCCCTTGTCCACGGGGCGAGTTTGCCCCGCGGGATCCGGAACTCTTTTGGGTTGGCGGCTTTTTCCGCCTTTGGTTGTAATTATTTAGGTCCCTGCAGGGTGCTTGCTGCAGGGCGGGGAAGGCTTATTCCCCATGACATCTTTTCTCAAAATTAAATGAAGATGCGTCGGTTAGTGGGAACGGATAGAATAGGGTTGAAAGTTTCCAGTCCTTAGTTTTATATAAGGAGTATTTCTTTGGGCCGTTTGTATTTGCATTTCTTTGTCGCGTCATATTGCCAAAGATTAATGGTGTGAGGGTTGTTAACAAGGGACTTTTCGAAGCACGCGACTCGCTTCAGAATAAAGTCGTGAATGGCCGGGATCCTGTGCGCTTTCCTAATCTCGTATGGCGGAATGAGGCGGGACGTGTTTGTGATGTAGCGCAGTGTCCGGTTTTGGAATGTTTCTAACTTTGTACGGTGTGTTTTTGCTGTGTTGCCGAATAGCTCGCATCCGTACAGCAGGGTTGGCCGAATAATTGCAGTATATAGCCGAATCTTTTCGCCCAAGAGTAATTTTGAAGATCTGCAGAGGTGCGGCGTGAGCAATCTCCTCACGCCGCATGCTTTTTGGAGTGCCTGCTGCACGTGCAACCCCCATAGTAGTTTGGCGTCGAGGTGTAACCCGAGAAACTTGTGGCTGCGAAGCAATGGTATCTCGGAGCCCCTCAGGTGGAGGCGGAAAGAAGGTTGGAATTTAGGCCGTCTGGTAAAATTAACATGCACGCTTTTGTCAGCGTTTATGTCGATTTTCCAGTCCAGCGTCCACTTTTGAAGGAGATCCAGGTGATCTTGTATACGTCTAACGGCCACGTCGACGACTCGCGACTGCGACGAGATCGCTGTGTCGTCCGCGAACATGTAGACTTGGGTGTGTGGAGAAGAGGGAAGGTCGTTGACAAAGAGGTTGAATAGGATAGGACTCAAAGTGGACCCCTGAGGGACACCACAAGTTATCCTTCTGGACTGGGAAAGCCGACCGGCCACTGCGACTCGCAGGGTCCTTCCGGAGAGGAAGCTCCTGCCTAGCTTTTGCAAGTACAATGGAAATTCCATCGCGGCAAGTTTAAGCAGCAGACCTTCGTGCCACACCTGGTCAAAGGCCTTCGCCACATCGAGGAAGAGGACCTCCGTGCGTTTCCGAGCATTGTACCCGTCAGTTATGTTTTCCACCAATCGAAGGATTTGGTGGGTCGTGGCCGTCTTCTGTCGAAAACCCATCTGGTCCGCCCGGATGAGATCCCGGGAGCGGATGTGGTGATGGAAGCGGGCAAGGAGGACCCTTTCGAACAGTTTCGAGAGGTTTGAGAGGAGGGTTATTGGGCGGTAACTGGCTGGGAGGGTTGGATCTTTCCCCGGTTTCGGAATCAGCACCACTCGGCCCTTCTTCCATGACCAAGGGAAGTGGGAGAGGGTCAGGCAGGCGTTAAAGAGCTGCGTGATGAAGGAGACAGCTGTGGGAGAGAGGTTCATGAGCATCCGGTTCCCGATCCCGTCCAACCCGGGGGCCTTCCGGGGGTTGATGCTACGTATGAACTGTCGCAGTTCGAGGTCCGTTGTGAGGACCGGGGGTGGAGGGAGAGTGCGGTCTAGAGAGATGATGTTCTCCGCCGCGTCCTCGTCCGTCTTGGTCCTGGCCCAATCCTCCCGTAACGTCATGGTGCCGGCCACATGCTCGGCGAATAGCTCCGCTTTGGCTTCGGCGTCGTGGACGAGTCTGTCGGCTTGCCTGAGGGGCGTAGGGATCTGCGCTTGCCTCGTCAATCGCTTGGCCATGTCCCAAGTCGATCCATCTTCCAGCGAGAGGGAGGAGATCTTCTTTCCCCACTCCCTACTGCGGAATTCGGTCATACCTCTCTTCACCTGGTGAGAGAGGTAGTTGTATTCTCGTTTGTCCGTAGGGTCGCGATTTCGCTGCCAGCATCCCCTGACGCGATTTCGCTCCCGAATGAGAGCAATGAGGGGAGGGGGTAAGGTGGGAAGCGCCGGCTTCGCTCGAGGCCGCGGGAGCGACGCCTGGTTGTAGGCACCGTGCATCGCACCCGTGATTCGGCTCACCTGCGCATTCACGCTCTCTACCGAGGGCACGGTGAGGGGCGGCAATGAGGCGAACGTCTCGTCAACTAATGAGGTGAACGCGCTCCAATCCGTTCGGATGATGGGTCTGGGGGGCGGAGCTAATGAATGATCCGTCGCCAGGTCTATCCGCACGGGATAGTGGTCTGAGGTAAGCGCCTTGATTACCCGTGGGGTCGTGAGGTTGTAAAAATTCTTTGTCAGGGCAAAGTCGAGAATGTCATCGCTCAGGCGTCCCTGGGTCCCCAGATGTGTGGCCTCGAAGGGAGCCTCGACCGAGGCCATTGCCGTGTGTGCAAAATTACGGAGAATGGTTCCGTTAGAATTCCGATGACTGCACCCGAAATCCGGGTGCTTGGAATTCCTCTCTCTCTCTCTCACTAACTCTCTCTACTTATATATATCTCCCTCCTCTCCTACCCTCAAAGCTAAGCCGTAAGAAAAGCCATGCGTTATCTCCTCAGCGGCAGTCATTCCATCTGCAGCAGGATCATCTCTCACATACACACTTTTTTTCTCTCCTCATCCTTTGCCTATACCCCCAATGTCATTTCCGCCCGTCCTTCCATTGTCTTGCACCATTTTTTTACGTCAGCGAAGAGACTTTCCTTATTATTAATTTTGTCGACTTTCGGCTGCTTTTCATTTCCATTCGAGTTAGCGTCCGAGTATTATTCACAGCGTATTTTTTTTAACCGGGGCCATGCACCGTGATTATACGTCACGTGAGTTACCTTTAACCTTCGGGTTTTTCCATCCACATCGTCTGTTCCATTTTCCCTATTAAATTTTAATTCCGTATTCCTCATTACCAGCTCCCGAATTCGACTTTGCGCTGTCTTCAGTGTGCAATAATTTAAAATTTCGCCTACCCATATTCTATGCTTACCAAACTACCTGTATTTTGGCTAAGTTAGCTGTTAGCATTTGTAGCTATTATAGTAATTCTGAACTGTGCTACGGTGCATAAGTTTCTATCGGTTGCAGTGTAGCGAAATGATTACCCTAACCTGGGATTTCACAGAATCTAATGGGCATATATTTAAACGTTTCTTCACTTACTCAGCTTTGCGCATGATTCCTATTGAACAATTATAATGCGAGTATGTAACCATGTCTATTCCGTGAACTGATTACATATAAGTTAAGATGTCAGGAAGTAAACCCTTCCATACCATCTTCATTTTAAATGTCATAAACGATGGTTATTTTCCATAGAATGTAATTTACATAATCAACGATCGGGGGAATTACCGCTGGGGGTCGCCACATTGCCGCTGTAGAGCGAATCTGGTTTACTCGTCCGTTATATAATGCTGCAAGTGTCGCCTGCTCCTTCCAATGGTGGAAAACTTTTAGAACTATGCCTGTGTCTGCATGTAAGAATAGTTTTGGGTAAAGCAACTGCCTATTAATCACACGAAGGCCCTCAATCGCTCATTGCACATGGTACCGTTCCAAAAGACTGGAAACTAGCATACGTAACGCCCATCCACAAAGGCGGTGATAAAGAGAACCCCGAAAATTATAGACCGATTTCCTTGACGTCATTATCGTGTAAGATTCTAAAGCATATACTCGTTAGCTCTGTTCTGCGCTATTTACATGGTCGTTCTTCGCCAAGCAAAAGCCAACACCGGTTTAGGAAAGGTAGGTCATGTGAAACGCAGCTCGCCATGATCGTGAATTATTTGTTGCAGTGCGGAGAGAAAAACATTCAGGTTGACGCCGTTTTCATTTACTTGAAAAAGGTGTTCGATAAAGTACCCCATAAGAAATTAATAGGAAAGCTGGGAAAGTACGGCATCAAACCGAATGTCGTGAGTTGGATAAAAGACTTCCTCTCCAATAGAGAACAGTTAGTAGCAGTGGCGGATCCAGGGATAACCCCATCGCACTCCACTGGGCGCTTTCTTAAATTCATTCCGCACAAAAATCCTCAATTATACAAGGGAAAGAAGGATTCTGATAGGGGTAGGGATTTTCAAAATATAGGGCAGTTGGCAGGGGCGGGTTCGATAGGTGGAGGGGCGATCGACCCCCCCCCCCCCCCCCCCCCCCCCCCTGAGAAGTTTCTGGATCCGCCCCTGGTTAGTAGCCATTGATGGGAAATCTTCCTACCCAGTTAAAGTCGCATAAGGTGTTGCACAAGGAAGTGTCATACGCCCACTACTATTCCTAATATATATATAAACGATACCTGCTCGGTAGTTCGTTGCAAAATAAGACTTTTCGCAGGTGACACCGTCTTATATAAGGAGATAAAGAGCCAGGATGACAAACAATCGCTCCAGAAAAATTTAAACACCCTTTCAGCATGGTGTCAAGATTGGAAATTCGAAATTAATCACAGAAGAGTTTGAGTTTCTGGAAGGGGAAGAACAATGAATTAGACTCGGAGTACAGAATTGATAGATCGAATATCCAATCTGCGGAATACGTTAAATATTTAGGAGTCACCATTTGTCGTGATATATTGTGGAATATGCATATTCGAAGGGTCGTAGGCGCAGCCAATCAGAAATTGGGCTTCGTAGGCAGAATAGTAAGAAGTAGCACAGAACAGGTACGAGAAACGTGTTATTTATCATTGGTCAGATCTCAGGTCGAATACGCTTCCAGCATATGGGATCCGTACGGAAAGGGTCAGATACCTACTTACATGGGTAGGCACGATCACGAGGATAAAATACGAAAGATCGACTGTAGGAACCAGCGATATCAGGGTTCGTTTTTCCCAAGGACCACACGGAATGATAACAGGAGAGTGATACCCGGGAAAGAAGTTATTAGGTAGGCTTTGGTGCGCTGCACCCCCTGCCACCCACCAATCTGGTGATTTTCAGGGTATTATGTAGATGTATATACGTAGATTAAACTTTCAAGTTAGATGTCAAAGGCAAATTCTTCGCATTTATGTCTCCCAAATTTTAGAGGTTTCATCTGACTTTTTTTAGTTTTTTTTATCGGCATCTTTAGAAATTTAATCCGAGTTTTCAATCGTTAGTACTTTCTCTCTCTCAATAAAGTTGTTTGTCTGTCTGTCTGTCTCTCTCGTAAAGTTCTTACTTTGAAGCCCACCGTCGATCTTTAGTTTTTCTTTGCCATGCACCTCTCCCACAATTTCAAGCGAAAGGAAAATGCAACAATTTTTTAATCGCGGTACGCGGACGCGAAAATTAAAGGCGAGAAAGATCCGAGTAAACGCCGCAGTTTCTTTATTTTTTCTCGTTCCATTTCCCGCTCGAAACGGTAGATAATCCTTTCCGCTCTATTTGTCTGTTGCCTCTGATCGACGGTAAACGTAGTTTGCGTTAAAAGCGTCCTTATTATATCGTTGAGTTTGTTAATGGCCATTCGTTCAAAGGGAGAGTGAATGGAGCATTCTGTTTTACGTAGGCCTACTGCCCTAATTTTTTTTAACGTGCGAGTCAAACGTTAGATGGTTCACTTTCCATACTCTGCCGTTAATTTTATTGGAAATATAACAGCCAACATTTTAGTTATTTCAATTAACTTCTATGTAACTGTTCCCTAGCATCGATAAAAATTTCGGGAAACCCATACCTAAGTGAATGCCGACAAAAAAAACAGCCGCCATCAAGTGTAGATTCACAGATGATATATTGTAAATAAGAACGTTCAGACCATAACAGGACAGTGATGCCCGCGAGAGAAGTTATTAGGTAGATTTTGGCGCGCTACACACCCTGCCACCCAACAATCTGGTGATTTGCAGGGAAACCTAGATTTTCAACTATTTAGTGTCGTATTCAAACTTAATATGATATTTAGTGTTTATTCTTGAATTGATTTGATTTAAAACGGAGATGCGCATTTTTTCCTTGAAACAGATTTTGCGAGCTATGATGAGATGTAAGCAGGCAATTTAGACAATTACCCATAAAAAAACTACACTATAAGAGTTGAATTAATACCAAAGATAATCGAAATGCCGTACCGTAAAAATATTTTTTCGGTCAGTTCATAGAATTGGGAGATTCCACTTAAAACTTTTTCGTATCAAATGCGTATACAGTAATACCCCGCTATACATCGGAGAAGCGTTCCTGAAAAATGCGACTTATAACGAAACAACGTACAGCGAAACAAAGATTACCATAAGAACTATGATAGAAGTTAGGGGTTGCGTTCCTGACGGATATTTTGTGACGCATTTGTTTCCCAAATAATACATATCAATACAGTACATTGGACATACTATGTTACCACTATGCGTTTACCACTCATTGCTGCTAGGGTTTAATATACATTTAATCGTAACAACGAGTAACCAATTGCAATAATAAATTCAGAAATCACCGAAAATAATTGTCTGTAGTGTAATGGAGCACATACCTAAATAGTTTCTTTACTTACACGTACACTGATACGCACTTTAGACTACTTTTCAAGCAGATTTCGCAAAGTATATCCAATATCTCATGAGATATCAACGCAAACGTAAACACAGAAAATTATAGACATAACTGTTCACAAAGTCCAGAAATAGGTATGTATTTACACACCGTCATTAAAATTGGGACAGTCCCTTTTATCCCGTGCATCTTGTGAACCACCTAACCCATCGTCATCTCTCAAACACATGGCCAGAAAATGTTTATTCTGAGTATGACTTTACAAGAATTGATAAACATGAAATTAAATTAATTCATATAAATAATAATAAACATGAAATTAAAAGCGGAATAGAGGGTTTTTATTGTTATAGTTGTAATTTATGCACCGCAATTGGAATTTCTGAAATTTTGCTTTTAGTATTTCACAAACAACGTATGTATATGCAAAGCGACACAACTTACAAGTATAACGGAACGTGCCTTAATTGATTGGCGACGTATATGCGAAAAAACGTACAGCGGGACAACGTATAGCGGGGTTTTGCTGTATCTGTTTCTGTGCAGTGACAGCATGGGCATTATTTCGACTAAGGTACTATTTTTACACAAGCTCATCGGAAAGTTAACTACACGAAGCGAGTTCGTCGGAATGTGAATGCCAATAACATGGATCACGGTCCGTTAAGTGTCGTCGTTAAGCCGAAATTCGGCTCGATTTGGCGCAGATGTCGCGAACAACCCGTTTTGCGACGGCCGATAAAAAATAGTCGCGGTTAATGGTAAGCTTCGCGCGGAAAACTGCATTCGTTTTTACGAGCGCTCCGTTTAAGTGAGCGATCCTCGAAAGCCACACGCATGAATGAAAGAGCAAGAATGCATCGCGCGTGAACACCTCCAACGCTTTCGGACGGATACCAACCGTTTCTCGACTCCTTTTACAATGCACCGTAATTACCGTCGGCGAAACATTATCGCAATATATTTTATTGTTCCCCCGTTAAAAATTTCCGGCTCTCATAAAACGAGCGTTTAAAAAACTCTTACGAAACCGTTTTCTCCGCCTCTCCCCATCTTAATCTTCCGAAACCCAACCCAAACTCTCCTTCCTCTCCTCCGTCACGCTTCCTCCCTCCAAATTCTCCCTTCCCCCGACCTCTCCACTTTTCCTTCCTCCCTCCGCCCCTCTACATAGGGTTGGCCCTATCTCACCCTGTTCCACCCCACCCACTCATATCTCTGTTTGTCTGACTCCGCGTTCTCAAGTCTCTCCTTATCTCAGTTGCTAAGACCTTTCTCTCTTCCTCTCATTCTACTCTGGAGATCTCTCCCCCCTCCCCCCCCTCCCTCCCTCCCTCCACTCCCCTCCATTATCCCCTTTCCAACATATCTCTGTAGTCCTTGTGTGTGAGAGGTCTATTTATAGCTTGGGATGGGTCCTAAGGGGGGAGGCCCTCATGAATGGGCGCATGAGGATTGACGTATAGAAAAAGGAATGATAGGAGTTTTTTAAATTTTTCCTGAGTTTTGGAGAGGCGAAAAAAATTAGATTAAAAAAAAGATGAGCAGAGAGAGTAAGTTGAGAGAGACAGAGGGAGCCAGTGGGAGTAATGAGGAAGAAAGCTTTATAAATGTTTGCGAGGGAAATGAAAAATGAATGTTGAGAAATCCGGGCCATCAATTGAACAGATGTGAGGGTGTATAAAAGTTTTTTTTTTAACGATTAAGAGAAAACGAAGAAATGCTGTAAAGAGCTAGTAGATGTTGTGGGTTTTGAAATTTCGAGGTGATTTTCCCCATGGAATCAGTGTTTCGGCGATTCCAATTATAACTTGGTTAAATAAGTGATTGTTTTCGTTGCTAAGAGGTTTTTCGTGTCGGCCATTATTCTGCTAATGCAACCATTGTATGTATTTTGTCTTCCTGTGGATCAAACGCGCAAAAATAGGTAATACATTAATGTATGTACCTTATATCGACTAGAAGGGAGGCATTGAGGCTCTTTCTTTCCTTGAACGATCAATGATCGTAATAGGAAAGTCGAATCTGCGAGGGATATTTTGGTGCATTGCATTCCTGCAACCACCTGTTTGATAAAATGAAAACAAGATGAAGACGCTGGATTCTATGCGAACTGAATAAAATGAGCCTAAAACAGTCGAGAATTAAAAAAATGAATTTAATGCCGTTTTTTAATTTCAATGCATCACATCTGTAAACCTGTAAGCGTGAGGGGTCTTCATTGGATGGTCTCATATTTTTACACTTATTGTGAAAATTAACAGAGGGCGATACAGAGCCACAATTTCCTGACAAGATGATAGGACTTCCTAAAAACATAACCCGCTTTAATAAAAGACGGAACACAGAAAGTAAAAAAATAATTACTACCCACTGTATTTCTTTCAAACCTTAAGCGAAGACGGTAGTGAATATTCTGATAACGCCTGGGATTAATTTCGCAGAAGCGATATTGAATATTTTTGCCTAATATTCAATCCGTCTCCGGAGAACTTACTAGCTGTAAATCGACACAAGAACGTAAGCAATGTTTGGACCGAACTCACGGTTACTGAATGACGAAATTTATCGTTCTCGAAAGATTATAGGATATTTGAGAAAAATTATGTCATTTGAGAGTATCGGATGTATCGCTTGTTGAACACTTGGGGTGATATTTAGCAGAAAGATAGCATCTAAAAGTCATCGCATCATTCGTTGCAGCTATTCTTCACGGCAGAAGCCGTTGATGCATACTGATCGAGTCGAACTTTCAGACGAATGCGGGTGCTAGGCAATCCTGAGTTTCAAGCTACCGACGAGTACCGTTACGACGCACCTCTGAGAGCCATTCATTGCCTTCCTCTATTGTGAAAGTACGTTATTACTGCAGATGATTGCTGGGAACACTTCGGGATGACGAGATATTCAAAGGCATAAAAATGATCCACCGTTTTTACATTTTAAAAACGCTTTTTTATGTGATTTTTGATTGAAATGGCTTTCGGTATTACGAAATGGAATTTACTCGTTGCATCTTTACCCGAACCATCTCAGCGAAAGTCGGTCAAATTTTCAGTGGGTATTGTTATTCCATGGCTCTTGAATACGTTATAATTTAACATTATAATGTCGGTACAAGTAAAATTTAAAGTGATAAAAAAACTACAACATTGAAAAGGGTAAACTAAAATATTTTTACATCTTTTATGCAGCCTATTTGGCTAGGAATGATGAAAAAGAGATAAATCTGAGAAGTACGTTGGTTGAAAGTTACCTTATAAGTAAATTTGTTACTGTGCGCTGCAATATCTTTCGAGAATCATAGGGCGTTTTTAGGAGTCAGCAAGATAGCACGTAAACGTCCCGTCAAAAAAATAATTCTCTTTAGTTGCTTATATCAACAATCGCGACGCACTTCGTCCGAATGCAAATCCTCCCGGCGGATGTGAACGAAATTACATCACTTCTGCGGAATCTTCTGCCGGACTTCTAATCATTATTTATTTTGGCACTGGAGGATGCTTCTAAATGAACGTCATTGTCTCTCCCCAACGATGGAGAGAGGGAGAGAGAGAGAGGGAGGAAAAAAACACGATCTATAGCACTGGGTCGCTGGTTGCGGACGGATAAAAGCGTGCGTGAGGCGAAGTTTTTTTTTCATATAGGGAGGGGCGGCGAGATGATCTTTTTTTTCATTCTTTACTGGTAACATGGGTAAGGGAGGGTTGAGGCGGGGCGATAGGGAGGTTTGAAGGGGCGGACGCAATCACTTTCGGGTGGAAATTGGGGAAAAGGACCCGCAAGGGGTTATTTATATATTTTTTTGTTAGAGGGAGGAGCAAGTTCACGGTTAGGGGCGGCCTGTTGCTTTCCAACAAAAAAAAATAAGGGAGCCCGGCCCTGTGGGAAACCCAATTTAACCTTTGGGGGCAATCGTGGTAGTAGTCGATCGAGGTAGGAAAGGGAAGTCTCCGTCTCTCCGCGTACTCGGGATCGAATCCCTTCGAGTGCATATCTTTGATACAGGGGAGTTAGCATCGAGTCGATTTTGTTTTTCTTCTAACTAGGGGCCTCTTTGATAAAGCCTGTTTGACTGATAAATGAGAGCCTCTGAAGCAACGTCGTGAAAAGTCTAGAGATCGAATTTTGCAGGGATTCAGAACAGAATAAATCAAAGACGAATTATCGGACTTAATAAGGAGCACAACCTAACGTAAGACACCGCGACCACGATGACAATATACTATAAATTAATTGTAGGCCAGAGAGATATAAGGGATTATTTTCCTAGAATGATAAGAGAGCATAACAGGAGAATAACATGATAAATCGGTGATACTATCCTCCCGCCGCACACCAATTGCGCTGGCTTACAGGGTGTTTTTCAGATCCAGATACACAGGCGTTTCTCAAATCTAGAGTAGACTGGAGAAAGATTCCCCAATCGCCTGTGCTAACTTCATCTGTTCGTGTTTTGGAGATTTTATGTTTACAAATAAAGAATTTGGCCTTCTTTTACTTTTTTTGCAAAAGATGTCCCACAAGAAGTAGGTTTGCTGCATTAAGTTTTAGTCGCGATACGTGATGCATCTCGGTAGTCTATGTCTAGAAATAATTGGTGAACATGTATTCACATAATCACAGTTGCACATACATTGACGTTCGCGATTCGACACAATCGAACAATCGCATGCAGCATCGGGGTTAATCGATCAATTCAACTCGATCCCTAGTTTTTTTATTTTATTTTTTGGTACTCCTCCATTTTTAAAAGGTGAACCAATTTTCCCTTTCGCGCCCAATCATCACTTAGAAATGTTTTTTTTTTCATTTCCAGGTCATCACCCCATCCCCCCCTTTTTTTAACGGTAACGCTTCGTTTTCGATTTTTGTTCGAGGGAAGTGGTAAACTGCGTCAGACCATGACGCCCACCGAACGATCCTAGCAACCCCTCCATACGTCTCCCGTCTCCATAGAGAAAGAGAGGGAATGAACTCACGTAGTTCTTTTTTTTTTTGGGACCGTGATTCGGTAAATTAACCCCCCAGGAAGAGGGTGGCGAGGATAGGAAAAAAAAGTCTGTAAAAAATGTGAGGGCCGAAACTGGAGATGCTCTCGATCTCTATCTGTTATTCCGCCCCTTGCGGGGTTAAAGTACGGGAAAACCCCCTCAATCCTCCTCCTGTCCCTTAAACCCCTACATACATCTCTCCCCTCTCCCCTTCTCATTCTGCCTTCCCCTCTCCCCTTTTTCTCCATTTCCTTTCCTCTCTAATTTCTCCTCTCTATAACTCCCTCTCCTTTTTAGGCGCGTTTCGCTTCCAGCGTGAGCGCCTATTATCGTCGGTCTGTCCGTCCGTCCGCATGTTCGTTCTCGGCTTCTACTGAACGGATTTTCATGAAATTTGATATAATAGACTTACTATCAAATTTAATAAGAAAATCGCAAAAATGAATCACGTACGCAAGTCAGAGGTACCACTTTACTAGTGACAAAAAATTAAATTTTCGTCATATCTCGTCAAGTATTGCTCATATCAAAATATTTTTCAAATAAAAGTTGTAGAACTAGTAAAGAAAGGTATTTCCTTTCCTATATATTTTTATCGTAGGAGTAGCCGTTATCGATAAAATCGAACAAGAATGTCATGGTTACTTTTTCATTGTTGCTAACACAAACAATCTCACAAACAAACGTTTAATTTACTTACGTGTGCATGCACTATTTTTAAATAGGAAGAAAATGGATTATTTATGATGAAGAAAAGAACTTTAAAACGCTATTTCCCTTACGTACAGGCATATAATTTCTTTCTAATACTCCATTGTACGAAACGCGCCCATTTGTGATACGTTGTACACTTTCCTAACATGTTATTTCCCCCCCCTACACCTCTCCTTCACACCTCGAAAACTCCTCTCCTCCCCAACTCTTCACACCCATACCCCTCTCCTCCCAAAATTATCTCCTTCCTCTTACCAAACCTCATTTATTCATCTCTTGTCTTCGTCTCTCTTTCTGTCCTATCCTCACCCCCCCCACCCTCCTCTTCCTTAACCTACCATCATCTCTCCTCGCCTTTTGCTCTCTTTCTCATCATCTACCTATTTCCTCGCTCACCTCCTCCCCTTCCGGCTTTACTCCTTTTCTCTCTCCCTCCAACCCCTCTCTCTTTTAACTCCCTTCTCTCCACTCCACAAACCCTCCCTCACAAAAGGATACAACCCTTCCAGACAAATGACTCTCCCAGGAAGTCAGCCTTTTCTCTATTTATTCCGAATGTTTTCTACCATTCGGATGACTGCTATTCGAACGGACCATAAGGTGGAGCCGTCGCGGCGAATTAGGGTCCCGCTCCGAGGGACCAGTTTATTCAAATTTTATAGTCACATTTTTTTCTGTTCACTTCTTTTTTCCTCGGCTCGAACGTTGATTTACGGTTGCGTGCCAACCTTACATTACAATTCGTGGTCGCGACTCGCAACAGTTGTGGCCGGATATTCGTACCGACGCCTTTTTTTTCCGGTCTATTCGCGAAGGGACCCGAAATGGCTGCACGGTTAACATAACCTGCTGCCCCCAGCCTGTTGAATTGTGGTGTGTAAAGCAAATGAATGCGTGGAAATTCAAGTGTGGCATTTTATATATGTAACACGTTTGCCATTACGAAGCTAGTAGATTCCACGAAGCTAGCTGAATCGTGATTTCACTTACAAGTGTTTCCCATTCTTTCGATTTACTACGACTGGTTTTTCATCTCGAAGCTCGTGGGTAACATTCAGAATACAACAATTTGATGGATTTTTTCTGTTCATAACACGCATTTTGGAATCAATTTTCTGATTTGTTGGACATGGATCCAAGTTGACTCGAGCGCGTCCCTAATATACCCTCTAGAACGGTGGTGCGCAACCCGAGGCTCGCGGGCTATTTTCAGGTGACCCTCGGACCATTTCGCACTTCTTTTTCTCTCTCTAGGTGAAGTGAAGGTAAAGGCATAAGGGCAGAATTCTATGCGAGAATGGATTTGTAAAGGAAGTAATAAAAGAAAAAAAATGTGAGAAAATACCTCACAGACACATAAGGGAGTTTCTGGATAAGGGAGGATGATAATTATCGAAAGATGAAAGCAAGACTCCAAAAAGAAAGTTCTAAAAGACAAATGAAATCATATTAAACAGTAAAACGCCCTTATTTTATTAAGTCTAAATATTTATATTATATTTTAGCTATATATTACGTGGCACTTCACAAATTAAGTTGTGCCTAAGTGGCCCACGATCAAAATAGGCTGCACGCCACTGCTCCAGAATGCTTTCCCCTATTAAACTGAAGATGCCTGAGCGCTTAAAACAGATATTCTCCTTAGTACCTTTTTATTATTTAATTTTAAATTAAGCCTTTGCCCAGCAACGGCCCGAGGCGTTTTGGCGCCCCCGTTATGATTAATTAATCACCGCTTCAAACTATTGGAAAATAGAAAAGACTACTACATTAAGGAAATGCCTTCGAGATTCCAACCCGTTCAGCGATATCCATTGCTTATCAACATTATCTTCTAGCAAATATTGGCAACCCTGGAACCTGCCCTATTCGCCGTTACGTCAGGTCGCCCCTGCTTGTTCCTTTCAATCACACTGTTATTTACTCCGTGACAACAAAACGTAAGATATTATCTAAAAATTGCTTTGTGGTAGTCATGGCTAGCATGCCAATCAAGGAAATGAACAAAATTCACTTACCTTCACAAACCTTAAACGATCTTAGTTTATTTTTAAATCGCTATCTGCCCAAAGATATCCGCAAACAAAAGAACGACGGAACAATCCGTCGAGCCTACTTACGCTCGCCGGAGCAAAAAAAAAAAAACTCGCCAGCCAGGCTCCCTTTGTCCTTTTAATCTCCAAAACATCAACGGCACACGATATATTTTGCGAAACTTTAACAAAACATATTCTGACCCAATCATAATCTCTTTCCAGTTTGTTTTTTTCTCCCCCATCTTTACCTCCTCTCCAACGCAGGATATCGAAAGATTTGATCAAGTCCCCCGTCAGAAATGACTGAGAAGATCTTTTTTTTCTTTGACTTGTGTTGTCGGCCTGCAGTTAAGGATTAGTCTCGAACCACCACCTAGTATATCTTTTCCGAGGGTTTTCTTTTTCTATCTCCAACCAATGGAAGAGTGGAAAAGCCTTTGGGTGCCAAGGATTGATGATGTTTCAGTGTAGCGGAAAGTGTCATGGGTGAAGAAAATTGGGTTGTGGAACGGGGAGGGGAGAGTGGAGGAAGGTGCTTTTGAGTGGGGAAATAGAGAGAGGGAAGGAGGACCCTCACCAAGGAGATGGAGCGGAAGAAATCGTCCTGAAGAGCGAAGCGGTTGGTTAGTTAACTCCCCAAAAGGCTTCCACACACTCACACACACACACATCAAGACAAGTTGTTAAGTGCCTACTGAGGAAGTTTTTTTTCGAATGCGAGGGTAAAAAGCTGGGATACCACAGGGTGAAATTTAGGTACCACGATGGAAGAGGTGGGAGATTTCTCCACAGTTAACCCAAACGATAATGACGTGAGTAGAAACGCATATTTCAATGTCGTCGTGACTGACGATACCCTGTTAGAACATTTGAAGAGCTGAGTTTAATTTCAATTCGAAATAACCTTAAATACGGTCGGTCCGCGGGATTTCTATCTTTGGAAAACTATGTATTTTGAAAAGTAGTATTTCAAATGTTTTTCACTCCACTCTTTCTAAGGATGGCATTTTTTTAGAGTCTATAGGACTGAAGTTCAAGACACATTTCAGATATCGTCACAATAATGAAATCCATTTCAAACCTATCATTTTAATTTCATTAAAATGTATTTAAAAACTACCCTTTAAGCCTTTTCCTTGGACTTTTGGAAAACCAAAGTTAGAGGTCTGCACGGGTCGAAATCTTCGGCCCAAGCCCGGCCCATTCATAACTGAGTCCAAGCCCGGCCCGAGACTTCATCCCATTTTCGCACCCAGACCCGGCCCGAGGCCCGAATTATTTTAAACTGACCCAAATTCGGCCCGACCGTGGACATTTTGTACATTCTTCAGTAAACATATAATACCCTTTATAAAGTATCTTTTTATGTTTAAAAGTTTTCAAAGCATTTCAAATGTAAACGCACCTTTAAAAAAAATTCCTTGATTAAATCCATTCTGGTATTTTAGGGATTTATAAAAAAAGTTTTAATAGCACGAAATATATTTCAAACCACACAAATGCACGAAGAATACAAATTATGTCAATTTCTATCACTACGCAAGACCAATATCATATGCTACCCAGAGCGAACTGACGATCAATGGCGGATATAAAACGGAGAGTAATGGGGTAAGGTGTAGATGTAGAGAATGAAGCTTCGAATGTAAGACTCCAAAAGATCCTGCTATCTCCTAAGGCAAACAGAGCCCTCTTGATGGTGATATAAGTTTAAGAGATGGTCGGTTGGTAGGAATTCGTGGGTGCTCTAGTGGCGGCCTGAGAGATGTGTCGCTTGTAAAGGAGAGAATGGAGAACTCTCCCTGAAAGAAATAGTGAAGACGAAGCACTGCACAGTGGCGCAGACATGAGGGGGGTCCACTGGGTCCTCAACTGGCCCGAACGGGAATGGCGTCGGATAAATCGTCTAGGCCCAAGCCCATTGCTTTTCAACCTTATCCGGCCCAGGCCCGGTCCATCCCATGGGCCGAGCCCGGCCCGTGCAGACCTCTAAACCAAAGTACTTCATGAAATCTATCCAAATTAATTTCAAGTGCAAACGAGGATAGATAACTTGTAACCAACAGGATCATATTAAATTATTTTCATAGTGCATTGATACTGACTAGTCTACCCTAAATAAATGCAACCCATGAGACCTCACACAAGTGAAAGCTACTCAAGGTGGATAAATATTATGATAATGGGACGAAAAAGATTTTCAACGCTGGATAATTTTATAGCAAACTCCACTAGACAATATATTATAAAAGCGGCAGATACGACAGCGAGCTTCTTTGGAGGTTGAATGCATGCACCAAAGAAGCTGCAGAGATTAAACTCGTGCATACGTTCCATCGAGATAACGCGAATTTTTTTGCAGCCGAGAGGATTTATTTGGAAGAGTAAGAGGAAGGGGGAATAAAATAAGAGGTGACCTCGAAGACTTGACCGTAAAGGACGATGACGTGAGAGGGGAGATAAATAGCCGAAAAATAGCTTCTTGATTTGAAGACAAAAACCTCTTGGGTCTCAGAGGGGGGTTTCCATAAAGGCGGATTTGTTTTTCTTATTTTTCCCACCGTCTTTCTCTCTCCATCTTACGTCCACCGAAGGAAATCCATCGCGGAAAGTCGAGATTCGGAGAGAAGAGACAACAAAAACCGCAACTCAGCGCGAAAATGCACGACCAGTTTCCAAACATGACCTTTTATTTAAGCAAACGGGTAACGCGATAACATTTTCGTTCGCTTCAGACGGAAGAAGAAATAAAAAAAAGCCCTTCTCCTAGAGTTCTCTCTTTTTCTCTTCCTCCGAAGATTGTTTTCTTCCGGACCTCTTCGTAGAGGAGGGGATGGGATGGAGGAAAAGCCGCTGCAACCTCTTTCTCAAGGCCATATGGCTAATGGTCAGAGAGAAGACGAGGTAAAAAATAATAAAAAAACAATCCGAAACCATAGAGTTCGAAGTAATTGAGTTAATTCTCGTCCATCCCTTCTCTCACTTTCACCTCTCTCTCTCTCTCTTTCTCTTTTAAGGCCCTCATTAAACTGATCATTTCTGTCGATAACGCGCTACGATTCCGAAATATCGGCGACCAAGACCGGTGGGGGTTTGTTTTTCTTAAAAAGGGAGGCGGCTACAGGGAAGTGAGATCAGAAAGACGTTAGCTCTGCCATTCCTTCTTCCCAACCGGTAATTTTTACCATTCCGCGAGAATTTTGGAGCTGCCGAAAAATAATCCAACCTTTCGTACATTCTTTAGAGATTTATTTTTTCTATACGACAATATTGATCCTGTTCTCGAAAACGTTTGCTATTCCAGTGGGAGTACGAGGCTTTTTAGATCGAACGGCGTATGGAAAAACGTATTCAACGAAACGATGAAGTCGAAACTGCGCGTGGTGACATATGTAAAGGTGGGGGATATGTTCGAAAATGAAGCATCGGAGGTTTTTTTAAGCATCGCGTCCCAAAACTTTTCGACACCAGGGTTCGGATATCGCATGAAAAATTGCGCAGGTATTCGCGTTTCGTTTTCAGAGGACTCCTCCAACCTTAGTGAAAATACCCCTGCAGTGAATTCCTTCTCTTTTTCTTTTCGAGTTTCGTTGTCGCAATTTTACGTAAGAAAATAACAAGTGTGGTGAGACGGTTGCGATTGGAATCGACGGTTTATTATCCACTCCGATGTGGGGAACTGCTTCGAAACTTCTCTCATCATCAATCAGACGTCCAAACGACGAGAAAAATACTCTTCGAATAATCAATCAAACGGGATATATTGAGGGATAAGAAGGCAGGTTAAGCGGTCGATCCGTAAAAAGGGGATGCTTTTAAGGGGGTGGAGAAGGTTTTGGAACCCTTAAAAAAAAATTTTTTAATCGCTGTCGTATAATCCGCAAAGAAGCGATTATTTCCGCTTTGCGATTGATTCTACTGAAATAACATTTAAATATCTACAAGGCAAGGGATGAAAAAAGCAGAAACCAGTGGCGGATTTAAGGGGGCACATGGCGCGCAACTAGGGCCCCGAGAAAATGTTTTTATGTATTATCTCAGACTATTAAATACCTATCTCATCTTAAAATCCATGAAGGAAATTTTATTTTTTGCCCTGCGATACTTAATTTATTAAAACGGGTAGTCAAATAAAGGGGTAGTCGCTCGGTAAGGTTTCGGTATATATTTGCATTGAAGGTCCCCCAATTGTTTAGCGCCAGGAGCCCCAATAGTTTAGCGCAAGAGGCCTCAGAATATCTAAATCCGCCACTGGTAGAAACTGAATGATTTAAAAGAAAATAATACCTTTTGAGTGCCTCAGTTTTTTATTATCATCATCAGGTGATGATGACGCTAAGCGTCGAAAAAAGGGTCATACTTCCGATAAAAATCGCGTTACGCGAAATTTATTACTTTCTTTTAGTTTGTTTAGCTATGGAATGCCCACTTAGTTAATACAAAACTATTCGGAAATTATTAAAAACACGAAAAATGTTATCGTTACAGATAGGGTCGATAAAATTGGAAAAGATGAATATCCCGATTAAAAAAAATAGGAAAATTGTTAACGAAACAAACAAATTAGGAAAGTACTGCGAAAGCAGATATTATAAGGCGATTTTTTACAAAAAGGTGTCTTCCATTGTTCTTTTGTTAAATATTAATGGCATTATAACATAGCTTTCTAATTCCCATTAAAATCATACCCATATAGCATCATTGAGCTTGTTGCCATGGTGGTCGATTTTTGAGACCAAGAAAAGCTCCCACTTTTTCCCCGATAAAAATAAAAAATGTATGCTAAAATTACAGGGATTTAAATTCCATCTTCAAAAATAAGAAACGAAAATGTCTTAGCTTTCCGATAGTTTAACTGTCGAGTTAGAACCTTAACGGGAAATAATTTAAAATAGCAAATATATAATCCTCATCATCGATTTACGTACTTTTCTTATGGGGCAATAATGGGACAAAATTAGCCCCTGAATATTGGATTTTTTTAACAATTTCGGATTGTCACATGTAGCTCTCATATGTAGTAACTTATCGTGAAAATATGGTTACACTAGGTTAAATCGTTTCAGAGATATCACCTGCGCAGTCGGACGGACAGACAGACAAAGTGAATACGTAAGCGATTTGTAAAAAAAATAGCGAAGTATTGAAGCATTTAGAAGTTTCATACGGCTGAAATTTTAGATATTGGCTACGGATAATTCAATACCGTGTCAGTTTTAGATTTCTTGTTCTACGCAAACGAATATTTGCGAAAAAAAATCACTAAAGACCCAATAAATGCTCTCTTGAAGTGATCAGCGAAGTAACATTTATATGGAAGAAGTCATAGAATGAAGAATGTTATGTAAGAGCCAAAGAGACAGGAAAAGGACAGGTATATTAGATGCATTAAAAGAAGGAATTGGGTATGAGAACTTGAAGAGAAAGGCATCGGATAGCACAGATTTAGTTAATGGAAGATAGAATTACAACGTATGTATTTTTATGGAAATTTAAAAAATGCATATCGATTAAGCATAAGGGATATGACAACTTATCATTATTTAAATTATTCTCTTATTACATCAACCTAATTTTTAACAGGGAGTACCTCCAAAGACTGGGGTGACATTGACCATCGTCACGAATGATCTTTGAAGTAATCATTCCGCTAAATTCACTACGATGAGTAACAATCGCCACTAAATTATCGAAAACGAATCGAGTATTCTATAGCTCGCTTTGTGAGATATGCGGCGTTTCTACGACCATAAAAATACATGGGCGTATCCACACTTTTTTATGACCATAGGAGGTCCGCATACCTAACATGAAGAAACAAGTTTTTAATACGCTCGTTTGTAAACACGCCCCGCAGTAACCCAATATTCGGAAATGTTGTATTCGTGGCCATTTCCCAATTTACACCGCCAAAAAAAAGGGGGGACGCCACGCGATCGCATCCGAGAAGGGGGGAGGGAGCGGAGGAGTAAAACGTCGCATTCGACACTTAAATCAAGCCGCGAGACATTTCAGAAATTGGCGAATCCGGGAACAATGAGCGAACGACCTGCTCAGAAGATACCGGACAATAATCCCCCTCCCTATTGGTGGCATATCACAGTGGACTTTCATTCCTCTTTAGGAGTAAACAAAAGAAGATGGAAGGAGGATTTTTTTCTTTTGGGAGGAAAGACTGCGAGCGCAGGTGGACGGGGTAAAAGGGAAGAGAGATGGGAGGAACGGACAGGAGGGAATGGAAAAGAGAGAAACAGTTCCACTCCCTGACAATGTCGGGTAGGAAAAGGTTCCCTTCCCCACAGGGGGAGATAGATGGGAAGGTTGGCAGGGCTCCGAGAGAGAGAGAGAGATGGGATACTTTTTGGGATGGAAAAGGAAGATGAGGGAAAAGGAGAGAGAGAGAGAGTTACAACTCTGGGGAAGGGAGGCATGAGTAAAGTCCTCCTTTTTACCCCCCCTCCCCCCCCCCCAAGAGCGTAAAAAAAGTGGGCGTAAGGATGCTGCGGGTTTTTGGAAGGAGGTTAAAGGGAACAGATGTAGATATGGTAAAGGCTATATAACATAAGAAGGGAAGGAGGAGGAAGGTGGTAGTGGGTGGGTAGGAGGATACACGCCCCCTATTCCCCCCCCTCCGGGGTGATTGGTTGGTTGACCCAAAGGAAAAGAGGGATTCCGCCCCGAAAAAAAGTCTCTCATCCTTCTCTACTCCCTTTTGCAATTCTTCCTCCACCATGGGTCGACGTCCTCTCCCGCTGAGGGTTGCGACCCAAGGAATTTTAGTTCGGAAGGATGGCCCCGCAGAGAGAGAGAGAGATGGGCGGTCGGCGTGCAGGCGGGACTTTTGGGGACTCTGGCAAGTGGATGGGAGGGCGTGGGAGATTTTGCGGTGGGTAAGAAAAGGTGGGAGGAAGAGTAAGGAAAGGGGGAGTCGGATGTCGGTGACGAACAGGAAAATCCGTCGGCGGCGCATATGTTTTTGGGGGGGAGCGCTGGTCGGGAGGGAAATGATGTGCGTCTTCGAGAGGTTTTTTTCCCGCTCTACAGCTCTCTCTCTCTCTCCCTCTCCCATCCTTCTGACTCTCCTTTTCCCGTTCTGTTTCTTTTCTCCTCAATTCGCTCCTTTACTTGCTACCGATTTCTCTCGCTAACTCAATCTCACATTCTATTCCCTCCTTTCCCTTCCTCCGTTCAAACGTGGATAAGGGAGAAGGGAAAAACTATCCCCACAAAAAATTACGGAACACCGAATAAAATTGATAAAAACAATTTTTAAAAAATATCCGCGAAACGTTCTTTTTTGTTGTACTTACTCGGTTGCACAAAACGTTATCTATTTCCTTTTTTTTAATGTTAAAATCTGCACCCGTTCGAAGATATTTCCAAATACAGTAAAGTGCCGATTATCCGTGGGGTGGATTATCCGCGGTCGTGGGCGGGGATTCGAATTATTTCCAAGTTTACATTGTTGGAGTCTGATCTTTTATTCTTACTCCCGTTACATTTTAAGTTTAGTCTGTCGTCGTTCTTTGGCGATGTATTTACGCATTTACATTGTTTGAGTATTTTATTCTCTGAATAAAAGACTCCAACATATGAATAAGTGAGTGCGTTAAAATTACATTTTAACTATAGTTTGTCGCCGTTCTCTGTCGAGGTATTCAAAGGTTTACATTGTCGGAGTCAGACCTTATATTCACATTTTGTTCTAATTATGTTTTCTATTAATGTAACAATAATACCAAGAAATACATTCAATTAGGATTATCCGTGTTTTTCGATTATCCGGATCCCGCTCCCCCCCCCCCCCCAATTAACACGAATAATCGGCTCTCTGCTGTAGTTTAAATTTTCATCTTTAATTACCCATCCTAAATGATAAAGTCTAGATTCGCCTTTGTACCCATCTCCACTATTTGTCGTACTTTCTACTCCCATCCGTCCCACTATCCACCCAACCCCTCCCCTCTCTCTTCCCCTAACTATTTCTCACCATTTTTCCCTTCCTGAGTAACTAAAGCTATACATATAAGTATACAACATCGTGAATCGATTACTAACTCTCTCTCTTTATGGCCGTGCACCTGCTAATGATGAGGGTTAATCCGATATCCACAAAAAAGGTGGAAAAATTCAGATTCGCATTAGGACTAAAAAAGCAGCCGTGCTCAGCAGTGTTCTAATTACAGTGGTCGCAAACGAGTTCGTGAAAGTGCGACCCTCTCATCGATTTAACGCTGCCGTAGTTAGATTTAAGGAGAGAACACAAACATTGGTTGACATGACGATACGAAACAATAATAAAATGATCGATGCTAATGAATTGCGCGATAGTTTGTTAAAATGTTTGCTATTCTTTGTAGGTGTCTTACAGTTTTAACGCGATACATACTCTGGTTCATTACTGTTACCTACATGCAATTTGCGTTTGTGATCACTGCTTCAGAAATTCTAGCATCAACCGTCTTACAATTAGGATCACCTTCGAGGATGGCTACTTTGTATCAGAAATGAGCATTTGCTTTCTCCCATCGCTATGTCACTATCGGATCCATCTTCACTGTCAATCAATCGTTAAATTCCTCATGGAAAACTATTTATTCGCCTATCTGTTCGTCATAATTTCCAGATGTCTATCCTTCCGTCTCCATTATTCCCTCCCTCTTTATCTGTCCACTCTGTTTCTCTTCCTTTCCGGCCATCACTTCTTTCCTCCTTCCTCTCGCTCTTCCCTCCCCCTCCCACACCATCCCCTCGCAACCCGCCCTCTCCCATCCGGTCCGAAATGGTTGCCACCCATTCCCGGAACAAGTTCGCCGAAACGACCTCTTCTCTTCCTCTCTCGCTCATTTCGGCCGTGTGGGTGTTGTGATGCTTTTTCTGGTGGAGGGTGTGTGGGGGGGGTCCCTTTCTCTTCCACCATTGTGCGCAAATTATTAGGTACTGCCCCCTTCCTTCCTCCAGACTCGAGGCGTCTGGTGCTTGAATTTTCTTTTCTATCCTTTCTTTCTAGGAATAAAGGGTGACTTGTTGCCGTCCTAAGTCTCTCGTTTTGTGCGCCTGTCTCCTTTTTCTGAAAAGGATCCCATTTTGCTCCCTTTTCTCGACTCCATTTTCACGCCAATTTGCGGAGGTTATCGGGATAATTATTTAGAGATTAAGAAGAGCAGGTGATTGACGGCTACTCACAAGACTACTCGGTTGCATTGACGACCCGTAAAACCCATAAAATAAATATCCTTTTTTCCTTTTACAAAAAACCTTCATCTCCCCGCAGACTCTGGTTTTAATGGGTCGTTAAATTGAGTTTTTGGGGAATCGAGGACCGTCGTAGCCAGGATTTCCGCAAAAATAGACGAAAATGAAGGGCGACTCGGGATTTTCGGAAACTGTTTTAACGAGATCCTATAAAAGCAAAGCAATATGTTGGGAAAAGATGAATGCCGTAAACGCGCAACCCAACACCCCCATGTATTTCTGGGTTTATGGTATTCTATACGCCTTTTTTTAACGATGGGACTAAAAACAAGAAATTGGACCCGACGGGCAATAGTGGAGAGTCAATTACGCATTAAATTCTTATAGAGGCAAAGAACAACGCCGGGATGATGTGATTGCGCTATCCTTTCCTCGGGTGTGATAAGTAAGATAAAATTTACCGATACCCGAGAGTCGATAAAAATTGGGAATGACGTGGATAGGAGAAATTTTGTCCTTTAAATGGGGAACATGCATAAAATTTGTTCCTTATGTATGAGTAGTGTATGTGATAGGAAATTTTCTGAAAAATTCAAATATATAAACCAAATGCATATATTTCAACCAAAAACATTTATAATCGCTAATAAAGTGTCTCCTAAAATTTAAAAAGTCACGTGACCTGAAACGACTTCCTATTGGTTTGACGTCACGGAACAGTAGCGCTTTCCTGGTGTATGTGTATTCCTATGGAAAAGAACGTACATTAGAGGAAAATATTGTTATTTTTGTGCTTTTACCGGTTCAGTAGAAAGAAAAATGACTGAAGAAGGTTTTAAAAAGGCCCAATCGGATAATTTGCCTTTGGTCGACTCCCTTATGGTGGCTGCCTTCCTAAAAAATAGCGATTGTTTCGTCGCAGCAGAAATTCGCGGAGCAAAAGCCAATAGGTAAGTGATGATTTTATAAATAGAAAACAATACTTAGTAAATTAAGTATTATCAATACAGTAAAAACCCCAAATTCACGGGGTTACGTTCCCGAAAACATCGCGAAAATGAAAGCAAATATCTTATGAGAAAATGGAGGTTAGGTTCATGGATATAGTTTATTAATTTATTTTGCTTTATTTCCAGTGCTTCAAGAGAAAGCTATGGTGATAGTGCTATTGGTTATGTGCAGGTTAAGCACCATGAAGGAAAATGCATTGTAAAATGTAAATTATGTCCTGAACACAGTAGTACAAGCAGTACTCTGTGACATTGGTTGTTGACGAAGACAGTCACAAAGTTGACAGTGTGGAGTGTCAGGATTGTGCAGCGGCTTCTGGTAAGTATTGGTGTCAAAGTTTGGTGACATAATATGTACAATAAATTATATACCCACACCATGATACAATGTATATAATGCCTACCTAAATATTTTGAATTAATTACTATGGTGGCCAAATAAGTTTTATGCCTTAAAAATGGTACCTACTGCATGAAAAATTTTTATATTTCCGATGACAAAAAAAGGTGGACAGCATCTACAACAAGATTATGTGCATTTTTATGTGGTGATACTTTTCTGGGAGTATATGCCATAAGTATTAAGTTGATATAGCTATAGTATAGTTTAATAGTGATATAGTTGAATAGTGATATAATAAGGTGGATAGAATTTCTGGAATTTGGACCTGGTCAAGGATTCTTACAATAAATAGGTCTTTAAAGTAAATGAAGAAATGTTCAATTAAAACAAATAGTGAATTAGGTAGTATTAGTTGTGATTTTAAAATAATAATTGTAAATTGAGAAAACATTAAATAGGGGTCATGCTCATTTAAATTATCATTTATGTTTAAAACTCTTACCTTAATAATTACTACAGCCAGGAGTCATTTTTTGCACAGACCAAAACCTTGTTCATTTTTATAAATACACATTGAATAAAACTATTGTTAATCATATGCCCTAAGTCTAACACCCACATTTGGTTAGAAAATAAGCCTAGTACAAATCATAATGAAATTAATTAAGAAAATTATTACAGTAAGCAGCCATAGTCAAGTTAATCCAAAGGTAATATTTTAATATGCATATAAAAACACACTATATACATATTGAACAGAAGCATTGACTCAGTCCCAATTTGTTTCACTAGGTACATTTTAATAATGGTAAGAGTTATTATCTATGATTTAATACAAATGTATTTCTACCTGTTGCAGGAGGTTGCAAGCATGCAATTGCTTTCCTGATGTGGGTTCACAGAAGAAGTGAAGAGAAGTCTACCACATCAGTAAAATGCTACTGGAAGCGCTCAGAGCTGGCTAGCATTGGGAGCACGAAAAAATTTATCACCTCAATGGAGTTGGGCAAAAAGAGGAAGCACTCTGAGATTCACACAGTGAATGATGCTTCTTTCCTTGATGAGGTTGTTAGAAAGGGAAAGGAACTTAAAGTTGACAACCAACTCCAGAGATACTTTACTAGTCGCGGTGACATTTATGAATTAAGTCTTCATACAATTATGCAGAAATTTGTGGAAGATGGGGGTAAGGATTATGAAGACTTTATCATGTTTGCAAAGCAGAAAATGCCCCAAGAAATTATAAGTAAAGCAGTTACTGCTACAGTTAAACAAAGTAGTGACTCAGTGTGGCATGAGCTCAGGTATATGAGAATTACAGCCTCTAAAATATATGAAGCAGCCCATTGTAAAACCCCTTATGGGACCTTTGTAGAAAGGCTGATAGGGGCTGCAAAAATAAAATCTACCCAGGCGATGAAAAGAGGCTGCAATCTTGAGGCTAATGTACTTTGTGCCATCGAGAAAAAACTCTCAGTGAAATTAAGTAGAACTGGCTTAATTCTAAATGCTGAATTTCCAATTATGGGAGCATCACCTGATGCTATTGGGCCTGATTTTATTGTGGAAATAAAGTGTCCAATCAATGTGGACACGGTAAAAAATTACATAAAGGAAAATAAGCCTACTGAAAAATATATGGCCCAAATGCAATTTCAAATGCATTTTTCAAAAAAAAACAAAGCATTATTTTGTATTGCAGACCCCAATTTTGAATCATCAAATAAAATATCTACTTTTTGGGTAGAGTACAATAGAGAGTATGTTTTAAAAACTGCATTAGAGGCAGGAAACTTTTGGGAAAAAAATATTTTCCCCATATTGTTAAACATCTGCAAAAAATTATGAAATTATTAAATATTTTTCACAAAAATTCCAATGTGGTCATTTTATTACACTTTTACAGAAATAAATGTACATTAACCTTCATTCCTAAAAATTTAATTAATTCTATATTAAATGGTTAAAATTAAAAAGTAAAACTCTTACAGTTACTGGAAGTATGTGTATTAATAACAGCATTTATGGGTTACAAACTCCTTTTCAGTACAATTTAGATTAATTAATACAAGTATGATACATTGAAGAGTGGAAGATTTATAATAGGTTTCACAGGAACTCTAAATTCAAATTTATTCAAAATGATAGGGCAGTTGACATGAGTATGTATGAGTCCTTGTAAAAATATTAATCATGCATGTTTACTGTACAAGTCAAGAGAAAGTAAGTTAAGTACAATAATTATTTGTTCCTTTTTAGTTAGAATTTTAAATAATTATTTTAGTGCAAGTTATTTTATCAATGGTGTCTGCAGGTTAATTAATCCACCTGCAATTATAATAACATCATCGATTAATGAGATAAGATTATGATCAACACAGGCATGAGGCAAGAGCATTTTAAATTCCCTAACTCGTCTAATTGCACGCTCAACATGAATTCTCAAGCTTGCTATTTTTTTAGTTTCCATGACTTCTTTTTTGGTGCATATCACACCCGATTTTACACTTGGAGGTCGAACTAATGTGCAGCCTTTATTGCCAAGCAAGTTTTCTATGTGCTTGAAGCCTCTGTCAGCCAATACAGCACAACCAGGAGGCAGCCTTTCGAGGAATCCACATTTCTCGACAAGTAGTGAATCTGATATTCTACCACCATACCCTACAGATATATAATTTATCAGACCAACTGGTGTATTTGATATCAAGTACTTTAGTGTATTGGCTGACTTATACTCAGACCATGTGAGTGCTTGTTTTACAGGATCAGAAGGCTTTTCAATTTCTATTTCTAGACAGTCAATGATTGACTGAACATCGCCATATCTTGCCCTGAAAGGGATTGGCAACAATGTCAATATCCTACTTTTTTCAGGCCAAAGAATTAATTGCTTCATACTGTTAGCAATTTTGGGCACAGCAGTACAAAACATTCTGCTGGCTGTGCTGGGTGATATGCCAAAGTCATCAGAAAGTATAGTGAAGCATTCATTTAGTCTTATTTTTTTTAATGTCAACATAATCACTTTCATTTTTAAATTAGTCTTTCTCTGTAACATGTCAAGAACATATGAGCAGTTTTCAGGCAAACCTAAATACAACCTAGGATTTCTATTAATTATGATATCCACACGTTTCACTGCTACTTCTTTTCTTTCAATGCTACCTATTTCATTTAACAAATCTTCATCAAACTCATCAGATGAATTTTCAACATCACTGCACCCATCTGTTACAGAGATCTCCTTCTCATCACAGCTTGATGAATCTGTACAAGAGTCACTGAATTTTCTCTTATGAACAGATTTAAATGGAGATGTCATGCTATTGGAAAACGTTATTTTTTCTGGCGAGGTTGCAGCATTACTTACTCGCCACCTTGTTTGTGTAGTTTTGCTTCTAAAGTTAGGGTTCACTTGTATTCCAATACAGGTGGAATAAGCATTGACACTACTTGATTCTGGTTCATGGCAATCATCTTGTGTTGCATCTTCCACTATTGCATCGTCTTCTTTATTTGCATCTATTGCTTCAGCAATCAGGTTAGCACGATGTCTTTTTGCTGCTGCAGCTCGCAATGGAGTACTTTTGGCCAACTTTCTGTCAGGTTGGCGATCAAAGATGTGTGGAACAACATCTGCTTTCATTCTGATTGGGCCTCCCATCATTTTGAATCTGCACCAATTTTCCATATCTTCTTCCAACTGAAAATAAACAAAGTAACTGATAATAAGAAGGTTTAAAAAATGATATGTACTAACTTTTGTCAAAACATAAGGATACTGTAAATTTTGCAGGGAATCGATTCCACCATTTGCTTAGGATTTAAACTTGGGACTTATACATGTATTGCAGTTCATGATAATAATACAAGTAAACTGAGTTATATATTGCTTGGTAACTGTTATGGTATTACTTCTGAAGCAAAAAATTCATTTAAATTCGCTTTAAAACGATGTAGATAAATATTATTAATTAAGCGAACATAAGGCTTGTATAAACTAAGTTCAGCGGCACATCATTTTGATATCGAAAATAAGTAATGAGTATTAAGTTAATTGAGGCGCTTAGAACCCAAGGGATACGAGTGACAAAAACTAAGGTTTCAGAAAAGTGAGTTCAAAGTTCAGTAAGTAGAGAAAATTACAGTTATCATCTGATAAGCCAATTATTATGCGATCTGTTTACCCATGCTTATGTCACTTGTCCAGAAAAACTGAGCTCATTTAATGTAAACAGTTATGTAGCTATACCCATGCACTTAACTTCTTTTTTTAAATGTCACTTGCCCTTGCTTCTAAGAACCTCAATTGTAATCAATATATGATTTAGTCAAGCGTTTTAAGTGTTACACTTACGTTAAAATGATCCTCACAGCAGTACACTGTAGACGTCTCCGATATAGAATTTAACTTCCTTCTGCAGGCCTTGATCCATATTTTTCTCTTCTTGGTATCCTTCGGGACGTAAATAAATAACTTTTCTGGTGTCAAAATGGATGTGTTCTTGCAACCGGGCACAATACAGAACTTATAGAATTTATGAACGCTTTTCTCGCTACTATTCATGTTGTTTGAATAAGGAAACAATTACTTTTAGTTTATTGTATTCCCCAAACGTGGCATATACATTAATTTTGGCGAAATTTACGTAAACCTTTACTGAGAAACGCTTCCAAACTTTCGCCGCAAGTCTCACGATACTGTTCTGTGACGTCATCCGCTGAGATCTGATGACGTAGTGTTTTCGACGCTACCGAGAAAATCGAATTTTAAACTAATATTTTCTATATAAAACAACGTTATTTGACCACAAAATTGTTGTTTTATATATTTTAACTAATGAACTTTATATTTAAATAGTTTTAATAAATAGTGCATGTTCCCCATTCTGTTCCTAACGGTTTAGAAAATAAGAGTTGAAGAGGGGTGAAAATGTATACCCGTGAGCAGGGTTTAACAGAGAAGAGAACTGACGAGCGTAAAAGAGAAAGCGAAACAAAGCAAACTCGATAAATGATCCATAGAACAAAATAAATAAATTGATGTGTCCAACACATGACTTTCTCCATACGTAAGTTTTCAACTAAAATCAAATAAATACGGCAAAAGTAACAGTTCAACTTACATGCTTCAGCGCTAGCGATTCAATTGTCACTACCACGCGCGTGTTATGGAGAAAAGAAAAATGAGAGTATCAATATATATCAAGGATTTATTCGGAATGAAAATGGCAGAACCGCCTGATCACACGTGATCATCTCACGATGAACTTCACGTCTGCTGTCGCGGGCCGGCCTTCTGGGCTTCGGTGTGAGTTGCAAAACTGCGCAGGCGCAGCTTTTAGAAAGTAGGAGAACCTCCTCTTCCCCTTAATCTATTCTTCCACGCCTCCGTGACGTCACCAGCGACTTCCTTTCCGCTATCACGGCCAGGCTGACATTCGTCTCGTCCCCGAGTCGATTCCACATCCTCTGTATCAGAATTAATATCTGCTTCCAAACCTTTCATTAATTCTGTAAAACAAATAGCAATCTTTAATTCCTCTACTTGAGATACATATCAATTCACCCTTGAATGTCTCAAAATTAAGTTTCGGACAAGCCACATTATTATGTGTTGTCTACTTCGTTTTTGTTGCTAATTGTTCACTGTAAATTGGCATATGCATTGCTATATGCGAACCATTTAATAAATGCAGATACAAATTCAATCATATATAACCATATAATTGCACAAGAAAGAATGCAAATCCATATAAATGCATTGCATGGTGGCCAAAATCAGGGACTCGGTTTGTTTCGCAATTCTCTGCGAAATCAGGGACCTTGTTTGTTTTGCCACGTACCCATATATTGAAGTTCAGTGACCAGGTTTGTTTTCGCCATTCTCCACGAACTCAGGGACCTAGTTTGACTTGCCATATAAACACACTGCCAAGTTCAGGGACTCGGTTTGTATCGCCATTCTCTGCGAACTCAGGGACCAAGTTTAACTTGCTATGCAAACATTCAGCCAGCAATTAAAACATAACCTTGCAATCTGCAGATCTATGCAGGACAATCAGTTATTTCTCCCCCGCAAAACATTGCGGTATCATCTCAATATAAACATGCAAAATACTGCATTTAATAATTCCACAATTCATTCAGTAGAGTAAAATAATCTCAATCATCACATAGCACGATGGAAATCATAATTTTCACAGAACAGTGCTATCACGGTTATTTTGACTCACCTTCTGACGAAGAATCAGAAGCACCGTCCAGCTCGAACAGCTGTTCGAGGTCGTCAGGAGCAGGCCCGTCTTAAGGGGGTGGCTGGGTAGGCAGTCGCCTCGGGCCCCGCGCCTATGGGGGGCCCCGCGCCTACGAGGATTACCAATAAAACCATTTTTTAAAAATAATTCGGTAATATAGCTTCTCAATGAATTCTCTGGAGAATCTCAAGAAACATCTCTTGGGAAACCACGCAAAAAGTCGATACAATGCATGAACTTGGGGATAGAGGAGTCGGCAATGCGACCGCTTCGTCCAAGAATTAGGAGAAAGCTATGTCCCTGCCTCCAAGACAGACATGAGGGCGTCATTTGCAAAATTCGGCCTTTGAAAACATCTGGCAGACATCGACATAGACCCCGACAACGCCGTTTCCCAGTCATTCTTTCGGAGATCTTGCCTGCTTTTCCATATCCTAATTCCTTTCGGGAAAGGGAAGACATGCACAATAAAATTCTTATCTTGCCTTCAACAAGGCCAATGCCACTTACAAAGTTAGAAGTGCCGCCCGAGCTTTGAGGTTCGCACCAGGAACCCCTACAGACTCATTTCCCTTTCCCTAATGGGATTGTCCACCGAAAAATAGTGCAGAACGCGCATAGCGATAGTAGAATTCAGAAGGGATATGCAAAAAACCGAGGGTGAGGGCACAATTTTTCAGCCAGATTCGGTTCGATTTATTGCTTGCAGCTCTGGTGTCATTTTGGAACTTAGGAATACAGTGAAACGCATCTCCTCAGTTCTCCTAAAACTGTGGTAGAAGGAACATCAACTGTGAAAACTTTTTCTTGTGGCATGTGAATCTTATCTGCAAACAAAAGGGCACCTGGATTTATTAGACATTTTCATGAAGAATTTCACATTAACATAGAAGGTTAGTGCATTCATTTATATTATTTAATATTTAGATTAATATTAATATTTAAATTAATTTAGATTGCTATCTCTGTTAAATAGTGAACCTTTTATTCTTTGGAAGTTTTGGACGTAATCTGGGAAATGAGTTCAGCATTTTAGTTTTAAAGGTTTATACCGATATCTCTTCATTATTGTAATATAAGAATATGATACACTTTTTATGCGACTTTTAAAATAAAATTGGCATATTTTATATTCATTAGTATCCATCACGAAAAAATGAGTGCCTCCAGGAAGAGAGATATAGGAAGAAAATAGAAGAGTGGATCACAAAAAGAAAAAGGGTGAAAGAAGTACAATAACAATTGAAGAAACAAAACGGAACATTAAAAAAGTTCATCAAGACCTTTCCAGCGTTAAGTGACATCATATCGGGTAAAAGTGAAAGTAAAGCATTGATTTCTTCAGACGTAGGAATCGAGGTGTCAACAAATAGTGACAATGAACAGCAATTTGCCAAACACGTTCATTTCGTTGTGACTCCATCACCGAGTACGCCATCCTTTTCTTCTCGTAATGTGAATAACGCTTCCATAAATATTAGTCACAGTCACCTTGCTGTAAGCTGTGAAAATTTTAATTTTACGTCAGACCTCGGTACATGGCCTACATTTGTTACTTCTTCTTATAGGGATCTTTTAGTAGAAATGGCTCCGAAGTACACTGAAGAAAAAATGAGGAATTATCCACGCAACTCAGAGCACAGATGCTTTTCTGACTACCATTTTTGTAGGATTTTGAAAAATGGGGAGAAGGTGAGAAGGACGTGGTTGTTTTATTGTGAAGAAAAATATGTCGTCTTTTGTTTCTGCTGTAAACTGTTTCCATCATCAGAGTCAAAGTAGGCATTGGCGTCTGAGGGGTTTAGTCAATGCCAAGTACTATTCTATTATTCTGGATTGAACTCCAGATGTGAGCAACAAAGAGCAAATGTCAGTAATTCTAAGAATAGTTCACATTGAAAACAGAAATGTAGAAGTAGTTGAACACTTCATAAACTTTCTTGAAGTCACAGATACTACAGGAAAAGGACTTAGCCAAGCTCTACTGAAAGAATTGGATGATACGGGAATTTCATTGAAATATCGCAGAGGGCAAGGGTATGATAACGGTGCGAATATGAAAGGTCATGAACAAGGAGTTCAAGCACGAATTTTAAGTTTAAATTATAAAGCTTCTTTCATGCCATGCGGAGCATGCAACTTAAATTTGGTTCTTAGTGATATGGCTCATTCCTGTCCACGAGCGGTGTCATTTTTTGGTATAATTCAAAGATTGTATACTTTATTCGCAGCTTCACCGGCAAGATGGAGTATCTTAAAGAATTATGCAGATATATCTCTAAAACCTTTGTTTAGCACTAGGTGGGAGTCCCGACTCGAAAGCATAAAAGCTGTACGCTTTCATTTGCCAAAACTAAAAAATGCTTTACTTGAGAGAGCTGAAGTTTGTAAAGATCCGAAGACAAAAAGCGAGGCAAATTCACTCCTTTCCCATGAATTAAACAGATTTGAATTTATTTTATCTGTTATTGTTTGGTATGACATACTATAAACTGTAAATAAAGTAAGTAAGGTTCTACAATCTGCTCAAATTCCGTTGGATATTGCAGTTAAACATCTGGCTGCTTTGAAGTCATCATTAAATATATACAGAAATGAAGGGTTTAATCAAGCCGTATCAGTAGCCGAAACAGTCGCCAATGATATGTCAGTTGATATAGAGTTTTCTAAAAATGTAAAAAGGAGAAATTCTGATTGCGCAAGAGAGGACGATGCACAGGAAAACTCGAAGAAGAGGTTTAGAACGGATTTCTTTCTGCGAGTGATAGACATGGCACTAACCTCTCTGTCGTGGCGTTTTGATCAGTACGGTGAGTACATTTCTAGATTTGGTTTCATGAACAGCATAAGCCAAATTAAAAATTGAGATTTATCTAATTTACAGAGAGTCTGCTGCGATATAGAGAAAGTTTTAAAGGATGAAGGAAGTTCAGAGAGCGACATGGATGGAATTGAACTTAGTGAAGAGTTAAGAATGTTATCAACGGTTGTGCCAGAAGATCATAGCGTAATTGATATTTTGAAGTTCCTACACAAAAATAAATTGCAGGAAATATATCGAAACATAGAAATACTTTGTAGGATAATTCTTACAATGCCAGTGACAGGTTGCATTAGCTGAAAGGTCGTTTTCAAAATTAAAATTAATAAAAAATTACTTACGATCGACGATGTCACTAGAGAGACTGACTGGATTATCTTTTTTGTCAGTTGAACACGAGGAAGTTGATAAGATTGAGAAATCAACAATAATCGACAGATTTGCACATATTAAAGCTAGAAAAGTAAACTTTTAAAATTGTAGTGGGCTGGTTATTATTTTGTTTATTTGTGTAACCCTTAACAATTACTAGTTTTTAAAATTTGTTTATGTATTTCTGAATAATATTAATAATTATACTGAAAAATACTAATAATAATACTGAATAATACTAATGTAATCTTGAAAACAAAGATAAAATTGTAAGTAAATGAGAAATTTGATTTTTCTGTGAAAAGTAGGGGGCCCGCAGAAACCCTCTCGCACAGGGCCCCGCAGATCCTAGAGACGGCTCTGGTCAGGAGACCACTCGTTGGGCCAAACACGCAGCTGTTCCTTCGCAAAGGTGAAGGACCTTGGGGACTCGCCCGTGCTTACAACCCTATATCGGTCTCCAGGTAAACATTCAGTAACCTTGTAAGGCCCGACGAAATGTTTATCTAGACGCGGCTTACGTCTGGTGTCATTTAATGCAAGAACGTACATTCCTACTCGTATGCTAATCGAATCTCTTCGTTTCTGATCAAAAATTTCTTTTTGTGGGGAGGAATTGGCTCTCAAAGCTGTAAGAGCAGCGGCAGCATCATTTTCCCTGTTAATAGGCGGTAACGATAAAGATCGCGTCGCATTAAGTAGCGCTTGAACCATTGGTATGGTGCCATCAATACCCATTAACAAACGTAACGGCGCAAAACCCGTAGACTTCTGACGAGTGGTATTCAAGGATAATTGAATCTTCCAAATTCCGCTCGACCATTCTGACTTAGTATCAGAATGTCATCGAGATACACACGAGCTACGCTGTCCTTAAGTGGACCTAATGCGGCATTAATCGCTCGCTGGAAAATTGCGGGAGCGTTAGCAAGCCCGAATGGCATTCTTAAATACTCATAATGTCCATCAGGTGTAACAAAAGCGGCTTTCTCGATGGAATCTCGTTCAATAGGAATCTGGTGGAACCCCGATGCCATATCCAAAGACGTATAATATGAATTCCCGCACAAGCTATTAATTTGATCGTCAATCAACGGCAACGGATACCGATCCTTGATCGTCAGACGATTCAATGCGCGGAAATCTACACACATTCTATTTGACTCATCCTTCCTTTTTACTAGAATAATTGGACTAGCGAAAGGCGAGCGACTTTCGCGAATTATTCCGTTCGCGAGAAGATCTTTAATGATGTCGCGTACTTTTTGTCGTTCCGATTGAGCCAGGCGATAAGGATGATAGGAGACAACAGATTCCTCCTTAAGGCGTATACTGAGGCTTCCAGTATTAACTATACGCACATTATTCCCGGCCGCTACCATGGATTTATATTCGCCAAGCAATAACAAAAGTTGTTGACGAGAAATCTGGTCTACGTCAGTAATTACGAGGTCATTCAGAGTAGGAGTCGTTTCGACAGTATTGCAATTTTGCTTTCTAATGATCCTCGTACCGCTTTCGTCGGTAATAAAACTTAAGTTGGAATTTGCCAAGATATTTCGACCGATAATAACATCACACGATAAGTAAATATCTGGGACAATGAAATAAACAATTTCAAGACCTAGGTCCTCATAATTTGTCAATAAAGTGGTTTTCCAATGGAAGTATACATTTTCGATACCGATCCCTTTCAATATATTAGGAGATGCATATTTTTCACAGGAAAGGGTATTTGCCAGACTTTCCGAAAGCAAAGAACAGTCGGCACCTGAATCTATTAGACTGTTAATCACTTGTCCCTTTATCTTAACCGGAATAAATTCGAGAGATTTAGACGTTTCACATACATTAACGTTCTGGGAGGAAACAAAACGTTCGACCTTGGCCTTCATCCAGCATTTATCAGGCTGGTGTCCCTCCTTTGAGCAAATGGCACAAAGCTTTCTCTCGCGAATTTCTCCCCTATTTGAACTACTCGCAGACTGAGTAGGATTGGGCACAGGATCGCGAGTTCGTTTAGACCTGTCAGTTGTATTCCCCGAAGAAAATCGGCAATTCGCCATCACATGACCTTTCTTTTTACATATGAAACAACGTTTTAATGTGGCTTCCCTTGGGGAGCTACCATAACTAAGGCGTTGCCGTTGGGGAAACTGGCACCGTTCTCATCTTTGGCATTCTTAGCTCGATATGAAAAACTCCCGAGTGCGTTAGTTAAATCGGGTAGGGTCTTAGAATTTGAATTCATGATAGTTGTGCGAACAACTGGATCGTCAATGTCAAAAATAATTATATCGATTACATTCTCTGTAGACCAATTAGCTCTCAATTGCCTAATTCTTTCAAATTTATCACGAACGTATTCTTCGTAAGAATTACAGCAATTACTAGTAAAATTGCAAGCATCATAAAGTTTTTGACCGAAATTCCGTTTCTTAGGGAATGCTAGTAACAAGTCGCTTTTCATATTTTCCCACGTCCGTTCATTCGGGTGCCACTTTTCATACCACCGTTTAACAGGGCCCGCGAAAGAAGAAGCAACTCTTACCACTGTCTCTCGACTTGACCATCCAAATTCCTTTACCAGATTTTCAATTTCGGCAATCCACTCCTCTAAGGCCCGGTTGCATAAAGACTTCGTTATGGAACCAATAACTATTGGACTCATAAAGTTATGGGGCTCATAACTTCCCCCGTGTTTCTTGAAGCTATTGTCGTCATAAGTTACCTTTCAATAGCTATTGCTCCGTTCACGTAGTTTTGCGGAAGCCGCTAGGTGGTAGCACGCGCGAAAACAAAAAAAATTGAAGCGAGAAACTCTACTTGAGATGACAAACCCATACAAACCTCAATATGGCGGATTTGGCAAAGAGATGCAAGAATTTTAATGATTATGAGAAGAATGTACTGATTGATATCGCCTCCGATTATAAAAATATAATTGAAAATAAAAAAACAGACTCCGTATTTTTAAAGGAAAAGAAAAGTGCATGGGAGAAGATTACGGAAACGTATAATAGCGTTTGCCAAACCGGGCCAAGGACGACGAAGCAGATGCATTCGTTGTATGATTTTCTAAAGAAAGCAGCTCGAAGAGATCAACATAACGATCGCGTGAATATTTCTTCTTGTTCAAATGATACAATTTCTCTGTATACTTAAAGAGTTATTTGCAGCAAACAGTTGCACGACATTATCTTAAAAAACTTCTATCATTCAACAAATACGTCGTCACCGTTAGAGTGAAATTTTATGTTACCGAGGTTATGAATAAAACTTTGTTATAGGTGGAAACTTACAAAACTGGAGGCGGAAGTTTCACTCCCAAATTAACCGAAACGGGCGAGAAAATTATATCAATGTTAACACCTCAATTTCAGCCACTTGATTCAGCATATGACTCAAGTTCAGCCTTTTTTGGGAATGGTAAAACATTTAATATGTTTCTTCTATTTATTGCATAAGGAAAACTAGTTTTCAGTAGTAGGTATCTACCATTAGTTGCATAGATTTAAAATAATCATTGATTCAAATTCCACAAAAGGAAGAAGGAAGCCGCTAATGGAAATTAAATATGGATTGTAAACATAAGATAATATACTAGATTATAGAGAGCAAAATTTTTCATACAAAAATTAAGTATTGTGTTATTTGTGAGTGTGAGCCATCTCTTTGCTGTTAGGTAAATGTACATCATTGTTTAGCCTATTTTTTATTTCCTGAACTTACACAGGTGACAGTTTTGTCATATCAGTGGAAGATTTAACTGAAAATGAGAGCAACAGTAACGCAATAGATGCACAGAATCCCTCTACCAGTTGCCCAAATGAATCACACACCTTACCGCATAATTCCATAGAAGCAAATAATTCACCCATAGCTCAATCACCTAGTGCATGTAACTCAGTAAATTCACGGCAGCGTAAGAGAAAAGAACCACCAAAAACAGCCTCATGCCTTGAAGAGATAAGTTCAAGTATAAATAAAAGAAAAGAAGCAAAAACAGTTCTGGAAATGGAAATTCATGTCAAGAAATGCAAACTCCTGGACTTAGAATTAGAAATGAAAACTGAAGTATTTCAAAGAACAAAACTTTTAATGGAAACTGATCAAAAAATTAAAGATACTGAGCTTGTAATTAGAAAAAATTACCAAAGAAATAGAATTCAAGATAACCTCATTGAAATATGAGCAAATAAAAAATGGGGTAAAGAGCAGTGATAATTATTCTTTTATGTGAACTTAACATGATCATGGATATCAGTGTACCAAATTAACATACCATTGTATATTATACTTTTCTTGTAAATTAGAGTAACTAATACTTAGTTAAGGTGTGATATTATATTTAATGACAGGGATAATTTGGATATCCATGCTAATATTGATTTATGTAAATGATTTTATTAAAGTCTTGTTCAGAGCAACTAAATATTTGCACTTCATTGATGCTACCCCAGATATCTAATCAAGATTATTATAGGTTTCAAATATTTTCTCATGGTATTAATTAAGGCTGTTCTTACTTAAATATGTAAGTTAATTAAAAGATGTATTAATCAATGCTGTTCGAGCGGCGCTCCCTCTAATATCATGATTTTGAACAGCATCGGGTACATCTAGGCCTTGAATATCAATTTGGTCATCAGGTACATCCTCCCCCTTGTTTAAAGCAATGTTGTGAAGCACTGCTGTAGCAACAATCACAGCTAATGTTAGCTTCATATTAGTCCTCATCCCCAAGGATAAACAAGGAAATCTCCTCTTCAAGACACCAATGCACCTCTCAACTGTGTTTTGTGTTTGAATATGAGCAGCATTGTATCTCTGCTCAGCATCAGTTGTAGGGTTCAACAGAGGTGTCATGAGGTAATTTCTGCAGGCATATGCACTATCACCAAGCAGATGGCCGTTGTCAATTTCTCCTGCCTCAAGCTGAGCACGAAGGTAAGATGCATTAAAAATAGTGCTGTCATGTGTTGAACCAGGCCAGCGAGCTACAATATCACAGATTTTCAAGTCTGCACTACAAACTATCTGTGTATTCACAGAGAAATAACCCTTTCTATTCCTGTACAACTCTGCTTGATCACCACCAGGGGACTGGATGGGAATGTGTGTACAGTCTATACATCCTAGAACACCAGGAAACCTTCTTATATTATAAAATGATAGCTTGGTGCTTATTGCCTCTTCCTCATTCCTTGGCATGTGTATGTACCGTGGACGTTGCAGAGCTATAAAATGTGTGACTCTCCTTAATATTCTACAAACAGTGGATTTGTGGATATTGAAACTGTCTCCTACGACAATTTGAAATGTTCCAGAGGCATAAAACCTCAATGCAATTAGTAGTTGATTGCATGCTGAGATTGACATGTTTCTTCTGGTTGTTGGTTCAAGGTTTGGGCCGATTTCATGAAGAAGGTCCATCACAATCGGCTTGGACAATCTAAATCGAGCCTTAAATTCATCATTATCATATTCATGAAATGGATTTTTGCGATTTCTAAAATATCTAGGTCTTGGCACTGCTCGCAAAATTTTTAAAATTTCTTCATCCGATGAAGAGGACGATGACGAATCCATACTGTAAAACGTTGGTAAGGCATCAGTAAAAGAAATCATTATTAATTTTTATTGCATCGTTTTCATAGTTTTGGTAGTTAGATCGTAGATACAACATTACGTAATGAATAGGCAATAACGCAAAAAATGTTAACACGAATAAATCAAACTGTAATTCGTAAAATGAAAAAAAATAACAAAACGTATTCTATATTGAACTATCACGAGACAAACGGGAAAATGATAGCTAACAATAATTCACGATGTACATATTAATTATTGAATCACAGCAAACTTTAATTGATAAACAATCATAATATTAAAGAAAAAAGCACGCTAATGTCTACAGTAATAGTAATGAGACGGCAATGTCAACAGTAATTATAACAACACGCTAATGTCGGGTATGTAAATATAGCATATGAGAAATTGCATCTTACTTATCCCAACACAATTCTGCTATTTATCGTAATTTTATAAATGCACTGTTCCCGTCAATGTGCTCACTGTTTAAACAATGTATCGAAAAACAAAACGTAAGACGTAGGTATGTTATTACAAAACATCCGCCATCTTAGATTCTTATGGAAATCATAACATCTTAACCGTAACTATAGGTAGAGATAAGTTATGGAAAGGCTTATGGAACCAATAAGTGCTATTGAACGTTTCAGAAACTGCTTTTAGCGATTTTTCAGAAGTTATGTAGTACATAGGCCTATCGGTTCCATAACTCGCGTTCAAGAAACCGGCCCTAAGTCACAATCGTTAGCGTTATAGCTAGGAACGGCTATCTGATCCGGCGCAGCTGGTGGTGTAGAACTAGCCATGCGGTCTGTCATTTTAATGAAGAGGTCCGACATATTCTTCATAAAGTCCTCCATTTTCTGCGTTATTTAGATGGTCGTTCTTCGCTAAGCAAAAACCAACACGGGTTTCGGAAAGGTAGGTCATGCGAAACGCAGCTCGCCCTGTTCGTAAACGATTTGTTGCAATGCGGAGAGAAAAACAGTCACGTTGATGCAATTTTTATTGATTTTAAAAAAGCGTTTGACAAAGTACCCCATAATAAATTAATAGGAAAACTAGGAAAGTACGGCATAAACCCTAATATCGTGAGTTGGGTAAAAGACTTCCTCTCCAACAGAAAACAGATAGTAGTTATTGATGGGAAATCTTCATACCCGGTAAAAGTCGCATCAGGTGTTCCACAGGGAAGTGTCATAGGCCCACTACTATTCCTGATATATATAAACGATATCTGCTCGGTAGTTCGCTGCAAAATAAGACTTTTCGCAGATGATACCGTTTTATATAAGGAGATAACGAGTCAGGATGACCAAAAATCGCTCCAGGAAGATTTAAACGCCCTTTCAGCATGGTGTCAACATTGGAAAATCGAAGTTAATCAGAGCAAATGTTCCCTATTGAGTTTCTGGAAGAGTAAGAACAATGACTTAAACTCGGAGTACAGAATTGATAGATTGAATATCCAATCTGCAGAGTACGTTAAATATTTAGGAGTCACCATTTGTCGTGATCTATCGTGGAATATGCATATTCGAAGGATCGTAGGCGCAGCTAATAAGAAATTGGGCTTCGTAGGCAGAATAGTAAGAAGTAGCACAGAACAGGTACGAGAAACGTGTTATTTATCATTGGTCAGATCTCAGGTCGAATACGCTTCCAGCATATGGGATCCGTACGAAAAGGGACAGATACTTGAGTTAGAAAGAATCCAACGCAGAGCAGCCAGATTCGTAAAGCAAAAATATGAGCAAAAATTAAGCGTCACATCACTCTTGAAGGAGTTGAATTGGATATCGCTAGAGGATCGCAGAATTAGCGCTAGGTTAAGGCTTCTGGAGAAATTTAGGTCGGAAGTTCTCTTAGAGGAGGTCTCAGGAATATTAGAGGCACCTACGTACATGGGCAGGCACGATCACGAGAATAAAATACGAGAGATCGACTGTAGGACCGAGCGATACCTGAGCTCGTTTTTTCCAAGGACCATACGGGATCATAACAGGAGAGTGATTCCCACGAGGGACGTTATTAGGTAGGTCTTGGTGTGCTGCACCCCCTGCCACCCACCAGTCTGGTGATTTGCAGGGTATCATGTAGATGTAGATGTAGATTACAGGCTGCTTTGTCAGGAACGTGTCTTCGAATCCCACTTCTGATGTTATGGAGAAAAGAAAAATGAGAGTATCAATATATATAAAGGATTTATTCGGAATGAAAATGCAGAACCGCCTGATCACACGTGATCATCTCACGATGAACTTCACGTCTGCTGTCGCGGGCCGGCCTTCTGGGCTTCGGTGTGAGTTGCAAAACTGCGCAGGCGCAGCTTTTAGAAAGTAGTAGAACCTCCTCTTCCCCTTAATCTATTCTTCCACGCCTCCGTGACGTCACCAGCGACTTCCTTTCCGCTATCACGCGCGAGCTGCCCACTAACCGTCAATTCCCAAGAAAATTAAATATCTCTTGAAATATTCCTCATATAAAATTTTAGTTCAAACAAAAGTTTTAGAAAAAAATAATATATACAACTTATACAGGTATATATATATGTATATGTGTGTGTTAACAAAAATTAATTTTAAGCGAAATATTTCAGAAAAACTAAAATTTTACAAGAGTAAACCGCTATTTTCGGTTCACCGATTGTTATCAAAATCTTTTCAAATCTTAAGAACATATATAAAACAACAAATATAAAATTTCATGCTGATCTGGTGAATAGTTTTTGAGTTAGAGCTCACACGAAATTTGTCACACATACGGACACAAACGCACACACAGGCATCATCGATAAAACGGTCAAAACGTGTTCGGTGGACCTCAAAAAGTGTATTTCCGTTGAAATCTCGAATTCGATTTTTTCATGAAAACAATACTTTCTCTAGGTATAGTATGTACTACGTATATGGAGAAAGTAAAAATGAATCATTTAACTCATAGCTTTCATCCGTAATCGCACTGTTGGCACTGGAAAGATCATGAGTTTGCCCATTAAAAAAAGAGAAGAGAATTGTAGAACCGAGGTCACGCGAAACGTCGCCAAGCGCATTCGTACGCCGTGTGGCGTCATTTGAAAAGGCGTCAACAGGTTAGCCATCGACTTCTCGCTAAATTTAGAACGAAAGAAGTCGTTCGTTCGCCGTCCGAATCAATAAAGTCTTCTTATACCAAGGACTGGTTCGAAGTGTTGGTTACATAAGACATTGTATTAAGCATGGAGTATCTCCTTTAAAATTGTAACTTTCCTACGGGCAGAACTGGTCAGTTCGTGTAATTATCATCTCTCTCCATGCGCCACTATTAACTTTAGGGTATGAAATGGATGAACAATACTTATTGTTAGACTAGACAGAAGACCGATGAAATTATATGGAATTTTTTTCATGTATGACGATGAGATTGCGATTCGTCAAATTCATTTCGCCATGTATGACAAAAAGCTGAGATGCAAAGCAATACGAGGAAATGTTTAACATGAAGACGAATTCAATACTTTCTATTTTGATCGGTTGCTGGCACGTTATAAACGGAACGAACCTGATTAGTCGAGCAACAAAATGTGAACTATTGATTCAATTTCCGAAGAGGACAAAATTCTTCTATTACATTCCAGAAATATTTACTGCTAAAATTGTCAATTTCCGCTAGCTTGATTGTGAACGCATTGAGAATTCAAGGGATAATGGCCTAATTTTCTCTATATACCCCTCCATCCATATGTGCGACGTGTGCGACGCACACGGGCGGCCAAACAATGGGGGCGGTAGATTCATCGTCAGACGTACAGTATTTTTAACAGTAATGCGGATTATATAATAATATGCCGTATACTCTTTCATATATATTGGCTATGGAAATTTGTCAAACCATAAGACGTTTTTATTTTATTTTTGTAAAGAACGCCTAAAAAAGGGCGGTAAATGAGGTACCTGCGGCCGTGAGGCATGGAACGCCCCTGCCTCCACCTAAATCTTAACCTACAATTCACCCAATTGGCGGGTGGCTGGGTGTTAAATGCAGCAAACCCTACCTAAAAGTTATCTCTCCCTAGATAATTCGTCCGGTCTATAAGAACAGGGGCCCAAACTCAATCAAGCCACCAAAAGCTTGCGGCCCATAAAGCTCAATAGTTCGCAACATTTCCGTAGGCGCCACACTCAAAATTTTCGCAGCAGCACCAAACAAAGTTGTACGTAAAGATATCACAACGTTTGGACGCATTCGTTTTTTTTTTAGATTACCTAATCGGCAATTAAGAAGAAATATTATCATCCTATTGTCTTATCACAGTGGAAATTCCATTAGTCGAACCTCATGGGGAACAAAAAAACATTTGACTTATAGAAAATTCTATTTATAAAAGAAAAATAACGAGAAAATTTGAACAATAGTATTGGAGGAAAGCCATTAGAACAAGTTTCACGCTATAAATACCTTGGAAGCATAATAACGAGAGAAGCAAAATGTACCGATCAAATCAGGACTAGAATAACGAAAGCATAAGCCGCTATCAAGAAGAAAGAAACTCCTACTAAGGGGGAATATAAAGGAGGATATCCTCAAGAAGTTGATTAAATGCTATGTATGGAGTATAGCTTTGTATGGGGCAGAAACATGGACGCTAAGGAAAAATTATATTAAATGCTTGGAAAGCTTCGAGATGTGGACACGGAGAATGCTGAAGATAAAATGGACAGTTAGGATGAAAAACGAGAAAGTACTACGAAGAATAGGAGAGGAGCGAACGATTATACAGACTATCAGAAAGAGGAAGGCGAACTGGATTGGGCATTACCTGACGAGAGAGTGCATGATTAAAGAAGTGATAGAAGGAAAACTGGACGGAAAAAGAGAAAGAGGTAGGAAAAGGTTTCAGCTAGTAGACGACTATAAAGGGAAAGAGAGCTATCAAGACATGAAGAAAACTGCGGAAAATAGGAGCATATGGAGAACCAGGTTTAACCATGAATAATCACGGACCTGTCTACGGACAGACTACATATGATGATGATATTCCGAAAGAGACGCGCGAAAAAGTACGGAGGGACCGAAAAACGGCGGCGGAATAAAAGCGAAAGAGAGAAAGCAAGCGGCTTTATGAAGTGCATCGACGCACTACAACTGTGAAAGGAAAAAAAAGAAAGACCTTCTATATAGAATGTGCGCACGTAAAAAAAAGACGGCAATGGTTCGTGTTGGTAAAACGGAGAAGAAAGAAAGAACGAAAGAAAGGAACGGGAGAGAGAGAGAGAAAGGACAAGAGGTTATGAGTTCAGTTGGAAATAATAAAAGCTTAAGTATACGTTCCGAGAAGGAAGGGGGAGACGGAGAGGAAAGAGTACAGATGGAAGGACGGAGGGGAAAAAAGGAGGGAAGAGAAGAAAAAAGGTGGGGTTTTTCGGAAAGGTTGGGCGGTTTTCCGTGAGGGCGGCGGCTTGACGGAGGACCAGAAAAAGAGATAGAGAGAGAGAGAGAGAAGGGGCGGAGGTCGAAAAATATGCAGAGGGAAAGAGCGAGTTAGAGAGAGAGAGAGAGAGGAAGAAGGTCAACAGGGTCGTAAACGTAAATAAAAACAGAACGCAAAGGAAAACAGCGAAGGTAGAAAGTGTGGACGGAGGGAGGGAGGAAAAATATGTATAAGGAGACAGAAGAAGGGGAGGGGAGGGTAGGAAAGGACGAGAGGGCAAGAGGTGAGGAGAGAGAGAGCTAAAAAGAGAACATTGAAAGGGGGGCAAGAGGAAAAGGGACAAGAAGGGTGATGGAGAGGGAGGTACACGTCAGGGAGACAGAGAAAGGACAATAGACGGCTTTCCCCATTTGGACCTATTCCGACCCATCTCTGAATAGGGGGTGAGGGGGGAATGGAGAGAGAGAGGATGCTGCGTGTTTGTGCTTGGGGGAGAGGAGATGGAAGCTTGAAGATGGAGGGGAGGGAAAGGATTGCATGGGGACAAAAGGGTGAGCTTGCTGAAAGAGAGAGAGAGGAGGTGGGGACTTCAGCGCGCGCAGCACGAATGGACAAGGGAGGGAAAAGAGGTGGACCCTTTTGCGCATGACGTCAAACGCGAAACTCGCCGCCGACGCGAAAAAAAAGAGGCGGGACGGCAGTTTTTGGCGGGGCGATTCTTTCATTTTTCTCCTTTCCGTACGATTCAGCGAGAGAGGACTCGACACGGAAGGGGTCTTGTTTATGGTTCGCCACCTCCACTCCCGTACGCCGGGGTGATTGAGGAAAGTCGGGAGAGTGAGAAGGGAGGGGGGGGGGAGACATATTTCGAGCGATTTTCTTTTTCGCGGTTTTTTCATTTCACACCGGCGAGGCGCGGCGTGGGGTTTTTTCAAAATGTTTTGTCTCGCGTACCCATTGAAATGTCCCATGACCTCGTGGAAGATAAAGCCATAAGTACGAGTTTTTTTTAATGTTCTGTCTTGGGTTTTCATTAACTCGCTATAAAACGAATTGTAAGATTGCCATATACTATATAACGGGAGCATTACGTACTCCGTACGTAATTTTCAATGTATTTCAGATGGTTATGGAAACATTTTTCGCGTGAGCCATGCGACCCAGTACTAGGTCGCGACCCGTGCTTTGAAAAACGCCGTTCTATGCATCACCGCAGCGAGGAAGTTTGGCGCCAGGTGCAGTATTGTGAAACGGCGCCCCAAACTATAATTACTTTGTAGTGATAATTTTAACTGGCTTCCACATAAGAAGTACCTATTCCATATTCATTACCATGTATAAAAATTCTAATGCAAAAACTATACCTACTCTTTGAAATATTCGCCTGCTGGCGTTCTTCGACCGCCCCTTACTTGATAAAGCACAGCTTTTAGGGTTGTATTTCTAGATTAGCTCATCTGAAGAGATTGTTTGCGAATGTGTCCGGAAGTAGGAATGCCGGAAATTCAAAGGAGAAACAACATTAAAACGGCGAAGTTTGCGTAATTCGCTATCCATGCATGCTTACAAAGCACCAAGTGGATTGGAAACCAATATAATAATTCGCCCAGCCACGAGTTCTATTTACATAGTATATTTACATATTAGTTACAGATAAAGATACTTGGATCCATTCACACGCTCACTAATCCATCCAAATTATGACAATTAGGGTACTACAACGGAAGTTACGAATTTGAATTTTGGCATGAAGGTTAAGCCAATGAGCATTGCCAGGGGCGCCCCGAGGAATGTTGGCGCCCCGGGCGAGATAGCACTCCAGCGCACACTTCGTAAATGCTTGTTGAGATATTTTCGAAGTAAATGTTAATTTATTCATCGCTATATATAAATTAATGATAATGAAAAAATAAAAGGATAACATAAAGATTAAAGCCTGTTCCGCGATATACATTGGTATCCAATATTTATTCACTTTTAAGTAAAGCATAGACATATGGTCGGTATAGCGCCCCGGGCAGCCGCCCTGCTCGCCCGCACCTCGGGCCGGCTATGAGTAGAGCTTAAGGTAAAATTGCAAAATTCCAAACATTAGCACTCATGGATGATTTTCCACTCTATTTTTTATATTCAAATTAATCCCGAATAAAACGTTTTCGGAATCAGTGCAATAAATTATAAAGCTGCTTTCTTTTAATGTTTTGAACTAAGATACGAATTGGAGACCTGGATAGACGAGTAGGCGAACGAATGAGCTTTTAATTGTAATATTTCAATCTTTTTTCAATCGATCTGGAATATTGGCACAGGATAAAAACACCCAAAATACAATTTTGAACAAAGGCAGCCTTTACCGCAATGGTAAGCATATGTTACGGCATAAGCTAGTTTCTGTTATTAATCTAGTGAGTGGTATACATCCTCTTCGACAGTCAAATAGATATGTATCATCCAGAGTTTCCCGAGTAGGTGAAAACAATAGGTTTGCTTCAAACGTTGTACTGGTGGCTAGAGAAAGTAACAACGAACTGTGATGAGCCTGACCAGCCGACTTTACAACGCTTAACAGCTTGAAATCGGCGGGAACATATATCGATTTTAGCCTCTCGTTTCCAGGGTTTTATTTTTCCACCCATTCCTATCCGACGCCGCGTTCGAAAGACTGCATAATCCTTCTTCCAATGTCACTCTAATGAGACCCTTAATCCGCATCACCAACGACGGGTGACGGCGATTTTTCAGGTAAAAAGAGGTAGGATACATGAACATCCCCGGCTATCCGCATTACTCGCTTCGTTGGGAAACCCTTGGTTCGGTATTTTTTGAAAGATACTGCGAGTGTGTGTGTATATGTACTCGCGTTTGTTAAAATGGGAAGAGCATGGGAAAAAAACGGAGTGGTTGGGGTAAAAAAAGTTGTTTGACAGATGCGGAAACGCCAGATGCGAGACACCGCCTAGGTTCGGTTTTTTTTTTAGCGTGTCAGGGGCATTCTGGAAATATTCCGCATTAAGGATTCGAAAGAGAAAGAGGATGGCGAGAGAAAAAGAACACTTCGCGACGAAAAATATATCAGGGAGGTTACCACCGCGATCGACCTACCGCAAAGCAAGTCTAAATAATCCTCCACAAATTGTCGCGACAGCGGATGAACGAGTGCTTGCAGCTGCTTCCTTCGGCACAACCCCCGAATTTTCTTTCGCTTCGTACCAATCATTTTGAAGAAAACTGCCTATGAAGAAAAATAAACACCCAATTACGCTGCTGACAAAGTTTTTTCGGGTCTACTTTCAATAACTTGTTGCTACTTTGACGAGGAGCTGCCGGGATTATGGTTCGCCGCTGTAATATGCAAGAAACTAGTACAAATCGGCCTTTTCCGTGTATGTTATTTATTTTAGATATCGCTCTGTGCGACGCGACGTACGTCAGCCAATGTAAATGGAAGAAGAGTCGCGCAATAACTCGAGAGGGGAAAAACTAAAAATTCAACCAAATTATCTCGCTTGATATAAGAAAGGGATCAACGCGTTAAATGCAGTTCAGTGAACTGACTTTCAGTAACTCAAGTTGATTCAAGAAGCCCCGCTAGACAAAGAATATGGTGTAAGTTTATCCTGTACCATCAGCGTAAAATCATAATTTTTCCCTTTGCAAGACAATCTGGCGGGAAAAAATGACGCGCGAAATTTAACGCGTACATTAAAGAGCGTAGAAAGGAGAAGTTATTACTGAAAATTTTTAACCTTCCTTTTAAGAGCGAAATTTCGTTTACTCGAGCTATCATCCTTTATTATTGATAATGGCTAATAAATAAGCTACATGTTAAATCAATATTACTTTAGTCGCCCATGCCTCTATTCTAGAGTTTTTCTGTTTGCCCCAATAGCAAGATACAATGTTAGCTGATAATATCTTTTGCATTAATGATTCGATTTCAATTGCCGCAATCTATGTACGTGTACCCGAGTAGCTTTAACACGGCCGTGCCCCACCGTATCGAGATATCACTCGCCATTTAGTATTTAATTTCTTTTGCAATGGCCGTGGCTGAGTCTCTTATCTTATCGACATCATTGTGGCAAAAGCGAGGAGTATTAAAACAATCATCGTACAATATTTTATTTATCTGAAACCGAGTGGCGCAATCCGAAACTTATCCGTCTTCGTTTTTTAAAGAAAATGTAGTTTTATCTCATGTTGTTTTTAAAGCTATGAACCTCTTTGCGCAGTTATCGATTCCCGATACATCAAGAGATTGCCTCTCGTCGCTATTAGTCACAACGCTGAGATGATAACAAAAAAATCCTAGTTTTATTTCATTTTTTCCCCGATTAGAACCTTCTCCTCCTTTTTTCATTCAACTGTTATCGATAAGCTTCTTCGGATACAATCCGAGTTTAAATTTATCGCATTCTTCGAGAATGATCGATATTTCCGAAGAACCGACGATACTTTTACATATATATTTTTTACGTCCTCATTTAATTTCATGAAAACTAAATAAAAGAACGATCGGGGGGTCAACTTCTTACGAGATAGACCTTTTTTTTTTACAATTTACAATTATTACTCTGCAGTCCACCAAGGCCAGCACCGACCTACTTCTGATACTGACGTTATTCCTGTTGGCTCTTCTTATTAGGTCGGGAAAGAAGGACGAAAGGTACATCTCGCTCTTAATCTCCATTAACTTTCGTCTATCCTGGCGGCCACATTGATCTATCGGAAACTAAAAACAGCATCGCAAACTATACCAGCTACGTCGCCAGGCAAATCCTCATTTTCTGTAAACTTACCGAAGAGGTCCAACTTATTGCTACGTATCAAAAAGTTACCCAACCAGCTCAATTAACAGGGATAAAAACACGTCATGAAGACATCTCGACGCCACAAAACGCTCCGCTCTTCCTTGTGCCACCTCTAACAATAACAATCGATAGAACGAAAGCGATCGGAAATATCGCGCGTATAACAATGGATTTCGCGCGCGTATCTCCACGTTCGTGAGAGACGCGTCTCTCTCGGATTCACACGCGGTATGCACTTCAACGACCAAACATTTGCAAGCCAGAATCTTTAATCCGCTCTCGAAAAAACATGCGCGCCGGTATTCATAACATTCGCAGATTTATTTTGTCCCCTTTTGTTTATCGAGCGAGGGTGGGGGATGGAGGGAACTTTTAATAGCGCTCCACAACCTAGCCGACGAAGCCTTGGCGCCACTTTCCTCCCTCCCTTCCTCGTTCGTTCCCAGTGCACGAAAAAAATAACAAACGGAAAACTGGGGAGAGGGGGGGGGGGGGGGGGGGGGGGCGGCGCTAACGCTTCCCATCTCGCCATCCTCCCGCGGAAGAGAAGACTGGTTGGTTTTTTTTTCCTCCGACGGATCCGGATGCCAACGTCGCTTTCTGTTCGCGTTGCGTTCGCGCGCGAAGAAACGCTCCATAATAAAGAATAGGATGCGATTACTCTTTGGTTCGGACTTTGACGTTATTTTTTTTTTTAAAAAGAGGAATGGGAAAGAAATGGAGTGGTGAAGAAAGGGCAAAAGGGGAGAGGAGAGAATAGGGGAGAAGAGAATGAAGGGGCGGGCAAAGAGGGAGCAAGGTCAGCCGTTTTGTGATTAGTACTATGGTGCACGCAGGAAGAGGGAGGGGAGGGAAGGAAGGAGGAGGTGGGAGTATGTTGTCGGGTGCGATTTTGAAAGGAAGTGTACGGGGTGTTTGTGTGTAGATATAGATTAGGAGAGGGAAACGTGTACTGTAAGGTCGAGATATGGTGAGAAACGGAGGGGGGGGGGTTTAGGGACTAAGAAAAGTTTGTCGGCGACAGCTTATTATAGAAGGAAATTCAGTCGTCTCAGGGAAATTTCGCCATGTCCGACGTTTCTCGTTCGAGAGCGAAATGTCTAGTGCGACGAATACGATTTTGTTTGTACGGCTCCTATTCGCGAAGAAGACAGAAAGATAAAATCGATATGACACGGCAATGGTTGGCGGAACTAAATTTAATTGTATAAAAAATACTATTATTTGATAGTAAAAAGTTTACGATATCCACAACAAATATGAAAGCACGTCATGGTTTCCTTTATTTGTCCGCATATGAAGCCATTATATTACAATTTTGTTTTAATAACTGTTTTATACGGTGTAAAAGTTGTCTATAAAAAAATTGTAATTATGTGAAAATAAATGTATGTACGATAGACAGATGTTTAGTCAGGAAGGTGATTTACTTTCCACTGCGCAACACCCTTTTTTTTGCTCTCAGGTCATCATTAAGACGTAAATGCAAATCTTCTATTTGACGTTGCAAAGGCATCTCCCGTGTGAAGTTACATGTACCTAACAAGAACTTCGGTTTCTGGAAAACGAGTCGTCGAGCGAAATGTTGTTTAGCGAATGGCTATTTCCTATACACTCCCATGTTATAAGGCTAGGCGTCGCAAACTGAATTTTCAAGTACCGTTATCACGAAATGTCTTTAATCGAAGCGCCGTCAGGCGAGGCGTGTACGTCTACTCCAGCGTTTCACAACCAAGGGTTCGCGAGAAAAAATTAATAATGGAGTCTTTTTCACTTTATAGGATAGACAAATCTTACGAATATCTTAATTTCCTTTTTATTTTTAAAATGGTTTTGTTTTCAATGTTTTTCTTATGTTTCAAGAATTATATTCCAATTAGCTATCTACTAGATTGTAAACGTGTTGCAAAAACTTATTATTTTTAATAAAAACAAGGGCCTCCGAATCCTGTAACTCGTTAAGCCGCGTCCAGACCGTGCAACCGAGCACTAACGAACGAGCATTCGTATATGTTCGCTGTTATTACTGTTCACGACACGCAACAACACAAAGAGTTTTCTTTAGAAATCCATTTTCGGCAGCGATAATTCTCAACCTTGTCCGAGATATGTTTTAATGAACGAAAATGCATAATTACACGGTTGAGAGGATCTGCGTCACTAGCCGAATGGATAAATAACGGTAAACAAGAACAATTTTCAAACCGGCCTTATCACGCCCCACTACAGACGTTTATCTCTCTGTCCTTGAGCCCTCCTCCGCGTACATGGCGTACATTATGCATATATTCGCTGCTTTTGCTTTTTGGAATCATTAAGAGGTGAAATGGCTTAATTTTGCTGGTGACGTCGCTATGGAAACAGATACATTCGTTAAAAATATCTTCCATACAAATTGCGTTAATTTAACGAAGGCTATTCGGATAACCTTGCTCAGCTTATGGTACTACGTTCAAGGGAGTTCGGTTTGTCATTGCCGCCCATTATTTCGTCCTGCGGGGAAAATTAATCAGCCATAACATGCCGTTGGACTTGTTAAACTTTAGAAGAATATGCAGTCAGTGGCAAGGGATATGTGAAGAGAGAGAGAGAGACCGCCTCTGAAATAGGGGGCGCCAATAGTCGTGAGTCCACGTTTTTTTCAGGTATATATTTAAAAAGGATAAATAAAGCTCTTTATAAAATTGTAATTACTGTAGGAAATTCATGCAATAGTTATTTATCATTTGGCACAGAATTAAAATTATTAATTTTGTTATTATTATTAAAATTTGGGAGTGGTGTTTTTGGGCCTTGACCCGGGAGCCAAGCCACAGGATTGACAATAAGTGCGGTGTTAGATCACGATTTCCCAACATGGCGCACACGTGCACGGCTGTGCTCTTAGGTACTTTAAAAGTGATCTCTTGCGATGCTTTAATGTCTCTAACGAACTCCAAGAATTTAATTTGCTATTTTTTTTGCCTTTTAAATCGAAAATAACTGTGAGGCTGTTTTATTTTTAAGTGAGGAAATTAACGATTTGGAAATGAATGTGCACTGGTAGGCGCGTTTACAACTACAAAAAAATTGGAATCCATTCCATCGTAGGGAAAAATGCTTCTCCCTATGTTTTTAAAGATCTAAATGCGCACTAGCGGAAATGTTCTTTTTTTCCACGGCGAACACCGACTTCCACCTTCCGAACGACCTCATCATTGGTTCGACCATGCACGAAATGCATCTCCATGTGTTCAAAAAGAGGTCAACGTCCCTCGACGGGTAAATTAATACGCCGCGCACGCACGCACAGATAGAAGGGATACAACCTCGAAATCCAGATGCCCCCATGATGTCCCAAACATCTGCGCGAAATTCGGCTCAACTCGGTCACGTGGCTAACGAGGTTCCTTTTTTTTTCCTTTCGATTCATCTAAAAAAAAAGGGGGAACAGACGGACGGACGGACAGGAAAAAGTCTCCCTTCAAGGAGGAAAAGGAAAAAAAACAACTTAATTAGGCGCCAAGAAAGATAGGAGAGAAATAAAGTGCTCTCTTTGATAGACCAGGGAACTCAAGGGGAGAAAGAAAGAGAGAGGGGGGAGAGGAGGGAAGGGGAGGGGAGTAATAGAGAAGGGGATGGAAAGGAAAGAACGGTTTAAGAAGAAGGGGAGGAAATTAGCGTAGATTAGCTAATCTCTGATACATCTTCGCGTATATACCGCGCATGTTCTCCCGTTAGAGAGACGGAAATAGGAGGAAGAGAAAAGTCGCTAGGATTTCCCCCTTAATTCACCACTTCCACTTCCGAGATGATTAGGGATCGAGATAAGACGACATGCGTTTTGTGGAGCAGGTAGCAAGCAGCGTTAAAAAAAATCCCCTTTTGGGAAACTAAGAGAGATCCCTAAACATTTCCACGTTTTTCTTATATCTTACATAAAATACTAGCTGTAAGTAACCGGGGATGCCCGGGTTATGCCAGACGACTTTGGCGAATAAAATTATGTATTATACGGTAATACAATCATTTCTCCTTTTGCGCTCCTCAAAACGTGTATTTCCGTTGAAATCTCGATTTCGATTTTTTTTCGTGAAAACAATACTTTCTCTATACTACGTATATTGGACAAAGTAAAAACTAATTCTGAGATATCTCTGATAACTATGAATTGGGCCGGGAGGGTCCATGGAGGTCCGGAGAAAACGTGAGCATACGTGAGAGCAGGCCCGTCTGAAGGGGGTGGCTGGGTAGGCAGTCGCCTCGGGCCCCGCACCTTTGGGGGGCCCCGCGCCTACGAGGAACTCTAGTAGAGATTATGCTCGATAAATTCTGCCTCGAAAATTCTCGTTCAAATTTGTTATTTCATATTCTCGATTACCAATAAAACCATTTTTTTTAAATAATTAGGTAATATTGCTTCTCAATGAATTCTTTGGAGAATCTCAAGAAACATGTCCTCTTGGGAATCCACGCAAAAAGTCGATACAATGCATGAACTTGGAGATAGAGGAGTCGGCAATGCGACCGCTTCGTCCAAGAATTAGGAGAAAGCTATGTCCCTGCCTCCAAGACAGACATGTGGGCGTCATTTCGCAAAATTCGGCCTTTGAAAACATCTGGCAGACATCGACGTAGACCCCGACAACGCCGTCTCCCGGGCCATCTTTCGGAGATCTTTCGGAGATCTTGCCTGCTTTTCCATATCCTAATTCCCTTCGAGAAAGGGAAGACATGCTTCGCCACAATAAAATTCTTATCTTGCCTTCAACAAGGTCAATGCCACTTACAAAGTAAGAAGTGCCGCCCGAGCTTCGAGGCTCCCACCAGGAACCCCTGCAGACTCATTTCCCCTCCCCTAACGGGATTGTCCACCGAAAAAGTGCAGAACGCGCATAGCGGCACTTTATCCCGGATAGTAGAATTCGGAAGGGATATGCGAACAACGAGGGTGAGGGCACAATTTTTCAGCCACATTCGGTTCGGTTTATTGCTTGCAGCTCTGGTGGCATTTTGGAACTTAGGAGAACAGTGAAACGCATCTCCTCAGTTCTCCTAAAACTGTGGTAGAAGGAACATCAACTGTGAGAACGTTTTCTTGTGGCATGTGAATCTTATCTGCAAACAAAAGGGCACCTGGATTTATTAGACATTTTCATGAAGAATTTCACATTAACATAGAAGGTTAGTGCATTCATTTTTATTATTTAATATTTCAGTATGCGTAATCATGGGCCATTTAAATTAATTTAGAATGCTATCTCTGTTAAATAGTGAACCTTTTATTCTTTGGAAGTTTTTGACGTAGTCTGGGAAATGAGTTCAGCATTTTAGTTTTAAAGGTTAGTACCGATATCTCTTCATTATTGTAATATAAGAATATGATGCTCTTTTTATGCGACTTTTAAAATAAAATTCGCATATTTTATATTCATTAGTATCCCATCACGAAAAAATGAGTGCGTCCAGGGAGACGTTCATTTCATTGCGTCTCCATCACCGAGTACGCCATCCTTTTTTTCCCGTGGTGTGAATAACGTTTCCATAAATATTAGTCACAGTCACCTTGCTGTAAGCTCTGAAAATTTTAATTTTACGTCAGACCCCGGTACATGGCCTACATTTATTACTCCTTTTAGTAGAAATGGGTCCGAAGTACACTGAAGAAAAAATGAGGAATTATCCACGCAACTCAGAGCACAGATGCTTTTCTGACTACCATTTTTATAGGATTTTAAAAATTGGGGAGAAGGTGAGAAGGACGTGGTTGATTTATTCTGAAGAAAAAGATGTCGTCTTTTGGTTCTGCTGTAAACTGTTTCCATCATCAGAGTCAAAGTCGGCATTGGCGTCTGAGGGGTTTAGTCAATGCCAAGTACTATTCTATTATTCTGGATTGAACTCCAGATGTGAACCACAAAGAGCAAATGTCAGTAATTCTAAGAATAGTTCACATTGAAAACAGAAATGTAGAAGTAGTTGAACACTTCATAAACTTTCTTGAAGTCACAGATACTACAGGAAAAGGACTTAGCCAAACCCTACTGAAAGAATTGGATGATACGGGAATTTCATTGAAATATCGCAGAGGGCAAGGGTATGATAACGGTGCGAATATGAAAGGTCATGAACAAGGAGTTCAAGCACGAATTTTAAGTTTAAATTATAATGCTTTTTCCATGCGATGCGGAGCACACAACTTAAATTTGGTTCTTAGTGATATGGCTCATTCCTGTCCACGAGCGGTGTCATTTTTAGGTACAATTCTAAGATTGTATACTTTATTCGCAGCTTCACCGGCAAGATGGAGTATCTTAAAGAATTATACAGATATATCTCTAAAACCCTTGTCTAGCACTAGGTGGGAGCCCCGACTCGAAAGCATAAAAGCTGTACGCTTTCATTTACCAAAATAAAAAATGCTTTACTTAAGATAGCTGAAGTTTGTAATGATCCGAAGACAAAAAACGAGGAAAATTCACTCCTTTCCCATGAATTAAACATTTGAATTTATTTTATCTGTTATTGTTTGGTGTGACATATTACTAACTGTAAATAAAGTAGGTAAGGTTCTACAATCTGCTCAAATTCCGTTGGATATTGCAGTTAAACATCTGGGTGCTTTGAAGTCATCATTAAGTATATACAGAAATGAAGGGTTTAATCAAGCCGTATCAGTAGCCGATAGAGTCGCCAATGATATGTCAATTGATATAGAGTTTTCTAAAAATGTAAAAAGGAGAAATTCTGATTGCGCAAGAGAGGACGATGCACAGGAAAACTCGAAGAAGAGGTTTAGAACGGATTTCTTTCTGCGAGTGATAGACATGGCACTAACCTCTCTGTCGTGGCGTTTTGATCAGTACAGTGAGTACATTTCTAGATTTGGTTTCATGAACAGCATAAGCCAAATTAAAAATTGAGATTTATCTAATTTACAGAGAGTCTGCTGCGATATAGAGAAAGTTTTAAAGGATGAAGGAAGTTCAGAGAGCGACATGGATGGAATTGAACTTAGTGAAGAGTTAAGAATGTTATCAACGGTTGTGCCAGAAGATCATAGCGTAATTGATATTTTGAAGTTCCTACACAAAAATAAATTGCAGGAAATATATCGAAACATAGAAATACTTTGTAGGATAATTCTTACAATGCCAGTGACAGGTTGCATTAGCTGAAAGGTCGTTTTCAAAATTAAAATTAATAAAAAATTACTTACGATCGACGATGTCACTAGAGAGACTGACTGGATTATCTTTTTTGTCAGTTGAACACGAGGAAGTTGATAAGATTGAGAAATCAACAATAATCGACAGATTTGCACATATCAAAGCTAGAAAAGTAAACTTTTAAAATTGTAGTGGGCTGGTTATTATTTTGTTTATTTGTGTAACCCTTAACAATTACTAGTTTTTAAAATTTGTTTATGTATTTCTGAATAATATTAATAATTATACTGAAAAATACTAATAATAATACTGAATAATACTAATGTAATCTTGAAAACAAAGATAAAATTGTAAGTAAATGAGAAATTTGATTTTTCTGTGAAAAGTAGGGGCCCCGCGGAAACCCTCTCGCTCTGGGCCCCGCGGATCCTAGAGACGGCTCTGCGTGAGAGTAATAGGATTTCGAATTTAACAATGTGATCGGTTGGCAAGGCATCTTCACGTTAAAAACGCTAAATTTTGTCAAAATGTGATATTAAAACGTTAAATTCGAAAGCGATAAAAGACGATAAGAATAAGAAACTGCATTTATTTTTCTTTAATACAGTCCAAGTCCGAATATCGCAGGTCAAATACGTGAATTTTAATAAGCAAAATAAAATAAGGTTGCAGGTCGAAATATCGATTTTTCCATGTTATATTATGAGGAATGGAAATCATTCTTGGGAATCGAACCCGGGTCGATTTTGGAATTTTTTTTCGTAAATGGCTTCTACTTGAAGAACCGAACATTCCTACCAAATGTCAGTCTTCTAGCTACTGGAAAGTTTGTTAAAAATAGCATTACAGAGTTCCGATTTCCCACCGACGACGACGAAGTCAATTTTATATATTAGATTAGTAGACAATTCAATTAAAAAAAACAAATATTTGGATTCCATGTAAAAAAAATTAAAATCGTACACAGAAATTGACAAACGATATTATCTTACAATTTTTCCCATATAAATGCATTGAACTCTCAATTTCGGCGACAATAGGAGTTGTCATGGTAGCTTATAATGGGTATTGTAATAAAACTGATAAAATCACGTATTCTATTGATTATAAATGCATGTTTATACTAATTCGATCAGGATTCGGATTCTGTCTTCAATAAAAATAAACTTTGTTCTTTTCTTCGTAAAACCGTTCAAGTCTCAAGTCCATACCATGTTTCTAAGTAATTTTAAAATTCAAATGAAAAATAAGCTGCACTCGTCCCTATGTTATTCAAATGGAGAAAAAAAATGAATAAAAGAAAATATTTCTATCTGTCTGTGTGGGGTGGTTGTCGGGATTCCCGGGTACCCTATGTTACTCGTAGAGTCATATGAAGTCAATTTGCAAAGTTTGGTCCCGATAGCTCAAAGGGCGTGGGAATGTATAAGGAACAGACAGACAGATGGACAGACATTCAATTTTATATGTATATATATATATAGATTTTCATGGAATAAGTCGATTCGGAATTTTAATTTTGAACTAGAGGGGTAATAAAATCCAAGGAATATGGCTGAACTTTGTGGTAATTGATACTCATATTAACGAAAAACACTTGGTTAAATTCTACAATTTTTTTTCACGACCGGTTTCGCTAAATAACTAGCATCATCAGGTCTCTCTGATGATGCTAGTTATTTAGCGAAACCGGTCGTGAAATAAAAAATTGTGGAATTTAACCAAGTGTTTTTCGTTAATAGAGAGGTAATGTTTTTTTCGATCTAAAAAATAACAAGTTAGGAAAGTGTGCAATATATTTTGGATAATAAGAATAAGAAAATTACATAAATTGTACATAGAGATGCCGCTTGACTGAAAACCATCAACGAACTTTTTCTGATATTGCGTCAAATATTAGTCGTATTAAAAAAGACCTCTGATAAAACCAAACGCAATATTTCTTGCCGAATATATTTTTACCGTAAGAGTAACAAGAATATCAAACAAGAAATTCGTATGTCGCTTTGAACTCTGAATAACTGTGATGGAGTTTTTGATTCTAAACGAACGCAAACCATAAAACAAGCGAAACAGCACGACTCGGCTATTTCTCTCTATTGAAAATTTTCTTCCCTAACCACTAAGTTGTTGCATTAATATACGCATTTTCGCAATTTTATTATAACGACTAAACACTGCAAAACTATGTATCAGAAATGATGTCAGGTATGGTGGATTTCCCGATGTATTTTCGGAACAGAACTGTTATGGGTCAACATCGATCCCAGAGCTAATTTGTGTCAAAAAATGAACTACGTGCTACGGCATTACCGCAAAATTAACAACCTCTTCATGAGTTACTAAGTGAATGTTTTTATTTACCTAGTAACCGAGGATATTGGCGAACCTTTGGCTCGCTTTTTTTAAAAGGGATTATGCCTTTTATATCCGGTGTAGCCGTCTCCGGGCGCTATGGCGACCTTCGCCTCTCTGGAACGAAGCTATCCCTCACCATTGGCCGGTGAACGGGTGGGTAAATGTCGCCACAGGCAGATCCGTCTTGGGCTTGCAAGCTTTCGTTTTGAGCGAAAGTTATTAAATCTAAGTAATTAACAAATATCAGATCCATCAAAAATAGTATATTTAGTTTAAGAATTCCATTTCATTTCACGCACTATTTCAAAAAAACATTCACTATGTCTTCATTCCTCCCTTTATCTGCTTATATTGAAACATTTGAAAATCGTTCCTTAGGAATAATTTAGTAATATTGACGTAGTTCGTCACTCTTTCAACTTAAAATTGACGCTGCGATCGATGCTGATCCTTAACAGTTGTAAGCCGTGCTTTCTAATCAGTTATAATTATTTGAAACATTCGAAAATTATTTAAAGCATACCTGGCTTAAGTGAATGTAACGAGATATTTACGTTTACGTTTTTATCTTCGTCGTAAGTTACACATTACTCTTGATTTACAAACTCTACGATTACGCTAAGAATATAAACTCATTTACGGTCATTTGGTCGTCGTAGATAATGCATTTCCTGCCGCTTACCCATGCACAACAAAGTAAATTAAACGCATTTACGTAATTACATCAGATCTTGTTTACTCCAGTTATTACGAAGTTTGTTTTCCTTGACAACAATTTAGTAGCCATGCAAGAAAATTTCAAAGTTACAAATAAATTACGACATCCTTCTTTCGATTTCTTAAAAATCGCAACCTGTACGATAAAAACGTTTACAAGCGAAATATTTTACGTGACTAACGAATTACCCCGAGCGTATGAACAAGCTTTCCATAGAGGAAGGAATAAGCGATCATAATGCTGTGTACGTAGAATTTAAGCTAAAAGTGGAGAAACAGGTTAAGGCTAGAAGACGCGTATATATGTACGCCAAAGGCGATTTCTCGAAATTTAGGTCTTTTTTACAGACACAATTCCCTTATTTCTGCGGGGCATCTATCGACGCTAGTACAGAGGAATTATGGTGCGTGTTCAGGGATATGATGCGAGAGGGTACGGATAAATTTATTCCACATAAACTTAAACGTGATGGTGCGGAACCAAGATGGTACAACCAGAAAGTTAGATGCGCTCTTAGACGGCAAAGAAAACTTCACGCTCGCTTAAATAGTAATTCTTCAAAAGTCACAGAGGAACAGAGGTCAATGATACGGCAACAATACAGAGAGGTGCGGTCAAGAGCTAGAGTAACAATGCGAGAAGCATTTAATGATTACAAAAAGAAAGTTCTGCATAGTAATTTGAAAGAAAATCCGAAAGCATTTTGGTCGTACGTTAGAGAGGTTCATGGTAGAGGCCCCACCATAGCGTCATTGAGAACGGAGGCAGGTGATGTAGTACATGACAGCGCGGAAAAAGCGAACTTGTTAAATGAACACTTTCAGAAAGCGTTTACTTCAGTGAGCAACGAATTTGATGAACCAGCTTTGAATGATGAGGGAAATTCGATGGAAGATATGATATTCTCGGAAACAGGTATCGCGCACCAGCTAGAGTCGATTAAGCAAAATAAGTCTCCCGGGCCGGAGGGCATACCCGCGCGTGTGTTGAAAGAGCTAGCCTCTGTAATCGCACCTTACTTGAAAATAATATTCGAAAAATCCGTTGCACATGGTACCGTTCCAAAAGATTAGAAGCTAGCATACGTAACGCCCATCCACAAAGGCGGTGATAAAGAGAACCCCGAAAATTATAGACCGATTTCCTTGACGTCATTATCGTGTAAGATTCTAGAACATATAATTGTTAGCTCTGTTCTGCGTTATTTAGACGGTCGTTCTTCACTAAGCAAAAACCAACACGGGTTTCGGAAAGGTAGGTCATGCGAAACGCAGCTCGCCCTGTTCGTAAACGATTTGTTACAATGCGGAGAGAAAAACACTCAGGTTGATGCCATTTTCATTGATTTTAAAAAAGCGTTTGACAAAGTACCCCATAATAAATTAATAGGAAAACTAGGAAAGTACGGCATAAACCCTAATATCGTGAGTTGGGTAAAAGACTTCCTCTCCAACAGAAAACAGATAGTAGTTATTGATGGGAAATCTTCATACCCGGTAAAAGTCGCATCAGGTGTTCCACAGGGAAGTGTCATAGGCCCACTACTATTCCTGATATATATATAAACGATATCTGCTCGGTAGTTCGCTGCAAAATAAGACTTTTCGCAGATGACACCGTTTTATATAAGGAGATAACGAGTCAGGATGACCAAAAATCGCTCCAGGAAGATTTAAACGCCCTTTCAGCATGGTGTCAACATTGGAAAATCGAAGTTAATCACAGCAAATGTTCCCTATTGAGTTTCTGGAAGAGTAAGAACAATGACTTAAACTCGGAGTACAGAATTGATAGATTGAATATCCAATCTGCAGAGTACGTTAAATATTTAGGAGTCACCATTTGTCGTGATCTATCGTGGAATATGCATATTCGAAGGATCGTAGGCGCAGCTAATAAGAAATTGGGCTTCGTAGGCAGAATAGTAAGAAGTAGCACAGAACAGGTACGAGAAACGTGTTATTTATCATTGGTCAGATCTCAGGTCGAATACGCTTCCAGCATATGGGATCCGTACGAAAAGGGACAGATACTTGAGTTAGAAAGAATCCAACGCAGAGCAGCCAGATTCGTAAAGCAAAAATATGAACAAAAATTAAGCGTCACATCACTCTTGAAGGAGTTGAATTGGATATCGCTAGAGGATCGCAGAATTAGCGCTAGGTTAAGGCTTCTGGAAAAATTTAGGTCGGAAGTTCTATTAGAGGAAGTCTCAGGAATATTAGAGGCACCTACGTACATGGGCAGGCACGATCACGAGAATAAAATACGAGAGATCGACTGTAGGACCGAGCGATATCAGAGCTCGTTTTTCCCAAGGACCATACGGGATCATGACAGGAGAGTGATTCCCACGAGGGACGTTATTGCGTAGGTTTTGGTGTGCTGCACCCCCTGCCACCCACCAGTCTGGTGATTTGCAGGGTATCATGTAGATGTAGATGTAAGTCTACAAAATTTATTTGAAATCTTTTTTGGTACGACCATTATTTTGCGAGATGTGACGGAAAGATTTATTTTTGTTCCAAATAAAGTGGCACATCTTCTGGGCTATGTGAAAATTACGTTTCGATCTGATGTACAGATTTCTTTTGAGCAGGAAAATTTTACGTTTTTTATAAGAAAATCGTTCTCGTCAGGGGAAACCCCATTGTTGTCAATTTAGCAACATTACGTACATCGGACTTTATTAAGAACGAGGAATACCGCATTTATTCTCGTAACTGCCCCACCGGAAATAAAAGATGATTATTTTTTCTGATATGATCACTTTCATAAGATGAGAGGAAACCACATATTTGCTCCTCACTTGCTTTAATGTAAAAAAATCGTACGAAAGTATGAGAAAAATTACAGAGGTCAACATAGTATTTGGTGAATATACTCCCGTGACCACCGATAATACGGTTTAAATGGACAAGCTATGAATATATAACTATGACATTAAGATGCTCCATTTTAAATGTGATTGTTTTATATTAAATACAATCAAATTCGTCACACTCAAGTATACATTACGCTCTCTCGTTTACGTTTACATAGATACCCCGGGAGCCGCCAGAAGCGTTTGGCAGGGGGTGTCACTGCACCAACATAAACCGTAACTAATGCCTCCGTCGGCCTGTCTTATCGCGTCTGGGAAAAAATATCTATAGTATTTCTCGCTTCTAGCGAATATTTAGACGTATTTTCTGTTACGTTCTGATCTAACCTCACGCTTACTAACACCGATGGGTACAACAATGCTGCGTACATCTTGGTGGTATAGAGATAGAATACATCTACAGCTATGTCTACATGATACCCTGCAAATCACCAGATTGGTGGGTGGCAGGGGGTACAGCGCACCAAACCCTACCTAATAACTTCTCTCGCGGGTATCACTCTCCTGTTATGATCCCGTAAGGTCCTTGGGAAAAACGAACCATGATAGCGCTCGGTCCTACAGTCGATCTCTCGTATTTTATCCTCGTGATCGTGCCTACCCATGTAAGTAGGTGCCTCTAATATTCCTGATACCTCCTATAATAAAACTTCCGACCTGAACTTCTCTAGAAGACTTAACCTAGTGCTAAGTATGCGATCCTCTAGCAACATCCAATTCAACTCCTTCAACAGTGATGTCACGCTCAACATTACATCTACATGATACCCTGCAAATCACCAGACTGGTGGGTGGCAGGGGGTGCAGCACACCAAAACCTACCTAATAACGTCCCTCGTGGGAATCACTCTCCTGTTATGATCCCGTATGGTCCTTGGGAAAAACCAGCTCTGATATCACTCGGTCCTACAGTCGATCTCTCGTATTTTATTCTCGTGATCGTGCCTGCCCATGTACGTAGGTGCCTCTAATATTCCTGAGACTTCCTCTAATAGAACTTCCGACCTAAATTTTTCCAGAAGCCTTAACCTAGCGCTAATTCTGCGATCCTCTAGCGATATCCAATTCAACTCCTTCAAGAGTGATGTGACGCTTAATTTTTGCTCATATTTTTGCTTTACGAATCTGGCTGCTCTGCGTTGGATTCTTTCTAACTCAAGTATCTGTCCCTTTTCGTACGGATCCCATATGCTGGAAGCGTATTCGTTCTGAGATCTGACCAATGATAAATAACACGTTTCTCGTACCTGTTCTGTGCTACTTCTTACTATTCTGCCTACGAAGCCCAATTTCTTATTAGCTGCGCCTACGATCCTTAAAACCGAAACTAGAGAGCCAACAAGTCATTTGGGATAACATCTGTAAACAAAGTGCCTAGATAGAACTAGAAAGACTTTGAGCTTCACCAAAGCTCAATGTAAATATTGTAACCTCGTCTAATGAAACAAAAATTAGGAACAAATAACAGCAAACAACTATGTAATAAATCCACATCATTACTTAGTAATGATGATCGATTATGACGTACTTACTTTGACACCTGACCGTATTATTATTACAGTGGAATTATTACATCGTTGTGTGTTACTCTTTGTTCCTAATTATTGAACTGCACAAAATTAAGGCTTCCCTAGTGAATTACAACTAAAATTAAGTCAATGCATATAAAGGTATTATATATATATATATAAGTTATTTATGAAAATTCATTTTTATATTATCATTTGTTCACAATTACAGCATCGAACCACTTCTATGTGCATCCCATATACTCGTCGAGTATTCAGCCTTTCGTTTAAGGTCTCTCTCTTTTTCGATAAAATTTCACATTCCACATGGCGTCGAAAAACCGGCGTTAAGCGACGCAAAAAGATTATAGGACGCTACAGATTTTGTTCGCTGTTTTCGATCAAGGTTTTTATAAATAAAGATTCGCGATCGGATATAAAGAGGGAAGTTTATGTCATACTTAAAATCACTGACAGATCAACAATTGCGGCGATTAGCAGCGGATGATTGCTGATAAACTCGCGACTGGATAACATTGTACTCGTCTTTGACGCGAGAAATGACCATAAAGGGTAATCTTTTACATTATACGCCGAATTAGATAAGATAAGAAGTGTCACCTGATCTGTACCGATAGACAATGGCCAGATCTATATGGCAAAGCGTTCCCCTAAACGACGGGAATAGAATAGCTGATTTGTTTCTCATTGCATTACGTTAATTGAGAAGAGGAATTTCCCAATTACGGATTATTTCAACAAGCAATTAATTAATTGGTCCGTTGTTGTTCTTGATATATATATATATATAAATGATTTAGCAGATAATATAAAGTATAAAGTCAGACTCTTCGCGGATGACACACTTGTGTATGGTGAAATCAACACATTAAACGACCAGGAGACTTTGCAAAGGGACCTTCAGGTTATTACGAAGTGGTGTAAAGATTGGCAACTCGACCTGAATATAGAGAAATGCGCCGCAATAAATTTCACGCGTTCCATAAATTTCATCCTTTACCCGTACGAAATATCTGGATTAAAGCTAAAATACGTCAATAGCTATAAATACCTAGGACTCACACCCAGTAGCAACTTGCCTGGTAGGGAGCATATCAAAACCGTCATAGCATCGGCAAACAGGGTCCTGCGGGGATGCCACTCGAATGTGAAGGAAATCGCATTCTTTTCCCTAATATGACTCGTCATGGAATACTGTTGTGCCGTCTGGGACCTTTTCGAGGAGGACCTAACTAGGGAGCTCGAAATGGTTCAACGTAGAGCGGCTAGATTTGTAAAGGAAGAATATCGGTATGATGCGAGTGTACCAGACATCCTGAGGGACCTGAAATGGCTGACTTTGAAGAGTTGAAGAACTGACAATAAGTACAAAATGAAACTATTTGAAAATTTTAAAAGCTCCGAATTCGTTGAAGACGTTCGCGGCATAGTTGTACCCATCGGTGCTAGTGAACATATGTTAGATCAGAGCGTACGAGAAAATATGTCGAAACACTCGCTAGAACCCAGAAATATTACAGATCTTTTTTTCCCAGACGCGATAAGACAGGCCAACAGAGGCATTATAGTTCATTTGGTGATGTGAAATCCCCTACCAAACGCTTTTGGCGGCTTGCAGGGTATTCATGTAAATGTAACGCTTTGCGGCAAAAATCTAGCGAATGCTTGAGAGGTGCGTCTTCTTGCTTTGGCATTTTTCATCACTAAGTTCCAACCAAATCAGCGACGAACATGTCCTAAGGTCCACTTGTAAGTCTAAATTACGGAAATAAGTACTTCTAATACGCATGCTTGAGTTTATTTTCTCATGGAGTTTATAAACGGGATGCTAAACTTAGTAGTGGGAGGTAGATAGCGTTTCTACCTCCCAATATCGCGGGTTCGAGTCCTGCATGTCCTATGAGTGCGCGTGAATGTCTTTGAAATTGTTTAAAACGCTATACGTAAAGGCCGGCCAAAAGTAATGACAAGTAAATAAATTATAAACACAAAGGGATTAAACACTTTTCAAAACTATGGCATTTCCGCTGTCCATGTAAGGTGAACCCGTGTTATGTTATACTGGCTTTACATAATGAAAGATTACTGCGTTTCATACCCTTTCAGGCACCCTTCTCCAGTCTTAAAATTTCAAGACCTCTTTCTGATGCACATATACGTACAAACTCTGCCTCTTATCTAAGCTTATAACAAAGAATTCTTACACTCTACACTCTTCCACGCTCAGAAATCTGAAATCCCATATCCTAAATCCCACCGAACTGCTTTAATACGAACCATAATCCGCGTTGCTTGAAATTTTTGCATTAAAAACAAATCACGTTGTAGTGGATTCGCGGTATGAGAATCTATCTCATAGGAAGGAAAGGTTTATCTACATTCAACAAAGCCCCAGAAAAATATAACCTCTTGCAAAAAAATGAGGTTCAATTCCAGTGTGTAAAGTGTAAAAAAAAAACAACCTGAAAAAATCTGCCACTTCCGAATACACTACAAAAAAGAAATAAACCGCGCAACGCTACCGGATGGTAAACTAATACATAAGGAATGTAGGAGATAGTCGATTAATCAACACGGTCCCTTTAAAAAAAAGGCCTCGATTCGAAATGGAACGACATCGAATGAAAAAAATACGTAAGAGGAGAAAAAAAAGTCCGCCATCCGACTTTCCCGGTTAACCTCTGCAGACCCAGAAGGCTATATATATTTTTTTATCCTCGGTGGTTCCTGCGGGGCGCAATTACCCACATTATATCGTGCTTCGTTATCTGCCGGGTCGGGTATGGTTGGGATAGTGAGGAAGAGGAGGGTCGGTCGTGACGCACAAGGCAGCGTCCAGATAGAGAAAGTCAGCAGGGGCATAGAAGCGAACCCAGTCGACCTCACGCGCCAATACACGCCTCGAAAAAAACGCAAACACTCGCGTCTCTCTCTCGCCCTTCTGAAAAAGATCCCGTTTCAAAGCTTCATGTATCCCCAGAGAGAGAGAGAAAGAGAGAGACGAGGGGGGCAGCAGACGCCTTCGCCTCATCCGCCCACGCTATACTGGAACTTGCAGCAGCAACATCCAAACTCCATTCCTCTGTCCCCTTTTACCATAACCGCTTAAACACTCCCAACACAGCTATTTCTGCTCGTTAATTTTGCCAAAACCACGGCTTCCTCTCCCTCCCCAACCCACCTGCAAACTCCACGCGATATCTCTCCTCCTCCTACCACTTCCCACCCTCCTTGTCTCACTCTCTCCTCCTCGCCATCTCTTACTTAGAAACAACTCTTGCTACGTTCTGAATTACGTGCGAATACACAACTTACATTTTTGTCACGCCAATGAAACTTGTGCCGTACATACATTACGAAGTCGTTCTTTTCCTCTGCTTCTTCCCAACCAATCAGAGGACGAAGTCTCCTTAAAAGGCGTAACTCATATAATGCATTCTTATTTGCGCAGTTGAATTTCTAGCTTTTATCAGGTTAGCACGAACTTTTCAGTGTCATTCATATCTGTTGATAGATAAAACAAAAAAAACATCAGTCGGCACAGCACCAGGCATCATTTAACGGACCCATGAATTAAATTTTCTGCTTAAACGACATTTTTAAAATATTTTAACACATGTCGCCACTTGGATTTATCGCCATTTTTTTATTTATGGCATTAAAATCGAAACTCCATTATAATAAAAATTTCTAGAATGTGATTAATTAATGGAATAACGTTCTTGATGTTTCCGCTTTCTTGGTTTATAGTATTACTCCTAAATTATGTTTTCATTAACCATAGATTAGTCTCTCGTGAATAACAAGACATAGTATTGTTATTTTGTTTTTTTTTGCGCTACATTATAATTTTCTATTTATAAGTGTTAATTTCATCTCTTCGTTCAGCTTGGTTAATACTACTATCGGAAGCTTCCACCGGGTAGCCGGAACCGTTTAAACGAAATACCAATTCCAAAATTCACTTCTGAATTCACAAATTATTTATCCTCAATGGTCACAACACTAAACTTTAAGAGAAATCGTACAGTGTGTCCGAGCAAACGCTCACCATTAACGCCACCACCACTTAAGACAATATGCAAAGCCTCGCCCAAAACAACCTTCGGCCGAAGACGTCAATCCCAGTTGGGCGCGTCACTTAAAAAAACTACCATAAATCAATGCGTCCGACGATATATACCGGGCGATATGAAAAGGGCCTTTTGGCCTAGTGACGGGAGTTCACCCCCTTCCCCCCGCCTCATCAACCCCTTTCACGTCCCACGCACGCACACATAAGGAGTTTTCAAAGTTGGTCTCGCACGGCGGCGTCGTCGTCGAGAGAGTGCGATACGGCGTCCGTCTGAGCATGTGCAGACGAGGTGTCTCTCGCGGGGTAAAGGGAGAAAAAACCGAGTCGTGGGAAGAGGGATAGAGAGAGAGAGAACGCTCCAAAAGAAAGCTATCCCACAACCCCTTCTTTAGTTTTTTTCAATACGTTCTCGCGAGAGGGATCGGAGATACAGCATCCTATATCCTTCTCAGAGCCTCGTCGCTCGAGTGTTTTTGAAGTGTTCTAGATACATCTTCGAGCGGAGGATGAGCAGCAGTAAGGGTTCGCTTCCTCCATTAAGATCTCGTCGGGCACCATGCGGGCGATGCTGCGATGGAGCGAGAGAGTGGAGGGAAGGGATGGAGATGTAGAGAGAGAGAGAGAGAGGGAACCATCGTGCCAAAAAAATGCCCTTGTAAATAGCTCCGGGCACACATGACTGTTTTTGCTGGAGCGCATTCAGACAGACGGTCCTGCAGATAGATGGTTGAATCTGATCTGGTATAAAGACTTTTTTGTGTCATCAATTAAAGCGCAAAATCTTTTTTTTTTCAATCTAAGGAGGCCTGTTTTATTGCGTCTCGTTTCAGCGAAATGCTTCCGTCGCCCGTTTAGTATATCAGTCCTCTTTCGCGAAAGAATATGAGTGGAGGAATTCTCCATTTCATTCGCTCGTTCGATCTGGTTGTTTTGAATTGCGTAGAAATTTTCTCATCCGCTGCAATGATGATTGCCTCGCAGAAACCTACGTTGATTTATGTATGCATCGCGATGTTAAAGATTCTTTAAGAGGATGTCTACTGGGTAAAATGGACAACCGGCTCAGTCTCATTTTTTTAATGGCATTTTAACGGTGAAGAGGGGAGCGCGTAACAGTAAATGAGATATGCCATAGGGAACGATCCTGGCAAAAGTGCATGGAATATTTTAAAATATACCTCTATAATTTGAGCTTCTGTAATAAAATTTCTTAAACGTAAGTCAAAACCTAACAGACTATGGAATACTTATGGTGTCACTCATTTATAATCAATTTAATAATATAGCGTTAATATTGGCAGCTCGAATGGCCACTTTTTTCGAGTACATTTTAAAAAAATCATCAAGGTAATCAATTAAACTGAATCCACATTGCTATTCTTTTCTAATATGATGACATTTTAACTTCGGAAGTTCCGAATTTCAAATCCTGAATAACATTCAACTAGCAATCAGCATCGGTTGTAAAGCCCTTCGTCGAGCGATCTTACTCATCTCGCATTTTTAAAACACTCAATTTGAAATATTTATGAGTTTCCTGTCTTTTATGCTACTTTTTCTTTCTCTTGAGAATTTCTTAACCAAGCGACTTTAAAAAAATATATATATATAATCTCCTTCCGCGACGTCCAAAAGAGCGACTAACAAAGATCCAACTCTTTCTCTCTCTCTTTGTACATGTACGCGAGGAAAAAAAACCCCTTAACGACCGGCTTCGTTAACAACGCCAACTGTCGGGGGAGAGAATCAAACCGGAAACTGCATGAAAAGAACGTGGGCCATATACAAACGTACATTCATTCCTTCAATGGATTGGTCCATGCCGTGGACTTTTTTTAAAGGCACTCACTCTTTCCGTAGGGGGAAACACCAAAGTGTTAGTTGGAGGATGTGAGTGCGAGAGAGAGAGAGAAAGAGCGAGGAGAGAGCAGAAAGAAAGGGGAGAAGAGGAGGCCAAAAGCTCATCCCGACTAATTAGCCTGTAGCGCCGCGGCTTAAAGAGAGTGGGGCTTCACGGGTTATGTCTGACGTGTTCGTCAAAAATATTCACCAATTCAATGGGTAGAGGGAGAGAGAGAGAGAGAGAGGGTGCGGGAGAGATGAGTGGAGAGAGACTGGGGGACCTTGAGGGCAACGTTGATGGACAGTGGCCATTCATTCTTCCACAAGGCCAAAGGCCATTGGCGTACCATCCCTTTTGTTGCAGAAGCGCTTGTTGATGCAATGGACGACGGAGGGCTTTGTGTGTCGTTATGGGAGAAAGAGGGGGAGGAGAAGGAATAGGAGGGAGGGGGAGTGGGAGGACGGAGGGGAGCCCGAAGAAAGACTAGCAAGAATTGGATGGAGGGAATGGCGGCGCAGTCAAACAAAGGAGGGGGACATTTCTTCTTACGAAGTCTATTCTATTTTCGCATGTGGTGTTATGCCGCCGACGGCCGAAGACCCATCGATTATCTTGTAATAGTACTTCGTAATACTGCAACTCTATTGACGGAAAATTCTCTAGCAATTCGAGCGGAATAATTCTACGAGGGGTATTTTCACGAGGCGAGGAAAAACCAGTGACATCAGACGCATGTTCCGCCGTAAGGTAAGGAAAGGTTTATGTCAGAGCCGCCTGAGAACTGCGGGGGGTTAGCGACTTAAGCGGCTATCGTTGCTTTCTGCATTTTAGGGACAAACAAAAGTATGTTTGTGCATACACGTTGGGTTATCCACGGGAGATTTTTTCCATGTCGTACAACGATTGAATTATTTCAGGGAGGTGTAAATTCGCAATGCGAAATTTTGGGATTTTGAAATATTGACGGACAAAAAAACTCGTTGGAATCAAAATTCATGTAAAACTCACGCTTCGATAACCATTGAGTCATAAAATTTTATGAGATTATATTATTAAGTGAAAGTCGCATTCCCCAGAATGCTTGCTCGGACTAATGATGAAGAAGACAAGAATTCGAAATCAACGCCTTTAGGAGGAAAATATGAAGTCTCCGCGAAATCTGCCGCTTGAAAACCAATGCTTTTGAAACAAGTGGGGGAAGAATTGCAGAGCAAATTGCATAAGGCGCTTTTTTTCCTTGTTTTAGCATTATTACGTCATCATAGGATTGCAACTTTGATTGAGAGCGACTGCCTCATAGTCTATAAATTCCCTACCAATGACATGCAATAATATTTGCCACATTTAAAATCATTGGACTATGCTGGACTGCCATGGCAGTTTTATTTTTCATTGTTAAAAATAGGAAAATTTTTCCCTCTTTCTTGGTTTAAAAGAAATTGTTTGCTCTCGTTCGACATGAATTTGAATTCTGTTTTCAATTAATATAAATCTGTCTTTCAGCTACAGAAATGTTTAAGTCCCGAGCTCCTATATTAATTTTAACTGATTTCAAAGTGCAAATTTAAAATGCCTTCTGACGATTTCATGCTTTTCTTATGAGAGGTAGAAACAAAAAGTGTTGGAAAAATAATTCCATTACTCTTCAGCAACTGATCCTAGATTCATCAAATTCCTACCATGTCTATCCCTGCTACTCAAACTTGCAGGATTCCAAAAATATTCCCCGAACTGACGGACGGACAGACAAACCGAATGCATAAGCTGTTTTTTTAAAGCGCTAAAAATGTATCATCCACTTGAATCGATTTCGAAAAATATTTTTAAAAACAAAAAATTACAATCTTAATAAATACCCTGCAAGCCACCGCAATTGGTGTGTGGCATGGGAAGATTACTTCCGTTTCATCATATGATTCTCCTAATGTGCTCTCTTATCGTCTTGGAGAAGAAGGATGCCTTTTATCTATCGGTCCTATAATACATTTCTCTACGTAAGTACTCGGACAGCCAGAAGGACGACACAATGACGCAAGCGCTTTTTTCTTAGAAAGTGTTCCAATGCCCCTGAGTGTAGTCATAAAAATGTCTCGATGTGAATGACAGGGTTAATGCAGTAAATGTAAACAGGGAAATGAGACCTAAAAAACATCGAATAAATGAGCAGTCGATTTACCGCGTCGGAAAACGTTTTAAATTGAAGGCGGTGAAGAATAGATCGACAACTCTACGGTGTACGTGACTTGGAACCAATGTGTTTACGCTTTAAAATGTATATCTGCCTATTTGTAATCGTAAGATTGAGTTGTTTTTATTTGGAGACCTAAAAACGGCAACAGTTCCACTTGTCCGTGGCCTTTATCGGACACTCGACCTTCAAGCCGAAGAAGATTGGCAAACTAACATTCCAAGTCCAATATGTATTCCTCTGGTTATAAATAAATTTTCCTCGTCTCGTGAGTTAACTTCATCAATGGTGTTCAAATATTTTAAATCATCGCTTATTCTGCGTTATAATTACTCATATTTTTGTGTACATAATGCCTGCCAATATTCCGTAGTTGAAAAATTATAATTTTTCATGGAAAAAAGCGCACATGTGGTAATTTATACGTGTCGCTGTTCCACGTCACACGTATTTTTCCAACGAGAACTTTTTCACATTCATTCTGCTTTAAAAACGCATTGCTTGTAATTTTCCCATTTTCCCAAATAAGGAAAAATTAATTTAAATTTTTAATCGTTAATTACCTGTTGGTATAGATCAAATTGCATGATTCACTGTAAGTAAGCTAGTACAGGGGAACCCTGGTGCATGTTCAGGGATATGATGCGAGAGTGTACCGAAAAATTCATTCCACATAAACTTAAAGGAGATGGTGCGGAACCAAGATGGTACAACCAGAAAGTTAGACGCGCTCTTAGACGGCAAATAAAACGTCACGCTCGCTTAAATAGTAATTCTAAAGTCTCGGAGGAACAGAGGTCAATGAAACGGCATCAATATAGGAAAGTGCTGTCAAGAGCTAGAGTAAAAATGCGAGAAACTTATAATGGCTACAAAAAGAAAGTTCTGCATAGTAATTTGAAAGAAAATCCGAAAGTATTTTAGTCATATGTTAGGGAGGTTCACGGTAGAGGCACCACCATTGCGTCACTGAGAACAGAGGCAGGTGATTTAGTTCATAATAGTGCGGAAAAATAGGCTTTGTTAAATGAACACTTTCAGAAAGCTTTAACTTCGGAGAACAACGAATCTGAGGAACCAACTTTGAATGATGAGGAAAATTCTATGGAGGATTTGATATTCTCTGAAAAAGGTATCGCGTAAGTAGAGTCCAAAATAAGTCTCCGGGCCTGAGGGTATACCCGCGCCAGTGTTAAAAGAGCACCTTATTTGAAAATAATATTCGAAAAATCCGTTGCACATGGTATCGTTCTGAAAGACTGGAAACTAGCATATGTAACGCCCATCCACAAAGGCGGTGATAAAGAGAACCCAGAAAATTACAGACCAATTTCCTTGACGTCATTATCGTGTAAGATTCTAGAGCATATAATCGTTCGCTCTGTTCTGCGCTACTTACATGGTCGTTCTTCGCCAAGTAAAAGCCAACACGGGTTTCGGAAAGGTAGGTCATGTGAAACGCAGCTCGCCCTGTTCGTGAATGATTTGTTGCAATGCGGAGAGAAAAACACTCAGTTTGATGCCGTTTTCATTGACTTTAAAAAGGTCTTCGATAAAGTACCCCATAAGAAATTAACTGGATGGAAAAAGAGAAAGAGGTAGGAAAAGGTTTCAGCTGGTAGACGACTTGAAAGGGAAAGAGAGCTATCATGACATGAAGAAAACTGCGGAAAATAGGAGTATATGGAGAACCAAGTTTAACCATAAATAATCACGGACCTGTCTACGGACAGACTACCTATGATGATGATGAAGTAATTAATAGGAAAGCTGGGAAAGCACGGCATCAAACCGAATGTCGTGAGTTGGATAAAAGACTTCCTCTCCAATAGAGAACAGTTAGTAAACATCGACGGGAAATCTTCCTACCCAGTTATAGTCGTATCAGCAGTTACACAAGGAGTGTCATAGACCCAATAATATTCTTTATATATATATACACACGATATCTGATCGGTAGTTCGCTGCAAAATCAGACTTTTCGAAGATGACACCGTCTTATAGAAGGAGATAAAGAGCCAGGATGACAAACAATCGCTCCAGGAAGATTGAAACGCCCTTTCAGCATGGTGTCAAGATTGGAAAATCGAAATTAATCACGAAAAATGTTCCCTTTTGCGTTACTGGGAGGGCAATAACAATGAATTAGACTCGGATTACAGAATTGATAGATCGAATATCCAATGTGCGGAATACGTTAAATATTTAGGAGTCACCATTTGGGGTGATATATCGTGGAATATGCATATTCGAAGGGTCGTAGGCGCAGCCAATAAGAAATTGGGTTTCGAAGCCAGAGTAGTAAGAAGCTGCGCAGAACAGGTACGAGAAACGTGTTATTTATCATTGGTCAGATCTCAGATCGAATACGTTCCAGCATGTGGGATCCGTACGGAAAGGGACAGATACTTCAGTTAGAAAGAATCCATAGCAGAGCAGCCAGTTTCGTAAAACAAAAATTTGAGCAAAAATTAAGCGTCACGACAGTTTTGAAGGAGTTGAATTGGATGTCGCTAGAGGAACGCAGACTTAGCGCTAGGTTAACGCTTCTGGAGGAATTTAGGTTGGAAGTTCTATTAGAGGAGGTTTAAGGAATATTACAGGCACCTACTTACATGGGCAGGCACGATTACGAGGATAAAATACGAGAGATCGACTGTAGGACAGAGCGATATCAGGATTCGTTTATCCCAAAGACCATAGGAGACCATAACAGGAGAGTAATTCCCGCGAGAGAAGTTATTAGGTAGACTTTGGTGCGCTGCCACCCACGAATCTGGTGATTTGCAGGGCATTATGTAGATACATATCTCCAAAAATGCAGTAATTTAGAGATTACTTCTGGAAGCATCATGACTTCGATGACGAGCCATCGATAAAAATTCAATTATTTCTTACTTCAGCCTGAGCTTCCAAAATTCCGGTTTCGCTATAGATAAAGTTGCCTTTACCTTTGATTAAAAGTAGTTTAGCAGTTTAAAAAAACTCATCTACCGAGATAGAATCCTTTCATTATACATCCTCTTAAAATTTTAACAATCAATGGCAATATCGATGGAGTTTATTATGAAAAATCTGATGTGGCCAACGCATGATTTTCTCCATATTTGGGGTATAGATATTTAAATTATTATGAATAACATTATAAGGCAAAATTATTATTTCGTATCGTAAAAGAATACAGTCGTCCTTATTGCCGTAAATTAGGTACATTTTGAATATGTTTACAGAATTCACCGCTACATGGTGGTGGCGCTGTATACAGGATATTACGAAAAAGTTCAATATCTCCAAAATGGATGGTTCTACGAAAAATTGTTACAAACAAAAGTTGGAAAAAATGTTATTCTCAACAACTTTGGTCCTCACGAAGATCACCAATAACGGCGTTTTTAAGGAGATATTTGACGGAACCCGAAAAAACCGATTATTTATAAATAACTCATAAACAATAACTACTATGGAAAATTGTTTCAAATGAAATTTGTAGGAAATTCCATTCTCTATAACATTTGTATAGAATTGTATATACAATACATATGATGTTTTAACGGAGAAATATCTCAAAAACCGAATCCGGTTTCGAATAAACGTCGACTTCCGTTTAACCGTTATTGTCCAAAAACTAATCAGTCTTTGTGCTCATTGTAAAGTGTTATATATGAAATTTAGTATTAATATGACAAGACCTTTTTGAGTTAGAGCGCCCACAATCACATACATCCTCGCACACACACAAACAGACATCATTCCGAAAATAGTCTAAACGTGTTCGAGGGACCTCAAAACGTGTGTTTCCGTTGAAATCTCAAAGTCGATTTTTTTCGTGATCACAATACTTTCCCATTACTACGTATGGAGAAAGTAAAAATGAACACTTTAGTACAAAAACTGAAACAGATAAGTACTTATCTTAGGTACCTCCAACACTCATAAAAAGATAAGAATCATGATTAAAAATTTTTTACCCTCGTGCTTATTACTTTCTCCATACGTAGTAATGGGAAAGTATTGTGATCACGAAAAAAATCGACTTTGAGATTTCAACGGAAATACACGTTTTGAGGTCCCTAGATCACGTTTAGACTATTTTCGGAATGTTTGTGTGTGTGTGTGCGCGCGTGTGCGTGTGTGTGAGATTGTGTGCGCACTAACTCAAAAAGTACTTGGCATATCGATACCAAATTTCATATATAACACTTTAGCATGAGCACAAACAACTGATTAGTTTTTGGACAATAACGGTTAACCGGGAGTCGAGGTTTATTCAAAACGATTCGGTTTTTGCGATATTTCTCCGTTAAAACATCATATGTATTGTATATACAATTCTATACAAATGTTATAGAGAATGGAATTTCCTACAAATTTCATTTGAAACAATTTTCCATAGTAGTTATTGTTTATGAGTTATTTATAAATAATCGGTTTTTTCGGGTTCCGTCAAATATCTCCTTAAAAACGCCGTTATTGGTGATCTTCGTGAGGACCAAAGTTGTTTCGTAGAACCATCCATTTTGGAGATATTGAACTTTTTCGTAATATCCTGTATACAGCGCCACCACCATGTAGCGGTGAATTCTGTAAACATATTCAAAATGTACCTAATTTACGGCAATAAGGAAGACTGTATTCTTTTACGATACGAAATAATAATTTTGCCTTATAATGCTATTCATAATAATTTAAATATCTATACCCCATATATGGAGAAAGTCATGTGTTTGCCACATCAGATTTTATTTTAATAGTACAATATAATCTCGATGAATCGAAAGAGGCACGTTTAAGGCTTGTATTCGTATTCGAATACTCGAGTATTTTATCCCTTCCCTTCTAGTTCGAGGTTCGAACCGTATTACTTGCTCTCTGAATCCATTACTCATTTATAACTATTCCAGAAGACGAGCACAATGACGTTTACCCTACGTTGACACATATCATTGAACGCTTTTCGATGATTTTTATTTTCGAAAACGACTATTAACTCTCCGGTTCGCTTAATAGTATCGTGCGAGACACTGGACAGGGGCATTTTCCAAGAAACGGAAGAGATAGCGTAAATCAATGGAGGGTCACCATATCCTACGCGATGACCTTATCCCCTCTCTGACCCTTCAAGAGTCCGCCCACGTCTGTCGCCCTAGCGACCTTCTCGAACACTGGTGAATCAAAGATCTAGAAAGATCCAGCTGCAAGCAAGAATTCTTTATTTAAAAATAGTTTTTAAAAGACGTTAAAAATTATGTTTTTCTCTTAAGCTCGTCCGCAACTTGATATCTCATGGATTCAAAACAGAAAAAAAGTGGAATATCTATAAAAATATCGTTATAAAATCTCACCCATAAATTTCGTTAGCAGCGTCTCACCGCTGTGATCCTCACGTCTTTGTATATTTATTATTTACATATTTCTACTTATTTTTAATATTTATGTTTTCATTTAATCTCACTCAATTTTATTAATCTTCATGTTCATTTTTCAACACTTTAAGACATATCTTGCGATTTTTTATATCTAAAAATTGTACGTACTATTTGTAATTCCACAGTTGTTCTTTCATGTATGTAGAATTTTCGCAGGTTTTTTCCATCCCCCTTCCCTTCGTGGGTGTTTTCCTGCGTTTTTTTTACTAGGTTTTTACCACAAATACTTATTCTCTTTTTAATTCAATCTCTTAATTGTGTTTTTTGGTCTTTTTTCATTTGTTTAGTTTCAAGTATTTGTCTTCTGTTTGTATGTTATTATTTTTATTGCTATTTGTAATTCATAACATAGGGTTATATGTAAGAAGGGAGTATGCAGTCCCAATTTCGCCCTAAATAAAGTCGTTTGTCTGTCTGTCTGATGATAACTAAACGATGATCGAGAGTAAACAGCGCGAAAAACCATTGATATTTTCATAACTAAATCGCCATTATTTGTTTAATTATCTAATATACCTAACTCTGAATATTTACATTGCAACCGTGGCTTGTAAGTTAGAATTCTAGAGTATGCGTCCTAGTGATTCGACCGACTTTCGAGTACTTTTAAAAACAAGTTTCAAAGATCACAATCTACTATTAATGGATCCGGTAAACAATCTGGAATTCCAATTAAGATAGCATCTGGCAACCAAATCCCATTGGGTAGCTTCAGATGTAAACACGTTCGTAGGCTAACTTATTCATGGCAACAACCTTTTCTTCCTATCAAATTTCAATTTGTTTTTTCTACGAGGTAGAAGTTTGTAATACATATATACTCGTGTACACGGGTGCAGAGACGTTTTTTTTAAATCTAAAATTCTAGGAATATTAAATCCGCGCTTATATAAGACGCATACGTATTGGAGAGATTTACCGTTCGCTAAGAGCAAATGGTGCGCGCAATGGCGCCTAAAAGAATTTCGCTTATTTTAATTCGTGAATTTTAAACGCCCTTCAGTTATTTATTCATGGACTATTTGCGTTCAAATTTCATTGCTCCTATCATTAAAACTCTCAATAGTTTTTTCCTCTCGTTATTTTGGTATTTTGTGGTGTAACTTATGCGTCATTTTAATTATTTTTTTATGACATTGAAGCACATTTATAGTAATTTATAATATTCCAGATTTTTTTTGTGGATGAATCTCGTGTCTTCATTTTGAGGAGGAAATGTTTTGGAAAATTGTGCGTCCTATACACGGCTATTTTTAGATACTTTCCCGTTGGATTTGTTAAACTAGTGCGATGGTTTTCGGACTTTTTGCCTGCCGCCGCCTTTGAAACGTCACATCATTCCAACGTGTGCCTAAATACCATTTAAAAAGGTCTTCCACGAAGCTTTTTTTAACGCGTCACCTAGTTTAAGAGCCACTGCACTGCACCAATTAATACGAAAATTTCAACGAAACTAAATGAATTTTTTTTTCAAGGTTCTCCCCGTCACCAATTCAATGGCACTCCCTTAGGTTAGATTAGAACAAAAGGTTTATTCATTGATAAACATTCAGTAATTTCTCGTATCTGTTTTTCCAGGATGGTGGCCCTGGAGTAGTTAGTTTGGAGGGGGGGAAGAAAAATTCGGTGAACAACACCCGAGACTGCAGCGCGCTGCGGGAAGGACGACCTAAGAGTCTAGGAAAGCAATCTCCCTCATGACGGACACAAAGTGTTGTTGTCCCTTTGATTAATTTAGCAATGAGAATCCGTAATCCCTTGCAACGGGTCTTTCTCGTATACATGTGAGAGTGAGCTTAACGGACGCAATTTTTCTCCGTGACTTTGGGCCGACCAACCCCTTTTTTCCACGGAACAAAAAAATAATGGAGCGTCTTAAAGTAGTGTGCCGCATGCTACGAACGGAAGATCAACCCGATTTATAAATCGGAGAAAGCGACGCGGGAACGGCATGGACGGTTCGATCTTTCTCCAGAAAAAAACACTTGGAAAATTATGGGTTCAAAAGCTCCGAAAATCTACGCTCATTAGAGGAATTTTGTCGGTGAAAATACCTTTTCTTTTTGAAAGCTGAAGCGACGTTCTACGGGCAATTGATAATTTTTTTTTTTTTTAGAGAACTGCCGTACTCGTTTCGAGAGTATCGCGCGATTTCCATAGCCGCCACCGACGTTACGTGCCGGAAAAAGTTTCTAGATAAACGTGTATTTTTTTACTTGGAAAAATACTCCTCGAGGAGCGTGACGATATACTATCGGTGAATGCGACGGACGGGCTAGCTAACGACGAGCATTGGAAATGCAGGAGTTCGTGAGAATTTGAAGGACAAAATAAAAGAGCGTGAATTGCTATCCTAGGTTTTATTTTTATTTGTCCGCCCATTCTACAAATGGGAAATATGCCCCCAAGTGGATTACGCAAAGACATTCCGCTGACAACTTTTATTTGTAACTTTTTCGTTTTAATAGGGTCTTTTGTAATTCCTGCCCATTTTTTTAATTTTTCGAAACTGCCTTTTTTAGAAAATTTCTTCTCAAAGTGCAGTACACTGGCCAGCTTTTTCATTGAACTGCGGTGAGTTTTTTTACCGAATCTAACGAGAGCTATAGGTACCTAAAAATACTTAATAAATGTGTAATTCATTTAATATCAGTTTAGGGGTATGATTCTTGCTTCGGGTGCGAGCGGTCCCGAGTTCAAATCTCGGACAGGCCCTACCATTTTTTGTATTGAAACATTTCTCCCTAAATAAAAGAGTAAAATGCGCTAGAATAATAATTATGAACAGAATTTATATAGAATGAATAGAACAATGTTCGATCACATTTCATTATAAGAATCCGTCGCTGAAATTTGATTTTTGATGAATCACAACCCTGCCATCCACCAACCGGTGAATTTCAGGGTCATCTGTATGTTTAAATTTTTATATTTTTCGTAGTTATTAACCATATAGAAAAAAGATAAATGGTAGAAGGCTTAACGTTCGGTAAATCTAAAAAAACGACCCTTCTACGGGAAATGATTATCCGACTGACTCATACCGTTTACTTCGAGAATAAACCACTCCGTGTACTTTTAAGCTTCATTTGCAGGAATAATTACCGATCCGATCCTAATTCCATTGCCAACACCCGCACAAAAAATCGGACCGGATTTTCCTCCGCATTCTTCCATTAGAAAGACCTTGACGCTGCATGCGATCTTTGAAAATCAAAAGGAAATCTGCAGGAAAAAGACCTTGAAAGGCGAGGGAACGGAATAATGAAGACCTTTAAAAATCCGCATAAGTACGTAAAACTTTTATCGTTTTGACTCCTCCATCCACGTTGACAAAAATAGCTCCGCGTAATTCTTTGTCGAACAGGGCGCGAAACCCGCCTAATGAGTGGCGCTCACCATTATGGAAAAGGGCGCAACCGCGCCTGGAGGAAGAAGTGATTAACACCTTCAAAGGGCTTTAATTTAATTTTTCGCGAAGATGATTTTCGGCCCAGGTGAATCACAACGGAATACGGGGAAACGCGACTAGCAGAAAAAAATACAAACGATACAGTCGCTCAATACAGATTAGTTAAACTCGAACGCATAGGGTTAACTGAATGAGCCGTCAAGCATTAAAATTCGTTCCCAACCCAACGTTGGATACAAAGGGGGAGTAGTGATGGATTAATTATCTCCTGGCGAAGAGAGATAGTCTCTATTAAACTATTATTTCAATTAATGCGCTCATATTCTAGTTGTTCTAGCATTTTCTGCAAATATCTTAGAATGTTATGATATACATTGAATATTTTATTTAATGAGACATTATTGTTTTAAATATATAAATTATAGAGATCGCATGTGGTTGAAACCCAATCGATAACATGAAAATGAAGTTGTTCCTAAGGCAGAGAAGTTTTTTTTTTAGAATCTACCGTCGATTATTCTTCAATATTTTTCACTTCCTTTACTTATAATACGGAATGTCACTTAAAATGTAATGGCCGCCATATTTTGGCGTTCTTAACCCTTAATTTGGTAATGTATCCTATAATATACAGAGGTTATTTTTATTTTTATTACGTGAAGTGCTCTGGTGCTAATAAAACTTGGATATATATATATATATATATATATAATTTTTCTCTAGAAGCTAAATGACTTATGAAAAGAGATAAAACTATTTTTTCCAACTTTAAATATAACCTTCCCAAGATAAGGGTTGAAGTGTGTGTGTGCGCGCTTACACCTGTAAAGATTTTTAAATGTTTACCTAGAACTCGCATTTATATACTCTCGAAATTATCAGCGCCCTCTCACTTTTTCATTAAATGTTTCTCAATAGTCATCTTCCAAAATTAAGAGATACGATTATAGCCGTAGGGACTTATCTCGCGGAGATATCGACTGGGAGCGACCCTTTTGGAAACAGTAATCGAAAAATTTTTTTTGCTCGTGCTTGGTATCGTTTTGATCGATGGCGGAGATGTTATCGAGATAGAGAGAGATTTGGTTGTTTATGAAAACTGTGGAAAACGGAAGAATACGATCACAAGAAGGAGATAAAAATTTCAAGTGCCCTCCGAACAACTTAAATGCATAAAACTCTCGGATGAGAGGGAATTTATGGAGAAGCCGATAACAGAATGCGACGCATTTTCCCTCCAATTGCGAGGCGGTCGTATCAAAAGTAAGCATTAATCAATCCATCATGATAGCGGAAAGACCTTAAAAGGCGTAAGGAGAGACAAAACTTTCCAGCCGAATGATTTGAAACCATGGGGTAAATCTTGAACGGTTAGTTCGAACAGGGAGAGGGAGAAAGAAAAAAGAGCGATCGAGGGTAAATAATAGAATCCAGTTACGCGAATACTTGCAATGGATGAATAGCAGGGAGAGTGATTATTAACCACATCTTGTTTCGCGGCGAAAAAATACAAACACATGTACCTCATGCTCTACAGTACTGCGATGAAAACAAAACTAACCTCGAACGAAGGCGTTGCTAAACATCTATTATGATCGGCTCCTAAGCAGCACTCTCGGTCTTTAACACTAGAACGACGGACGGGACAATTTTGCCCCATTCTGATGTTACGTCCCCTACAGTTTCTGTGATTCCGGTTTAATTTACTCGAGATTTCGTGACTTTTAATCATTTGAGGGTTGCATTCCACTCTACACTTTTGAACATCCCCCTCTCAATATTAAGGATCATAAAACCATTTTACCCTAGAACGGCGGATGGGACAATTTTGTCCCAAAATGAGTTACTACTTTGTTTCACATTCTCTGTGATATTATTCTTATGCAGGCGGCTTTGTAACATTGTTGTAGACTATGGCATGCCCTTCCCCTCCTTCCCTATCATCTTTTGCCAGTCCAACTTCTAGCCCCACCCTTCCGCCCTCCCACCTTCCACTTGCTCCCGCAGTGTGATGCAGGTTAGAACGTGTTCCTGCAACACTGTTTGCGGGCTAATTTACTAGAGCGTTTCAGTTGAGTACGGTGCAACGCTACATTCTACAGCATGCTAAAGTATGCAATTAGTAATGTAGAGACTACAACGTTCATAAAAATTGAACCTAGTACTGCGACTGTACGACTTTGTCGTATGGGAAATTTTTGTCCCGTCCGCCGTTCTAGGGGATACGCCATGTTCAGACGTTCTTGTGTTAATATTTATTTATCTTTGACTAGCTCATTAACAGCACTTTGCAGTCTGATACAATGAGCTCAGCAACGGCAACAAAGACAAACACATACTACCATGACTTGGGCAGGACTCGAACCTACGACTCTAACGTTGGTCCCTCAACCTAATAATGAGATAATTAACAAACAAATGCCCTTTCTCCGATACCCTGTCCTTGTTAGTTGGAGGCTGACACAACCTATCATCTGTTCAATACACATTTGATCACTTAAATCAGGCGACATAACTACCCTCTGCACACCCACAGAGTTGTACATCCGCACCTGTATGATTGAATCCATTTGCTTTTTTCCCTCCTACCAGTTATCCGAGAACGAAAATTGTAGCGATGCCTTGCTATAAGCGTGAGCCCGTGCAGACTCCACCCTTTCATCGATTCAACCTACCCCTTCCCCTCCAACCTCGTTGCATCCCCCTCTCCCTCGTCGGATAGAAGGGAAGGGAGATTTCGGATGGGGTGGAGGGGTTTATCAAGACTCCTGCGCCGCGATGCCTTCTGGACCAGCGTCGCTTCGTGGGTGTGGCTGCGAGAGATTGGATGAGGACGGTTGCTAGGAAACAGGAAAACGCGGTTGGACGACGGCGTGACCTATCGGGCACTAAGGAGAAAGAAGCTAAACGATGCGTCGGGGAAAGATGCCGGGAAATTCGGCGCAGTTGGTGGGGGAGGTTGATCAGGAAAATGGGGGTTGAGCCGCGCTAAGGATTATTCCTCTATGGGAATACATGGAGAAATAATCTTTTTATAGTCCCGGCTGATTATGCGGGCGTTAAGATGGGGGTCGTGACATAGCAATGTTTTCCATAAAGAATATTTTGTTTGTAATTACATCATACGAAATTATCGATTTGTTCTGATCGGGTGAATCATGAATCCATGTAAAAGGTGGTGTATTCATATAAAAAATTTTCAGTATGTTTTAAGTTTCTTTTTTACTCGAACGTATAGAAATTTTTGGAAAGATTTCACGTGAATATTATTTCATTTCAGACTCGAAAAAGTAATGGCCGTTCTATTAAGGTTAAAAGATTTATGATCTAGAGGCTATTTCGAATATCAGTTGTGCTAAAACTGCACACCGCTGTATTAAACACAGTCGCGTAGGATCGATCAGTCTTCAACGAAAATAAATCGAATCAGAACATGCCAGAGCGAAAGTGAATAAAACAAACAAATGCAGCTGATCGATTTTTTTAAAAGAATAAATGCACAAGATGCTTCATGAAAATCTTAAATCTATAAAGAGACGTCCCAAGTAAACGACCTTCACGTCAAATCAACTTGTCTTAATCGAATGGACCAACACGTAATGCAGTTTTGACTGCAGGGGTCGCACGTGTTATTTTACTATTTCGTTTGATTCCGACGACGCCTTAATATTTTAACGCCGTGCTTTATTATTTTTTTTAAGTAATGGTCCCAGTCTTTGGAGGAATTGATAATTTCGACAGAAATACTGTCTTCGCTCCCTCCCGCGACCACCCCGAAGCGGAAATAAAACAATAAATAACTCGTCATTTTGATTTAACGAGGGTAGTCGCACGTAATTTAAAGAAAGCGACACGGGAAAGCCAGAGAGCGCTTCACCTTTTTTCCTTATTTTTTTCGAACAAAGCGCAATACCTCATTCCTTTTGACAATCTGAAACGGCCGATCCAATCAATGACCTCAAGTATGCGTTTTTTTCCACCATCTCTCTCCGATTTATTGCGCTTACGTAACCATCTTTTATGTGTCTAATTGTGACTGGCCTCTTGAACCGCCGCTTATGATAGCGTAATCGGGGAGAACTTTGAGACTCTTAACCAACGCAGCGCTAACAGCGATAGTGCTGTTGAGAAATGTCACGTACTATTCGTCGCAGCCGACTGCATTTTTTTGTCTTCGACGGATTTTGTTGCAAATTCCGGGGAAACTTCGGACAATAACTTGCTAGATGCATACACAAAACATTCAATGGATGATCGTTTACATCAGGGGTCCACAACCTTCCAGCACCCAAAATATACTATTCATTTGTAAATTTACCGAAGATCGACCCAGCGGTGTGACCCTTGACACGAGAAATACTGATGAGCAGGGGGAAAGAAGGTGAGGGGAGGGGGAGGATCAACACGTCATTCCAATTTATTTGCAAACAACTTTTCATTTGAGTTAAACAAGCTCGAATAAAATTTTATTCGAGTTTTCTTTCTGTACAAGAGAATATTTTAGTTTAAATAAAATTGATTAAAGTTTTAACCACCAGGGTAATTCAATATATCGTATTACTAAGTCGTAAGCTATTAGAAGTTGAAGAAAAAGGCTATTAAATAAATACATACACAAACGGAAGAAATCAACCAAAACATAACTTGAATAAGTAAATCAAATTACATATAAAGTCGCAGTTAGCCTCAAACTTTTACCTTTTGCGATAATTTGCGATTGGAACACCACGTATTGAGCTAAACTTAAGCATACTCAGGGTCGGTAAACATCGATACGCTCGTGTGTCGCTGCGAGGACTAATATCGAGAGATATCTGTATTATTTGATTCATGCATTACAATTGCTCTTAATTTTTGAACGATTATAAAATCGCCTGCATAGTTCGAAAAAAAAATGTTCCAACTTTAAGTTCAAAATCTATATCGGCGAAACATTTCTCACTTGATTCAATAAAAAGTAATAGCGCTGAGGTAAGATACAGCGATCGATCGTGATCGACTGGTTGGAGACCCTTGGTCTACATTATCCACTTTGGTTGAAGGTTTCAGACCAATACGGTCGTTCTAAACCTAAATTATGTACTCTTACAAGGTACATACGATCTCTCCTTAAAGAGAAATCGTGTATCGCTTTGACTGAATGATAGTTTTTATTTATTATTGATTCAGACGTTCGATAAACGCCGAAACTTGGCTGTGCAGGGCAAGGACGGATCCAGGGGGAAGAGGGTTTAAAGGGGATAATTACGCCTATCATGATTTCAGAACACCGAAAATAATTAATAAATAAGTAAATGAGAAATAACATCGGATGTTATTTTTTACTGTTTTTATTTAGTTGCACAAAATGATATCCAATTTCGTTTATGTAAATTAAAATATGCTTGCCTTTTAAGATATTTTCAAATATATGGTTATTTTTTCCATCTTTGATTACATCCCACCCGTCCCAAGACTAAATCCTGGATCCGCCTTCGATGCAGGATGTACGCAAAAGATTCGTCCAATCCATTGCCAAATAAGTTTTTAATAAGGGATTATTGCAACGCGGAACTGCGCACCTTGTATTATCCTAGCATCAATTCGTTCATATTATTCCTAAAATGCATGCATCTAGCTTTCCATGTGGACTACCTACTCAAGAAAAGTTTCCTCGCCAAATAAAATGCCGGGCCTTTCAAATTCAAGCAAGTAGCAGGAGTCAAAATGCGGGCGATTTATTTTAAGACTATAAATTAAGTAAGATATGAAAAAAGTTCAGCTGTCGTCACCGAAGCAACAGAAACATTTCTAATGTCCAGAAAATGAATTTTAATGTAAATAAACTGACAATTATTCAAGTCCTATACATCTTAAAAAGACTTCCTGTATCATATCATATGAAAAAAAAAGGAAACGCGCAGTCGCGATGTATAAGGGCAACGTGACGTAATGGTCACGTTTCAATAGCAACGTGCCGAGAACTATTATTTTTAAGATTCGATGAAATTGTCAAATAATTAATTAAACACAAACAATGCGCATTTTGGTACAATTTTTAACTTTAAGCACAGCGAACTACAACAATATTGCACAATTTTTAAACCGACGTGATCTTTATCGTTTTGTTTGCAAGACGGACAGGCCTATTGTTTCAGTCACGTTTTGCGCCTCGTGCTTCGTCAGCGAAAGATAACGCACGCCTTCATATAATTTTTAATGGCGATTTGTTAACTGCAAGGAGTATATATTTTTTTAATCTCCTCCTGGATGCTGGGTCACGGATATCGAGTTCAACGCACCCCGCTCCCATCTGATAAAATACCACACTTCACAATGTAAGCGAATGTTTCTTTTATTAGCAAAATATTATATATTATATATATATATATATATATATACACACGCATACACAAATGTTTATATACTTTTTCCCGAATGACGTTTGGCCAAGGAATCCAACGTTTTTTCCTCAATGACGCAGGATATTGAATGCTAGGGATATATTTTGATTCCTAATTGTTTTTACATGCGACCAATAGCTCCAACGTTCTTTTCAATGAATGTAATGGGCCCGTATGCATCTTAAGTGTGTATGTATATGCGAACGGAATATCCTAAAGCTATGTACACTATGCGAACGATGGCGAACGAACGACAGCGAACGAAAGAATTCGTTTAGTGTGTACGGTCAAACGAATGCGAACGAATTCTCATGAATGCGTTCGCCTTCGCTAGGGTTCGCTAGCCAAGCGATAAATCAAGAGAATTCGGTACGCACTGTGGACGGAAATCGTTAGCATTCGCTGTTCGATCGCACATTCTAGTTGAATTTTTAACTGCCAAACGAACTTGCAGTCTCGCACGTGTTGTAAATAAATAAATAAATAAATAATGGAATGGTCAAATGACATCATACTTGAATTAACTGAATTATATAGGGAAAGACCATGTTTATGGAACCCGACAAAGGAAAACTATAAGTTAACATAACAAAGTGATGCATGGAAGGAGATTTCGGAATGTTTAAAGTCACTTTCTTCTAGTTTTTTTCCTAAGTAGTTCACTTAACACTGTGAATGATGCATTTGCGCTAATACTTTCTTCGTCGGACATTGTAATTACAATAAAAAAGAAAATGGAACACACAACTGAGATAGCGTTCAGCAAGAAACTGGTTTAAATAACCGAACATCAACGAATGCAAACCCTCGCTTGCATTCGCTTGGTGTAAACACCTTTGCGAACGTACACTCCGAATGACTCCGAATTCACGAAACTTCGTTCGCCATCGTTCGCACAGTGCAGTGGCGTAACCAGGAATTTGTGAGGGAGGGTTTAAACCCGAACTCTAGAGGGGGGGGGGGGGTTTTGAAGCTAAAAGCTAGAAATGATACTTTTTACTTTCTCATATACGAAGTATATTGAGAAATTATTTTTATCGCGAAAAAATTCGACCACGAGATTTTGACGGAAATATACGTTTTAAACGTAGCTGAGTCCGAAAAAGTGGTTTTCGCAATGCCGTCTGTCTGTTCGTGGCTGTAGAGCCTAAACGGTAGAGCGAAAATGAATGAACTCTCATACTTAGGCATTTTATCATACAGAATAGAAGCTTTGAAGAAATGGTTAACATTGATCAATAAATAAGAGAAGTTTATTCTGGTTCCCTATCATTTCGTCATGAATAATTTCGTCGCATTTATTTTGTCGCACACATTTCGCCGCAATGCCATATTGTCGTAAGCTCCATTTCGTCGCAGTTCAGTTTGTCGCAGCCACATAATGTCGCATTATTCTTTAGTCGCATGCGTTTTGTCGCAAATAACAACGGCAATTTGACAGTAGTTCAAACCTCGCTCATTCGGCGGTAGACCATCCTAAAAATATCGCCATTTATTGCGAAGTACCCATGGTATTCGTTTAGATTAGACCTGTCAGTTTTATATGAGAAACTCCCCACACAATGTCCCATTATTGTTAAGTCGCCTGCGACTAAACAATAATGCGACATTATGTGGCTGCCACAAACTGAACTGCGACGAAAAGAGCATACGACAATATTGCATTGCGGCGAAATGTGTGCGACAAAATGAATGCGACGAAATGATTCACGACGAAATGCGTGCGCACGGTTTATTCTACGCATTTTTAACAGCAATTCGATTTTCTCAAAAACGGCTATAACGATTTTGATCAAATTTCCTACAATTACTTGAGTTTACGTCTGAAATAATACTATACCTATATTTCATTTTTCTCAAAGAATGAATGTAAGGCTAGTTTATTCTTGGACAACTTTAATAAAAATTGTATTTTTGAAAAAGCGGCTAATACGATTTTCATCAAATTTCGTTTAGTTAGTTAAGTTAATGTTTTTTAATGATTCTACATAGTTCATATTTTTCTTAAAATAACTTAACGACGCATTAGTATATGAGAAAGTTTGTACAATGTATGTTGTACAGATTTTTTGGTGATTCGCGAGAGTGAAGGAAATTTTTGAATCGATTGGGGGAGGGGGGGTCATGACCCCAAAAACCCCCTCATGGATACGCCACTGGCACAGTGTGTACATAGCTTGACGCGAATAAACCACACGTCGACGCACTACTTAGAATAGATTAACCAGCATCGCCAATGATTTTACCCATCCTGTGATCGGTGTAGTAACAGTAAGCTTTGACCTTAAGTAATGACTCCCACGCACGAAAAAGGGTAGTTGCAATGTTTCTACATCGAACATGTTGGGGAATAAACAAAACGAGACGTATTCTAATGCTTTGCCGTGTTCTTGAAGTTTTTTATCTATAAGATAAGAACGAACAGTCACATTTGCCAACCGTTCAAGAACATCTGCTTTACGTGCGTCTTCAGCGTAATCCTTACCAAGTTCATAGGTTATGGCTGGTTTAATCGATTTTTTGAGTAACGCACGTCTTGAATTTGTTTAAATTGCGCTCATTTTTCATGCCTTGACTTAAGAAATAATCTATATCAGTCGCCAAGGCCTTCGAAAAAGCAATAATGGCATCATAAATCATTAAATGATTTGACCTAATCATAATCGTGTGTATTTTTATAATATTTATATTGCGTCTCACCCCTATGTCATACGATTCGTGATGCAGCAACGCTATCTTGGTCTGGACAAAAAATAACACATCCTTCAATCATTAACTGTCTAAACGATACATACAGTTTCATTGTGAGTGAAAGTAGAATAGCATAACAGTTACCGTTTACACTTCGTCCGAGCTGGAGTCCGTTTTATGGCGTCATTTTTTTTAAAAACACATTCAGAAAGGTAAAAATAGAAAGAGGGATAGTAAATTAGCCGCGAATATAAGTCACGACAAATAACGACAGGATAAAGTTTTATTTCACGGAAGGCACTGCAGAAATTGCACTTACTTCATGCTATAATTACTGTGAGAATAAAAAAGAGACAACTCAGCGGTTTCCAATCTTAATGCATCTGCGACCCCCTCTTAAGGCAGCCAAACTTATCGCGATCCCTTTTAACTCCATTGATCTACTGACGACTATAAAATTAATATTATAATAATGTATTTTATAAAGTTCGTGTCGGTCCTAAACTTATATCCATACGTAAAATTTTGAAAATAAAGCAAAAAAATATTCCGTCTCGGAGATCCCCAACAGGGGAACCGCTAACTTGAGGATGATAATTAGGGTTGCCAACCTCCGGTTTTCGAGTCGGAGATCTCCGGGTCATCGCCGTAACCTCCGGTCTCCGGGTGAGTAGCACAAATCTCCGGTTCAATTTCGATTGCAGCGGAAAGCCCTTTTGTGACTTTTTTGCGTTTTTTTATAAATGATTCGAATTAAGATAGTTTGCACTTTAATTTTCATTGTGTTTTTTTATACAAAAAACTTCAGTTGACGATGCTCTTACAATTTCGCTAATTAGCGATATTTACAAAAATAACAACGATTTTTAACCATATGTCCTAAAATCATGAGTGACTTTCATAATATTGAATATATTTATCATTACATTTAATTTCTCTTGGGTTTCTTCTAAAGTATCCAGGTTTCAAGCAAACTCCGGTTCACGAATATCTTAAAGTAGGCAACTCGTAACAACATCTCCGGTTCATGAAGATCTAAAAGTTGGCAACCCTAGTGATAATCGAATTCGCGAAACCCATAATTTGTAGCGCTTATTTTTTTTTAATCGCTCGTGTATTCGATTTGTATGTCCGTCTTTTCTGGTAATATCTCTCGAATCCTGCAACTTAAAGAAGTCAAACTTTCACGATAGGGCGGTCTACATTAGGGCTTGACATGGTACAAATTTGGTTGCTCTAGGATCAGTTGCTGAAAGCAATCGAGTTCTCTTTCCAGTCTTTCCTTTGTTTCATTTCCACCCCGCTTAAGAAAAGTATGAAATCGGTGCAATACTTTTAAATGGGATACATATTAATTCATAGAATTCATATAAAGCTTTTAAAGGAAATTTATAGACTATGAGGCCGTCGATCTCAACCAAATGTGTAATCTTATGACGTAATAACCTTAAAACAAGGGAAAAAATGCATTATGTAATTTGATGTGCAATTCTTCCCCCACTTGTTTAAAATATATGTAGCAACTTCTTTGTAAGAAAATATGGCTCCTCGCCTTATTTATTGTGAGCTTTTATCGAAATGAATGCTTCATACGGATTTATATTAATAAATTTAGAATAAGAAAAGTCCATAACATTTCACCTGCCAAAAAACTGTGGTTTACATTTGCATTTAAAATCCACCCCCTGGTAAGTAACTATGGTGTAGGATTAAATAAAAAAGTTCCCATAAAATTTTTGGCCAGTTTCGCTTTAATACGCGCATCAGGGAAAACTTACGCCTTACCTCGAGGCTCTGATTTCGTCTGAAAGACACCGACGTGTCGGGAGGCCTCCCTATACCAAGTCACCGACGGGGTATTTCGATACCCTTAATGTCGTTTTGTAATTCAGGTATCCGCAATATTCCCAGGGTCGAACCGAGCGTCAAAGGAAACAAAACGCTCTTTCGTCCTTCCTCGCCGCCGACGCCGTTAACGTCACCGATACGCACGAAACACCTGTCGGCTACCGTAATTCCTCCCGTAGCCGAAAAAGGGCTAATGAAATGGTGTGCAACTCGATCTTTCTTTCTCCTCCTCATAAAAAATAAATAAAAACATCCTCCCACCCTCCCTCTTCCTCCTCTCGAGTTCATCTCACCTCGACACGAAAACCGGCGCAAAGTGTCCGTTCTGAGGTAATGGAGGAAGGGTGGGATCGAACCACCCACGCGCAAACACACAGAAAACGAGGTTAGGGGACGTTAGGCTTAAAAAAAAGGTGCCGGATCCCTCGTGAACTCTCCCTTAACCCACAACCAACGGAGGGCAACAAAAAGAAGGTTTCCTGGTGTCTCCCCTTAATCGAAGGTCGTAACCTGCTCCAGTGCGTGCGCGTAAGGAAGGCGGAAGGAAGTAGCGGACGATAGGAGCAGAAATTGAAAAGAAGAGTCCAAGATAGAGCGAGAGAGAGAGAGTAAGCGTGTGTGTGTGTGTGTGTGAAAGCGGATAGAAACTCCACGGTCGTTTTTTTTAAAACGAGAGTAGTTCGAATAAGGCGCCGCCGTTATGCGCGGATTGGTGAGCTACGAGAGGTAGAGGGGGAGGATGGGAAGGGTAGTTCTCCTCGAGAGGCGCTGCCAGAGGCGAGAAAGGCGGAAGCGTCACGGCGAACGTTAGGTGGGTCTTTCTCTCTCTCTTTCTCTCTCTCTCTCTCTCCCATCCCTTAATTATTACACGATTCATCTGTCATTCCCCGTGTCCAGAATTTTCCATTCCTCGGCGAACTCGACTGACATTCTGCATGCACAGTTGCGATACTCGTTGGAATTCGGCACGGGGAATTTCGAGTTGATGGTTGAAACGCGTTTTTAGCGACCTATTCATTCTTTTAATTAAAGGGTTAAACCGGCGATGAAGGCATTATTTTGACTACTAATGCAGGATGCTTGAATTAACGTAACCTTTTGTATTTATTGTCCTCTCCAAGTGTTTTGCAACGAGTTTAGAGAGAAGAGATTCCGCACGAATTGGAATTTTTTCCATCCTCTTAAATAGGTAGTTTCCATGGCGCGGCGCAACAGCGCACCAAACAGATTGAACGGATTAAAATTTATAGACGAATCAGTTTCGCTTCACACGGTCCTTAATACGGTCAACGCTACTCTGCCTATTTAAACAGCAACGAACCCTTCCTTAAATGCAAATATATCGTTATTCTCTCACTGTCCATTTCTTGCCGTGGTTTCAATATGCACAACATTTCAATATATCGCACAATAAACGTTAATTTTTGTTGTCAACTTCATTTCTTTACGTGTTTTCCGGCAGTCAACAACTTGAATTTGCATCGATCGAGTGTCTGCTCGGTAGAAATCAATATCTGGGGTTCGATTCATGCCTAAATAATCTCTTTCTACGTTCATCGTCGACAAGGCAAAAGGCTCTGACAGCCACTCGCGATTTAACGATAAGAAAATAAAACAAAAGTTGGTTGAATTCATGCTTTGAGACGGTGGCATCCAGAATATCGTCGAATTAAGACCGATTGATTTATTGAAATTCCTGCCTGAAAGCTATCTAATCGTCACAAAAGACTTATTGAGATTCCTTATTGATCATTTGAAGATCTTTCGAAATCCTGTCTGATAGGTTTATATCTAATCGTTTCGAAGGTTTAATGTATCGCGTTGGTAAAAAGTGAAATAAAAGTTTGGACGAGATCGGACTAACGCAAATGATCCCAGAGATAAAAATTTAACAAGTCAGGCTCAAATAATTTAATTAAACTCTTTCTTTCTTTTTTTATTAGCGAGTTGCGTGTATTTGCTCTCAAAAGAGGGAGAGAGGAAATCATTTAGTATCGGCACAAAAAATAATATTTGTGTTCCGATTTTTTTTATGGAAAAGTGCTTTCCTTGTATAAATTTCCGCATTCCGTCCTCGAGTAGCGATCCAAGTTTAATGTTTTAAAAAAATGTCTTGCGTGTAGCAGTTCAAACGGACGGTGACAAAATCATGAAATCCGAAGAGCATTCGGGTAAAATCAGACAACCATCGAACAAAACACTGTATTCTTTAAACACCTTAGACGTGGATCGTGACCAGACCTATGTTTTTTTTTGTTTAATTATCCCCTGCTTCCATCTCACGCCGCGACTACATGTGATGCAAAGGCGAAGAAAGATATTTTGTAACGGAGAAGGCGGATTGGATATTTTTTTAAGCGTGGGAGAGCGTAGGGAGGATATGGAGAAGAGTTGTTGGGGAATGGAATGGAGACAAGAGGAGAGAAAAAAGGGGCTAGAGGAGTGTGAAAAGAGAAAGTTTAGATCACGACGAGAGAGAGAGGCGTATTATGGCAAAAGAAGGGATAAAATGTGAGTGGGAGAAGATAAAAAGAGAGCAAAGGTGTTGTGAGATTGGAAAGATGAAAAGCGAGGAAGAGGGGGAGAATCGAAAGAGACAGATATAGGGATAAAGAGAGAGAGGCGGAGAGGAAAAGGGAGGGAGAGAAAGGAAGAGAAGTGAAAGCGAGAGGGAGAAAGAGGGATCGGAGGAAAAGAGAAATGAGAGAAAGAAGGAAAGAGAGACATGCGAGGGATGGAAATGGAGGGTATGAAAAAGAAGGGAGAGGGAAAGGAGAGAGAGAGGAGGGGAAAGAAAAGAGAAGAGGGAGATTATGAGAGAAAAAAGGAAAGGGAAAGAGGTACCGAGAGAGAGAGAAAGAGAGGGAGTGAAAGTTTTTTTCGGGAGGGGTGGTGAAAGGGAAGTCTCAGTTACCCTTTTACCCCACCTAACCGGCGAGAAAGCCAACCCTTGTTCCCGTTCTTCCCCTATCTCCTCCTCGCAAGCAGCCGAGAGTTGCATACCCTCGCTACGCCCACGCATCAGCTCCAACACAACCCCACACCCCCAACCGAACGAAACACGTCACGATTTAGCTTCTGCTTCCCTTCTGGCGAGCCTCTCTACCCTCTCCTCCCATGCATTTCCAAGCCTCCTACTATAACGCCCCCTCCTATATCCTCCACCCCTTCCCAAAGACCATCCCCTAAACTCCCTTGCTTCCAACTCTTCCTCACACCCATACCTCCCTCCCTCCTCCACAACCTTCATCCTACGCTCCCAGACCGTATACCAACCCCGTCTTCTCCCCCCCTCTCTCTCTCTCTCACACACACACATCCACTCTCTCGAGTCGTATAGGGGGAGAGAGGGAGCCTCTCTTGGAAGCCTTGGCAGCTGGATTCCCACGGTTTGGCTGACTTGTCTTTCTTCCCTTCCTTCCCCTTTCCCGCCCCTGCCGCCTACTCCCTCCCCACCCCCCTTCCTCCTGCTCTGCTTTCCTCGTCTTTCTTCGTCCCCCTTCTCCTAGCCTCTGGTACACACAGTCGGTCCTATCCTACCCCTCGGACCAGTCTCTTTGGAACCCCACACATACGCTCTCTCCCTCTCCCTCTTCGCTCCTTCCAAACATGGCTCCCTCCTTTACTCCCTATCCCTCATCCCTTTTACCGACGTCTTTTAGATCTTTTCACAACAACCTTCCCCCCTACACTCTTTATACCTCGCCATCTTCCCATTACTCCTTACAAGTTTTCTCCCCTCTCTTTCTTTTCCTCCCTTCCTCCCTTTGGTACCGAAAATCCTTTTCAAGAAGCCCGTGTGTTGCATCCCTCACTCCTGCGCCATCTACAGACGTTGGTGTGGGATGTTTTTTTTTGTTGGGAGTTTTTTGTATTGCAGTGCACGCGGAGAAAGACACCCGTTGGCTGAAAAATTCCGTTTGTTCCAGCCATCATCATCTCATCCCCCTTCTACGATTTTTTTTTCATAATTTGTTTTTCCTCTCTCCCGCACAATTTGGGCGTGTCACGTGACCGTGGATGATATGATTTCGTTTTTTTTTTTTTTTTTTAAGGAGCGGTAATGAACGGAAAGCTTTACTTCTTTTTCGTTCTCTCGCGGGATTACGAACGGCGGCTTCTTTTATGATCGGGTTTGCGGATGAAAATAAAAGGTTTTGTGCGATTTCTTAGGCGTACGAACTGATGCTAGGGCTTGACTGAATTAAAATGAACCTCATACGAAACTTCATGCTAAATCTTTTCGAGTTCAAAACTCGGAAATTTTTCGGAAAACGATTTATTTAAACAGAACGTTTCAACCCTTTAAGAAACATCAAACTTGGAAGACAAACGCAACATGTGATTCGTTGAGGTACATATAAGTTAATGATAACAGTTACCACGTAAGCTTATACATACATCATCTCATTAAATTCTAACGTAACACATTAATTCGGTCGTAAAATTTATGAAAAAAATATATTTTGGGATGATTTAGTTTCTGCGTAAATAAGTTCAAGTGATCGGATCCGGTGACGCAATTTATCGTCGAAAGCGAACATTCGGCTTCAAATGTAGGAGCAAAGTGCCATACAATGAAATGTTCACGTGTGCTCGGCTATTTCGTATTAGAATTTAGGAAACGACTCCGATTACTTTTATCGTTTGGTCACGTTAATAGTGATTTCGGATGTATCCGCACGAATGACGAATATTTTAATATATTAAAAAGCTCTCCGCCCTACTATAAAAACGTTTACTTATAATATCTTACATAGTCGATTGTTCTGCTTTTACTCTGCCTGTTAGTTTTAGAATTTTAGAATAAAACAAATAAATACGACTATTTTTCACCTGTCGCAGCGTAACAAGCAAGTTTCCATTAAACCTCATACTCTCGCCCATTCTACTGAATGTAATTGAATATCACGAAAGATTTTTCGTCGTGTATATTCTACGAAATATGTATCGCATTCGCCAAAATAATGTACCAACCAAAGCTTGCCACATATGTAGTAGCTATAAAAAAATAAATAAGGAATCCTCAAAGAATTAAACTGGATTAAACCATTTCATGAGCATTTTTAACACTACAACGAAGAAAAAGTGATCATCGATGCTTCTACTATATTAGAGCTTAAAGATATTCTATTCTTCGACCAATGGAAACATTTGGGGTAGCAATTCCTTGAATATGGAGTCAATATAAAAACACAAAGGAAAGAGAGTTGCCAAGACATGGAGAAGATTACGGAAATTAGGAGAATATGGAGAACCAGGTTTAACCAAGAATAATCATTGACCTGTCTAAGGATAGACTACTACCCATGATGATGATTCAAGAACAAGTACCTAAAAAATACGTCTCAAGTACCTCCAATAGTCAAACCAAGGTTATAAAAAAATCCATTTTTATAACCTTACTGTGGCTTTTGGAGATACGTGAGGCAAGTAGTTTTTTTAGATGCTTGTTATTGATTCTTTTCAGCCACAAATCCAGCTTGATAATTGTCTGTTGAATTTACTCACGATGTTGATCGAGACACAATTTTAACGGAAAAAATTACGCCGAGATACTACGTTAGTCGACATTTCTCAGGCGGATAAAACGTCCACCTCCTGACACTACGAGGTTTTTCGCGAGGCATATTCTGCGATCTAGTGCTAACAACTTAATCGCCAAAAGGCGTCATCCGCATTGGTTAATGGCACGTTCCGATCGTTTTCCAATGCATTCACAATGTTCCTAACAAACTATTTTTTCACCTTTATTTTCCTGGCCTCTTGTTGCTCTGGATCGCGAAGGATGAATCGCGTGAAAGTTGACTGTTTTTGCCTTCCTTTTAACACCCAACAGCTGTTGCCGAAATTCATCGGAAAATTTTCCCTTTAAGGGGGTCGTCACCCTGAATAAATATGCTTTTGAAGGACTTCGTAAGAATTTATTGGACGATGGAAAAAACATCCGAACGGCAGTAAGTGGAGGGGAAGCACCCGGAGGGATTTCGAACAACGGTTACCATTCCGATCTCCAGTCATTCTTTTCCGTCGAATAAAGACAATGATAATTTTGAACCCGTAATAGCCCCACAAATCAACGCCGCTTGCATTAATCTTTTTGCGAAAAATAAATAAATTCGCGCGAACACATCTCGGGAAGACATAAGCGGAATGTAAAAGGCGGGAGAGAGGGAGAGAGAGAGAGAGAGAGAGAGAGAGAGAGAGAGAGAGAGAGAGAGAGAGAGAGACAGAGATAGAGATAGAAAAATGGAACCGAAAATTTATGTCGGTCTCGAGTTTTGACCGCTCCTCTCCGAGTATCATCCCCTTTTCTTTCCTTTTTCGCGCTGTTTTTTTACAAAAGTTAGCGAGTAAGATGAAGGAGAGAGGAGTTTAGAGGGCAAAAATGGAATAAAACATGCAGCTTCCTCCCTCTATATCTCTGTGCAACGCGAAGAACCGGCTTGTGTGTGGAATTACATCGCCTCAACCTTGCAAACAAACGCTCACGTAAAGAATTTTCGCCCCGCCCGCCTTCTTTCCACATCCCCCTTATAACGCTCTTCCTTTGTTTCGCTTTTAGAGGGCGGCACATAAGTCGACAAAAATTTATTACTACCTCTCGATTTTGGCGGACGCCTCCGTCTCGGGCATGTTTCCGTTAATCGGATATTCCGCTTGATCTATGTGCCTATTTACGCGTACACAAATGAAAAAATCGAACATTTATGAAGATAAAATCACACTTAAAGAGTCCAATTTTGTGTAATTGCACGAAGTAAGTTTACGGATCAAGTAATGCTGTAGTAAGTATAGACAAAGAGACGGGACTAGGTATTTCGGTGCCCGGGTAAAAGAACGTGAATCGCACCCCTAGCCAAAACCCTGTATTTTATGACATTTAAAAAATAATAATTATAATTACTGTATGCCCATCGCCGCCAATCTCACTCTATCACGTCATTTCCATAAATTTGATTGTTGTAAAAATGTGTGCGTGTTTATATAAAATACATACGTAAGTTACCGTCGACAAATGCTGAAGATAAAATGAACACATAGGGTGAAAAACTAGGAAGTACTACGAAGAATAGGAGAGGAACGAACGATTACACAAACTATCAGAAAGAGGAAGGCGAACTGGATTGGGCATTACCTGAGGAGAGAGTGCATGATTAAAGAAGTGCTAGAAGGAAAACTGGAAGGAAAAAGAGAAAGAGGTAGGAAAAGGTTTCAGCTGGTAGACGACTTGAAAGGGAAAGAGAGCTATCAAGACATGAAGCAGACTGCGGAAAATGGGAGTATATGGAGAACCAAATTTAGCCATGAATAATCACGGACCTGTCTAGGTAGCTATGATGATGATAAAATACGCATACATATAATCACAATTTTCGTGCCTCCTAGAACGATGCGTCCGGGGCAAGAGCCTCATTCGCCCCACCCTCGTTCCGGCCCCCGTATGGACAACTTTTATTAGGCATGAGACACGGAAATACGGTACTATTGGCGTAATTCATTATTAGAAACTTTCGACTTAATGTCAAGACTTTTAAAGGTTCTGGTTAATCTAAATTCCGGATATTCGATTTTGCGTGGTTAAGCTACAGACTTGGCGGAAGGGAATCAAGGATGGCAGAAAAGGTGAAAAATATCTAGCTCATCTCCCCTACTTCGCAAAAAAACGAAGTAGGCTAGGTTGGATGAAGACATTTTCTCACAATACCGAGAAACCTTCTCACTTTCGGAGGGGTGCTACACCTAATCCTTCCCTCGCCACCCCCTATCCGTTGCTCATTAACCATCCTCCTTGTCGGAACTCGAAAAACCGTTTTAATATATATATATTCATCTATGTCGCACAAACCATCACGTTTCCTCTTCGCCGGGCACAAAAACCGTCCTTCTGGGATGTATTTCTTTTTTTTTCTTTCGAAACTCCTTTTTCGTCCCTTCTCGTTCCTACTCCCAAAAATCCTTCCATTTAGGGAGCCCTTTTTTTAAAAAAAAACCCCTTTCGGGTCCTTTCCATAGCGTCTCAATGTCTCCCTTTCAAGCGCTCTCTCACGCCATCTCTATCGCAAAAGCTCATAGAACCACCACAGCACCATCTTCCACCCTCTCAAGACCTCCATAGCCCTCTCCAACCCTTCCTTACAACCCTTCTCTCTCTCTCTCTCTTTTTCTCCCTCCCACTCGCACACAATTCCAAACCATGCGCAAGCATTTTTCTGCTCCCTCCTTTACAAACCCCTCCTCTCTCTCTCTCCATGTGTTGCTCCTCCGACACCACCACCATCCATCCCCCTCCCCTCCCTCCCCATCCTTTCCTCCCTCATCCACCGCCCTCTCCAAACACCAAAGATGTTTGCAAGGCATTTCCTCCCGCAACCACAACAAACTCCTTCCTCCACCCTATCTCGTCGTATCTTTTTTCCACCTCTCTCTTTCTCTCCTTTTCTTCCTATCTTTCCCCTCTCCCTCATCCCTTCGTCACGTTTCACAACTGCGTCATCCGAGTTAAAATTTTTATTCCATTCTTCAACGCACCGCGTGTGTCAATTTAAAAAAATGTCGTCCGTTTTCATTGTTGCGCCTCGGTTGCCGTGGTTTCGTTTAAATTCTGTGACTTTCCGTTTCATCTTTCTAAAACTTGAAAGGAAGAGTGAATTTTTTTACAGCCTCTCCATCTTGCACAATACATGTACATACATACATACATACAGTCAACCTTTCCCATCTAAGGCTTAACGACGAAAAATATTCCCTTGCGACGTAGCTTCCCTTATATACGGAAAACCACACTGCAATACATAATGATAGCATTGGCAATAATGACGATGAAAGTTGAAGTAGAAGAAGATGTACCTATTGAGCCGATCTTCTCTTTTTAACCAACCCCATTTCCGATCTCTGTAACGTTTTACAAACGCTCGTCACATCTCCCGCTTCGAATCGGAAGCAACGACGTTCTCTCCTCATCCGTTATACTATAAGTCCTTTCTTCTCTCTCATCTCCTAACAAGTGCCTCTCTTTTCTTGAGACATCTTTTTTTCTGCGCTTTCCGATTCTCAATCATCGTGATTTATATTCTTACCGTCTCTCTCCCTCGCCTCATCTTTATTAAAACCGCGATATTTCCCTCTCTCTTTCCCTCCTATATATATATGTGTGAGTAAATTATATATATATATATATCTCGCCTATCCCTCTTCTCTTACATTTTCACACCAATTCTTCGTGACGGTAGAGTAACCCTCTCCGACGTTCGCAAAAAACAAACAACTAACGTTTTCCTGTCCGTTTCGATATTACCGTTGTCACTTTCCAAACAGCATTCTTCCTTATTGCTCCGCGATTTCTGATACTTTTTTCTCATCTTCTTCCATACTTTATTGCAAAAAGGGTTCCGTTCTTGTTGTTAGGATCTTAGATTGCCGCCGCTTCCTTTGTTAAAAAACAAAGAGCCTCGAGCGTTAAGGGTTTATTTATGAATGTCAGTCAAATGAAAACGGGCCAAGGTAAATAAAACACAAAATAATCAACTCATCTACATGTTTCCCCAGAAATGTTGAGACACTTATCCCACTGTGATACAAGTCGCTGTATTGTCTTCTCATAAAATTCCCTTAGCTGCTGGTGGAACCGAGACCGAACTGCTTCCTGCACATCGTCGTCCGGCCTGAAACATCACCCTTTCAGCGCATTTTTGAGTCCAGAAAAAATGTGCTAGTCACAGGGAGACATGTCCGGACTATACGCCGGTTGTGTGAGTAGTTCCCATCCAAATCTTGAGTGTGTGTCCTTGTTGAGCGCTGCTGTGTGGGAGCGGGCGTTGTCGTGGAGAAGAACCACTCCATCGGAAACCAAACCAGGGCATTTGGATTTTATTGATGTGCGCAATGATTACAGGGTTACACAGTAGCGTGCTGCAGTGATGGTGTGCCCTCGTCCCAGGAACTCAATCAGTAGGAGACCTCTGTGGTTGAAGAAAAAAATCTGCAAGATCTTGCCTATACTTTCAGTCACCTTGAATTTCTTTGACGGAGGCGAAATTGGATGCTTCCACTGCAGACTTTGGCGCCTGCTTTCTGTATGGAAATGGTGACACCACATCTCATCACCGGTTACGATTCTGTTGAGAAATGAGTTCCCTTCTTCCTGGTATCGTGTCAAATGTTCCAAGGCCAAACCCATTCGAGCCTCCTTTTGCTCACTCAACAGACTGCGAGGCACCCACTGTGCGCAAATCTTTCTTTAATTGAGGTACTCTCTGGTGATGGTGTGGACAGTTCCATGGCCAACACCCACCAACTGTGCGATATCACTCTCTCACAGACGCCTGTTATCAAGAATAGCATCATCAACCCGCTGAATGAGAGTATCTGTGATCACACGATGTGCTTGTCTAGGCCAATCGCCATCCTGTAACGGCGTGCGCCCATCACGAAACCGTTTGTGCCATTCCTTTACCCGTATCAAGGACATGCAATAGTCACCATGAACTGCAGCCATTCGTCTATGAATGGCTCTGCCGTCCACTCCCGCTATCAAGAACGGCGCGACCCCTCGCTGTTCTTCTTTGGACACTTCCATAATGAAATCGCTAACAGAGGTGCTTTGGACGGTAGCAAATACCACACTGACACGGTCTGCGCGCTGCTGCTCTCTCGTGAGCGACACGAGAACCTTGTTCTCGTACATCACAATGCACGGTGTTGCCAGTAGCTTATGACAAAAATCACGATGCTCGCGCTCCACGTGTTTGCTGGTAATTTATGCCGGCCCGTTTTCATTTGACTGACCCTCGTACTTTATGGTAGACCAGGCGGGTTAATTTAAAAAAAATCTCATCATAGACAAGTAAAACGAGTGAAGTGTATTTGGCAGGTTTCCACGTAATCTCAGCATCGAGAATGCAAAACAAAGCGACGCGGTCGTGTTTGCATAAATTCCGAAGTGATTAATGCCGGCCTTCGCAGACAAAGGCTTGGACTCTGTCGAATTGCATGCGTATGAGCGAAAGACAAGAATAATGTTGATGTTAAGTATTATCTGGACATAGGTGTCACCAATAAACATTCCGAGAGGAACATTACCAGTCACTTTTACCTTTGGGAGATGACAAGTATTCTTATTCCGAAGACTTCTCGCGTTTATCCCTTTAGGTCTTATGAGAATTTGTGCAAATGCATGAAAGATGTTGTAATAACTAAAATTCCAATCGAATCAGAGACTGGTCGATAAGTAAGGTAATTTTATGGGTAGGCTAAGTATTTATTATGATATAAATGCTTTTTTTAAATTTTTATTAAAAAAACAAAATGACTGCACCCCAATTGCCCTGCAAATGCTACAAAACCACGAAATATTTGAAAATTCAGGGAAACTTTGGAATGTTCATAAACTTTTTAATCGTCGTTTACTTGAATATGCTCGATGAAATTAAACAATATTTTTCTCTACATGCCCTTAGAGGTGCATCTGAAAAAGCTGTGTTAACCGAATGCAGTACTTCAAATGTTACCTTTCTCGTCACTCCTCAAATAACAGGAAAACGAGTATAAACAAAATCAACGGAAGTGATATTTTCTCTCATTTTATTCGAGTACAAACAAGTTCGAAAAGTATACAGTTTATAAAAAATATGCGCATTTCGTGTGATTGAGCCTGTGAAACTAAATTATATAGTCAAACGAACGAACACCATAAAACAGCGAAACACCACTAACCGATTATGTCTTTCCGTCTGCTAAAAATTGCTTCACTCCCCTAATTCCATGCACTGACAAACATATTTACGTAATTTTAGTACTATGAATAAATACTGCAAAACGACATCAGAAATAATGCGAGAGAAATATTCAAGTTTTATTTACCGATTTATTTTCTAAACGAGAATGTAATTATTCAAAATAAACCGAAATTACAGGAAGAACTTGGTTAGCGTTAGCCTATTAATGAAGAGAAACGCGATTGTAACCGAGAATTGCATCGGAAAAAATAAAAGCAAATCAGAAAATCCTTGTTTCAGAAGGTATTTTTGGGGTTTCCAAGACAGTTTTCGACAAGAAATGAAACTACCGATTGTGAGGAAAGGTTTATCTAAAGACTTTTCCTTTTTGCCGCCATATAAGATACCGACAAAATGTGTGACGAAATTGACCTTTAAAGGTCTAGATCAGGAGTGCCCATCACGTCACCCGCGGATACAGCTTGGTGCTAGAAAAATTAACAAGTAAATTCGAAGAACTTTTTCTAGATTTTAAATAATTTGAGCCCACTGTAACATTTTTTTCATTTCAATTCGCTGAAATTGACATTGAAGAAATTTCTAGCAAAATAGGAGATATGTTTAACATGGATGTAACAGATTTGGAAAATTAAATAATTATATTGCAAAATGATATAGAATTGAAAGCAAGATAAAACAATTCAAAATTTTGGAAACTTGTTTCATCTGAAAATTTTTCAATTATAAAAAATGTTGCAATTATTATGAAAGCATATATCCTCAACTTATTTATGTGAATCAATATTTTATAATACGAACCTAATTAAATTGAAAACCAGAAATGCTCTCACTAATGAACATCTTGAAGATTGTTTACGCCCTCGGTTTCAAGTTACAAGCCCAATTGCCAAATCACTGGCTGAGGATAAACAGCGTAAATGCGCTCCTAACCGTGTAAATAAAGAATACATTTAAATGAATTCACTGATTGTTTATTTCGTTTTCAGAAATGATGTATAATACATGATTTTCTTTACGGTTATTATTGTTTAAATTGTAGTTACATACTCTATGTCTATGTTAAAACATGTAGTAACCCGCAAGACAATATGCAGAATGAAAGTAGGTAGCCCTTGGCATAAAAAAAGTTTGGAGACCTCTTGGTAGCATTGCTCGGTCTCACATGCCCTCGATCTCCAAAAACCTCCGAAATCGTTTCCGGGGAGGGTTTGTTTAAAGGGTGGGGGAATTTGTGAGTTATTCACGAGCTTGTAAATGGACATCACCCGCTCTCCACTCACTCCTCTCTCTTTCCATCCCCTAACCGTCAGCCTCTCACCCCCGTTTCGAATGGTGTCGTTAGCGCCCTAAACCACAAATCCTCCAGGTCGTTTGGGAGACTCATTTATTCCGACACGAATTTTTTTTTCAATTTCTCAAACTCATTTTAAACTCCTCAAAGAAACCCTATACCACTCTCCTCTCCACATTTCTTTGTTCCGATCGAACTCTCTCCCCCTCCCTTCCTCTCTTCCCTCCCCCCTCCTCCCCCCCCACCCTCCCTTCCCCCTCCACTCTCTCCCTCTCCCCCTCCCCCTCCCACCTCTCTCTCCCTCCCCCATCTCTCCCCCTCTCTCTCTCTCCATCTCCCCCCCCCTCCCCCTCCCTCTCTCTCTTCGTCCAATACGCCATCCTAGTGTCTCCGGACGTTTTATTCCCGTTTATGGTCGACCTAGTGATAGGTGAATTACACCGGCTGTCTTAACTTGAACTCTGAAAGGTAAGGAGGAGTTGCAATAAGCAACAGACACAAGGGATTGGCTGGAGATAATTTTGTGGTTTCCCAACCCTATTGTTTTTGTCTTCAGAGCTCAAGTTAGACTACGCTTATCAAGACGGGTTGAAGTAACGATTTTTGTCAAGTGAACGATATAGATAACTACTACCGCCAAACCAACATATCTAATGCGCAATTTATATGTTAAGTAATTACAGATTTAGTTTTTCGAAATAACAGCTGCGCATAACATCTTTTTTAAATGAATGAGCTCGTTTAACTTCTTAGGCATTTTAAATTACATCCGAAGAGCTCTAGCGTTGAGAAATCGAAGCTGAGTTATTCCTCTTAATATAACTAGACTTCCTATAGGGTAATTGTCATACTTTTAAAAGTACAGGGATCCGTTCAACTGTATTGTATTTTTCTAATCGATGAGAGGATGGTTACCAATGAGGATGGCTTCTCCTTAGGTGGAATGAATGCATGGTTCTTTAAACCGTTTTATCACTGTTGAAACCATGGGCTGGACCAGTTAGTTCATCTTATAACGGTAGCAGTGTTTAAATTTCAAAGTTTAATAACTGAATTAATTTTCAGCCAAATATGCTGTAGATCTAAGTTGTATTTCAAAAGAAGTTAATATATCATAAAATTCAGCGCATAAACATTTCATTTAATTGTAAATGAGCAGTAAAGTACTTATCGATCATTTAGGTTCTACTTTCGGTTGTTGCCGAAATGCGCATCTTATTTCCCATAACCTTGTCACGGCTATTGGAGTTACCTGATGTAAGTACTAGTTTTCAATTTTTTATATACTGAAGTGCTTATTGTTGAATTTCGTACTTTTTCAACACGAAACAAATTACTGTAGTTGCAACTTTCGTTTCTTTCTTACAGCTTTCCCCAAAAAAAACTTCTATCCCTAAAAACACATCTTTTACCAAATTTTTCATCCCTTAAATCCCTTCCTTCCCGCCTCCTTGTCCATTTTAAAACATCCTCTTTCCCTATCTCATTTTCTGACAACCCTTCCGCCTCACAAAAGCTTTTCTAAAAAAGAAACGAAGGACGCCCATCCTTAAAGCGCCGCGGGGTGGCTCAGCACCAAGGCCGCGTCGTCCATTTCAAAGGAGCCCTTTTTTTTCTAAAACAAAGGCGTTTTTTTTCTCTCGAACGGACTAGAGAGAAACCTGATATTTTTGATAACTTACGACGGACGCCTAAGGCTCCGGCGAAGAAAAGTCTGTTCGATGTCGTAATACTTTCCTGGTGTTTGTAATTTTTCGGGAATGGGCTACGTAGATAAATGCCGTGGTCATTTGATACCGCGTCCAGAATGCCGTCGAGAAACGAAAATTTTGAAAATAATTAACACATATTTGCATATCATATGCTTCATAATTTACTATTGTTTTGGATTTGCAATAAAATGAAATGTTCATAGACTCAAATATTTGCTGAATATACACGAGTCGTTTGGAGAGTATCATGATGATATTATGAATTAAGGTTTTTTTATTATGCTTTCGTTGGTTTTTAATAGTGGGTACTTAAAGCGACTGAAATCCTATAAGAACATACCATAGGCAGTGAACAGACCTATCAGAAACATCTTTGTGTAATGGGTAATAGACGGGTAAATGGATAAAATATATGTAAAAATTTCATTCAGCAACACCATAATCATCATTATACCGTATAAATTGAACCAGCACTGGCTTAAATAAATTGTTTTTCGATTAATGGATCTTCTAAATTTAAAACTAAACGATATACGACTATGGAGGAACGCACACGATAACACAACGAAACACCACGAACCTACTTTGTCATTCTGTCTAATAAAAATTTCTTCTCTACCCGATTTTTGCGCATTAACAAACGTATTCACGTAATTTTGGTACAAAGACTGAATAATACAAAAGGACATGTCAAAAATTATGCCAGGAAGATGCCGAATTTATATTATTATTTTATTTGTTATATTATTTATTTATTATTTATATTATAACCACTTGTAATCAATCTAACAAACAAAAAAAATTTTAATCATACCTCACTTAGGGTAAGTAGCTGTAATATTTACGTTTACGTTCTTTTTCTTCGTCGTAAATAATATATTTCCTTCCGCTTACAAAATGTTGCATGCAAGCGTATTAGACTTATTATCGTAATTATAGCAGATCTTATTTACTTCGGTTACTGCGAAGATTGCTTACGTTGACACCAATTGTGTATCCATGTGTGATTATTTTTAAAGTTCGAAGCGAATTACGAATTTCTCGTTGGATTTTCTTGATAAGTATGATAAAAATGTACTAAAAAAATATGGTTTAATTAGTTCTACAAACTTTATTTGAAGACTTTTTCGATGTGACTGATATTTTACCAGATGTTAGGAAAAGTTGGTTTTTTGTTACCAGTAAATTGGCACCCCTCATTGGGATATGTGAACCAATTATGCCATTTTCCCATGGCCCTTGGCCATAAGCGCAAAATACCAAGTTTTATGAAAATTCGTTCGGTAAGAAGTCGAGAACGAACATGCGTTCGGACGGACAGACCGACCGAACCTAATAATAGGTGCTTGCGTTGGAAACGACACGCGCCTAAAAATAATGTTAGGGCACACCATAAATGTAAATTTGACGAGAAAACCTCTTACGCATTTGCAGACTTATACAAACATACGGTAATTTTTATATAATAACTTCATCTAAGACCATTTAAATATATATCAGCATTTTTCTGAGGCTGCTTTGAAGAGAAACTAATATAGCAAATTCACGAAATCTCTTCAACGAAAACCTCTTCGATTGAGAGAGCGACGACTCGCATTATTATGAAAGACCAACGTATAGACTGAATATATTACCAGCCATTTATCAACTCGTTAGGACCTCCAGGAGCCGAATTACCAAATCTCCAAATGAAAAATTCATAAGACCGGAAAGAGGGCGCCGATTCTCCAAACTTTCCCCTTGCACTTCTCCCAAAGCATTCCTGCTTGACTTAGCAGATTATTCATCTCCACAAACGAGCGCGTTGAATCCAGTCAACCTACCCGCGCAAACGAAAGCATAACATCCATAATTCCCGAATTGTGTTTTGCATTAGCGCATGCGCAGAAAATCTTTTAGCCTTTAATGAAGTTCGAAAGCTCTGGAGAACAGACTGAACATACAGTTGAACTCTGATTCAACGGCGCTGTTTTTTTCTCCTTGACGTTGTTGGTAAATCGAAATTAATACGCCTGTCAGGCGTTTGGTTCACAGAAATTTTTCGAAAATACTCATTGGGAGCTAAAGCGAGAGGTTAATTATATTTGTGTGTGTGTTGTGTGTGCGTAACGATGGTGAATCCATGCACGCTTCTACGGAACACTCAAAGAGCATCCCAAAATTTCTGGTAAATGCATTGAAAATAATTATTTCCTCCATTTGATTTATTCTGTTGCTCGTTACAATCAATCTTAAGCTCCGGAACCGATATAAAAACCGATTCTCGATTTTCAGACACCCATTACACGCAGGCTGATGTAAACAGGCGCGGTACAACTATGTACATATAACCACATAAAGGGACGAGTACTCACACAATCACACGCACATGCATATATAATATGCATCAGCGCAAACGAACCCACGCACACGTACGCATTTTTTTTACTCGCTACACACCTTCCCCCTCATACATACAGATCGACCGCCTGGTCCGAGAGGTTCCTGGCTATATTACAAAGCTCTTCGGACCCAGTCCCATTCCACTTTCCCCCTCCAGGGGTGCAGGTTTTCGGGAATGGAAGGGTCTGAATTGGTGAGTGGATGGGGGTGAGGAGGTAGAATAGAGGGGAGGGAGAAGGAGAGAGAGAGAGAGAGAGAAGAGGAAATGAAGCATGGTGCTCTGAGGAAAGTTGTCGAGAGAGAGAGCAGAAACCTGATTCTTTTTGGCTGCTTAGGAATTCCTTGCTCCCTTCATCGCGGGCAACTGCTCCTATCCCTTCGCCTAAACTTTTCTCCCCACTCTCCCATCTTCTCTCCGTTCTCTATAATCCCTCCCTCCTTCTCTTTCCTTCCGAGAAATCGCCCCCACCGCCGCTCACTCCATTTTTATATCTCCTTGTCGGTGATTCCGCTCGGCAGGGAAGCGTAAAATATGTGCCCATACCTCCTTTAAACCAGGGATGTGAACCGAAATGAAACTAAATATTACGTTTCAATTCACCTTGGATCGAAAGTATTTTATGCGCTAAAAGTGTTTTGCTTCGTAGCGTAACGATTGGGGAACGAACTGTTTTGTTTCACTCCAGAAGCGGAACACTTTCGGTGGAGTGGAATTAAATCAAAGGAAGCGTTACAAGATGAGTTTTGTTTCGGTTTCAAAACTGTTGGTGGAGGGAGTAAGACACAGAAGTAAAACCACTCTGGAGCGATTTTAATCCCATTCCGTTTCGGTCCTAGAATTTCGCTTCGAGTAAAACGCGTTCTGGCTTCTTGACTCATTCAGATATTTAGACCCCGTGATGCCCGAGCCGTACGCAAAGCCCCCTTTAACTTGAGTCTTTGGTGCTCATTAGACATACATGCTGTATTGGGATGGATCCATGGGCCTCCTCTATTCGCTTGCGAGCGTCAAGAACGCGAGTGAACGCACACGCCGAGTATTGGGCCAAAGCAGTCTATCCAAGACCTCCTATATACAAGGCCTGTGCGCTGTGACGTCAGCATGGCGTGACGTCAGAAATAGTAGGGACACTTCACCATTTAGGCTTGCTGTGTGTTTGACTTCTTTCACCAGTGTTAGTACTATATTTGTACATGTTTTTGTTTGTGAGCGCTTTGTTTTTAAGAACTGAACATCGTACTAGTGAATCAGAAGTACCTATTAGTTAATGCATTGTATACCATGCCTTACACTTGCGTTGTTGCAAACTGTAAAGGAAATTATAGAAATGGGCCAAAAGTCCAAGTGTTCAGTTTTCCACAGGATGAAGAACTTAACGGAAATGGATAAGAGCTATTAGAAGAGAGAATTTTAATCCTACCAAAAATAGTAAGGTACGTATTAGTTTTGAGGTTAACTCTAGGTTAAGGACACATTGATGTTTTCTTTATATATATATATATATATATATATATATATAAATGCTTAAGGAAAAGGAAAGGTAATAATAAAGTTGGCAACAAGGTGTTGGAGGAAGCCCAGTGGACATTTATCTAGATTGAAGAGCCGCTGGGGGTGTTGAGAACACACGAAAAACAATATATATATAAAGTACTTTGTCATTGAGAAAATGAGTTTAAAAATATTTTAATAACGCAAATAAGAATGTGTACAAATATTTCCTGTTAAAGAGAATAACAAATATCAAGCAGCTGTGCATGGAGCGAAATTTATTGCCCTCTGAAAAGATTCGGACCGAAACGTTATATTAGTGTACCCGAACTGAAACACTTTATTTCGCTCCAACGAGAATTAAGGTCCAAAAAGTTTCCGTACATTTTGGTTCTACTCCAGGTTGGATAAAAATGTTTCGGTTCGATTTCGGTTCGGTTACATCGAAAGTGTTCCTGTAACAGAACCCTCCGAGAATCGCTTCTTATTGTTTCGTTTCGTTTAGGTTCACATCCCTGCTTTAAACCCGCCTAACCTCTTCTCTCTCTCTCTCTCTCTCCCTTTTTCCCTCCCTCGCTCCCTATCTCTCACACCCTCGCTCTTACCGCCTTTTTCCTTCCTTCGAAATAGGGAACCCTTTCCTCCTTCATTTTTTTTATCTCTTAGGTATTTCGCCTCTTTTTCTCTCTCACTCTCTAAACCGCAAGGAAAGGCTGGATATCTCCTTTTCTCTCCCCCTCTTCCTTTATTCTCACCTCACGTGATTCCTAAGCTACAATCCCTCCCACATCCAGATTACGTAAGTTTTGTTTTGCTGTCTTGCTTCTTTACCGGCCAGACGGCTAAGAAAAAAATAGACTGCCCCACTCTAATATAAATTATGGGGTTCCTCGGAGGGGGGTGGGGGGAATTTGAACTATTTATAAAATGCGATCGGATTTTTTTTTATGTTAACCTTCGAAAAATAACTGCGTAGCTTGCTGAACTTTCTTGTCAAGTTCGGAAGTTTTTCCGGTTTTCGTTATTTCGTTTTTTTTTGCTACTCATGCTTCATCTCCTTCGCGCCTATAATAATTGCGCAGAAAACGGTAACGTCCGTTTAAATGTATTTCGCAGCGCATGACGTTTGTTTGTCATTTTTCTCAAGTGTTTATCTGGTTAACTGGCATATATACTAGACAGTAAGCCACTGAGTACGCAGTAAAAAATTGGAAGACACGCTATCGAAAAAATAATTTTTTTACTAACTATTATATTAACACTCTTAATGGGTACCACAGGCCAATTGAAAAAAGCAAAAATGGTCAACAATTTCGAGATCCAAGCCACGATTTAAATCTACTGCTATATTTCCGGAAAGCAGCGTGCCTGCATACCTCGTAACTCAGTCCTTATGTTATTTTCACGTTAACCTAACTTCCCAAATTAATCTTCATTAAAGGTCGATCTCTCGCTTACTAACAACCTTAACCGTTTCAATAGCCCTGAGACGATACTTTCACAGAACGAATTGTGCAACATGATGGATTTAATTAATATAATTTCTCGTCGGAGTTAAAATATCCTGGGATTACTCCGAATTCCGAATTAAATGCGGAACCTCCTTTCGGATTCGTGTCTCGCTTACACGCCTCTCCCATTTTAAATATGGGGAATTTATATGGCTGTTGACATTTACCGATAGCGCAGGGGTCTGTGTCGTGGACAGGACGAAAGACGGAACGTTCCCGATCACATTGTCGGAAAGTTAAAAAAAAATATATCATACGGATAACCAGCTTCCTCTTAACCGCAGATTCTTTCTTTCCCTTCCGTAACCCAATAGCGAAATACTTCCATGATGGATTGAGAGCGGCAACCCAGATAAGAGATCTGATTCGGCCCGCACTCGAAGTAAGAGGAGGATGAATAGTGTGGGGGAGGAGGATTATAAAAAGACGAGAAAAAATTCTCCTATCGATGGAAAAAAGAACAAAAAAATCGTTCCAGCTAAGGTGAACGCAACCGTCACCTGGATTCCAAATAAAGCCTATTCTTGGACAGGACTGTGAGGGGAGGGAGAGGGTGTGACGGGGGGGGGGGGGAGTTCTTAAAAGGGAAAGGAGGAGGAGAGGAGGGAATGAGTCGGATTGGATGAGTGCTGACCTCCAAGAGGGGGAATCCCTCACGTATTGTGTGGAGACGCTCGTCGTCGCAAAGAAAAACCTCCTTTTTATCACGCACACCAACCGTCTTACGGAGGGAAGAGGTGGTGGGAATGTATTGGAGTTGAAGGAGAGAGAGAGAGAGAGTAAGGGGTGAGGGCTGTGCGTGTGTGGGAGAGAGAAAACGCCTGCTCGAAATATCGTATGTGTAGGGATGGAATTTTTTTTACCTTCTCATTTACGAAGAATATTGAGTAAGTATTGTAATCGCGAAAAAATTCGATCTCGAGATTTCGATGTACGTATATATACATTTTAGGTGTACCGGAGTCCGATAAAGTGGTTTTCGCAATGCCGTCTGTCTGTGTCCGTCTGTCTGTCTGTGTCCGTCTGTTTGTTCGCGACCCTAGAGCCTAAACGGTAGAGCGAAAATTAATGAAATCTCATACTTAGGCATTTTCTAATACAGAAAGAAACTATGAATAAATGGTTGAAATTGCACAATAATTAAGGAAAGTTTATTTACTTATTTAGGTGTTATTATGTCACAAAATGGAAAAAAGTACGAAAGAGAACAGGACCAAGGATAGCAGGGTCTAAGGAGCATTTACGAGAATACGAGATTTGTTGACCAGCAGTTTGAATAAAGGCATTAAAACGAAGTTAGTGAAAACCCTGATATGGAGTGCAGCATTATTTGGGTGCGAGACATGGACAATGAGAAAAGAAGATTGCAGCGGATTAGAGGTGTTTGAGATGTTGCTATGGCATACAGAAAATCATTTAGGCATAGAGTAAACCGAATGAAGAAGTTTAGAACATAATGGGGAAGAGAGGAACATAGAGTAATAAGGGATGGACAGAAGAAATGGTCGGGTCAAATTTTGAAAGAGAAAGGTTTACTGATAGAGGTCATAGAAGGAAGACTTTTAGGAAAGAGGCAAAGAGGTAGGAAGAGGAAAGATATATTAGATACATAAAGAAAGCATTGAGAATGATAACTTTACGAGCTAGGTTTCTAATTCCCTAGATTTGGTATTGTATGCCTAAAACCTACCGGCAGGGATAATTACTAGGTAGGGGTGCTATTAGTACAAGGGGCAATATCCCGAGAAAAAAGGTACGCGCCTTGGACAGTGAAAGAAAGACAGAGGAGGATGATAGAGAGGGAGAAAAGAGGATGAGAGATTTAATGACATAATTAGGAAAAGAGAGGGGAGAGAATTAAGGAGAGAGGGGCAGAGAAAGGGAAAAAAGTCTGGAAGAGAGAAAGAACACCAGATATGGGTAGATGGACAGTGAAGGAAGAAGGTACACGGAGGAAGGATTGGACGAGATAGTGAGATTAGTGGGAGGAAAAATGAAAGATGGAGGTGGAGAGGGAGTTAGAGAGAGGGAGGTAGACGGAAGGAGGCAGAGGGAAGGAGGTAGAGGGAAGGAGGTAGAGGGAAGGTGGTAGAGGAAAAGCCACGGAGGAAGGATCGCGGAGGGAGGAAAGCTGAGGGAGGAACATGGAGGAAGGATCGCGGAGGGAGGAAGATGGAGGGAGGATCGCGGAGGGAGGATCACGGAGGGAGGAATACGGAGGGAGGAACATGGAGGAAGGATCGCGGAGGGAGGAAGATGGAGGGAGGATCGCGGAGGGAGGAAAGCTGAGGGAGGAAGATGGAGGGAGGATCGCGGAGGGAGGAATACGGAGGGAGGATCACGGAGGGAGGAATACGGAGGGAGGATCGCGGAGGGAGGAAGATGGAGGGAGGATCGCGGAGGGAGGAAAGCTGAGGGAGGAAGATGGAGGGAGGAAAGCTGAGGGAGGAAGACGGAGGGAGGATCGCGGAGGGAGGAATACGGAGGGAGGATCGCGGAGGGAGGAAGATGGAGGGAGGATCGCGGAGGGAGGAAAGCTGAGGGAGGAAGATGGAGGGAGGAAAGCTGAGGGAGGAAGACGGAGGGAGGATCGCGGAGGGAGGAACATGGAGGAAGGATCGCGGAGGGAGGAAGATGGAGGGAGGATCGCGGAGGGAGGAAAGCTGAGGGAGGAAGACGGAGGGAGGATCGCGGAGGGAGGAATACGGAGGGAGGATCGCGGAGGGAGGATCGCGGAGGGAGGAATACGGAGGGAGGATCGCGGAGGGAGGAAAGCTGAGGGAGGAAGATGGAGGGAGGAAAGTTGAGGGAGGAAGACGGAGGGAGGATCGCGGAGGGAGGAATACGGAGGGAGGATCGCGGAGGGAGGATCGCGGAGGGAGGAATACGGAGGGAGGATCGCGGAGGGAGGAAAGCTGAGGGAGGAAGATGGAGGGAGGAAAGTTGAGGGAGGAAGACGGAGGGAGGATCGCGGAGGGAGGAATACGGAGGGAGGATCGCGGAGGGAGGATCGCGGAGGGAGGATCGCGGAGGGAGGATCGCGGAGGGAGGAATACGGAGGGAGGATCGCGGAGGGAGGAAAGCTGAGGGAGGAAATGGAGGGAGGAAAGCTGAGGGAGGAAGACGGAGGGAGGATCGCTGAGGGAGGAAGACGGAGGGAGGATCGCGGAGGGAGGATCGCTGAGGGAGGAAGACGGAGGGAGGATCGCGGAGGGAGGAAAGCTGAGGGAGGAAGATGGAGGGAGGATCGCGGAGGGAGGAAGACGGAGGGAGGATCGCGGAGGGAGGAAGACGGAGGGAGGAAAGCTGAGGGAGGAATACGGAGGGAGGAAAGTTGAAGGAGGAAGATGGAGGGAGGAAAGCGGAGGGAGGAAGACTGAGGGAGGAAAGTTGAAGGAGGAAGATGGAGGGAGGAAAGCGGAGGGAGGAAGACTGAGGGAGGAAAGTTGAAGGAGGAAGATGGAGGGAGGAAAGCGGAGGGAGGAAAGCGGAGGGATGTAGAGGGAGGGAAGTGAGGTGAAAGGAAGGTTAGAGGAAGGAAGATAGGGAGAAAGGGAGATGTAGAGAGGGAGATAGAGATAGGAAGGTAGAGAGAGGAAGATAGGAGGGAGGTAGAAGAAAAGACTGGAAGAGATATGGTGATCGAAAGAGGGGCTGATAGATAGAACTCGAATTCTGGACGGAGGAAGGGATAGAGAGAGAAAACGGAGAGATTGATGGCCTCCGGCAAGGAGAAAGGGAAAAATATTAAAAGTGTGGACAAAGACGCCCGAAGGGAAAAAAAAGTTGAAGAGGCGCGTATCGGTAGCGTGTGTGTCGCGCATAATGGTAGTGATGGTACTTCGGTTTGGGACATTACGAAATGGGCTTGGACGAGAGAGGCGCTGGCAGGGTTGGTTTGTGTGGGAGGCGGTTGGCATAATATGAAAGAAGGGAGGTGTGGGAATGGTTATGTGAAAAGAGAGAGAGAGAGGGAGAAGTTTTGAGATGGTGGACCTGCTTAGGAGGGAAGAGGGAGGGGGTCGGGAGGCTGTACGTAGTCGAGGCATGAGGGAGGGAGGATATGGGTAGGGACTGAGCAGGTGGAGATGGACTCAACTATAGAAAGGAAAGAGGGGGAAAAAGGAAAAAGGGAGGCGGAGAGTAGGAAGCGAAGGAGCAGGTGGAGGAGGTGGTGAATTGGGTACGTAAAGAGATAAGTAGAATAATAGGGGATTATTGCGGAAGAGAGGAGTGCGTGCCTGTCAGTGACCGGCTTGGTCAATAGTTTTTCGCTATTTTGGTCATCGTCGCATTGCGATAGAAGACGCAACTTTTGAAATTGGTAGCGGAGCAATAGGGGTATATGGACGTCACGTGGTACAGTTTGGCATGGGAAACAATTTCGATTCGATCTCATGCTAAATCCCAAGTTACCACGGTAAATTTCTGATTCTGACGGAAAGGAACGTTAACCTAGTTTATACATATGGCTTAAGATATCTTTATATCTAAAACTTTTGCGATAAATGAGTTGGATTTTTATGGAACAAAGCTTCTGTTTCTGATTGCCTGTTTATGTAATACTTGCAGGGCTACAAATCGCTCCTTTTTGTCTATTTTATCTCTATATTTGCTTCTAGTGGAATTTTTTTTACAGTTTCATACTCCCTTGCTCGATTTCTTTTATTTAAAATGTCACCAATTGGATGCATCCGTCGTTGCGGTAAAGAAGTATATTTACATTCCTTTTAATTATAATTAAAGCACCATTTGTGAAATCGGCCTCAAATTTGTTTGCCTGAATATATTTTGAGCAAGCCCTTTATATATCTTCCGCTATAATCATAAACGTTACCGCTTTATAAGTTGCGCATGTGCCAGTAACATTTACGGCAAAAAGCGGGCATATAACACTTTTTTACCTTAATGGATACGAGTATCTGCTCTGCAGTATGTTGTTGTCCAATTCATTTTCATGGAATTGCTATGACCTAAAACAGGGGCATGCAACGCAACCTACGGCCCGCGAAGATTTGGTCTGCGACATTTATTACAGACGGTTTTGTACATTGCCTATACGTAAAGTGACCAGATTTTCTAGATGTAAAATCAGTACATTTTTTTTATTTCTTATATCCATGACAGAAAACTACATTTCAATATAATACTTTATATATTGAAATTTTATACAGTATACATAGGTATATAACACTATTGTTATATATATATATATCGGATACTCTTGCTGAAGTCGATCAGAAAATGTTTTTTCTTCTATTTATGGCAGGATCTTTAAATATAATTAAATAAGAATATTAATAATCTATTCTGAGAATAATGTTACTTTACTAAACAGCATTAAAATATTATACTACTCACATGACATACACAACCATAATTACTATTGTCTGGACGACATTACTTTGGAATTGAGATTTATAGTTGTAGAGAAGGGGTGGGGGTTTGGAAGGAAAGACTGAAAAACTCGCCTCCCTCACAGCCAATCATAGGTGGATGTGCGGCAAGTCCTCTTTACACATCCTGGCAACATCGCACCCGAGCCACCTCAACCGTCAATCCGACAGTAAATGAACTAAATATAGATTTTTTCTTCTTTTAAAATCAATACAACTTTAAAATTCAGTACAAAATTCAGTACATATTTGAAATCAGTACACAGTCTCTAAAATCAGTACTGTACTGATTAAATCAGTACGTCTGGTCACTTTACCTATACGTATCTCTACTAGGCAACGTTGTGGTCCTCATTAAGTTTTCCCCGATTTACCCTCTCTCTTTCCGGAAATCTCTTCTTTCCGAGCAGAAAATTCAGTACGGGAGAATCTCCAAGTAAAAAATAAAAGTCCATCTGTCATGGAGGGAGGATAAAAGGGTTGACGGAGGTAAGTCTGGAGAACAGGTTGAAGATGAAAACCTGACGGTTAGGGAAGGAAGATTACAACCCTGAGAAGAGACGTTCTTCCATCTTATAATTTTTTCGCTCGAAACCTTGAACGCCACGGAATGTCATCCCTTTAGGGATGTAGACGGAAAGAATGTCCCGTATACATAATGATGCGGCTCCTCCTATATAGCAAGAAAGAGAGAAATCTTCGTCACGGGTTGATACTCCTGCCCTTGAGACTTTGTTTACCGAAGGAGAAAAAGGGATTTCCTAAAAGGATCCCGGAATCCATCCGGAGGATGTCTCCGAGTTTGCTGCCGGAGTATAGACGCTGGGGCGGTCCCGCAGAGAATACGAGAAAGAGAGAGAGGGGTGGTAGGAGAAAGCACACGGAGCAGGTTCTTCCCCACGGCCGTCGAGTCCCCCCAGTCCACCTTGAAGGCTCCGGACTCTTCATCTTATAATATCTGCCTCGCATGAGCGGATGGGAATATCTCTTAAAACTTTTTCTTTCACCGGGGATGCGAGATTTCCCAGCGTGGGAAATGCGAAATGTTCGCGAAATAACCGAGTAAATCGCAAACGCCAAGGAATCAATTATTTATTTTTTTGTTTAAGTAAACGTCCCGCCTGACTCTATTCTTTCATGAATGGGACAGAGCGAGTTTATGACGGAAAACTTAACCGAGTTGCGCAAACGGACGGGTTAAAAACACTCGCTACGCGAACGACGAAGAACGAGTTTTTGCGTGCGATTGAAATTACGAAATCTACGGAAACTCCGTCTCCCATATGGTTTGATTAATGGCACACTCTTTGGCGCAAGAGCCAACAGGAAAGGGTCAGGAGAGCGGCTCTGAGATTTTAGTAGAATAAAATTAATCGACTTCGTGGAATTACGTCATAAAAGGATGGGATGTATTTTTCATACGAATAATTTGTATAACAACCCAAACTTATTGATACTTTCACAGATTTCACGTATTTTAGTCGAATCCACGTTTGCTTCCAATGACGCAAATCAAGTTGACGCTCTTACTTAGTGGAGTGGTAAATGGCAGGTATGGACCCCAATTGCTACTGTTGCAGGTTCGAATCCTTCTGAGGTCATCGCCTTTGTTGTTGTTTTTGCGTTAAACATAAAAAGCCGATAACAGTTTTTATGAGCTATAGAAATTAAATTTTAAAAACTCACTAATGCGTTCTCATCAGAGAAATTGAAATTCTCTACCGAGACTAGATAACTATTAGACATATTTTAATTTTAAAATTCTGCAAAAATGCTCATTTTAAGCGCGTTTCGATTCCAACTTATTATTAGTTTCGGTCTGTCCGTCCGTACGCATGTTCGACCTCGACTTCTTACCGAACGGATTTCGATAAAACTTTGTATTTAGTACTTATGGTCAAGGGAAATGGGAAAATGGCATAAATGGTTCACAAACACAAACAGGGTTGCCACTTTACTGAAAACAAAAAACAAATTTTCCTCATAACTGGTAAAATATCAGTCATATCGAAAAAGTCTTCACAAAGTTTGTAGAACGAAATAAATAGAATATTTTTGTTTAGTACATTTTTATCATAGAAGTAACCGTTATCAAGAAAATCCAACAAGAAAGTCGTAATTCAATTTGGGCTTCAGACAAATTCACGCATGTATACGCAATTGTTGCCAACGTAAATAATCTTCGTTGTAACTGAAGTAAAAACTCGGACGTGTCCAGCAGATGACTTTCTCCGTGCAGAGCAATGATTATGATAGCTCTCGACATCTGTGTCCGCAAGAATAATAATTGTCGGCAATCACACTTGTGAATAATTTTTAAACAGAGTAATTTTCAGAATGAAAAATACTTTGAATCACACTTCACATTGAAAAAACAATAAGTAAACAAAGTTTTTAGCTTTTACTATGGATAACAAAATATCAGCAAATTTTATCATAGAAACGAAAACAATGGTATCACTTAGCGACGTACTTAACGGAAATACAGAAGAATCATCGAAATAACTCTTAAACAACAGCTTTTATGAAAAAATAGTTTTAAAAAACTTGCAGAAATTAAATTTTATAATACATAATAACAAATATTTACATAAATTAAGTCATAAACGAGGTATTTGGAAAAAATTGAAAAAGGAAAAGAATGAATCTCTACTTTCAGGTTGTCCAATTTCAGCAGAAAACCTTTTCGGATCTTGAATTACTAACAGAAATCTTAAATTTAAGTTTTGTGATGATCTGATTATTAGTTTTTGAGCTCGAGCGCTCACAAAATCCATATCACACGCAGCCAGCAAGAAAATATTGAAAACGTACTCAGGGAACTTCAAAACGTGTACAGGAGACTCCCGAGATTCGAGGGGGATGCATTCCTAAAAACGTGGTCGAATCTCGAACCGTCGAATGTCGAATCAGCACAAATTCAATTAGAGCAGAAATAACGACGTCTAGACTGAAACTAAACCTCTCGTGGTTCGCGTAAACTAGTTTCAAATTCGACCGATCAATCGGCTGGGTCGAATAAGCGGTCGAATTCTCGAGTTGGTCGAATCTCAAACGGTCGAATCTCGGGAGTCGCCTGTATTTCCGTTGAAATCCCGAATTAGATTTTGTCGCGAATACAATATTGTCTCCTCTGCTACATATGGAGAACGTAACGAGATCTGCTATAATTACGAAAATAAGTTTAATTCCCTTAATTGTGCATGCAACATTTTGTAAGCGAAAGGTAATGGATTATATACGGCGAAGAAAAGAACGCAAACGTAAATATCACAACTGCTTAAATCCGATAAGATATGTTTTAAATAATTATCGATTGTTAGATTGATAACAAATGATTAGAAAATACATCGATAAATACAAATTTAGCATTTCCACATCATAATGCCTGACATATAATTTTGTATTATTCAGTTATTAGACTTAAATCACGCAAATATGGTTCGTTCGTACTATATCGTTTAGATTCAAGCACTCAATCGCACTAAACGCACCTATCTGTGATACACTGGACACTTTCCCAACTTGTTTAATTCTAAAATAACAATCACTATAATTCCAAGGCGGACGCATAAGCGTTGGCAAAACATATTTTTTAGACGGTAAAAATATTTTTTTTTAGCGTTATACAAGCATATTTCCGTACGACTGCAAAACGCAAATAACCAGATAACCGCGGTAAATGGTAATTCTCGGTTGATATGAACGAAATTATCAGAATAAATAACGAAAAAAACAACCTTTAGCGCCGAACATAGCATCCGATTAAATAAATGTATGACCCCCAACTTACACTGCTTGCATTTCGTCAGCTCCTGCGTATTCGCAGAAGCGGATTTTCCTTATCCGGTCAGATTCTTCCACGCACGCATTTTTTTACGCGCCGCGGATGAAATTTAAAAGACCCCCATACAGAGCGGTTTTAACAGATCGCGCCAACTTCCTTGCGTGTGTAATAAATACTACTCGAATCTCCCCGGCTCTTTGACGTTCCATCGACCTCGTTGAAACCGCTCCATTTGGATGATTCCTTCACGCCGTGTTTCCCCAAAAATCTCTTCAATGCGAAATCCCTGTCTACCAAATTGCTGGCGTGGCAGGCGAGAGGGATAGATAGACGGATAGATAGATAGAGAGAGAGAGAGCCAGAGGGGGGGGAAGGTACAGGAGAAATTAGGAGGATGAGGCGGTGTTACGGGGTTATTGCAGTTTTAGCCATTCACAGCTTTTTTTCTTCTCCAATCTTCCCCGAGGGAGTTTAAGATTAGGGTAGGGCTTTTTTGAAAGTCGTCGGACCCACAAGGGGCGAGGAGTGGTGGGGGAACTTTTCCTTCTCCGGGGCGAAAGGGGAGGAGGGTGTGAGAGGGGGCAGAGGTGGGTGGTGGGAGGGGGCAAAAGGGGCGGGGGAGAGAAAGGCATGGGGGAGGGGAGGCGTCAGAACCTGGAAGAAGTACTGCGTGAGAGAGAGAGAGAAAGAGGAGGGGGAGAAGAAATGAACACGAAGAAGAAAAAAAAGACCCGTAGGGAGAGATGCCTTCATCCCTTAAAAACCGGAGAAAATACCCTCCCACCGTCCCCTTTCCCCTTAGTTTTTCCCAGCACCCTTAAAAAAAATAACCTTCCCCCTGACTCCCTCCCACCAGACCCCACTTCTCTCCCCCCAAGAAACACACGTGGTCCTCCCCCACAACGTATCCCAACGAAGAACCATCCCTCTCCCATTTGCACTGGAAACCTCCCCTCTTATATACCCACTCATAACGGGAGGGTTTTTTTTTGTCTTTTCTTTCCTTTTTACCAGCCAAAAACCAACCCCCTTCGTCGCAGGTGGATGGGAAAAATGATGGAGGAGAGGAGAGTGAGAGGGCGGGGTTTACATCTCTTCCTGCCCTCTCCTCCTTCCTCTTTCTCTCTCTCTCTCTCTCTCACACTTTCCCGTTTCCTTACAGCATACTTTTCGGTTAGTATTAATTTTTTCCCTTCCCATTCCGGATGCGTTTCTGGCGGGAGAAGGAAGAGAAGAGAGAGGGAGATAGGAGGATGTAACAGGAAGGGTACGAAGAAAGACGTAAAAAGAAAGAATGAGTGATAAAGGTTCGATGAAATTTAAGAGGAAGATAAAGGGAATGACGTAGAAAGTTGGAAGAAAAAAAGGTTAAATGGAGAAGATAAAAGGATAATGGAACAAGTGACAGCATAAAAAGGAATTTTATAGACAGTGCCTATAAGAATATCAGTTCGTACTGTGTCGTTATTTATAATACTGGGAACTTTTATTTTATTTATTGTATTTCGGGAAAATTCTTGTTTACAGTAACGTGTGCTTTTAATGCACTTATCGTACTTGGGGAAAACTAGCAACTCCTAAGCGTTTCTGTGCCTGCGCAGGCGCAGTTTGCTATTTGAGCCCTAAATCCGACAAGAATATAACACGCCGGTTTAATATAGTAAAAAAAGTAATAATTACACAAATAAGAGCGAAAGGAGATTGGGAAAGACAGACAGAGGGTAGAAGGAGCTATAAGAGAGCGGGAACAAAGAAGCAAAAAGAGGAAGGTTGTAAAAGAGGGAAATTTAAAAAAAAAAGGAGGGAAGCAGGATTGAAAAAAGAAGACTGGCTACGAAGATACGAAGTTGTTGGAAGGAACGATAATAGCAAAGGAGATGTGCAGGAAGAGATAGAGAGAGCTGGATGGAACCTGCACACACCCTACCAACCCCATGTTACTCCGTCCGGAAGGAAAAGTCTCTGTGTGGGTGTGTGATGACCGAGGGAATGTTCGGGGAGGCCTTAGAGAGAGAGAGAGATGGCGGGAGAAGGAGAGGGAGGAATAGGATAAATACGGAATGGGTTGCACTTGTGCTTATACAGAGGGAGCGTGAGATGGGAGCAGAGAGCGTGGGAGGATGGGGTGTTTGAGAGTTGGGAGGGGAGGAAGGGAGGGAGGGGGGGAGGAAGAATGGAGGGAGGGGAGTGAGATGACACGCTGGATGGTTGGCATCATGAATGCGACCGACTGTTCTCTTCGCGTCTTCGTTTTAGCGTGTGGGAGGGAGTGTTTGGAGGGAGCGGAGGAGGAGAGACGAAGGAGCAAAGCGTGTGTGTGTGTGCAAAGGATGGCGCTGTTGTACGAGCAGGGTGTCGGTTTTGACGTCCCCCTTTACACAAAGAAGAAAATAACCCTCAAAAAGGTAGAGTGAGAGGGTGGAAGAGGGAAATATTCGGGGGTTTCCCACGGAGATGAGATGCTTATAGGGGTGAAGGGGGTGGGGTTTTTTTTTTTTTTTTAGAGGAAGGAATGCGCGGTCCTCGTAGCTCCCTTCCTCACAAGGGTTTTTGCCCCCGTCGAAAAAATCTTAATGATAAATAATCGCGTCCTTTCTGACGACATCTTCGGCGCAGGTGTTTTGCCTACGTGTTTCGAATGAGGCTCTCTCTCTCTCTCTCTCTCTACACGGAGTAAGCGCAAGGAAAGTTTAATGGGAAGGATAAAGCCTAAGAAGGAATGAATAATTCGTCCGAATTTTGGAGGATGACGGATGGTCGAATGTTAATTTCTAAGGCAACGAGGGAGTTGGGTCCTACTTTTTTTTAATCTGGTCACCGACGACTGACTGAATTACTCGATCATCGCTGAGAAACGTTGCGCAACTAGTCGATGGTTGTCTTGGAAACCATCGAGGGACTTTCAAATTTCCAAACCATTTCCTTTAACCTACGAAAAGTAAACTAAAAACGCATAATATTTCATTGTATATCGTTCAAATTTATTGTAAACTTTACCTTGATGACTTCCAGCGCTTAAACGTGGATCAAAGATGACAACATATCGATGAAAATCGGAATTCGAAGTGGTGGAAAAAATTCTGAATGTTAAGGAATCGGAAGCATTCAGGCGAATTTAATGTGAGTTAAGTTAATCGGTAAGAAAAGCGTTATAACACTCAATTTTCTTTTTTTATAATGGTAAAAAATGAGACAATGACATGTTTACAATGCTCATCGTATGTTTTGAATCCTTATTACTCAATCTGTTCAACTCTGCAATGATATACTATTTCTTCTACTAACTACTAAATTTCATTTTAAAATGGCGTTTTTGTGTTTTACCCAAAATAAACAAAATATATTGTAATAGCAACAATACTATTATTCCTGATTTTTTGTGTATGAGATAAGGTAAATTTTTAACATTTAACGCATCATGCGATGAATTTGATGCTGTTAAATACTTTACAAGGTCGATTTCGACGGTTAATCGTTTAAAAAAAACTGGTAGTGTTAAATTCTCTTTGTAAATAGCCCAAATTTATCATTATTTTTAGTGTATTATTTAATACTCATTTTCTCCTTATGCTTAAATCATCAATTTCCGTTCTTACTCACGAAGGTTCACAGAATACAAAATTCTTGTTCAATCGGCAATCTCGCTCTTCCCCAGCAAACTTTGCTTTGATTGATGCATACCATACATACGACTCGTTAAACGGGATTCAAAGTTTGCTCACACAAGACATGTCGTCTTTTCGTAAAACAAAAACAACCGTCCAACCGGAACTGAATTCCTACTGTTTAACGAATAGGGTGACAAACGAAAAGTACCGAGGAAACGACCAGTCCCTGTTCCGCGAATAAAAACTCTTCCTTCCGCGCGGGATTCCTATCGCCCATATAATCCCTGCCAACCGAGAAAGAAAATCAAAAACAAGCAAATACCTCTGAGAAATCCACGGAACTTTTCATTGCCCATATCAGGAAATCTATGACGTGGACGAGGGAGTCTTTTTTTATTTTTCTTCCGACGCAGCAACGCACCTCGCTCATCTAATGACGCTCTTTTTTCGGAATCTCTGCTCTTTCTCTTCCGAGAACCTCGCCTTAATTTCCGAGAAAAAAGGTCTTGGAAAGAACAGACCGTATAGGAATGACGTCACGCCGCTCAGAGCGGTTCGTTTCGGAATGACCGACCCGCATCCAAGTGTCTTTTACGTTTGCGCATGCGCGCGAGATGCTTGGCGCGAAAGCAAAGGACGTTTGGGTTATTTTTTATATTTATATGAGACAGAAAGAAGTAGATAGAGCAGGAGATGCGGGAAATGTAGAAATCAAGGTCGCAGTCAGGATATGTTAAGTTGTGAGCGAAGTTAGGGCTCTTATTTAGCTGCAGCGCAGCGCCTCCTTAAGCCTGTTTCTTTTAATTTATTTTACAGGCGAGATGAGTCTGCCGCCTTGACGCTTTCACGGTGAGAACGCCGTACGCGCCAAGCGGGATGAAATTGGCCGTTAAATTCGAGAATATGCCTGGAGAAAGATATCTGGAGCCACACAGTCGCTGATAAAAAAACCTTTGTTTTGGGAGGATACGCTCCAAAAATTAATGCAAGCTACCAAGACTTCTATGTGAGACCTAATATAAAATTAGGATTATATGTCAGATCTAGTTGCTCTGGCGTCCTTCTTCCACAGACCTAATTTCCCATTTAAAAAAAATCACGACTGGAAAATGCCCACCGCAGCAAATATCAGCTATAATGTTTCTTTTTAAACTTTATATCTACTTGGGAAAATACAAAGCCTTTTCCGTTCATCCTTCCACTGAATTCTTCCATGAAATTTAAATAACTATAAATCGGGAGAACAAAATCACAAGAATTGAACTTTTTTTAAAAACCTTTGCATTCCTTCAGTTATTCTATCAAACCATTACTATAATAAAAATTTTAATTTCCTTATACAATGTAACATATCGGTTTAAAACTACCATTCTTCTCAATTTTGTTAAAAACAATGCTTGTAGTGTACAAACTGACTTTACTATAATTATTTTCGGTAAATATGACCTAGCACATAATTTAAAAGTAATTATTATTGCCCATTATTTCACAGTTTTCATAGAAATAACTGTTTTATAATTTGAATGTATAGCAAATGTCTGGTCAATTACTAAATTTTAATTTCAAGTTACATTTAAGATAGCTTACCGCTGAAAGCGCCGTCGAATGAAAAACGTTCATTTCGTTTAGAGACACCAGTTAAGAGAATTTATTCGAAGAGCTAATTTGCTGCGTCGATTGGCGAGTCAGCCACGGAAATCTAATTTGCTGTTGCTAAGAAACTTATTTATTTTAATACGCCATTCATATCGTATCTGAAGTCCATCGGCAAATGAAACAATTATTTTCTCTCTATTTCTTATGGCGAATACAAACGCATGAACCGTGTTCCTCACATAAGCAGCTTTTACGCTGCGTAGTAAGAGAGCTAATGCCTCTGCGAGATGTAGCGTTTCCTTAGAAAAAACACTGATTGAACTACGATTATCCGAAAAAATTGTGACCAAGGGTTAAAAAAAAGCACGAGTTTAGTTTTCAGGGTAACACAAAGCGTTATTGTTTATCTGACATATGAATAGGTGCGGTAGCAGGCGCGTAACTTGGGGACGCAGACCCACGCAGTGCGTGGGGGCCCCAAGATATTTGGGGCACCACAAAAATACTTGTTATCATTATGAAAACAATAACTTATTATGTAAAATTATTCGAGATAACAGTGTTTAAGGGAAGGGAGGATTCCGAATGCAGGAGTATCGAAAGAAAGGTTTTTCGAAGCGGTGGGTAAATCCGAATGTCGCAACGAAAGGATTAAGGAGCAATTTAAAATTTAGTTAGGATAATTGGAAATTCGGATAATCGGCGTTCGGATAATCGAAGTTCTACTGTACTGCCATTTCAGAGGAATTTAAAACAAATCCTCGAATGATATTTAACATAATCACAATTGCTCTGGCTGGTGCCCAATAAAAAGTGATTCTAATAAAATGCAATCAACACTTCTTCCGTTGCTATAGCAAACTAAATAAAAATAACAACACATTTGGGGCTCTTTAAAAAATGCATTCGAACACATTCACAAGCGTTTTCGCGTATTAAAAAATCATTGATTGTGGACACGAGCCCACATTTAGTACTATAGGGCAGCTCGATAAATATAAAGAGTTACGTGACATATTATTTTTTTCCTAACAAATTTTCCCCATATTTTTAGGCCTTACGAACGAGTAAACTGTTCTTCGATTGCGTCACGCACGCAGCAAAAATCTGGCGAAAAAACAAATGTCTGTTTTAACCAAATGCATAACCGAGAAAACTTTTATTTTTTAACTTTCGCGTCGCGATTTCCACAATCGGCGTTAAAGCAAGGTATGAGGTCACCGAAAACCAAAGCGCGGCGAGGTAACTAACCAACTATGAAGGGAAAAAGAACAAGACGTGCAAACAACACTCCTCTCTCTGGTCACTCATTTAGTACCCGTCTCGAACGGCGAGCATGGCAATCGATGAGTCGTTTCAAACGCGCATTCATTGGTCGCTTCGAAAACTTCTCTGGCCCAATGCGAGGATCGGGATTTCATTTAGCGCCCTCGCGTTAAACGAGGTACGTGTTTAAAGTTGCGTTTAACGTCTCTTGCCACCTTTCTATAAAAAAAAACGTCTCTGCTCTCAAGCATTCCCCTGCTGTTGGTGTTTCCCATAACTCCGCAGTGCCACCGCGAGAGATCTCGCCAAACATGGTTAACGACGACGCGCGGATGAACGAGGTGGGATGTTTCCGTTGCCGGGGAAATTAAAAGAGGCTATATTCGCGCCGTGCAAAGCCTCTCGAGGCATGAGGATATCCTCCCACTAATAAAAAAAAAACCTCGACCTAAAGTACAATATTGTCCGGTCGACGAATGTGCTTCCAAATATAATGTTTTGTTTCAATTTTCATCAGCAGATATTTTGTTTTAAAGCTATGCAAATGCAGCTCCGAATAACTATTTCAAATCTGACGATTCGAATTTTGCGCTAAGATCTTTTCCTCTCTTATGATTTATCCATTAAAGATATTTAAGCAGCACGCGTTTTCCACCCTTCCAAAATGAGCCATAATAATGAATGCGAGTTTTATATTACTTTGCAACGCAGAGGATTATTCAGCTGACACTGCTTTTGAATATACTTATGTCCAAAGCCATATAAGGGAATACGACGCACAAAGTTGCATTATTTTTTATTTTTAAATGTTATGTATAGTTAATAATCCTTTTGGTATATAAATTATCAACAGTTTTTAGCATTAATGCTGTTAAAAATAAGCTTTTAGACCGACAACAATTTTTAACGCCGTGCTGTCTAAAGTCTGAAAAGCTCCTTTAAGTTCGTATTTAAGTTGCATACAATTTTGTAGAACGATCTAACCGATATTTCATCACAGGATTTTATTAATTTACCCTCCAAATTATCACAAAATTTCTTCCTTGCGCGCAAACAACTTTTTACTTACGTGTCGTTATTTCCTTCCTAAATTGATAATCTGAGCCCCACAAAAAAAGCCGGCATCGACCGCAATTTGAGTTTCGAAAAAATTCTATTTTGAAAAAAAGAATGACATTCTACCGATTGGGCAAACGCTGCGTCAGCACGGAATTGAAGCGTTGTTTACTTCTTTTCTCTGCGTATCGCCCCACGGGCCAGCTCTGTTCACGTTTTAATTAGGGGGAGATTTCGAAAATTCGAAAGCGACCGGAGTGACCAATCCTTAAAACGCCCTCGGTCTGGGGCATGAGGCATAGAGGGTAAACGCTGAAGAAAACCTTCGCAGTTTCGAAAATCACTTCGCGTTCAATGTCAAAACGTAACAGGTTAAAAATTTTTTTTCGAAAGACTTCCCGCGATGTTGCAACTGCACACGCTGTTGCTCGTTCAATTTTTCAACTGGGACGTATCGAGCGGTTAAAACCTCCGAGTCGAAACGGAGACCTTTTAAATATTTTTTTGAAAGACTTCGCGTGCCTTCAACAACGGCGATTTTGCACGCGACATTGTACATGGACGGGAGCGAGTATTTTATTAGAGATGAAAACGTGCGCTTTTTTCTCCCATAGCGTCTCTCTCGCTCTCTTACAATAAGTAGACTGACTGACGACACGTGAGGAAGATGGATGTTTTTATTAATTTCGAACGTGGCGTGGCCTGAGGCAACGCGGCAAACCGTGTCATTTCGTGAAATAAGGGTGTTGAATCATTAATAAAAAGGGAGGGTCGATTCCACCGTCGGAAGCGTGAGTTGGTCGATGTTACAAAAAAATGTACGAGTCACGTCCTCGCCCCAAACCGAGGCATTTTTTGCGTCGCTGCCGTCCGTGACCTCTCGTTGCCTCTCGTATCAGTGAGAGTGAAACACATCTCTTTAAATAAATAAATATATATATATATATATATATTGATATAGAGCAACTATAATAGGTGTTGAAGGAAACCCAGTGAGCATTTACCGGAAGGAGAGCCGCTGGGGTGTTGGAGAGACACACACATACATATACATAGGTATACATACAGGATGTTTATAAAGTCCGTGTGCACTCTATAACTTTAATCTTTTAATGTATATATGGTACAAACAATCTGTAAACGTAATAATAAAGCAAATTTTATTAAGTTTTATAACAATAACAGATTGTTGCGTTACAGTTATCGTAGCAATAACATAATCTGTTTAATTAAGGACCCTTACTGATTAAAATGGCGACAGTGAGGAGAAGGTTAATTGCAAGCTTTGACCAGCAGAATTCAAGAGCATAACAGCTGTGAGAAGACAGTTTACTGCTCATTACGAGAAAGATGCATCTCATAGGAATTCAATTTCCATATGGATGAAAAAGTTTAAAGAAATCGGTTCTGTGAATGACCTGTAACGATCCGGGAGACCTCAAATCAGCGAGGTGACTGTGGAAGTTGTGATAGAAGCCTTTGAAAGGCCTCCACAAAAGTTCCTGAAGCGTGCATCTCTTGAATTAAACAACCCAAAATCAACAGTGCACAAAATCCTCAAAAAGAAAAATTGCATGAATATCCTTTTAAGATTCAAGTGGTTCAAATGTTACATGAAGAAGACTTCAATGCGAGGTTAGATTTCTGTCATCACTTGAAATAAAAAATTCAAAATTTCCCCGAGTTCCTAGAGGAGTTGACATTTTCCGACGAGGCGACATTCCACATTAGTGACAAAGTCAACCGCCACAACTGCCGCATTTGGTGAATAGAGAAACCTCAGGAAGTCTGGCAACATGAAAGAGACTCTCCAAAAACTCAACGTCTGGTGCGCTTTGAGGAAGTCATGCATAATTGGTCCTTACTTTTTTTGAAGAAAAACAGTAAACAGAGAATGTTATCTTAAAATTCTGAAGAATTATTTCATCCATGAACTTAATAAAATATGCTTTATTATTACGTTTACAGATCGTTTCTATCATATATACCTACATGAAAAGTTATTACAGTTATAAAGTGCACACGGACTTTATAAACACCCTGAATATATATACACACACACACGCACGCAGACACGCATATACCTAACTATATACACAAGAATGAACCGACCTTTTATCGAAAAATTAATTACGTTTTTAGTAATTTTCATTAAATAATTCATCCTAGAGCGTGTCTTTTCCATCCTCTTCTCAAACCTGATCGAGTCGAGGATCGAACAAAAATTGACGAGAAAGTTTTAAAATATGACATCTCCCAGATGAAGTACAAAAAATAACTCCCACACTTGAATGAAAACCCGATTTCTCAACGATGAATCGAAAGTGAGATAAAAACATAAGTCTGTCAACGATGTTGATATTTTGCATTTTTGCTCCGAAATGCATTTGTTTTTACATTTCGCTTCTATGAAACTTCCATCCAAAAACTAAAAGAAGCAAATTTCTTACGGTGACGTTACGAAACGACGACGTGCATACGCCACTGATTTACAAAAATAATCGATTATCTCATTAAAATTATATTAATAAAAAAGCGTCTTTTCGTTCGTTTCGGGTTAACAAGATCTCGAGCAGCGCAGATTCCCGCCTCACCATATGGAAACCTCGAGAAATTCCTCAAGCGTTGATCACTCGCTTACAGGAATTACCCTTCTCAAAAAAAACACCCCGCGTTACTGTTTTCGCGCGAGTCGAAAGCACCGTGAGAGTTTTTAGCGATAAATCGATTGAGCAAGTCGTTGCGCACGCCAATTTTCACTTCCTTTCGCGTACCAACGTGCACACAACTGTCTCGAAATTTTTTTAAAGAAAGGCCTCGATAAATGGTTTGGGTAACGCGAGGGGCAGGTGGGGCTCTGGACCGTGACGTCATTGGGCTCGAGAACTCGTATTGCGGAACGAGTGTATACATATACATCACGCGCGTAGTACACGTCACTTGAAAAAAAGGTCGTTACGCGCCTGAATGGGCTCATTATTTAAATAAAAAATTGTCGCGAACAAGAGCTGAAATTTCAGTTAATTCGAGAGAGCGCTAAGTTGTCCTTGAATTTTCACTCGCATTCTCGCTACCAAAAAAATTAAAAAATACTGCAGCCAAAGGTGTTTGTGTGAAAAGCTTTCAAAGAAAAATCAACTTTTAAAGATTTTTATGTAACATTCGGCGCCTGTTTTGAAATAAATACGTTTTTCGACCTTCTGAAAGCGACTGAATTGATTCAATGGATCGACGTATTTCGCCCGAGTTTTCTAGTTTTTCCCTCAAATGCATAACGACATGGCGCCTACATCCGCCGGGGGTCAGGAAAGTGATTTTAGATAATGTTATTGTTTTTTATCTCACTTTGCAATTATGCCGTAATAACAATCTGAACCTTACCCTTCAAACTACTGGAACAAAATAATAAGTAGAATCGGCGAGATAATCTTATAGCTAGCATAAAATGGATTAATCGTTGACCAATAAAGCCAAAAAAAACGTTTCCATAAATGATATGCGAATGTCCATTAAAAGTTAATCTTCATCGGTGATAAGTAGTTAATAGCTATGCATATCAGCTTTACAAAAATCATATACGATTAGTTCGCACTCATGAGCGGTCGCAGGGACGAGGCAAGGGAGAGCAGCACCCCTTCCCTCTGAATTATCTGACGAAAATATTAAATAATATATAATTCAAAATACCACCAGATAAAAATAAATAAAATCAATACCAATTAGTGTTACTGAAGTTTGTTTGTGTTGACGTTGCAGGACCGCATATGCCTCAAGCCAAGTCTTCCCCAGAAAAAGTTCCAGTTGACGCACATTTCACACCTGATGATCAGCAATTTAATATTGGGACATTTACATGGCATAAACAGTTAACAATAACCTATAATATGATTAGGCCCATGCAGGAAGTGGAAGGCGAATTGTATTGGACATTACATGAGGAGAGAGGGCATGATTAAAGACTTGCTTCCTTCTTATATTTTTATAGAAGGAAAACTGGATGGAAAAAAGAGGTAGGAAAAGATTCAGATTGAAAGGGAAAGAGAGCCATCAAGATATTAAGAAGATTGCGGAAAATAAGAGAATGTGGAGAATCAGGTTTAACCATAAATAATCACGCACCTGTCTACGGACAGAATACCTATGATGACGATTGCGGAGAGATTATTATTATTATTATACAATTCCATACAAGACAAAAAATCACTAAGAAGGACGTACCGATCCCGCTTACGGTACACCGAGTACAAACACACACAATAAAACTCTTAAAAACTTAGGCGTCAGAACTGCACCACAAAACCCGCATCGAGAGAGTGACAGATAAGTCAGGAAAAAATCCAGCAGCGCTTGGAAGCATTAAAACAGTCGACCCTACCAGAATTAGGCGTCCATTCGACGGAGAGAAGAATTGATTATCTCTCTCTCTCTCTCTGGCCTACTTTAGCAGCGCGCCAAAAATATTCTGACAAAATGTCGCCCGGATGCCGGAGGCGGGAAACGGAGACGAAAACGCGCGCGGCTCTCCTCTCCCTCATGCACGCATCCTCTCTCTCTCTCGCTCACCCCCTCTCCCTCTTCACTTCATCCACCTTTTTCGCAAACACGCGGGGTCACCGAGAAAACGGAGCAGGTGTCGCACCTGTCTTTTGTGTTCGTATTTCGAAGCACCCTCGCTCGACCTACACACACACACACACATGCACGCACAAGAGGGAAGTCTCTCCCTTTTAGGAATCCTGGGCAACTTGCCTTCCCGAAATTCTCATCCTTTGTACCTCCAAAAACCCCCCCCCCCCTCCCCTACTCTTTTCAACCGTCTAAAGGCCCGCTCACACTTGGGAGAAACGCGGCGAAGCGAAGCGCGGCGACAAGAAGCATCCGACTCACAAGAAGGAAGCGGAAGAAAATTTACGAATGCGCCCGAACCTCACGATGATTCCCGATCTCCCGTGCAGCGACCGCTGGTGATTGCCAAAGAAAAAATGACGAATACCCTCGAACCTTCACGAAGGCTGCCGATCGCACAAAAGTTCGCCTCGTGACGTCAGACGAAGCGAAGAAATATTCTCCCAAAGAAATTCTTTCCGCTTCTCCTCGCTTCCGCTCCCTTCGCCGCGCCTAAGTGTGAGCGGGTCCATTTAACTCTACGGTAAGAATATTTTTCTTGGAGGCGCGCTTCTCTTCGCTTCGCCGCGTTTCTCCTTAGTGTGAGCGGGCCTTAAGGCTGCCCTCTTGCCATTCCTCACACCCCGACCCATCCTTCCCTTTTACCTTCTGGAAAGGAGAAAGGGAGGCAAGCAAGGATGGTTGGAAAAAAATCTTTTATTTTTCCACCCTGCGGCACCAAGGAGCGGAACAATCAACCCCTTTTTCGAAGGGAGTTTTTTCTTCTAACCCCCCCCCCTCCCCCCCTCTCCTCCCCCTCGGAAGCGGTATCATCCGTCCCTCCTCCCAATTTTTCCACCCCTCCGTAACTTTTCACCTCTCTCCCCTCCTTCCACACACCCCTTGTGAATATATTATTCACCTCGCGCGCACGCACACACACGCATGCACTACCTGCCGCGTCCTCTCAACAATGGTGAGGTTGAGAGGGAGGGACATCGGTATGAGGGACGGGGGACAAGGAGAGAAGCACAGAATGCGTCCCTCCCTCCAGATGCGGAAAGAAATTACAGAGGAGGCAAAATAGTGAGGAAGAAGGGGAGGGGGTGGATAGAGGTGTGAAAGAGGAGAGATAAAAGAGGGACCCACGGTATAGTATAGGTTTGCCTTTCCTATTTTACGCTCATGAATGCCCCTTTCCGTCGTCTTGTACGGTGAAGGGAAAATTTTTCTACGTGGCTATTAAACGAGTAAAATGGGAGAGAGGTAAAGAATGGCGAGGAAAAGGGACAAGGAAGATTTGGGCTCGCTCTCTCTCTCTCTTTCTCGGTATTCTCAATGAAATCCGTTCTTTCTCCAATCTATTCCTACCACCACCCCCTTTTATTCCCTATGTACATCTGTAGCAAAGGTGGTCGGTAGATCGGAGGGGAGAGGGGGAATGGAAGGAGGGTGCGAGGGAGTTAGACGAAGGCTGTACCCGGAGCTGTTAGCGGTTTAGAAATCGGTGTCGGCAGGTCCGTACCAAGGGGAGGGCAGGATTATTGAAGGATTGCACAAAGTCACTTTATTTTTCCTTTGCAAAAGAGGTGGCGTTTCCGTCTCGCGGGAGAACCGTTCGAATCTCTTACTCGCGAGGCGAAGGAGAGCGCAGGAAATCGACTTAAAAGTTACGGCGATGAAAGAAAAGACGGCGGTGGTGTCGGGGCATCTTAATGAGCTGTGAAAGGCCGTGCGTTTTTTGTCTATGGACCTTCTCTATTTCGTGATTTACTAAAAATGTTTCGAAAAACGAGTCCAACAAATCATATACCCTGATCGAATTGTGGATTTCGTAAGTCGAACTATATTAGTACCTAATTGACCGATGAAATAGTCGATCATTTTATCGACTAAAAAGTCGCCTACAGCCGCCGGTTGGTCAAGGCGAAACGTTTTTATTAAAAATTTTCAACCAAGAGCGAAATCTTTTAAGACGGTCCGAAGAGTAAAGAGTGAAGAAAAATTCTAGCTTATCTCTGTGTTAACGACGTATTATATTAATAGCTGAATCGTATAACCTTGGGCATATAAATTCTTAGAAATTAACAAACAATCTCCTATCATTAAATCCGTGCCACCTAGAAGACTAAGTGATTAACAATGAATCACCTCGCTAAAAAGAAAGGCGAGATAGCTGTGTTGAGAAAAATTAAAGTGAACGAGTCACCGCTTTCCAATAATCCAGATACGGACTGTTTTATACAGATTGGGACGTATGTTGCTGAAACCGATGTAAAAGAACCCACCACATTTCCATCACCGTTTCCACATTTCAACGGGGATTCATGATGCATTTTTAATCGCTAATGAGAAACCATTTCTTTTTTATTCCTAAAAGACGTGTCGAAAGACTCCCTCTTTTCTTTCATCTTCTACTCTGTAACGTTAATGTAAATGACATAGTCACGGCCTTAATTATTGCGTTGAGAAGATAATTAGTGTTATGTAACATATCTTCCTATTATTTAAATGAAATGTAAAAAAATACGCACGAGTTTCACTAGCTACGTTTGACATGGCAAGAACCCAGGTGATGCTTCATTTTTTTTAAAACTACTACTTGATTAAATTTCGTAGATGTTTCACGGGTCATTTTCACTCTCCCGCGATTTTTTGTAACCTTAATCTCTGCAAACACTCAAACATTGTGAATCACGTGATGTACATACCTTGACTAACTTGCCGGCACAGTGGATAAACTTAATGGTTGCTCCCTTTGGTTTCTTTAATGTTTATCCTCATGATATTCTGTTGGAATGCACACGCGCACGACGTAAAAGCTGCAGGCTTAAAGGCGATAAAATACAGGGCGTTTTAAAGTACAATAGTTTAAAATTATATTTAAACTAACCCGTCTTACTGTTAACAATCCTGTTTCTTCAAAAACGTACCCAGTTCTTTTTTTCAAACTTTCGCGTTAATCTTTTAAATTGTAGAACATGCGGGATCTTGCTCTTGAAATTTAAAACATGGCATCAGTTTTATAGAGATGATGCTCTATTCTTTTGACAGTCGATTGGGCATTTGAAGCTAAAAAAAATAGCGGTAAAAATAATAGAAATTGACTTTTTAAGCAAATTTATGAGCGCTTTATTTGGAATTTTAAGTTGAAGAACAACCTGATAAAATAAAGTTTATAATTTTAAACTATTGGATTTGCTTTTGTGAAACTCTGTTTATTCCATGCGATCTCAGTGGCATTTGTCGAGGGGATGTACTAACGGAATCATCTCGGGAATATGACATAAACTGAGAAAAAAACTTAAAACTTCTTTTCGGCTAAGGAGTTTCCCCGTAAGCAAGACTTCTTTAGATATTCATCCGCTAACCATGTTTTATAACTACCAGCTAATAACACATCATTCAACAGAACGAACTAATCTTTTCGCGAGTGAATATTACGTAGTAAAGCGGATTGAAGACTCAAACAAATGTCATTAGTCGATCGAAATAAGTGACCTATGGTTTTCCTTAAATCGCAGAGTTTCTCATTCACGCCGTAGTGCACCTAAATTTGCATGCGGATTGCGAATCGTCATCCAACCGTAAACGATTCGCGGCACCAAAGTGGCTGCAGGAACGAATTGAAACGAGTCAAGCAGTTAAGCGTAAGTGGAATTAACTATCTGATCGTCCTCGGAAAAGGGCACCTCTACAAAATAACGCTCCTTATTAAAAGCATCATTTTGATAACATTTAATGTACCATTCGTAAAAATTGCTTCCATATTTAGATCCAAAGGACGGAAGGTGACTACGAATAATACAGGAAACCCTGAGTTCAGCCGGCAGAATTCTTTCGAAGGCCGCATACGACTACGTTTCTACTCTAAAAACGTTACTCATCATGTTTTCTCAAAGCTATCAGAGGGCGAATAGAGATACGGTTGATAATCTATCACAGTGGTGCGCAAACGTTTCAGGCCGCGCCCCCCTTTTGATCCACGTAGACGATGGCACACCCCCACCCCCATTTCAGTCGGTAGAATTTGTTGAGATTATATACAAAAAATAATCTCACATTAGCTCAATAACACGACATAACTTGCGTTTAAGTATACGCAAGGGAAGAAAATTTAACACTTCAGAACAAATGACGCACTGGGGTCTTTGCTCATACTTACAATTAGTAGTGTAGCTCTACAAAGAATCTATAAATGCCAGAGCGTAACATTGTTACATTGCTTTAGATCAGGCGTCTCAAACAGCGGCCCGCGCGATGCAATTTACTTTATACTACGCGACCCGAACTCAAATCTATTTCTTACAAAATATTTCACCCAAATATTTCTAAATAATCTAAGAAGTGTATTAAATCATTCCAATTTACATCGACCTCCACGGTTGGGTTACCGAAGAATGTTTATCCTACTGCCAGCGAGTTTCTTGCGTATCAGGACTCCAAATCTAGCATTTTTGTAATGGCTGCGTGTAAGACGCGTAATAGAGCTATTCCTCTCTCGTGGAAACGGGAGAGTGAATATAATACAAAGAATACGAAAAGGTGTGAAGACTGGGAAAGTAATGGATGCGGCCCGCGGATCCTCATAGAGCTGTCATGCGGCTCGCACACCAATGCGAGTTTGAGACCCCTGCTTTAGATTGACCAGCCCGAATACATTCACGTAAAATCAGGTAGCATGTGCCAGACCAGGTAAATTCGCGTCCCTCTTTTAAAAAAGAAACAGCGATCGCGGCCCCCGTCAAATCGCTCGCGCCCCCCAGTTTGCGCACCACTGATCTACCATAAAAAGCTTTTAACGAAAAGTACGCGACGGAAAGACTCGCCTTAGTGGAAGCCCTAAGAGAAAATAAAAGATAAAATCTAGGTCGGGGCAGGGACGTGTTTCCAAAAAAAACACCGTCTATATAACGCGTATCGGGCAACACGAACGGCCCCTAGCGGAATACGTTTAGCCCACCTCGACGGAAATGGGGAACGAAAACTGTATGCTACATATGACACATTTTCAAATTGACAACTTATTCGATATTCTTCCCTAACGAGTGAGGAAAAGAACCAACTCAGCAAATTTTTTGGGCGACTCCATCTCGGGGGCCTAGTCTTCGTGATCGGTTTCCTCTCTCTCTCTCTAACTCTTACAGGGTTTCTGGCCCAAAGTCATTGCGCAAAAGCCCGAAAGAAAAGAACACCCAGAACCGTCTTCGGCGGACATTTATTGTTTCGAGATCCTATTGTATTCAAATACTTCGGAGTACTTTCGGGAAAAAAGAGAAAGAAGGGAGGGGGCAGGCCGATAAAGAGGGATTTTTTTCGATTTCTTCTAACGATTCGGCAGTTCGGGACGGAATCGTGTTGCGAACTGAAGTTATGGGGTTTCTCCTTCTGTTTCTCACACAGGCGCGATCCGGTGGCGGGAGGAGAAAAATGCATAGAACGTGCCTAGAGCGAAAGGAATGAATTCGATCAAATGTTGAAAAGGGAACACGTATACAAATGAAAAACGCAAAAGCCCTCTGATAAGTGGAATATTCCGAGGCATAAGAAATTATGATGGTTTTCCAAAATAAGCATTTTCAAAGTATATAAACAAGTAAGGTAACGGTGCTAAAGCAAAACACATTTTCTTTAGAAAATTTTCAGTGTTATGTTTTGCCACCACGTTAGAGAAAGGGTCAACCAGCACCGTTAGAATTCAGTTCCTTACTATGTAGACCTTCCTATCCGTGAAAAATCCACTTCTCTAGCTTCAGTAGTTCGGCTACAATACCATTTCAATGTTATGTATTATATACTATATATAATAGATATGCTATACCCGTGTCTAGGCTTCGAATCCCATCGTAGGCATGGTCATAATTATACGTATACGTTGTCATTCTGATTCTAAAAGGTGCTATTTACATGAGCTACTTAAACAGAAATAAATTTTTTTAAACATGCGCCATTATCGTGGAAAACGTGAGTTATCAGAGAAATTAAAACTAAGGAAAACATTTTTCCATCTGCAAACGTACTTTTACGAAATGCTCAATTTAGCGGACACAGGCGAGAAAAACAAAAATGATTCTTTTTGTGGTCAAGATGTTTTGCATCGTCATGCATACCTAGTAGATTTTTTTGCAAACAGTTGACTGCGAGTATAATATTGCAGGTGAGGATAAAATTCTAAGTTTAGGTATGCGTGGAACTGCATAGGTAAAAAAATTCTTCACCAGAAAGCAAAAACAATGAAAAACCCACAAAGAAAGCGTAAAACGATTCCCCCTACTCATAATTTTTTATGCTACAATAAGCTTTTGTAGCATAAAAAATTGTTACAATTTCCAGAACTTGCTGCATTGTAAGTAGTATTTCAGCTGGGTGAAGATTTACATTTTATTCCATTGTCTCATTATTTCGAAACTGGCATGTTACTGTTGTTTTGCTTCACGTCGTTGCGCCTTGAGTATCTTTTTGGGCCAACGCGTTGAGGAGCTGGCAAACGAGTAAATGTTGTGTGCGTTGGAAACGCATCGGTTGTACTGCTCTCTAGCGTATTTGCTAATAGGATGACTAACACGTAAGCAATGCTTATTCCTTCTAGCGAGAGCTGCTTCACGGATATGAAAGACGCTTGGAAATGCTGAGCGAAGTGGAGCCGCATGACGTCACAGTTCAGTTAACTTGGCGCCTGTAGACACAAGGATGAGATAATGCAAGGGAATGATTCTTGAATGAGTTTTGGGAGCCTCGGACCAAAGTCTTTAAGGGAGCGTGGTAAGGAAGATGTATTTACTGTGTGTTGATTGCGACAATTTGAAAGTTTTTGACGTTTTCGACGGATCGTGTAAATCCCAAGAAAAAGTATATCTTACGGTTCATGTCGTCTTCGAGAAGCGAGTTGAATATTAGGATATGAAAAACCGTAGCCGAAAATTTTACTTCTGCACGCTCGCTTTCCATTGATCATTCATTCGAACGAGATTGCTTGGCATATAACGCGCAATGCTTCTCCTAGGCGGTAGTGTTAGGTTTTAAAATACCGATGTACCATCACGTCACGCGAGTCGGACAATAAACTACTTTATTACCACAATCACCCATGTATATTTTGATAGTGATCGATTTATGCTATATAGTTACTGAACAATGACCCACCAGACTGGTGATTTGCAGGGTATCATGTAGATGTATGTTACGCCGACGTAGCAGTTGGGATCTGTTAAATTCCATACTTTGATCTAAACCAGCAGAGTATTTTTCGGGATCAGTATCGGAATTATGGTCACGTGAACGGAGGGAGGGGGGGGTGGGGGGAGGGGGAAGTCCTCGACTTGGTCCGACCATATTTATGTCATACAGACGCGAATAAGCAGAAAAACATATCTAGCAGACGCAAGCGCTTTAATGCGCCACTAAGATAGGCAAATACGTAGGTACTTAAGATCTTGTCCTTCCGAGAAATCGCCTTGTCCTTGCGCGTATATCTCCTCCTATCCTTAAACGCAAGTCAGCAGTTTTTGTCCGCGCATACTGCGCAAAAGATTCGAATTTTTTTACCGGATCATCGATCAACCAGTCATCAACGAATATGCTTAATGTGTTTAATTCGTGAATAGGGTGTTTTCGCCAGTTTTTATGGTCACAGGAGTTGCATTAATCATGTGCATAGATTGGATTCGAGATCGGCGATTTATCTTTTTCAATAATTGATTTTATTTAGTCAAAACTACAATGCAATGCAACCTCTACATTTAGGCCTCCCATAACACGTTATTATAACATGGATTCGGTACAATACGGTTTGTCTTTAGTGAAAAAAAAATCATGTAACGCGGAAAATGTGGTTCGCATTAATGGCTGAAAGGGTTAGGACCGAAACCCCCTTTCACTACGTAAAGATAGGTTCTCATTACGCGGTTTCAAAATACGCGACACTTTCAGGACACATACCCCGTGTTATAAGAGTGCCGAGCGTGGAGTTTCATGTGAAGAGTCAGTGGATTGCGGTGGATGAACAGGGCGTCGTGAAGCACACCGAAGAGAATTTCATTTCGGGAGGAGCGGCAACGAGCGTCATAGATAACGTACGCAGAACGTGACAATAAGGATCCACGCAACGGTTACATACTGCTTAGAGGGCACGAGAGAGAGAACGGTGCGCGAAGGCAGGTGAATCGCACGCGCATACTGCGCAACCTTACCCGCGCACGTTTCTGGAAAGAGAAAATGCATGAATGGCACGCAAAGGATAGATAGGTAGAGAGAGAGAGAGAGGGGGGTGAGAAGGAAGAGGGACACTTTTTATATATTTATTTTCGAGTTTCACACCCGCACTTTATTGAACTCTATGACAGCAACGAAAGAGGCAGGGGGTGATGGCGAGAGGGTGCTAGAGAAGGGGAGGGTGGAAGAAGGGGGTGCGAGAGGAGTCCCCGATAGCGTGGGAGTGCGTGATGTTACTCAGCTTCTCCCACCTCTCTTCTTCCACACCGCTTCTCTAATCCCCTCCTCCCACACCCGTCCATAACTTCCCCCCTCCGCTTATGTCCTCGACAAAGGGGTGTCCCCCTCCCCCTCTCAGTCTCTTCTGCAACGACCTGTCTCGCGTTGGGAGTGGGGGGGGGGGGGGGGATAAGTTCCTCGCGGTCTCGTCCTATTCACCAGCCTATTTCATGCGAGACTCATTCCAATGGGCGAAGCGACGTGGGAGAGGTCGGGGGACGGGAAGGGGAAAAAGAAAAGGGGGGGGGTGTGGCAAGGTGGGAGGCTGAGGATTAATACGTGCCGCGCGGGACGGGACTACGCTGCGTTGTTGCGAAGGCACGGATGGGGGTCTTCTGTCTCTCTCTCTCTCTCTCTCTAGCTATGTGCGTGCGCGAACGCGTGTTTGCGCCTGTGTGGTGAAAAAATAAATGACTGAAGGAGAGCGAGTGTAATGTTTCTCGGAGATGGGGATGCATAGAGGAGAGAGTTCAACTTTTTTTGTTAACGTATGGTATTTTTTCAAATATCACCCTCATCCGTTCCTTTGATCTTTTTTCCGCCGAGTTTCTCCATATTATAAGAGTAAATAGTTAGGACATGATATTAACACAGGAAGAAACCACATACGATATTGAAAACAAATAATCTCCCTAAAAAAGTGCTTCGATTCGGTTTGTTTTCGCATCGGGTTCCACCACGGGTGAATGAAAGTTTACTTACTGCTGTGACGAACTTGGATGTATAGTATCGAGGACGCTTGATTAATAATATGGCTATCGATGACGCCGGGTTATGTCTGATGGAATCTCCGAAGAATAACGGCCGTGACGTTCGAGTCCTCTTTAGGTTTTTCATGAAGTCGGCTCAGAACTCGACGATTACCGATCATTATCGTCACGCTCGATCGGCGATCCCTCGCGAGTTCATTGGAATGACGCCCACACCTATTGTTACTTAACGAGACGGAACGGCAAACCGCTTTGCGTTCGGTATGTCATTATCCTCCGATATTCGTATCGAAATGCACGCCACACATAATACGCAAGGCTCTTTACGGTCAAGTTTACAATCGTTGTATCTTTCTGCAAATCACTGTGTAATTGTTATTATCGTTTGCAATGGAGTTTACAATATTTCATTCTTATTTTTCACGGCTCTACACCAAATTCATTTGATCAATTATTACAGTGAAACCTCGATATAGCGAGAATTTATAATTATTATGTAGATGCTCGTTCTAACGAGCATCTTTAATATCCGAGAATTTAATTCCGTAGATTGAACGTCAAGGACAGGGACGGTGTTTATGCTCGCTATAATGAACTCCTCATGTACTCGTCCAATCGAGGTTACACTGTTCTGTCAGAGTTATATGATTTTCCTGTAATTTGTGAATTATATTCTTTTAGTGGTATTACTCCACCTAAAAAATGCATTCTAATCGAACCGCTGATTTTGATTTTTATGATTTTAATTTCCAAGTAAAAAATGAACTTCTCATGTACTCGTCCAATCGAGGTAACACTGTATGTTCGATCAGAGTTATATGATTTTCCTGTAATTTGTGAATTATATTCTTTGAGTGGTATTACTCCATGCAAAAAAATGTATTTTAATCGAACCGCTGATTTTGATTTTTATGATTTTAATTTCCAAGTAAAAAATCACTCGTGAAATCAACGGAAAAATCTGCCTTAACCGAGGTAGGCGTATTTCGTAGGAGATGCGACAGCATCAACATAGTATGTCTTACCGGTACCTATTTCACCTTAAAAAACATCGAACTTCGCGGAGAGACTAAGAGCACTTCAGAGAATCGCAACCCGGACGGGGAGAATGGAAAGCACTGCCGTTTTCCTCAGGAACAGTCACTGCGTTTTTCCTCGTATGATTCTTCTGCATTTCTTCAAATCGCAAAAACGCAACAACTCTCAAACAGTTATGAGAACCTTTCGGAGGACGGAGATGTTACTTAATCTCGCGGCAGTTAAACGCTATCCTTACAAGCGCGATTGTTTCCTCTCAAAAGGCCTCGGGTTCGAGGTCGCCCGAAGAGGAGCACCGTCATGCGACTTTTTTGTTCCCGTCGCCGACAATGCCTCCGTTCGTCTTGGGGTCAAAAGAGGGCATGTTTGCCCTTATATAAAAAATCTCTCTCTTACGTCTGCGTGTTGTTGCACCAAAATGCCGCGAAAACTTTCCATTGTATTTGCGAATCGCATAAATTGACGCTCCTTCTCGGGATTTTTTCTTGGTTAAATGTTCAAGATTCCGTAAATATCATTATTATTTGATGTCATAATAAATGTATACATCCCCTAAGTACCTGGGCATCTTCGAAACCACGGACAGGAAAATAAAAGTTCAATTTTAAGTGGGGCCCGCATAGGCCGATTTGCCCCGGATCCCGCAATGCCTATATGGACCGCCCTTTCCATAAATACTACGACTTTTCCATCCTAGTTCAGTTATCATTCTCCTCTCCCTCCAATCAACGTAAACCCCTCGTATACAGGCATCCCTATCTTGACCTCGTAGATCAATGGTTCTTAACCTTTTTTGGCCGCGACCCAAATTCTGGTCGCGGCGACCAAATTCCTCCAATATCTCAATCGTAATAAGTAATAAAATTAATAGGAATTTTATAAATAAATGAAAATAAGCTCTCAGGACATTAGCATTGAACGGGTTGTTGGGAGGAATGATATATATGGATATAGAAAGCAATGGAAAATCTTTGACGGTCCACTCAAAATGGTTTGGCGACCCAATTTTGGGTCGCGACCCAGGGGTTAAGAACCACTGTCGTATATGCATTACTGGAAAGAACGACGTTAAAAGGCGAGAATTTTCCACATAAGAACTTACTAAAATTGGGGAAGGGTGGTTTAAGTAACCCTGAAGCTAAAGAAAAATTAAGACAAATTGGAATGCCGCGTGTATTAAAAAATATGATGATATAATGTAATTGAAACTTACTAAACACAGATGAGACGGTGCTATGGGACTATGAATTGGTTTCGGGAGGACAGATTAGGCGAAAGTTTGATTGGGTTCCGTGAGAAATTGACAGAGAAGGACCGAATATGTGATGCTCTGCTGGTTAGGGTTCCATGACTTTGGAAAGTTTCAATATTCCGGCTAAAGAATATGGTCTGCTCTTTTGTATTACAGTCAGCGGTCTTAAACCAATGATTAAACCCCCACACATAGTAAGGTAAACTAAGGTTTCCGATTAGGAGGTGATTAATCCTAATTGGTGACATCGATCCATCCCAGTTGCTATCGAAAAAATTGCCAATCCCTGCACCAGTACTAAAAAATGGATCGCAAAAGAAGAGTCAAGACTTTAAGTAGGGGCTGGCATGGATATCTTGGTGTAATGCACCCCCTGCCACCCGCCAATCTTATAAATTGTTGCAATAACGCGAAAGCAGAGTTGACTTAAATAGACGCAGTCAGGTGAATAAAACATTTTTTTCCGAGAAAGTAGCCTTACTTGGATAAATAATATTTGACACTAATCTCTCTATATTATAAAATCGTAATGGTCACCATCATTATAATGGTCATGCGTAACGCTCTAATTTTGTGAATAACTCGATTAGAAATAAAGTTAGAGGCCTGAAATTTCTAAGGATTTCAGCGTTGATGAATTCTACGTCATGACTAAAAGAATTTCGAAAAAGGTCACGAGTTCGACTCCAGAGGATGAATGTCGTTTCCCATAAGATAACACGTAAAAATCATCTTTTTGGTTTAAAGGTTTTCATTCTTTTACTCTTTAAAATATCTTAAAATTAAGTTATCAACACGAAATTTTCGCTAAAACACGCTACAATGAATGAGGATTCTTATTCTTACCGTCGAATACTCAGTCTCATTTGAATTCGCTCATATTTTGAATTTATACTCGAATTTTGGTAAATTTTTTAACATTTCAATAATAAGATTCCATGATTACCGTCGGTTATTTCCGTGCAGATGCACTTAAATAAAGGCTTAAAGATCGAAAATAAGATAAAAAAATTGCTCGAAATGACCGAAGATATGAATTACATGCAAATAAATCGAACGCAGTATTCATGTTATTTATATTTTTTATCTATATTACTAAAATACTATTTCTGGTTGTCTCTCTCTCTCTCTTTAACGCTCTATACCTCAGCCATTTTTAATCTCCGGGAATTTCGGCCCTCCAAGTTTATTTTTCATCGAGTTATCCAACTAATTTTCTTAATTTGCTATTAAAAATCAAACGTACATCCTTATAAAATATATTCGTTAAACTCATATTCAAAACATATTCCCGTTAAACTAATCTAAATCCAACAGGTACATGGTAGGGACGAAGAAACAGCGAGCAAAGGGGGGTGGGGTTGGCGAGCGTCAGCGAGCAGGGATTTTGCCCCCTAGTTATGACATATTTTTAACACTACAAAAAACGATGCTTGAATCGTGAGTTATAATGGATGTTTTTTGTAGCTAGAATGCGCGTATTGCCATCTCTAATGTTCCTTGAATAAGGGAGATACTCTTATCCTTCGCTAAAGAAAAAGTTTCGCTATTTAAATTTCGTTGACCCGCACGCGCTATTTCTTAGATAGGGCATTACGAACATTAACGCATTCGTCGACCAGATGCGTGCGTTTATTTAAAAAAAAAAGCGATGTGCGAAATAAACGCCGTTAAAATATCGCTCCATTCGATCTAGCCGTCTCCGAAGCGGAGAGGTTGGTTTCCTTTTTGTATCCGGATTTTAAAGTCGCGGGTTCGAATCCCTTCGAGAGCGCGCCAATCTAAAAATCACGCTCTGGGCAAAGAAAAAATTATTATGCAATGCTTTCTCCGCCTCGCGAATACGCCCCTATCCCTCAAGATGTCCCTTCCCGAAACGGAATTGTTTTCTCGGAGACAAGGGTGAAAGCGATGCAGTGGAATTTTCCGCCGTCTCATACTTCCTGCGAGAGAATCGACTCGGCGGCGTTCGAAAAAAAAACAATTCTCGCTTCATTTGCCATTCGCAGAGGGAGGAAAAAAAACCGCGAACGTCTTTGAAATTTAGATTTGACGCTGATGACGGATGAAAAATTTCACGCCTAGGTACTCGCTTGAGGTGCATAAAAAATGTAAAAAAATTCGCGTCGGTTTTGTTTCGGAGGTTTACGAGTCGCTTTCGCTTGGCGTGAGTGGCGGACAGATTAAACCTCGTAAGATTCGATGTTTATCTTAGCGACTAAACGGTGGACGCATACTTTAAAGGAGAGTAGCCTGCGGCATTTCGAAAATATGGGGTAATACGATTTCAAACAGTCGTAACGCTCCAAACAATTTCCTTTATATACCTTATATAAAAACATGCTCCCACGTCCCAATGAGATATCACAAATGCTTAAAACAATTAACATGAGACCAAATTGTGCTTTTTTAAAGTTACTTTTAAATATTACGGTCAAATGACTTCTGATAGCCAAAAGATAATTTTAAATGATTAAAATTTCATCGAAGATTCTACATGAAAACTTAAAATCGAAGAAAAACTTGAGGAAAGAAAGGTTAAAATTAACAAGGGGGCTACGGAGTGTAACTCTCAGATTTGATTCATCTTCTACCAGTGGAAAGTTTAGGTCAAAAAAAATACCATTTCGGAATTAGGGGCCAACGCCTTTTAGTCCAGGAGAAATAATTAATTAAAAAGTACAAAAATTGGCCAATCTTAATAAATCACAGTAACTTCGTTCTTGAATTAAATAGCGACCATAGCCTAGGGTATGATGGATAAGACTTCCGATGCTTGGTCTCGGGGTTCGAGACCGGCGTTGTTCAACTTTCTTTCTCGTGTAAAATTTGATTTTTCGTTCTAGTTTTTCTCCAATTTTTCGGAAAATACTTATTCACCGCAATTTTTATTTTTTTCATGCAGGATAATTGTTTTTAATCACTAGACCTTGCCATGAATATTTATATTATCGTTTTCTCCACGATTACCATCCAAAGGAATGCGCGGGAAACGCAAAGTACATGTAAAGGGTGGAATTGCAATTACGGCGGAATATCACAGCTTAAAGAATACGCCAATGTCTACGGAGAGTGTCAATGTAGTGATGGACAGCCGCGGCTAATTTTCTTGAGGGAGTAGGTAGGGAATAAAATACGCAAATAGCGGTGTATAAATATCTTCTGAAAAATGGGGGGAAATAATGTTCTAGTGATTAAAAACAATTATCCTGCACGAAAAAAATAAAAATTGCGGTGAATAAGTATTTTCCGAAAAATTGGAGGAAAACTAGCACGAAAAATGAAATTTTACACGAGAAAGAAAGTTGAACAACGCCGGTCTCGAACCCCGAGTCCTATCCATCATACCCTAGGCTATGGTCGCTATTGAATTCAAGAACGAAGTTACTGTGATTTATTTAGATTAGCCAATTTTTGTACTTTTTAATTATTTCTCTTAAACTAAAAGGCGTTGGCCCCTAATTCCGAAATGGTATTTCTTTTGACCTAAACTTTCCACTGGTAGAAGATGAATCAAATCTGAGAGTTACACTCCGTAGCCTCTCCTTGTGAGTCGTTTTGACCAGGAGACTCCGGGTGAAGCAACGTTTCTCCGGGCCTAGGGTTTTACGATAATTTATCCGGGTCAGTGTCAGTAGTGGAACTACAAATTTTGTAGTGGTTCTCCTTACACAAACATACCGAAAATCATCGAGCATTTGCTTGGAAAATGTTGATTTTAACGAAGAAATGCACTTTTTAGGTGTTTTTTTCTTTGAAATGAACAAAAAAATGGTATCTTGGAGGAAACATTTCTTTGGGACCCAAAGGTACCATCAGCGTAATATTTTGATTATCAATCTCATTTACTCGAATTTCGAATAAATAATGCTATTTTTAGTTTTAAATAAATATAACTAATACCAATTTTGACCCCTTAAAAATATTATCTAAGATAACATTTTGATCTCGCAAAGAGGTGAGAATAACGCACGTACTTACACTACTTATACATTACGAAATAAATAATATTTCAATTGATAAATGTAAATGTTATTGATATAATCTACAGTACTGTTTAATTAGCAGCTCGGGAATAACAGAAAACTCGTAAAAAGCGAAAAAACAGGGTTTCCTCCAAAATCTCCGGGGTTCAGACTAATCTCCGGGTCGTGAAGGTCTTACAGTTGGCAACCCTATTTGTCATCCCTGCTCTAGCCGAAAAGCACGTTCGCCGTATTCAACTTCGTAATAGTTTTTCTATTGAACCCAAACCGCGGAATAAAAAAATACATTCTATTGCGAAAAAGTAATTTATTCGTGGCTTAAATTTGGGTACGATGGCAAACCCACCTCTTAAAATCCTTTAGGCATGTATTAAAAGATCCTAGGATTTACATGAGATACGTTTCCGCAGCATGTGCCACACACATCCCAAAAGGTTCACCTCCCGTAATACCAACTCAATTATGGAACATTACAAAACAGCTTGTTCACAATAATCGTTAAGGTACTACGTCAGTTATTCCATGTGGCCAATAGAAGCGAACTTCTGAGATATTCCTATTACCCTATCCCACGGTTTCTTAAGCTATGGGTCCCGACTCGAATTGCCACCTCTCCGGGTCTGACCCGGAGTCTCCGAGTTTCGGCAGTCGTCTCCGGGTCAACAGAAAAATTCTCCGGGTTAACACGAAAATGTTTGAACCTGGTATTCCACAATTTTTGTATTACATTACTTATACTTTTTAAAAGAAAAATTAACAAAGTACATGAATACTTTTTGTTGCGTTATTAACCTTTCAAAAGCGTCCTGCTTACACAGTACGCTATATAGAAGGACATTTCGTATGCCGCCATTCGTTCATAATACACCACAGAGATCGCTAGATTTTTTAATTTTTCTTGGGAAATAAATTTTCATAAATTCTTAAAACCTTGTTAAATTTGGATAAATAAATAAATGGATAAAAGCTACACGGAGAAACAATCCACATTAGCGTAAATTTAATCCTAAAATATTTTCTGAATTTTCAAAAAATCAGAAGAATTAAAAAAATGTTTTGATATTCTGGGGAAGGAATATGAGGATGTTCTGAGGCATGTACCAACGAGTTCTGGAACGCATTTTAAGTTCTTGGCCAGCAATAAAAATTTATTTTATACAGCAAGGAGAAGTAGAAACAGCTAAAGTAATTTGGAGTTTTGTGCAGGATCAGAAAGATGAGCTTCAGGATGACAGCAAAACTCAGTTGACTCTGCCTGAGTGTTATCTTTACTTTGAAAATCATCTGATGCCCATTATGACCGAAGCTATTTCATTACTAGAATGTGAAACAGTTATAGTACATGAAATAATGTGTATGTTAAAAGAAAAGCTTGAATGCAGACTGAAGGATAAGTTTTTTTGGGTATAAAGTAAATTCCAGTTTGAGTTATCTTGATTCAGGAGACAGACAGAAGTTCTTAAAAGAAACAACTCAAGTTTACTATAGGGCAGTTGACTATCTCAAGAAGTGGTACAATTTTGAAAATAATCCATTTGAATATTTTTCAGTTATTAACTTAAAGAATGAGAACCTTAAATATGAAGATTTTTTGAATGCATCAAAATATGTGGAGGTCAATTTAGATGAAAATAATTTATATGATGAGATTCAATTATTGAACAAACTTCTACCACAAATACAAGTACTTGATGTGTCCATTGACAAAAAGTGGGTTGAAATATTCTCCAGATGTAATGAGTTTAATGAATTGCCAAAACTTTTAGCCAAAAGTTTATCTATTCCAACAAGTAATGCCCAGGTAGAAAGAATTTTTCCCATAATGGGAAATACATGGAGTGATAGGAGGAACAGAATGAGGGTAGACCTTGTTAAGGTCGAAATTTGCACTAAAGTGAATTTTGGCATGCCCTGCCTGGAATTTTATAACTTCATTAGTAACCTTAGCAAGCTGAATTACTCAGAAGAGCAGTAAGAAATGAAAAATACAGTTGGAAATTAAAATAATAAGTTTAAGTATATTACGGGTGCAAAAATCTTTTTATTTTTTATAATAGTTCATTTTAATGCCTTTGGAAACTAAAAAAATAAATATATATATAAACTCTCACAATACTTTCTTTCTCCTCAGTTTCTCAAGAATTTACGATATAGGAATTTCCTATTTCTTATATGTATCACCTCATAATCATGCTAAAGCTCGTCTTAAAATTCACGTCCAAAAAAATTAATTCTTGGTTTAGGTTTATAAATCTCCGGGTTTGGGTCCAAAATCTCAGGGTCAGAGCTCATGGAAAGGTGGCAACTCTAGTCCTGACCCAAATTTGGGTCGCCAAGCTATTTTGAGTGGGTCGCAAAACATTTTCCACAATTTCATGATTCTACTTACGAAGTACACTACTTTGAAAAGTATACTAAAAGTTAGATATTACTATTTTTTGTAAATGTAGTCACTACAATGTAGTCACTACATTGTAGTGACTACATTTACAAAAAATAGTAATATCTAACTTTTAATATACTTTTCAAAGTAGTGTACATTGTAGTGACTACATTGGAGCAACCATGTTCGGCTAGCATCGCCGTATGTTATAAAAAAGTGGAGATTCATCACGCAATTATCAGTATCAGTGTCTTTTCGACTTTGCGGCAGGCAGTGCGTGATTTTCTTATACGTTTTTGTAATGTCTTGTGAATGAACAATAATATACGTTACACGTGTTTACATTATTTTTATATATTAAACTTAAATATAACCCCAAAAATGGCAAAACGTCAATACAAAGAACAGTTTTTAGACCTAGGGTTCACATACATTACTGAACGTGGAATAGACAAACCACAGTGTGTGATCTGTTGTGAAGTGCTTAGTAATGAGTCATTGAAGCAAAGTAAACTTAAAATACATTTGAAGTGAAACACAACGCTTTTGTAGGAAAAGGATGTTTTTTTTAAAGAAAAGAACAACAGATTAAACGACAGCGGCTGGATGCTCCAAACAACAGCGTTATATATTCTGTGCAACAAGCTACATTAGCTTCTTATTATGTTGCTTGGGGGATTGCAAAGCAGAAGAAGCCACATACCATAGGGGAGGACCTTGTGAAACCAGTAGCTATTGACATGGTGCGTATCACCTGCAGAGATGAAGTTGCTAAGAAATTGCAACAGATTCCATTGTCAAATGATAGTTCGTGCACGAATTAACGACACGTCGAAAGACATTTAACAAGTAATTGCAGCTATAAAAACAAGCGGGGTATTTAGTATCCAGCTGGATGAATCGAACGATGCCCAACTCATGCTTATCTACGATACCCAAGTGTAAAAGATGTTGTTTTCCACCACAACAACTGGAGAAGATATTTTTTAAATGGTAGATTCATTGTTTAATGAAGAAGGATTGAACTGGAATCAATGCTTCAGTGAATGCAGCGATGGTGCAGCTGCAATGCTTGGAGCTCGTCACCGTTTTTGCGCCAGAGTAAAGGAAATTAATCCGCAGGTTAAAATTTTTCACTGCTTTCAACATAGAGAAAGAGTCTGTCGCCAGAGTTGGAGACCGTGATGAATGACATAATTCAGATAGTTAATTTTATAAAAACAATGTCTCTTATTAGTGGAATTTTTAGCCAGACGTGCTCTGATTTTGGCTCTGAATATGAACATTTACTATATTGTTCTGAGGTCAGGTGGTTGTCTCGAGGAAAAGCCCTTCAGTGAATAATAGCATTACGCAATGGGGTGGAACTTTTTTTAACCGAGAAAAATCACTCACTGGTTTCAAGATTCGAAGTGGATGCTACAAGTAGCCTATCTTTCAGATATATTTTCCGAAATCGACGACCTAAATATCTCTATGCAAGGCAGTGATCAGACACTTATTGGGTTAACTGAGAAGATAACTGGTTTCAAAGGAAAGCTGAAGTTATGGAAGAGGAAAGTGGAGGAAAGGAAAGTTGCTTCGTTCCCGACTCAATCTACTTATTGAAAATGTTAATTTCACCGACATACAGAATATCATCGTGGGGCATTTAGGAAAGTTGATAATAGAATTCGATCGCTACATCCCAGCAGGGGATATCGCGAAATACAACTGGGTGCGCATCCCATTTAATTTTGAAGCGAATGATTTGCATGATGATTTTGTAAATATTAGTAATATGCAAGAGCAACTTATCGAAGTACAAAGTGACGAGATACTTCGTTACAATTTTGGTAAAAATACTGAGTCCTTGAGTGCATTCTGGTTTAATGTAAAAAAGGAAAAATCAATCCTAGGAAATGAAGCACTGAAGGTAATACTCCCCTTTACTACTACATATCTGCGCGAGTCAGGTTTTTCAGCCCTCACAATTACAAAAACCTAGTTACGATACCGATTACAGCCAGAGCATGACTTAAGATGCAGCCTTTCAAACATAAAACCGCGATTTGAAGAACTTTCGAAACTTGTACAAAGTCAAGGTTCACATTAACATGCACAAGATTATAATTTTTTTAACGTATTTATAACACGTTTTGGAATATTACTAATTTTGCTTGGAAGGATTTCCGTATGTATGAATGTATGTACATATGTGTGTATTTTCATTTCATAAAATCATTAAAATGTAACCTTCGTTATACTGATTCGTCTTTTATTTTATTTAATCACAAAAGACCAAAATATTCTCACTACTGAACTCGGGTTACGTTTCCTTTTACGTCTTGAATCGATCTAAACCAAGCAGACAACGATATGACCTCGCTAACGTCTGCGAAACATCTTTAAAAAATCATACCAAATCATTTGAAATTGCATGGCAAAATTTTGGACGAGTATCTAAATCGCACCAATTATCTGGCTACAGATGATCTACGGCGGTGGTGTCCAAACTTTTCTAGTTGGTGGTTGCGAATCCTTGAGCATTGGAAGTTGTCAATTATTCGGCGGGTCGGATTAGAGTTATCTACACATTCTGCGGTGTCATTTTAGTGAAAATTAAGTCTAAACGAGGCTTTACGGTAAGCGTCCCAATGATAAACATTTATTTTCAAAATTTTGATTGAAATGTAAAAATTCTTGTTTAAAATTTTTCGGAATGCATTCGGCACCACTGATCTACGAAATACATTTTTCTGGTTATTAGCCACACAATTTTTTATGAATAAACATGATTAATAACAGTTAAATAACACAGGAGGTAACACCACTACATTAGAAGTGGGCAAAATGCATTTCACGAATTATAATAATTATTCGCTTGTACCTTACGATGACTTCTTTCGACAGGAGATGAACGGAAAATGCACTAGTCTGTACGAGTAGGAACACAATCCTCCATCTCTGCTACGGTGGGCAGACAGGAAGACTTGGCGACGTACGCATCAACTCGTTATCACAGCAGTAGTCAACGTCGACAAACTCAATGCAGAATATCACTAGGTATTCCAATACCTGAAATCCTGAAAATAATAATAAAAAGAGGGGTATGAATTCAATGTTCAAAATATAAACGGATAGACAATTACGCCACCGGTCGCATAATAGTTCCCGATCAAATATATTTTATTCACATTCATCTGGCATAGCATCAAGACGGCTACACTTATGCTTCAACAAATATTATAAAATTTTGTCACATGATTAGTTTCAGCCGATCAGCGCGTTCCGCTTTTCCATCCGTTCCGCCTCCCACGCCCAGTTATATTAAATCAAGACATCGGTGGATTAATACTCTCAAATGTTGGATATTTTAAAGATTTTTCATTACCTGTCATGGCGTCATGACGGTTACATTTCTATTTCAATAACTATTATAAAATCATATCATGTGATTAGTTTCGGCCAATCAGCGCCTCCCGCATTCCATTCGTTCCGCCTCCCACGTCCCGTTCCAAATTACCGATTCAATTATGTATTCCAAAATGGATCTTAATCCGATACACCGCCTGCCCATTTATTTCCCTCAAAATCACTTTAATCTCTGTAATATTCAGGCGATGCACTTTCTTTAATAAATATCACTTTGACATCAGGCAATCTTCTGACGAACAAATATAATTAATTATTCGGTACCTACCTTCGAATACAAATATGGCGTCGCTGCCATCATAGCAACGGCTTAAATCCACTCCTCAAATATTAAAAAATAATTACTTACTTGTACATTTCGAGGAATTCTTCCTGCAGGAAATGAGCGGAAAATCTTCACGAAGCTTTACGCGGTCCTACATCGCGGCTCCGGTGGGCAGATACAACGTCATTATCATATGCAATAGCTCTTCTCGTATGATCCATGGTAGTATGCATCCATACAGCCCACGCAAATCAGCGCCTTTGGTTTCCACAAATCCTGCAAATAAAAGTTAAACATATTTGTAACTGTAACGTTCGGAATATTTTCGAAGATTAAATCAAGACATCGGTGGATTAATACTTTCAAACATTGGATATTTTATAGAAGATTTTTCATTACCTGTCATGGCGTCATATTTCAACAACTATAACAAAATTATATCACATGATTAGTTTCGGCCAATCCCCGTCCGCCAATCAGTTACATTCCGAATAGCTGGTTGGGAATTGAAATAATCGTAAACAAATTTTACTGCTCTCAGCATAAACTATAGTGCACTCATAGTAATACAACGCGTGATCAATGGAAAATATCTTTAATTCTTTGTAACACAATTTTTCACTAATATCTAAGTAATTACTCGGACATTTCGATAACCAAGATGGCGTTTCCGCCACGTAGAATCCAGGGAGTGTAAATCACATGATTAGTTTCGGCCAATCATCGTCTACCAATTGTGCGTCACACTGAACGTTCCTCATTATCAATTTTTTCGCGAAACGGACCATAGTAATCCGTTCCTCTTATCTGCTGTTAGGGATGCGTTATCACTAAATAGTTCAAAATACCTTAAATCTCGCTAATAACCAATCTTTGCACAAACTTCTAAAGGTTTTTTTTTTGAATTTAACGACGCGCAAAGCAACAACAACAACGTTTTATCACTTTGATATTTTGATGTGAGCACAATATGACGTCAAGGAAACACTTCACACTCGTTTTACACCAATGAACAAAACAAATCAATAATTATCCTGGAATTTAGACGCCTTTCTCTTGCAAGAGTCAAGCTGCGGCGGGTTTGCAACTCGCGTCACCGTTCTTTTCAGCAGTAGCACCTCACCAAACTCCACTTTGCTTACCTTTAATTAGTAATCCACATGAACAATTCGAAAGAGCTAATAAATATGTAGTCTTTCGAGTAAAAACGCATAAATAAATGCACTATCGGTCGCACAGTACGCCCTAACCTCGAAAAACCTTTCAAGAATTCCGACTGCTACCTGTCGTGTCATCTCCACAAATACCCTTCGTCGCACGCAGTTAATAGAAAATGTATCACGTGATTTACTTCGACCAATAACCACCTACAAGAAATAACCCCTCGCTTCATTCCCCCTCTCACACTCATCGTTGGTGTCTCCAAAATTCCGATTTTTAAAAAAAGAAACATAATACGTCCAGCTATCTGCTTGGAGTATTGCCTCGTTTCCTAAGTTCGAAATCCGAAACCAACAACGGATAGCAGAGTTTTTACGAGTGGACGAAATAAAATATTAGTTTTTGCTTGGCTTCGATTCTTTATGGAGTGAGGGAAAGGGGGTAGGATTTTTGCGAGCGTTGATTGGTCGAATAAAATGGAATGAACAAGAAGGTGGTGGTCCTCTTGTTGCTATAGTTGAAGTGTCAACAGACGTTGAGTTTCTATCTTGAGAATAAGGTGTTTGATGGAGTAAATCTCTTTAAAATTAGCGGTTATATAACGCCAGTTCACGTTTTGTAGTGATATTTATTGAAGGTGAAGCTGAAAAATTAGATAGAAGCTTCCGGCTTCGTGAAGTTGAATTCGAACGTGGGAACACTAGAAGAATCAAAATGTCGGCCAGTTTGCTCGCCGGACCTGTGTTGTCGGAATAACTGAATATCCGCATACATCTCGTCCTTGCTAGAAGAAGGCATCAAAAGGGTAAGTTAATTATTTATTTTAGAAGAATATAAAAACAGTATTCGGCCCAAAATAACACTGATTAATTCCACTAAAATGTAATATTCACGGCATAGGATAAGATGCTTATGCCACCATCGACAATTCTCTACAAAAATATTTTAAGAGATGAAAATTTGTTTTATAAGGTAGTAATGAATTCAACCAAGCACTCCGTGGTGAATTTTGCTGAGCATCAATTTGATCGTCGGGTATTGGTGCAACTATGCGTCCATATTTCGCCTGGCGATTCGTTCGCCACAGTCGGAACTTCGTAGTTTCCCACGAGACTCGCTCCGCCGTCTTTGCAGCTGCGTATCCTATTACAGCGATGAGGAAGAGTCAAGAGAATCCGAATTTGTCAACAGAGGACTGGTAAGTCTTTGGCTGCAGTGAAATTCATACCCTTTGGAAACTTGTGGTGTGTTTTATGGCATTAAACATAGACGGATATATGTACTACATACATCGCTCCCGGAAAGAACCCATTTGAAATAGTCACGTGAAAAGAAGTATCGAGCGATGGAAACCTTTTCCGGTCTCTTTTAAGCAATAATAATGCTTTTTTTAAATCTTTGTGTTTGATGTTAAATGTTGCTTGTGGCTGATGTTTTTATTTAAATGTTTTCTTATCCTATTTACTGCTCCGTAAATAATTTTAAAAGTACAAATTCATTGATGAGAGGGTACTTCTGTATGGCCCCTTCAGATTAAGTTTATGCATAAGATTCCCTGTTTTGCTCTTTCATATTTTTTTAGACATTCTTTTTTGATGAACTTCATCTGCATTTTTCCAGTTAAAGCATGTTATAAAATATACTAAGGCTCTGTACCAATTAAAGTAAATGTATATTTAAAATTAACCCTTTCTGGTCATGTGTGCTTAATTCTGTACATAACTCAAATATTTTTTATTGTATGAAGGCCTATATGATGACACGCTATCTACATGATACTATTATTTAATGCTCTGATTAAAGTCTTTGCAACTTTAGCACAGAGTATTGATAAACTTTTAAAAACAAAAGTTGTTCTCAATCTGTTACTCGCTGGCTCAGTATTCTCTTTGGAAGGCAGACTGTGATCTTTGGCAGCCTCATTGTGCTATTCTGCAATGCTTAAAATCATAGCGAATATAATTGTCTGTGTTTCTTTCCTTTTAAATCTATTTAAAAGCTTTTAGAATAATTTTGACGTTTGTTTGGTTTTTATTTATGGTGATTAATATTTTTGCAAAAGTGTTGTTTCGCTTGCTTGATGTATAGTACTACTTGGTGCTCGTTACATTGAAAAAGGTTGAAAATCATTGCATTTAAGCATTGTAAAATTGATTTAACCATAGCAGACTGTCTTCTATGGTGCATATTAGTTTGCTTTTCTATCAAACTTATTACTGCAATGTTGAAACTCCATTTTAATGAGTCGATTCCCAATCTTTCTGCATCTGCACCCGATCTTATCGCGACCACCGCCCCTAAACCCCGCTTAATCCCATACATCAACAAATAATATTAAAGGTAATATTTACTTCCAAATAATATAAATAGTCAAACCCCAATTTAGCGCCACCGTTTGTCCATCACTAACATTGGCGCTAAAGCGGGAGTGTCGATAAATCGAAGTATACTCGTATGCTTGCTCAGGGGTGGGCAAACTTTTCTGCATGGCGGACCGCATCGGTGTTTGCGAATTCTTCAGCGGGCCACATTGAAAGATGCCAATGCTTAGGCGAGCCAGATTAGAGTTTAAATCGGAAATTTCTTAGATTCTTAGTCATCATACATAAGTGAAAAACAAGCACAAACAAGGATTGTAAGGCTAAATTTTCAAACTAAAGGTTTTATTGTCATAATTTTACCAAAAGTAATATAAAATTGTGTTAAATTTTACAGATTGCTTTTTCACCAATGCTTCGCGGGCCACGTTAAATGCTCTCGAGGGCCACATATGGCCCGTGGGCCACGGTTTGCCCACCCCTGCTCTATGTAATCGTAAGATGGGATTTCTGGTCACAAGGACTCATGGGCGGTATGCGGGGTTGGCACTATATAGGGAGACGGTAAATTGGGGTCTTACTGTATATTATTTCATGTTCGAAAAAATAATGTTAATTCAAAATGCATTCATGCATAAAAAAATAAAACCATCTAGCTTTCGCGATCCTTCCCAGCAGAGAGTCACAACCTCCATTTAGAAAACCAATGCGTTGCTGCACGAGTTAGACTTGCAAGGAGGGATTCGGAAATGTCACTCGCGAATTTTTATGAAAATTTCAGGGTATTTGAGGGAACACGATATTTAACCAAGTCCACCAAATTGCTCTGCCACCATGAAGTTTCAGAGATGTGGTTCCCAAACTAGGTGCCGCGGCTGATTCTTAAGGGCTTCTCGAAAAACGTTAAGTCAACGATTAGGAAATGTTTATAAGTCTTTCGGGCAATAATTTCAGCATTAATAAAATGATAATGGCGTAGTCCCGAAAAATGTTTCTTTTCCAATGGTTGTGATACCCGAATGTACAGCCTTGCAATGTTTTTTTTAATAAAAGGGAGTCGCTAAGTTCTATACATCTTTTAAGCGGTGTCACGCCTAACAATCATTGGTAACTACTGGTGAGGGAAATGAAATCATCCATGAGCGCAACCAGGGGGGAGGGCTGTCGGGCTTAGCCCTCCCCCCTTCCAAAAACTACATTTTCTGACTTAAGGACTACCTTATACTCTAACAGTTTGTATTAAGCAGATATGTAGGTACCCAGGAGATTTGCTGTTTCGATTTCGTATTTCTCTCACCAAATACTTTATAATCATTATACAGATATCTTTTAAATTACGCCGTTGAAACGGATGGATTTTCTAATATATATCGTCGAAACGATCCACTTTCCCAAGTCTCATTTATCAGAACAGCCTCTGCTCCTGGCTGTAGTTGAGGGGACCCCAAATTGTCCAAATGGTGGAATATTTTTTGTTAGAATTGAACTTCCTCCAAGAGAAAATCCTGGGAGCGCGCCTGAAATCATTCCATACATATTTTTACAGTCCCATCAATGAACGTATTGCACTCAAACTCGGATTGGCCGGATATTTCTCGAACTGGAAGTTAAGCATCCCTACAGTAAAAAAAATATAATTCCCGTGACATTCGCACCCGTCAACCCTCCGTGAAGCGAACGAGCGAACGAACGCGCTTCCTACCTTGTTATTTTAAATTTCACATAACGTCCGAAGGGCGTTGGATAACGCTTCACCCCTTTGCATCATTTTTTTCTCGTCATACGCCAGTGGTCCGCCGCTTAAATCGTATCCCGGCAACGCATAGAAACCTAAACCTCTTTTTTATTTAAGAGCACGAAAGTGGATTCGAATGGATTTTTTTTACGGACGTAAACTAAATTATTCATTCCGGCGACGTGCAACGACTCGGAAAAAAAATCTCATCACCTTGCCCTCTCATTCCTTCCTCTCTCTCTCTCCCCCCCCCTCCCCACTTCCCTTCTCCTCCTTCCTCTCCCCCTTTTAGCTTTCCCTCTCAAACCTCTCTCTCTACACTCATCTTCCTTACATTCGCTTATCCCTCCCAACTCCTCTCCCTGTCTCCACACATATCCTCCCCTCCTGCATTTTCTCTCTCTCTCCATGCAAAGCGCATGTATTTCGGAAGAGGTCCGTAAGAGGATATGCTAGTAGACACGCACACGCATAAGGAGGTAAGAGGGAGAGGAAGGAAGGAAAGGAGTGTAAAAATAAGAAAGCTTTCACTCGTCAGGGGAGTTACTACACTACGGAGAGGGTAGGGGGGGGGGGGGGGGGAAGGGAGGATGGGCAAAGACGAAGGAGATGTCCTTTTGGTTGCGACATGTCCTCCTCTCTCCCTTCAACACCGCCCCTCTTCCCTCCTCCCCACGCCTTCCCTACTTCCTTCTCCTCTTCCTTTCCACACCTACCTAACTTTCTCCCCTCCTCTACACCCACCTCCGTCGCGGATGGCTTTGCTTTTCTGAACGGACCTTCCGCTCTTCCTCTCGAGCTTTGCTTCGCGTTCCTACGGAGGTAGTGAGAGTGCTACTCAATCCCGACTGAGAAGGGAGGCAATTATTTCATTCGCCTCGTTAAAAAATTGCCCGTCGCGAGCGAGGATAGAGGTGTTTCTTAACGAGAAACACGAGAAAAAAAACATAGTCTCGGCACCACCTCCAAAGTCGTCGTGTCTCACCTTTTTTTTTTAGGGACACGAATATTCATAAGCTCCTAGGTGCTGATTTTTTTAAAATTTAACTTTGCAACTTCCCGTGCCGACCGAACCATAGAAAAATAAATAACCCCTTAACGAGCGGAATTTATTCAAACTGTTTTATTAGCGTTTACTCGCGCGGTTCTCCCCATAGTTACCTTTTCCCGGTTTTGAGTGGGAAATTCCGCTTCTAATTTTTCTTGGAGATTCTGTCGCATTTGTTTCAATTTGGTCCGTGACGAATGTCGTTATTAAATGATTGAACATCTTGTAAACATTTAAAAATGTAATTATATAAAATTTTCTTCGTAAATTTAACGTTTTATGTATTTTATGCCCAGCCGTTTTTACTTTAAGTGAAAAATTATTATGATAAAATCACACGCGCGAGTTTTAGAGTTTAAAATATGGGCTTAAAAATTGAAAATTTTCGCGAGCAATTAGGGGAATTAAAAATAGATTATTTTGTTTTGGCTTATTATACACTACGGGCAATCCTTATCGAAAGATTCAAGCATGAAAAATATAAATCAGAAATTAATTATTCATCTCTACCTAATTTAATAACTCCTCTGACAATAAAACAGTTTCAGCCGGAAAATATCAGCCTTAAGCTCCAATTCACCCCTCTTTGGATATAATAAGAACCCATTATATCTGTGTTCGCCGAGTTACCTTACAGGCAGCGCTTGTCCAGTTGGTCTGTTCGTTGCTAAGCACCTACGGCTACCAAACATCCTGAACAATGGAGCGTTTTTTTCTCTAACGTTCGGATATGAGTGCTAATCGTCGTCGGCACTCGAGAACGTCACGCGAGACAGACACCGCGCACCTGTCAAACAAAAGTAAAAATCAGAATTTCCGTGGCAGCGTAAAGGCTTTCCAAGTGCAAGTATATTAAGCAAAAATCGAACGGAAGGCAAGCAGATAACAAATAAAAGACACGACTGGCCGAAAGTTTCTTGAAGCAAAAATAACGAGCGAAAATCAACATTAAGCTCATCACAAAAAAGAAAAAGTGGGACTCTTCTTATGGGTGAACAGAGTTGACAGTTTAGACAAGGGGTTCCAAAGCTGGAAATTAAATTTTTTAGTTACTTAAATTACCGTATCTACTGGATCATGTAATATAATCAAAACGCTACGAAAAGTAATTAATATATGCTTAGACGCTCTGTAATTTATTTAAGCGTGAAAGTACTGCAAATGTGGATGGACCTTCGAGGAATTGAAGGCTAAGATTATAAATTAATTATTTCGGAAGTTAACTTCCACGCGTTTTTAAGTTCCCCTTGAGAAAAATAATAAAGATTTTTTTCGGTTCGATGCTCGCTTTGTGAAATTTGCTCAGAGATTTTTTTTCCCTTTTGCGCAATATAAGGAATTGTAAGAGCGTATAATTGAAACCCGCGCGCATTATTTTTACGCGGAGCGAAAGAAGCCGCTTTCCTGTAAGTATGCGCGAAAATTCACCTCCCTGTTCCTCTGTCGCATTTAACGTATCAAGGCTGCAGTGCATGTACCTGTTTTTGTCGTTCATTTTTTTTCCTTTCCGCTGATTTATTATTATTTGCCTCGCATGTATCCTTCATTGCGAGAGATTACAGGCGCAAATGCGCGAAAAGAAGACGGCGAATTGATAAGAGTGAGTCGTGTAAAACATTAATAGTTCTCAAGGAAGGCACTGCCGTGTTTGATTCCGTCGCACATAACAAATGTACCACTGGAAATAAACATGCATTCGGACTTATTTAGTTAAGGCGAAGACAAGATAAGTGACGTGAAAAAAACACTTAGTTTTGGATGTAAGAGAACTGTTTGTTTTTTTTTCATCCGCTTGGCGTAAACGAGAAGCGGCGATTTAACCATGTTATTTCGCGAATAAAATGATGAGAAGTATTTTTTTTTAAATCCCTTAATCGTCCAAGGTCCATCATCAACGTTCCAAGTTTTAGCGAAATCTCTCGAGTGTGGTCGTATTATGGGAGCCTAAATTTTGGAATTATTCATCGCAGAGATTGCCGAGATTCTTGTCCATAAACATAAATAAATGAACGGAAATATATTAACGTATAACGAATAAGTAAATGAATGAATATATTAATAAATAAATAACATAATGTGATTCAACTTGCTAGCATAAAAAAACATCCTTCGTCTTTGAGCTTCGAAAGCGACTTCTGGGATATTCGTCACCGCACTCCATCATTTTTATATCAGCACGTTCTGGGAAACATCCGGAGGCAGCGGACGCAAGGGGGAAGGATGTCATTGTCTTTCCTCCCGTTCGAGTGAGCGACGAATAAAGGAGACGATTGCAGGAGGAAAATAAATCATCCCAGGATTCATCTGTCGAAAGAATAAAAAGCAACATATTTTCCAAGTTTCGGTGTATGAATGGACTGAATCACCTCCTCCGCCCAAAAAAAAAAAAAACCGATTAATCCCTTGCGAAATTGTTTCCCATACGGTATAATACGTTCCCGAGTCGAGCGCTCTCGAAATTTTATTCCACAGAGATACGCGATGGAAAACACGGAGTACTTAAAACACACACACGCACGTTTTCCAGGAACGCTTTTAATTCCGGATAGCACCGCAGGCAGGAGAAAAAGAAAATGAAAGCGCCACAGGAGATAAGGTGGCGGGTTTTTAAGTACCTTCTTAATTCCAGTGCGCGTATACTAATTAAATACCTAATTAATGTTTTCCGCGATTTTATTCAGGATGTTGATTCGGCTCCATCCCACGTTTGCTGTTTCTGTTTTTTGTTCGTGCGCGCGTGTGATTTTTTCCCCCCTGCAAGTCGGTCTTGTTATAATTTTCTCGAATTCTGTGCATTTGAGAGAACGTGTTTTGGTTGCGAAAAAAAAACTCGAATTGGAGATTTTGATGAATAGTATGTAAATACGATTTAGGAGCTTCTAACTCCGAAAAAAAGTTTTTTTTTTAAATTCCGTCTGTCTGTCGTCTGCGCCCTAATAGATAAATGGATGAACAGATTCTGGCCAAGTTCCGCATTTATAGAAAGCCTCGTCCACGATATAAACCACATTTAAATGAACAAAATCGTATAAAAATTGAGAGTACAGTTCGTTCTTGCCGATTTTCACAAAGTATCCATTTACTCGAAAAATGGCACCATAGATTTTGATTGAATTTCGTCCGTTTGTCGAGACTAATGCCGTAAATAATATTAAGTAAGCCACATGTCTGAAAAATAAGTATCTACCTACTAGTGACGTTATAATATATCGAATGTCACGTCCAGCTACCGCTAAGTTCTCCCCACTATATCTGCAGCAACTTTGTTTCCAAAAGTCAAACTGCGTGAAAATATTTTACAGGTGTAAACATATAAGCTTTGACATATTTGTATGGACTAGAAGCGTGTATGGATGTTAGCAATTCTGTTCAATATATGTTGCACCGATTAATGTTTCCGTATCGTCAATTGGGGTCATTCTTTATACTACTATTGCTTTTTTTGCTCGTCCAATTCTTTTATAACCTCTAAAATTCATAATTCCGTAAGCATATCCTTCGAAAGTACTTTTATTTCTCTCGGCCTCTGCCGTCACGGTCCAATGTACCTCCGTTGCACCAGATAGTCCGTTTAAGTGGCCGTGATTATGATTTATCTGGAATTACGTGGCTCACACACGCACCGTGGCCACCTCCATTCCCATTTAAAAGATTTCTTCCGATGGAGTTCTTTTTCCTTCTTGTTTTATCTCTTTCGGGTATCACCTCTTAACTTGCGCCGTTTCCCTCATTTAGATGTCGGGATATCTCCAACGCTTTTTTTTAACTCCTTTTTTACGCATTAATATTAATTAGGGATTTCACATTTTGTCGATTCGGCCATTGTTCAACTTTATCCAAGCCTATTGTAGTCGAATTTTACCTTCTACAACGAGAATGATTCATCATTTGGTCTACTTCTTCGTAAACTTCAGTGAAGTTTCTTCGGTGCAGCTGATCGTTATGCCCAGATTGGAAAGTCACTTCTATTATAATAATGTATTTAAATTTATCAAATCCGAAAGAGGCTGCATCCTGGAAAAGATGTTTTTAATTCGACCTCTAGCAGGTATTTAGGCATCAATGAATTACTCACCGCAGTAAGAACCCAGCCTTCCCAAGTGATACCTGCTAAGACCTAGAAAAAACTCTTGCGAAGGTCACCTCGTATGCAGTTTTCAGACTCTTTCACTCATTAAAATGAAAGATAAAGAAGATGGAATGATAAATTTTCAGGAATATGTTAATTGTCGGCCTTTTCGTGACGTCACAATCTGACGAAGAGATACGCAGACTGGTCGCTGGAAGTTATCTTGTTCCGTCGGGCAAAAAATTTATGTATAATAACATTTTTACGTGTGATATGGCTATACGCCAATACCCCGCTTTGCGTTTCTAGGAAAGGCCGTGTAAAGAGAAACCGTGCAAAGTGGTATAGGATTCTGTATGGATAAACATGAGGTTAAATTTGAGCTCGTTGCGTGTTCAACGTGCAACTGTTTACTTGTACTGTATTTATAATTGTTTATTTTAATCTTTATTATAACCTTTGATTCGGGCTGAAACAGTTCCGAGACCGTTCTGATATGAAATTGATGGCAGTGCGATTTGAGGTACATAGTTACCTAAAGAGAAATCCGTGCCAAACCCGAAACGTGTAAAACGAAACCGTACAATTCGAAGGATAAATGTATCTTTCTCTTAGCATATCGGCTGCCAGAAGTGAAAACGAAAACGTGCTTGCCTGGCCTTACACTATTCTTTAAAGATTTATTCGTCGGAACGCCAAAGTGACTTGGCTGCTGGTTATCAGGGACGGTTGTCACGCCTGATAGCGCAGAATCAAAGAGGTGTGAATAAAAACGATGTCAATGTATGGATTTCGTCTTGCCAAGGAAGCGTGGATCAGTTTAAGGACGCAAGGTCTTCAACCTGCCTGTTTTTTTTAAGGAGAAGTAATTTGTGAATTCGACATTGAAATAGTGTTTCCAGTTCGATTTTCCCCGCCCTTAATAAGAGATGGCACTGCCATCAGTTCGAAAGGCATTGAATTGACCTTCAATGAAAATAAAACTTTTTTTTCTCAGAGGGAAAGGAAAAGTCGATAAAACTCGATTCGTCTTGGATCCGCGTAGGTGGATATTCCAAAGATTTTATAAGGACGTGGATTGTATGGCGCTGAATTTTTAATTTCATCCTGATTTTTCCTATTTATGGGAGATGCAAACAGTATTGTTGGCACGCTCTAGAAACGTATCCATAACAAAAGCATAAGGAATTTTTAAAAAATGTTATCGTTAAACAAAACAAGCAGACACCTTCAATAGTTGCATTCCGATTTGTATGATGCTGTCTTAGTATTTATCTACCAGGGAGAGTTCATATCATCTCATCCATTATAATCATATAAATTTTGTTTCTTCGAAACCTTACGTTTACATTTCCTTATTATATCATGTTTTTTCTTCTTCTTGGTTATGTGGAATAGATCGCTTCTCTATAGCAGGCGTCTCAACCGCGCGGGCCACGTGGAGAATTTATGCGACTCGCGAAGTAAGATACATAATTTTATGATGCAGCCCTGACTCAAATGTATTTTTGTAAATTATTTTAAATGATAATATTTAAGAAATCGAATAAGCACTCCCAAAAATATCCGCAATTTATTTTCCGTGCCCTCTTGGAACATTCTACATAGTCGGAGCACAGAAGAAGGCGCAGATTTTTACACGGTGGATTAATGCGGCTCGTGGAATAAGTGCAGCGCCATCATACGGCTCAGGCGCGATTTTGGGTTTGAGGTCCCCGATCTGTAACGCTGATAAAAATATGAGTCCTATTTATCCATCCGAAAATTCCTCGTTGAATACGAAACAAGTTAGGAAAATGTACAACGTATCACAAATGGGCGCGTTTCGTGCAATGGAGTATTAGAAAGCAATTCTATACCTGTACGTAAGGGAAATAGCGTTTTAAAGTCCTTTCCTTCATCATAAATGATCCATTTTCTTCCTATTTAAAAATACTCCGTGAAACGTTTGTTTGGGAGCTTGTTTATGTTAGCAACAATGAAGTAACCATGCAAGACATTTTCTAAGTTCAACTCGATATAAGATTTTATTGTTTGATTTTCTCGATAACGGCTACTCCTACGATAAAAATATATAGGAAAGAAAATACTCTACTTTTCAAGTTATACAACATTTGTTTGAAAAATATTTTGATATGAACAATATTTTATGAGATATGACGAAAATTTAATTTTTTGTCTCCAGTAAAGTGGTACGTGATTAATTTTTGCGATTTTCTTCTTATATTTGATTGCAAGTCCTTAATATCAAATTTTATGAAGATCCGTTCGGTAGAAGCCGAGAACGAACATGCGGACGAACGGACGGACGGACCGACCGACGATAATAGGCGTTTACGCTGTAAGCGAAACGCGCCTAAAAAGCTCCATTCCTATCTTTTCCTTATCACTTTCCTTTCTTTTTCACTTTATTATCCACGTAATTTTATTGATTCCTTTTTCACCGAAATTTACAGCCTTTGCTCGTCCCCTCCGCCCTTTGATCTGGTTTCTACCGTTGGGTTTATTCTCTTTTTCCTTTATATTCCACTGCGATGGATCTTATCTCCCCTTTATATCGCTCTCTTTCTTTGACGTATCCTTCCTCACCCTTCTTTTCCACGGCGTATTAAAGACCTTTTCCGAAAACTCGTTTTGCTTACGAAAAAAAAAATATATTCGTTTCGTAATTTTCGGTCATAAGATCACGTTGCAGAAAATATTCCGCGAAACGTGACGCGGGAAAAAAATAGGCGCACTTTACAGCATCTTGCCCCTCTCTAGGGTTTAAACGTAAGAAGGGACTTCACAGTCTCAATTTCGCCCTAAATAAAGTCGTCTCTCTGTCTGTCTAGCGCACCAGCGTCCGAAAAAAATCCTTATAAAATTTTTTGATCTTTTAATCGAACGAATTATTCTGATAAAAATCGTTCGGAGATATCGTGGCTGTAAATGCAGTTGGACTAATTATTTATTATTATTTACCCGGAATACTACGTAGGGAAGGTGTATAAAGTTAAGTAGGCAACACATTGTAAAATAGGAAAAGGATTTTGGCCTTTTGTTATCGAAGAGGACAGAAAAAAGTCATTCTCCTGATCATACTTAGCAAAGCTATGCCATGCATTCTGCCGACATAAAAAAAACGCGGATTCGAGCCATTTGTCGTGTCAGCGTTTGCTGCTTATTTTTTAATATCACGTGCATCGAGTCGCCCTGGTCTTTTGGGACAAACAATTAAGTGAGCGAAAGAAAATGTTAACGCTTTTATATTTTACTATTTATTCGGCTATCGACTTACCCATATATCTATTATTTATATATTCCATTGCCTATTTAACTGTTCACGAACAGATCCCTCCGCATTTTACATTAAGCTAATTAATGACATCAATTACGAGCACTCAAGTCCTTGTGCAGGGTGTTGGTCGAACCCTACGACCTCCGAATTTGGGGATAGTTATTCTATCAATCCCTTTTACCCATTATCCGCTCTGTCGCGTGAGAGAGAGAGAGAAAGAGGAGGGGAAAGAAAGAAAGAGAAAGTACACGTATACCAAACTGCTAAGGGACTCAGCACCTGCCAGAAGAGATATTCCTTTCCTCCCCTTCCCTACTCACTCCCTTCCGCAGCACAGGGGAAGAATAAGAAGTTTTTTGTGACCTCCTTTATTTGTGCGTGCACCGCGGAAGAGGGAAAGAAAGGGAAAACCTGCTATAGGAAGTCGCCGCCGCTAATATTGATAAACTGCGAAATAAACTGCCGGGGAGGTGAGGGAAGGGGGAGAGGGGGGGGGAGGGAAGGAGGGTAAGGGGAATCATTAAAAATAAAAATAAAAGAGAATACCCCCCCCCCCCGACCTTCTTCTCTTGCCATTCGAGAGTTCTAGGGAGAAGGGGGAAAGAACGCACTCCTCGCTGGAGAAGAGCGTCGTTCTCAAGCTGTTATGAAATGTACGCGGGAGATTCCCCGTCAGATGTTTCAATCCGAGGGTAAACTCGACTACTTCCCAGACGCTTCCACGATTTCTTCTCTCTCTCTCTCTCAACCATTCCTCTCTCCTTCTCTCTCTCAACCCTTCCTCTCTCTCTCTCCTTCTCCAAAGCGCCATAGCGACTAGAGACGCAATAGAGGCAGCTGTTCCATGTGCACTTCCTTCCCCCTGTCTCTTCCCCCGGCCACAGCGCACCACCACCACCACGTGGAGCAGCAGAAAAGAGCGGAGTAAAAGGAGAGAAGGAAAAGAGACCGGGGACGAATTTATACATATAAAAAAAATATAGGCGACCCATTTCCAACGGGAGAGGGAGTGGATGGGGCGGAACCAAATGTGCTCTCAAAAGAGCGAAGCGGAGAAAATGGAAGTGGAAGAGAGAAAAAAATTGAACTCCGTATCGCGTTAAGAGAATTAAAAGGGAGGGGAAAGGCGGAGGAGTAGGATGGAAGGACAAAAAAAAATCTTTCACCGTTAAAGAGAAATAGGATGAGGAAGGAAGGAAGGAGGGGGAGGGAGGGGGGGAGAGGAGACTAGAGCTTCGCAGAAATTATTTGCGGGGCACTGAAGGGTTTAAAAGACGGAGGAAGGCTGAACGAGGAAAAGTGTTGAAAATTACGAAAAAAATAAGGAGATGGCGCAGTTTGTTCTGGGGATTTGTAGTGACTGGTGGATGGTGGGTGAACTTCTATTCCCAAACAAACTGGAAGAGACGTAGAGAGCGAGAGAGAGAGAGGAGGAAGGGAAAAAATAATGGATGCGTCGCGCGGTAGATTCGACAAGCACTAGAAAGATTTTTATTAGGGGAGCATTCCCTAAGACGTCACGATCATGTCGAGAGAAAGGCGTCGGATAGGATTTACCTACGCGCGTGGATTGCGTAGATTACGCGTCCGTTTCCGCAAACGCGTGCCAATTGCGAGTTGAGTACCTTAAAGGGTTTTCGTCATTAGGGAACATGGGAAAACATCCGCGTAAGGAAGTTGAATTCTTTTTCGCTGCGTGGAATTCCGATGGTCTATCTTCGCCTCATGCGTGTCAACAAGGAAGAAAGTCCTTCTTTTTTACAACTTTAAGATTTAAATACTGTCAAGTTAAAAAAAAAGACAGCTAAATCCTAATTTATTATAGCGTGAACTCCTTGGCTGTTCTTACCGTACCACTTTTGCGACAACAATAGACTCATTACAGCGGGGGGAAATTTATACGTGATTATTCGAAAATTCATTCACCGCGCCAGATAAAGCCTTATTATTCCCTCTAACTACCGACGTCACATTTCCATACATTTAAAAAAATATACGTTCTCATTTGTCGCTCACAAACGATAATCAGCATTAACTTCACGCCTTGGAACGTTAGAAAAACTGATTTGATTTCTAAATCTAATTTACAAAACGAATGCGAATGATGTTTTTCCTTCTTCTCCCTCCTTCAGCTCCCTGACATTGCGACAGAATCCTCTATGTTGGCCGCATCGAAATCAAGGGAAGTTTCTATTGTTTTTTTTCCCCTCGTTAAAACCCGAGGAATATTAGATGCGCTTTTATCATCAATCTTCTAAGATGTGTGTTAATGCTTATGTATCAGCGGTTTACAACCTCGTTCGTCTCGCGACTCCGTAGAAGGACATCTCCGCATTATAGCTGGAGACCTCTCTTGTTTTTGCCATTCACCGGCGTCCGAAAGAATTCATTTTCTTTTACTTTCATCGCACACGTCAACTACTATTTCTAATTCTGGCGGTTTAATTTTGAATGATTCTCTGAAGGGCCAGTTTTTAAAATTATTATGATAAGCCGTTCCGTGTTCTATTCGCGGCAGATGCGTCTCTGAAATTATTTTCTGGTCTTTTAGAGCCGGAACGTCGAATTCGGCGATGCATCATCACCGCCGTATCGATTTCGATCGTTCTAGGAAGGCCGAATGTTAAATAATGGACGCGATGGAGAATCATTAGACTTGTTCTTTATGGTTGCGTTTTTAAGGAAGTCCATTCCATGTGGATTTTATGAATAATGAGAGAAACACGTATTTTTTCAAGAAAGTAACTCATTTAATCTTAATATTTTCCCATATAAACTAGTACGCGGGAGGTTTAAAGGTTAACGCCATCTTGATACGCATGAATTACAATTTGAAGAAAGTTCGTCGGAGAAAATACGAGCAAACAGGTGGACATGTGGAAGAACGAAACTTCCTGAGGCTGTATCAATCGGGGAAGTAATGAGAAGTATTTTGGACGATAGATGTTCTCCAAAAGGCGTATATTATTGTGAAAACGGAATAGTAGGAAAGGACCCGCGATTTTGGAAGGCTGGGAGATGGAATGCTTTATGTAGACAAATTGGAATAATGTGATAAGAAAGAAAAAGATGTAATCATCCCAGATCTTAAAAAAAGGTATTTGTTTAAAAAAAACTCCGCAGGATATCTCCCACTGACATGAGCATAATTGGTATTTCGATCATTCCTATTAAGCTTTCCGATAAAAAATTTCTTCGTCATACGCACAAACGACAACCTTAAGTTTCACGACGTCGCATATCGGCCACGTCATTTAAAACATAATGCACCAAATGCTTCTCTATGGGATTTCTATTGACTAAAATACAGTCGCAGCACCATAACTCGTAACTCGAAGGAAGACAGAACATTATCGACTAATCGAAAGTTCGAGATACAAATCTTCATTTTAAGAAAGAGTGCGGCCGTAAAAAAAAACTCAAGACTTCTAAAATTCGAGGAGGTATACACATTCGAGTAATCGAGATTCAACTGCACATGACAAAGCATACATTCCCCAATATGAAGAAGGTATTAAACGCAGTTTCCGATAGTCATGTATGCGCTATCGAATTGGTAAGCACGCAAGGAGGTTAAGTTGAGAAAAAAATCCACGAATCAAAAAATTATGTAATTCCTACTCGCTTCATCATCCTAATAAATTATCTAACGACCAGTACTGTTTCCCGTGTCGCGAGTTTTCTAGATGTTTCATTCACAGGAATTCGGGATCGGAACGCAATGAGACTTGTTTTCTGCCCTTCTATTTATACTTTAGCACCTCCTCCCATCTAACGTAATGCTTCCAAGAATTATTCCTTACTAATCGATCTCTTTAGGCGATAAAGCTCATCAAGGTTGACTCGGATGACGGAAGTAATTTCATCACCCACGTTGGTGTTTTATTTGTAACGTTTCCTTGTTATTGAATGCGTGTCGCAACGATCGAATTCGTCCTGACGGAAGGAATTTCGGTCCTCGAGCTTTCCGAATAAAAAAAAACAATGTCCTTGCGAGAAACTTTTTATTACGAAGTATCGGATTCGAGGGAGATGGAAGAATTAAGTAGTAGTTAAGTATTAGGCTGGATACTCTGCACGGTATCACATAACATTGAAACCTTAAAGCAGTAAAACCACCGAATATTTCACACGTATTCCCACCGTCATTTCATCGGGAACTATAAATATGTCGGATCCGTGAAGTTGTTCCTGAATTTTCGAAGCCTCTCTCTCCCTATTAACATTTCCTTTATCCTGAAAGGTCATTTTTTTCTTCTTCAATTGGTTCTAAAAAGTCACGTCTGCACTCGCTCTAAATCAAACTTGTTTTCATACATTATGCGATAAAAACACGTTCTCGTTCGGCCTATCCAGCATGAACAAATTGTTTCTAATTGCTGCCCGAGAGGAGAAGAAAATAAAGTGAACGCCACCAATATAAATCCATTTTAATGTATGAATGGGTATTTCCTATTCGTAGTTTGTGTGCGTCCCGCGACGCAGAGTCTATACAGATCGTTCGATTTTCCAATCCACTCAGTATTTCCTTAATTCTTTTCGTTTAAATAATTTTCTGTTTCGCAAAGTTGCTCTTCTCCACATCGCCTTGTCGCTGATATCTTTTTTTGCTGATTAAAATCTAGATTTGCGCCAAAATACCGAGAAGACTGACAAGGATCGACGATGGACCTTGTAACCCGAAAGTTCTCGAGTTACATTTGTGGCAACGACTAAATTCTGATCGATAGAATTCTAAAAAAATATCTATGTGTCATACATTGCACAAACTTCCTAATATACATACAATTCTAGTAATTACAATTCTTATATTATCTCGCAGTTTGACTAAAGGCAAAAAGGTTGCTTCTGTTACCGGGGAGAGCTTGGCGCTAGCTGGGCGCGAAACTTGGTATAATTTAATGCCATCGGACGCTATATCGTTATTTTTCGGTTCCTTAGTATTGTTTATGATATGAATATTTATAACTCTGCGAATTTTAATCAAAATCCATGGTCATTTCTTAATAAGTCGGCATTTAAAAAAAATCAACTAGTATAAATTACCCTCCACTGATGCGTGACATACTTAATTTCAGCAAGGTTTCTCTCCAGGGTAATACGTACATAAATACGAGATTTATCAGATTCTGTTAAACTGTTTAGTTCATGGAGTACCGCATAGGCACTCTACAGACAAAGGGAAATGAAAAACCCATTTTTCGGACTCATTGTCAGCGTAAGAGAAAGTCGTCTGTCGCGTTGTACGTACAATCCTTGAGATGCGGCGATTCATCTTCCGTTCAGATAAATCGGATGACTCTGTGCGAATTTACGAAATGAAAGGACGAATCCGAAACGGAAAAAAATCGAATATAAAAACTCTCTTTCCATCGGCCAAACCGATGGACCGTTCACCTGTTTCTTTTTTCAGTTTTATTTTTTTAAAATTATATTTATATTTTTTTTGCAATTTCGCAACGTGTCAAAGCGAGCGAGAAGCGGTCAGTCCGGAAACGTCTGGATGCACGGTCAAAAACGCGCAGCGTTACTTTTTTTGCCTCTCTCTCTATTTCGCTGACGTGCGTCCGACGCGCGTGATCTTGCACGCCTTTTTTTTCACCCTATATGTCGCTCGCTCGCGACGCCGTTCTCCTTGTTATCGCAAGGCGAGGCGTAGGCGAAGGTTTTCTTTTTTTTTCTTTAAAAATAAAAGGAAACCCTTCTCCCTATTTTCCTCCCTCGTTTCCCAACTACTTGAGTGCCTACGTTGGAGTGTCAAATGGATAACACCTAGCCTAAGCACACTTTTTTCCCCCATTCTCTCCCCCCCTTCCCCCCCTCCCCCTACTTCCCATGGCCTCTCATCCTCCGCTTCATGAACACGCATTAGTCCTCCCCCCTTTTCCACCTCCTCAGAACACGTACGTGACTCCGCACGGTGTGCGCGCGCGCGACGCGGTCACGTGAGCGTGCTAGTCATGCCTCCCCCTCCTCCTTCCGAGACCAGAAGTGGTTCCAGAATTTTCCACTGCGTTTTGTCGTCCTTTTAGCCTTTTCATTTTTAAAGTAACCCATTGCCGCTTTTAAAATAAATACGATGGAAACGTTTTTTTTTGCTGTCCCTATTTGTTGCTGTCCTATTGTAATCGAAAGAGGCATTACGAAAAAAGTATTTAAAAATTCAATTCTGTCGTTTATTGTTATCGGCCGCTTAAAAAGTTTGTTAAAACAAATCTGAATTTAATGTATTACTCGATTATTTTTTCATTAGTTTGATTAAGTTGCCTCCTGAAAATCAGATATATTGTTTTTATTTCATAAAACGCCAGATTGTATCTTTCAAACGAAAATAATATCAGCTCATTAATTTAAAAATTAAAAACCTCCTTCATTAGATGAAGTAAACATTTACACAATGTTTAGTCGCAAAGCGAATTAGCGACCTATACTTACGACTTGTAAAACGTAAATGAAATAGGTTACTCAAGGTTTTTAAGGATACAAGATCTACCCATTTTTGCCACACTGGATAAGTTTATCTCAAATATTGCCAAACAGATAAAAAGAATTAATCTTATGAACAAAATTTAATTTTTTCCTGCGCACAGTAATGAAACCAACGCGGAAATTAAGAAACAAACTAACATCTTACATCAGCCTCATGAAAAAATTATCTAAATGACATCAGATCTAAAGATCCACGAAATTCGTGACGCGCGCAGCCGCGAGAGTGGAGCAAAAGTTGCTCCACTTCAAAAGTTCATCCTAAAGTCGGAAATGTGGAAAGATAGTTCTTCGCGAAGGTCACAGATGCAGTTAGACGCCCCCGCGATGAAAAGGTTACGTTTCTAGCTTCCGTCCTTTTCCGAAATACCCGGTAGTTAGCAGTACTACATTAAATGGACAAATATTCCGAGTTTCTATCTGACTTTCTGTCACGTACCCACGCGTGTTTTTTTAGCGAGCCGTCGTGTATGACTTCACCATTTCATTCGATTACATGTTCTGAGAATCATTTTATATTAAAATCGCGAATCATCCAAGAAAAAAAAACACTTTACCCATAGGAAATGTACGCTTTCGTTAAATGTTTTTGTTACGTGACAATTACTTCCAGCTAAATTTACAACGTAATGGAAGGAAGGTATGCAAATGCGTACAATCCTTTTTCCTGTTTCTATCTACTCGTTAGAAACGCTCTACACATTTTGCAATTCCATTAGCGCATATGGGAAATCGAACGGGGGATTCCCAAACCTATTGTTGACGCGCGGATTGCTGAATTTCAATCAGGTGTGCGGTTTTTTCCTGTTGTTATTTCAGGGCACGTTAAATGAGAATCGGGTGCTTTCTGATAATAAAAAATCCTCATCGGCAATTGCCAAATAATCCTAAACCGATAAATCCATATGTTGATTATATGAGCTAAATTGATGTAAATTTAAAAAGTCTTCTTCTGTCATAAATCTCTATTAAAAGCGCTTTCCAGAGGATATTTGTTTATTTAAAAAGATGAAACATAAGCAGCCGCCATATTTAAGCGCGGACGCTTGCCGTCAAATAATAAGAAAAGAAAATTGGTACGGATGTGAATTGCTGTCATATCATTTTTAATATTAAAAAGAAAACAATATATTTATATCATACATGCATTGGATGTAAATAGGCGATAAAAACGTGGAGGTGTTGGGATTTGAACCCAGGACTTTCAACACGGGAATCAGACACTCTTACCACTGAGTTACACCTCCTGACGTTACAATTGCATTCGAACGGAAACCATTAACATCCCTGAGGTTTGAAATTAATTTATGGCTCTTTAGCAAAATAAATAACATCCGCCGCGAAAACAGCAAATTTTTTAACAGCTCCGATATCCTTTTGTTATTTCTAGGAACGCATTTGTGATCACTCTTTAATCGGAGCACACCGAGATAAATTTTGTGTAATCGTCTCGAGCATTTTTATCACTCGTTAGTCAGAAACACTAATGTAAGAGAAATGTATTCTCAACTCTCCAAATCTATTCACCTCTCTTAAACGGCCAATTTCCATGCCTATCCTACAGCAGCAAACCTAAGAGAGGCTAACAATCTTATTCCGCTGTGGTTGGACGGAAGTATCGCTAAAATAATTCCCTTTCAGTTCATTACAGTATTTTTTATTACAGAATAATAGAAAGATAGTAATTATAAAGTCTTCGATTTAGAAGTTTCTCTTTAAGGTAACTGGAATAGTGTAACAAATTCGACCGTAAGGTGTGGCTTTACTTTAAAAAAATTCTTTCCTGTGGTCGTAACTTGTAAAATATAAAATATCTGTAAATTTGTATTGGCATACGTACTCTTATGTACTTCAATCCGCCGGTTTCAGAGTATTGACGTATTTCAATAGCTTAAAAATATTTTACTGGGTTACTTAGTTTATTCAACAAATAATATATAAGCAGCCAATGTATTTGAGCCAAGTGAGTTGTGTATTAATACAGGTGTTTGAACCCGTAGCTCTATGCATGCAAAGCTGAGTGTTTCCGCCTCCAGCAAACGAAAACGAGCATCCACTGAACTGTAGCATTCGGATATGAATTTAGGTAAAAAGATGAAAAACTCGAGCGACTCTATAAATATAGTGCGTAATCGTAAATTTCAAGTATTTGCTTGAATGCATTTGTGGATTTTAGACGAATACACCACAGGCAAAGTTAAGAAAACAAAGTACTTATTAATATAGTAATCTGATGCAGTTTCTGAATTATATCTGTTTTACTTAAGGCAAATGGTGCATGACAAGCAAGTTACTTTTAATTAATATTTTTATTTATGGAATCTCGCACGCCATGATGATAGAATTCTTCCATGCGGCGGATTTAATGCAGCTGTGAATATTACATGTATTTCTGATCTGCTCCAAAGTTTTTGCCTAGGGCTTCTTTCAGACCATGAAACTATAGATCCAAGGTTCCCTCTAGGCAGATTAGTGTTATGCAAAAAAACTTGGAGATGCCGGGGATCGAACCCGGGGCCTTTCACATGCAAAGCGAACGCTCTACCACTGAGCTACATCCCCAATATCTATGAGATTTCTCTTTTACTAGTTCCATAGAAGATGAAAAAAGCGTTCCATCAAGTGGAAAGTGGTTCGCCGTAGCTCTCTGTATGTAGGTGAGCGCGCGCTTTGACCTTCTTTTGTTAGGCCTCCGCAGAGAGTCTTTTGCAAATTGGCGATGAAAAGCGAAATTGCCGGCATATTAAAGTAAAAATTGTCGACCAGCTGGAATTAACGATCAAGTCATATTAACGGACTCTGGAAGTGGAATATTTCCCTTGAAAGCTCAAAAGAAAGTTAAAATGCGAATTTGCCTTAAAATATGTGAATTAATGTTTGCGAAGATAAGCATGCCAATGTTGGGTCCTTCACATGGGCGAGATTATTATTACTCATTTCACCTTATAGCACAGTTATGATTTGGGAATATAATCATTGAGCATAAGCTAAAATCTTCTCGTAGTGTGGATGAAGCATTTGACTTCAAGAATATCTATAAGGTAAATTTATACGAGGTAATATCAGCCAAATATGCCGAAATTCCAGGTAATATAAATTACAAAGGAAATGGTCGACTATTTTATTTATTCACCAAGTAAGGCATGTCCACGTGTAAGGAAACTTATGGCATTCCAGTTCGCGTTTCTAAGATGATTTTTTTAAGGGCGAATAAGTCAGTCTTCGAATCCCCTACCATACGCCTTTTTAGGGTAACAGGGTAAAGATTATTGTCAAAAATACTTATTTCAATTTTAAAGCGAGTTTGGTCCTGTAAAACAAAAAAACTCATGTCGGTATCTTCTGCACTATACATTGTGGTTAAACCTGTGACAATAGTACTGTTTTCAGACGTTAGAGACAATGGATACTTGACGATAGTCATCGAACGGAAGCCCTTCAAGATAAAATCGAGATTAAAGGCTCCGAGTTTTACTTAAGCACAATTAGGTGGAATTTTTTTAAGAGTCAATCGTCGACGCATACTAGAACCTGGAACGTTAAGTCTTAACTTGAAGCACATTTTTCAAAGACAATTTAATTGTAAATCTGTAGAAATTCTCCGTTTTTTCTCACGTCGCGTGCCCGGTGGACGGATCCATAAGGCTAGAAAGTGCGTCAATACTAGTCGTTTCGATCCTTTTCTCTAATTTTCCACGGTTTTTTTTGCAAGCTAAACTTTAATGGGACAGTCAATAAGCGAGTTGGTTCTAAAACTGTTGGACAGGAGACTATAACTCTCTATATACCATGCATTTAAATGACCGTGTTAAGTTACGAGAAAAGTGACAATTTTTATTATCCGAGCCCAATTCGGTACAAATGGCATTTTCTCATCGTACAATGAAAAAAAAATGATCCCCAATAGTTTCCGGATGAACGAGATAAATCAGTATAAAATGCAAGAAAAGCATTCGTAATAATTTTGCGAAAATTATATTGGTGAACATTTAAAATTACTTTTGAGAGGTGATAAAAATAACTTTTTAAGTGGAGAAACTACGTAGTGGTTAGCTATGTCACCGAACTAAGCAAATTACATGTATTGTAATTATACCTTCCGAAAGGTTTTAGGCACACCCAACCCAATCCGTGCTCTCCAAAGCCTTTCTATTCAAGTTCTCATACAAAATTCCATCTTTTAATGCATTTAATATTTCTTTCCTCTATTCCTACTTCTTTACTTATTTCCTAAGATTCTTCCTTCCATAACGTAATTAAAAATTTGACTCATCCACTTCCTCTGCCTATACCAGGGGTGCTCTGACTTTACAAGCTTGGGAACCCCCTGCCACCCACCAGTCTGGTGATTTGCAGGGTATGATGTAGATGTAGAAGTATCATTTCTTATCGACCGTCCATCTTTACTGTTAAAAATTATTTGGAGCGGGGAGGGGGGGGGGATATTTGAAATGCTGTGTTTAATTAAATGTCATTTGGGCTCCAGGAGTTAAACCTAGGAGATACTTATCAATATCCACTTACGTGGTGATCCACCGTCCATTTTGACTCCTAAAAATTCTTTCGAGCGGAACAAAATAGTTTCAGAGATCTACCTAAAACGAGTTGGCGATCGACTGATCTATACCTTATTGCCGAATGTTTACAACTAAACCTTTAGCGAAATTCAGTCTCCTTATCCTTCGTCAAACTCCGAGCGAACTCGCGTATTTCTATTCCATACCGGTATCTGGCATCCTTGGAGGGATTGTGTATAGTTTGTTTCATTTTCTTCTTTTGTAGGTTAAGAATGGAACTTTTCTTCTCGGAAGAAGTTTATGTCTCTATGTTACAGTAAAGCAGTGTTTCCCAACCTGGGTGCCGCGGAACCCTGGGGTGCCGTGAAGTGTTCTGAAGGGTGCCGCAAAAAATATTGTTTACCCATTTTTAGCCTCATTTTGCATCGTCGGCTTTCAAAAACGCAAACCAGAGTTAAGTCAACCTTCATTTCGTCGCAAAGGCTCTTCGAAATGAAAGAATATACGGAGACTGGGGTTAGGGGTTCAACTTCACCACGATTATTACTGACGGTGGATAGGGAGGGGTGCCGCCAAATTCTGAAAAGTCTCTTAAGGGTGCCGCGACTCTAAAAAGGGTGGGAAACACTGCAGTAAAGGATATTTGTGTCAAATTTGATGTCCCTTTTCTCGTCAATTTCATTTTAAAATCATGTGACTAAAACTAATTTTTTATCAGTTTTGCATTAATTTTTTTATTCCATTAAATCTCTAACAAAAACTTCCTTACGGTTGCTGTGTGATATTCCAATTATGGTCTCAACATACATATCGTAATAGTGGCAATAGTCCTTGTAGTTCTTATTGTTAGCAGTTATACATTTGTTAAGTTTCCGTAGTAATGAATTATATATACCAGTAGTCGGTTAACTAATGCTAACCATTGTGTAAATAGCGGTCGAAAACTTCACGTTAGCAGAGGGAAACGCGGAAAACATAATTTTTATAAGTTTTAACCAGAGCTGCAAACCGAACCGAACCAAACCGCTGAACCGAACCGCAGCCATTTTGCTGAACCGCGAACCGAACCGAAACCACTGATTAATTTTTCAATGAACCGAAAACCGAACCGTAATTTTTTGCAAAAGTGGTTCGGTTTATGTTCGATCTCAATCCACAAAGTACGGACCAACGAAAAGACCAGGAATTTCCATTGGAAAAACCAACGGGTTTGCTTCAAAGGAAAGAGTGCCTAACTCTATCCTCTCTGATACTGTTTTTATCCACATAAAAATCATGTTAGGATCAAAAATACCATTTTTGATATAAATAAATGAAGATGATGATGGGATTGTAATATATTTAAAATATAAATTTTTCCTTTCTTTAAATAAATTCTTCTTTCATTTATAATAATAATGACTGCTGATTGATTTACTTACAGATTGATACTGAATGTGTAGTGTTTATATTGGATAAATTATTTCTGAATAGTATTTCAAATGATTAATTTAGTTGAACCGAACCGAACCGCAAACCGAACCGAACCACTTGTCAAAATTCCCGTCTGAACCGAACCATGAACCGAACCACTTCCAAAAATTTAGAACCGAACCACTTCCAAATTTTGAAGTGGTTTGCAGCTCTGGTTTTAACTGCAAGAAACAGAACCGTACGAACGAGAAACACAAGCGGAAACATTGGAATCAGGAATACAATCCCTGATCCGATCGTTAGTTGTAAATCTGTCTATATTTCTGGGAAATTCACTACAAGTGGACTCTCCCCTACCTGTTGGACGCCGTCTACTCCGCATTCGCCCCTTAACCCTCACACACGCAAACATAATAGATTCTTGCAGACCTCAGCTATCCTCCACCCGTGTTCAACACGCCCTCTCCACTTTCGCGTGCACCGTTGCGTGACGTGCGCCTCTTCTCGGTAATCACGAGCTTTCACGTCCGAAGAGCGTCGCAGGGAGAGAGAAAAAAGTGGGCACGGCCATGACGTCATTGAAGTTTTTGCGTGCGTGCGTGTGCGCGTGTGAGAAACTCACCGTCAAAATCCTCGATCGATAAAGGAAGCTAAGATAAAAAAATAATAAATAACAAAACGAGTCCATTTGACGTTAGACTATTATTTTCCCTTTTTTTAGGAATGGTTGACCTTACTCGGGTTTTCGTGTCCTTTCTCTTCGAAAAGGATTTCTTTTTACACCGATTCGCGCGTCATTCGTGTTTTTTCCTTCTTTTTAGGCGCTCTACGCATCATCGCTTGCTTAACCTTTGTTTATTTTTTCCGTTCCCGATTTCTTCGGGAGTTTTTCATCTTCGAAAGTCACGACTCTCATATTGCGTCGAGTTAGAGGAGGAAAAATCGTCAAAATCAAAGTGTTTATTTAAAAAAAAATCCGAAAGCTCGTAATAAAATCCGGGATAAGTCATTCGTCGGGCTGATTTTTGACAGAGGTTAATTACCTTATCGATCGCCAAAAAGTTTTAAGATTTCATTCCTTCCCGACCATCGCTGGAGGACCTAGAAAACAGAATAGGAAAACTTTGGAGGAAATTTATCTCTCATCAACATTATTGGTTAGGATAAATAGAGTTAAGTAGGCATGCCTTTATCCTTTTTAAAATATTGTCGTAGATGTTGGATGGAATATAGGTTAACCACTATAAAGAGGTTAGTCACCAATTTAAAACTTTTGGATCAGCGGTGCTCAAGCTTGCATCCATCACGCGCTATTTACTAATGTAATAATAACACAAATAAGTCATTCTTTCAGCGCCATTTCTGAGGTGTTTTCAATCCCGCTGACTTGTCAACATAGAGATATGAATTTAATCTTGAAAATATTAGCAGGTTATTTTGATTAGAATTAGCAAATCATTGTCGTTGTTTATTAGGCATATTGAATGAAAATACTTGCTCACGCATGTAAATGCTAGCTAACGAGACGTTTTTTTTCAGAATTGAATATTGTCGGTAGACGTACGAGTCGGAGGAAGTCCATAAAAAATTTTTTTTATATCATCGAATTTAATTTTTAATAGATCTAATCCTCCCGCTTACTAAACTTCAGCTCGTTTTTTTATGTTCATTACCAACAATCGGTTTGGCAAATAATTATACACTAGTTTCCTCACTTGTTCATATGAATTGTTTTAAGCACCATACGCCACTTTTTATAGGCCTATGCACCACAAGTGGCTCATGCGTCATGTGTTGATCATCCCTGATATAGAATGATGACGAAGGATGTCGGAGTTGCGACACAGTGTCGTTGTTTGTTTGCTTTCCCCGACGTCTTCCACATAAACAGACAAAAAAATCGAAATTATGCATGGCAGAAAGAAAAGGTTTATTTTTACAAATTCTGCGTTATATTTAATGCAGGCAAATATAATCTGTATGGCATTGCACCCAAAATTACACAAAAATTGACGTGTTAGCTAACCACTAGGATATCAGGAAACCAATGTTAAGAAACTCGGCTGCGTAACTTTGAGCCAAAACCGTGATATGATATCCTTAAAGTAGCCCATACAAAGACAAAAGAAATCTACGAAACCCAAGGAAACGTCACAACCATCCCTCGTTTTGCGAGGAATCTCTCTCTACAGCTATTTTATTTTAGAGAACTACTTCGAATTGCACGGCCACCAGTTTCACTTTAGTACGTTTTCCAAGCATTAGAAAAACCATAAAATGCCTGTTCCACTCAGCGGGAAGTATAAAGGAAGTTTCTGAATAAGATATGACTAAATTTTGGACGATGAATTCAAGATGGAGCTCAAATGTAACTTCATGTATTCATAAGATGAAATCTATTCCACTTTGCACGGTTTCCGTTTACAGTATTTTCCAGGAACGTGTTTACCGCAGCAATGCAAAGGATGGCTGTTTACCGATCCAGCAAGTCAAATTGGAATTTGTGTAATATTTGTTTTCTTTGTAGAAATCTTACGGAACAAAGAAAATTCAAGTAAAAACATCGAAAAGTCCCTAGAAAGTTATAAAAAAACTAAACTTTTTCTTCGTGAATTTGCTTGACATTTTAAGAGAATAAGAATATATCTGAGTAACAATTTTCGAGACAAAAATTCCTTCAGTATTTAAAGCTGCCAGTTCAATTCAGGCAGTGAATAAAATTCGTTGAATTAGGTTTGGCGGTCAGATAAAGGAAAGAAAAAATGAAACATCGAAGGACTGACATGGAAAAAAATAAGAAGCCGCTATCTGAAATTAATTTCCGGGTTTCAAAACTAAACGACAAAAAGGAAAATTAGTCTTTAATTTCAGTCGCGAAATGAGCGATAGAAATGGGAACAATTAAAGAGGTATATTCCTCTTTTGGTTATTTAGAGTCGTTAGTGATCAAAATTTAGCGCTCCATTTATAGCCGTTGAGGGAATTCCTCTTTTTATGATAAAAAATGTGGTTTACTGTAATTTATATTATTTGTAAAGTCTGACGACATGACATTATATTTTATCGTAAACTAGAGCTCAATGTTTAATTAATTATATCCTTTCTTAAAACATCTGAATCAAACATTGTATGAACTGAAACATTACATGCATTTTAATACTCGGAGACCGTTTCAAAACCGTGTGAAACTGATGGCCTGCCCGTAGAAGAAATCCGTGATAAACCGATATTTTATAAAACTAAACCATGCAATTCGAAGGATGTATTTTCACGTGGCCTCTATATGCCATCTTTTATTTTTTTAAATGACTAAATTCAGTTACATTTGCTTTCCGTTAGCAATCACTCTTATAAATCGGGGGTGTAACTCAGTGGTAGAGTGTCTGCTTCGCATGCTGAAAGTCCTGGGTTCAAATCCCAGCACTTCCAATTTTTATCGGCTACGTAGTTCATGGGGAAATTCTAAAAGATTTTACAAAAAATTTACAGTTTTATACAAATAAATTTACGATTCATAATTATCATGATATGTGTTCTGTCCAATTGGTCAGTGATTATTCTTGGCTAAACCTGATTCTCTAAATACTCCTGTTTTCCGCAGTCTTCTTCATGTCTTGTAAGCTCTATTTTCCTTTCAAGTCGTCTATCAGCTGAAACCTTTTCTTTCCAGTTTTACTTCTAACACGTCCTTAATCTCTTCAAGTCATATCCGATTCTGTTCTCCTTCCTTTTTCTTCTAATCTGTATATTCATATGCTTACATACCATTCTTCTTAGTATTTTACATGTTTATAAATTACTTTTTTAAATAAAATAACTTTTATGCAGTTTTAGTTACTGTGGACAGAAATATCTAGAATGGAGAATTTAAAAAAAATTATCATTCTATAATTTTTGTGATACTACTGAAATGATTTTAAAGTATAATATAGTAATATGATATTTTAACCATAATATTCTGTAACTAAAAATGTAACCCGATGGCAGTAAGTGACCCAAGTTTTTAACTCGTTTATCACGTCATAATCGCTGCAAATGTTGGGGAGAACAATGCACCACGTTCGTATCTTGACTCCTATGCAGGGGATGTGACTCAGTGGTAGAGTGTCTGCTTTGCATGCTGAAAGTCCTGGGTTCAAAGTTTTTTTTATCGTACTGTGGAAATATAAAAAGTATTCTTGCAAAGATATGTTTTATGCAAATAAATCCATACACCTAAATATAATATACTTTAAAAAAATAAAATAATAATTGCAGAGAAATACTTTTGAGCCAGAAGCCCTCACGAAGTACTCGAGTGCTCCGCCACTGACGTACAACAAAAATTTGGAACTGTAGAGAAGGGAAGAATATCACCGTTTTATTTTTAACTAGTTACGATAGCAGAAATTTTTTCTCAAAAATGCGATACTTTATGGTCGAATTTTATACATGCTTTCAGTTACTGTAGGTTGACATATGTTGACCGGAGAATAGGTAAAATTTATCCTTGTATAATTTTTGGGATACAACTGTGCTACAGAAACGATTTGAAAGTATAATATTTCACCCATTATTTTTTCGAACTACAAGTTAAAACCTGCAATAAGTGACCTAAGTTTTTTTATTATTTTACCAAGAGTAATAATCGTTCTAAACTTATGGGAGTGCGTAAGTGTTTACATTCGCACGTGAAAAAATATGTCGTGGTGTAAGACAGTGCTAGTGTCTGCTTCGCAAATCTGAAAGTCCTGGGTTCATTTCTCTTAGTTAGTTAGTGTTGCTGACTAACGAGTGATAAAAATGCTCGAGACGATTACACGAAATTTATCTCGGTGTGCTACGATTAAAGAGCGATCACAAATGCGTTCCTAGAAATAACAAAAAGATGGCGGAGCTGTTAAAAAATTTGGTGTTTTCGCGGCGGATGTTATTTCTTTTGCTAAAGAGCCATACCTTAATTTCAAACCTCAAGGAGTGCATAACGATTTCCGTTCGAATCCAATTGAAATGTCAGGGGGTGCAACTAAATGGTAGAGTGTCTGCTTCGCATGCTGGAAGTCCTGGGTTCAAATCCCAACACCTCCAATTTCTTTCGTCACATGTTCACTCGATGAGTTTAAGTGACGTATATCCTTGCATATCAGTTTTAAAACCGCTGCATAAGTTCCGCAAAATATCTTTGAACAATTTTCGATTTACTGACGCCTGCTTTTCTCGTGGCCTAAGTTTGAAATTTCGTAAGAGTCGTAATTTATTTTTACACTGCGCTCGTTTTCGTTCTTCCACGAAATGATTTAATTCGTAAATAGGCTCAATTGGAGATTCACTTACACAGTTTGCAAAAATTGCGCTTTATTCATACCTTCGAGCGGTCTTATTGGAAGCAGAAATGGAAGCTTCAATTCATTCTCTGATCCTCGAGAGAGATATTTGTCTATTTATGCTGAACTTCTTGCGTGCCTTACTTCTGCTTTTTGTAGTATATATGCTTCAAATAGGTTATACCTAAGAAGACTCAAAAAAACCGTCAGATGTATATAGGAGGGTTGAAAAATAAAGTGGCATTAATGTACACCCATTTAGCTCCCTCGTGGCAGTTTTTTATCGATCGCGACACGCCCTCACTTCCGAACGGTTTATTCGGTTGCCGAAAACGCCACCATGCGGGCACTTGACGAAGCGAAATTCCTCAGTTTATTGCACTCTTGGCGATGTCGATTTCTCTCCATCCCTCTTCTTCCTCCTTCCCCTACTTTTCCTGCCGCCGTGTGACGAATTCCGCCACATAAACCTCCACCAGGGCCCTTTTCCCCTCTCTCTCTTCCTCTCTCCCGCCCTCTCTCACCATATCTCTATATCTCGAATGTTTACGACGGCAGCGTTAAAAAAAATAATAATAATAATAACACAATAATCGTCAATTCCACGAATTCTTTTTGGGAAGGCCATCTCGGACGCAACGCAACAGCGCATGAAACCCCAATCCAGCGCGCCCCGAATATGGAAATTGCGCTTTCGAGATAAATAACAAGCGCCGAATTCGCGAAATTGGCGAACTCTGGGAAAATGAAAGAGGGAAAACCGTCGAAGGAGTTGCAACGCTTGCGACGCCCCCTTTCTCCCTCTAACCTCTGCTACTTACCCTCTCTTGTGTTCTCGATCCAACACGCTGAATGATATAGCGCACGGTTCCTTTTGCGGTGCCCTTGTGAAAATTCGGAGAAAATTCAATGGGCGCTCATGGTGGTGGTCGGGGACGGAGCGGAGGAGGTTTGGGGGGGAGAGAAGTAAGGAGGAGAGGGTGTCGAACGCAATCGTTCGTGCGCTGTTCGAAATTGACGGAGAGGGAAAGTTATTCGGCCGCCACCTTTTTCTCTTCCCTCCTGCTTGTTTTTACCTGTGAGACCCTTTTCCTACCTCACGACGTTTCTTAGTTTTGCAAAGCTTAGTTGGGTGCTTTACCCTCCGTCTTCCGTCAGTGGTTGGGTTGGTGTGTGTGTGTGGCACTCCGAGGAGTCACTTATTCGTTTATCGAATAGATTTCAAAATATAATCACTCAAACATCTAACTGAAAAAAAAGATTACTTATCTCCGACAGCCACGAAAAGGTTTTGAAAAACAAAAACCTCGCTTTTAGCCATATGACCAGTTCGATAATTTTCTATTGGTTGGAGCAGTGCTCCCAAACCTTTTCTGCTCCGCGGCACTCCTTCATGCATGCTTAAAAACATCGCGGCACACCAAACCACCCCTAATTAATTTCACTAAGTAAATACACGTTTTAAAAGAAAAAACTAGCATGAAACAAGCAAAAGTCGCAATTATATTAGATTGTTACGATTGGTAAAGTAATATTCAAATAATTTTATTGCAAATTAAATACACACACAATTCAACGTGTACAAATGTTATTCTCTTCGACAGAAAATTTAATCTTTCCTTTTTGGTACAAAGGCTCAGTAATAGAAAAAGCTACAAGTACTTCTTCATCTAGGTTTTTTAAACATGCCCTTTTGATATTTTTAATACGAGCCATTGACGAACAATTAAATTCGCATAAATACATTGTTGAATTTGGAACGTCATAGCGATGGCATATTCAGATATCGATGGATATTGACCTTTAGTTTTTAGTCAAAATACATTTAAAGATAGAATACGAATTTTAAGTTGTATGACCGTTGCTAAGGTCTATCAATCTCTCTCCTAGTTTCAGGAAAAATTTCTTGGATGATAATATTTATGCGAATTTGTTTGTTCCAAACGCTTTTGTGTAAACTAAATACCCTCAGTGTGCGGCGCACTAGTGCCTTCCTCGCGGCACACTAATGTGCCGCGGCACACCGGTTGGAGAGCACTGGGTTAGAGGGCAGTAGAAAACATACACATTTTTTCATGCTCCAATCTATTATATTTTATAGTCAATTATATCATCCCTAGCAATGCTCTAGGTAAGCGGTTTCCAAAAATTTTCTTCATTTACCACCTACAAAATTATAAACGAATATCTGTGACATCTATCTCGTAAAGTTTCGTAGAAAATTCTCTTACTACCGAGGCGCAAAAGTCGTGATAATATTAAAAAGGAACATAATGAAGATATAAAATACAAATCGAAGGAATGAAATAGATCTATTCGCAAGAAGTAGTAGAAAGAAGCTAAATACAGACCCCCAACAATTTGTTCATACTTACCCCGGTTCCACACGCAGTATGTAGTAGTTGGCGTGGCACGGATTAGGAACTACCATTATAATTCATGTGCGTTAAAAAATATATTGGGTATGTCATATCGCGCCTCACTGACGCAGGGTTGACGCTTTGCCTTATCCCTCCTTCCTCCCTCTCTCCCTCCCACCATCCTCCTACCCTCTCCCCAGCTACTTCCCTCCCCGTCCTTCCCTTACCATTTCTTCCCTTCGTGTCAAACACTGCCTCTATTATCCAAAAGCCTTTAATTTTCAAGACGTGAGATCCGTGTATGGTCCGATGTTGAGATTTCTTTGCTCCCCCAAGGGGGTTGACCAATGCAATTGGCACGACCTAGCTAACCATATCCCTTCCCTCCCCCATTCCTCCCCCACGAACCGAGTAAGTTGCATCGAGCATACCTGGACGTCAAACCCAAACCTTTCCCTCTCTCTCTCTCTATCGCCTTTCTTTTTTTCCCTCTCTATCTCCATGTTTTAATTTCTTTGTAAAGTATTCCCTCTCTTTCTCTCTCTCGTATCCTAACGAGATTGTGTCACATGTCCTCACGTTTCGAACGGTTGAAAGGGAAACCTGTTCCTTTTTTTTTTTTTTTAAGCAACCGACTCGAAGATAGGTGGCGGCGTAAATAAAAATTCCCGTCATTTGCAAAAGCGCGATGACGAAGTAATATGTGCGTAAAACATTTTATGCGAGCCATAGATCTTCCATTGCTTTCTTTCGTTTTATTAAGATTCTGCAATCGGATTTTAGGATCAGATAGGAAAACGCTGACAATCAGAATTTTTCCAAAAAAAAGTCATAAAATGGTGGTGAAAAACTAAATGCGCGTTTCGGCTACAAACAATCTGTCGTCAGTGGTACTTCACCGATAGTAGATTGTATAAAGAATTCTTCTTTATAGAAGACGATGATGGTGGTTGCCTTGTAACCAAAATCCGTATTTCATTTGCACAACTATTTTATGGCTTTTGAAAGAATTATGAATTATCAGCTTGATCTTACAATTAGCCATGAGAGGAGCTTTATAATTCTTTGTATCTGATAGGAAGTTATAGCTCTCTGCCGGAAATAATTGCTATCCTCATAACTAGAACTCAACGATTTGACTACGATAGGTTGAATTTGTATGTTTTAAGATGAGAAAAAGTGCAAAATGGTAGATCATTTTGATTTAACTCTAGGTTCCTCTCTTCTAACGTTGAACGTAGCCTTGATGCTGCTATATAAGTTATCTTCGCCTTCAACGAAGTAAGCAATGCGTATTTTTAAAAAAATTGTATGTAATTTCATTAATACGAAAATTTCGAAGGAAGTGTATGGTTCTTCGGCTAAAACTACTAGTAAATGCGCGATCCCTTCGTCCAACGAGACATTTTACCAATAGGACAATTTTTTCCATTGCAACAGGTGAAATGTAACAACGATGATACGGATAAAAAGCTGAAACGGGAGTTGAGATGATAACTATTTATTCGCAGCCGATAGACAGAGAAAGAGACTTTCTCTAGATGAAAAGCTTTCCTCCCTCTTTGCGGTACTGCGCGCTCCCTTTCTACTCTTCTCTACTAATGGTTTCCGTGGCCTTTTAAAAACATGACTGGATATAACTATCTCCTCCAAAATCATACTCCATTGATGGAGGAAGAAAATACTCAGGAGTGATTGAGAGAATATTTCGAACTAATTATAATGGAATATATCGAAGCCAAGCAATATGCCGATATTGGATTCAAAAGTATTTTAAAGAATACACTGTATAAAATATAATCCATAATCCCCTCACGATGCACACGCGGTACTTAACCGAGAGGAGGGTCGTGCTTCGCGTGCATTCTCCAAGTATGTACAAGTGCGAGATCGAGACGGCTGAAAAATCCGCTTGCTAGGAAGTTAGACGGCAAGTTTTTTTCATTAAATTTTAGTGATTCTTTGAAGAACTCTTTCGGGGCCCTTAAAAAGCACGAGGTCCACCTGCACCCTCCCCCCCAAGTTACGCCCTTGGTACACACCTCCTCAGCCGGTAAGCCATTACGCACCGTTCGCTGTCTTTAAAACCGCAAGAACAAATGAGGTTTTGTCTATAAATTCTTAAATTATGTATTTCTGATTGGCGTTTCAGGCGTGAGTGAGCATACTTCTAGCAATGAAACAGATATAGTCAACAATGTGAGGTACGCTGTAGTATTATATGCATCGCCCGACTAGTTAAGTTGTTATGGAAGTGAAAGGGGGGCACATAAAGTATAATAAGAGCCAGTAAACGGCGTAAATTTATCGCTAACCAATCACGCCGAACTCCACGTGCAAAATTTTAGACGCGGACGAAAAAAATCGGAAATCGACCCTTGATGCGAATTGCCCGTTTATTTATTTCGCGTCGAATCCGATTTCGCCGCTCGCAGTCATATCATCGTTAATGTGCGTTTTCTATGCACAATTGGAGCACGGGGAATTTTTCTCCGAGAAAAAAAACGCGCTTCCTTTGGTAAAAAGAAACAAGCTTTAATCGGCGAAAAAAAAACTTGGTTCTGAAAGAAAAGAGGCTTGCGAGCGGTTTCTCTGCAAACTAAAACTTTCCCACCCTCCTCTTTTCCCTCCCCCCCCCCCCCCACCGCGCGGAGAGAGAGAGAGAAAGGGAGGGCGAGAGATAGAACTCCGACGGAAGTGACGCAGCGTCGCATTCGAACGAGGAACACTTGGTTTTACATCCTGTTTTTTTTAATCTTCCGACGGTTGTCTGCTCGAAGAAATTATCGAACATCTTCGATGTCGAACCGCGGCTGATGAGTGCATCGTAATCGTCCGGGGTTTTACCCGCACTCGGGCGTTTGCGTAAATGCGTTCGTGCGAATGACTCGTTTTGATTATGAGAAAGTGCAAGGCGGTTATCGATTTGGGTCGAGTGCAGAGAATACGCGAATCGAAACTTATTTTCCCGCAGATTTAATGATATGCGTGGTGGATACACGGATTCCGAAAAGTGCCTCGTTAAAGTGAATCCAATTTTACGTTGTGATAAGGAAGGTTTTGTTCTGTATCACCTTAAGGTCTGGCCAAACCGCATTAATGCAAATCACAATCCGCGTTAAAGACGAACTGTTGTAGGGAATCCGTGTTATAAGAATCCGATTAGGAAGACCTAGTCTTAATTTGCAGAAAAAATGTTTGTGTTATCAACCAACAGTTTAGGCCCGTTTCACACGGGGCGATTGCCGTCGCGCAACTATCCCCCGCGCGGCCAAGAAGTACACAGGAGTGTATCATGGCAGTGTATTGCCCATTTCACGCGACGCGACCAGAAGCGCAGCTGGTTTCGACCAAGCGATCGTGACGCGGCCAGCTTGCAGCGCTGTTGCAGCGCGGTTGGCAGATTTACACTAGGCCTTATGGCGGACTTCACGCGAGGGTGGCTAGCAGCGCGACCAAGGGCTTGGATCTCCTTGCAGTGTTTCTTGTGCTTGTTTGTGCTCTTCGATATAATGGGTGAGATCGACATTGAAAAGTTTATTTCAGATCTGGATTCTCTAGCGTGGTTAAGACTGGAATAGTGGTTGTTACTATCAGGAGCGGAGCCGGGGGTGAGCCGCAGAGGCGACGGCTTCAGGCGGCATTTTTCTATGGTGGAAATTTTCACTTTTTTCCCTTATTATTTTTGGGGGCGACGATTCTATCGCTCGCCTCATGCGCCATTCTTCAGCGCTCCAGGTTTGTGCCGCGTGTTTTGTCGAACGAACAGCTAAGCGAGGTCAGCCAGCATTCCAACGAGAGATGTTTTTATATATCAGGTTTACATTACATCACCGTTATCCTAGGAGAGAGTCTTGGATTTTGAGTGGTGTTAATTAAAATATTTAAAGGCAATCGTGTGATGGTATGCCGATTTCGAACGGGAAATGTTTTTGTATGTTTTGGCTGCGTTTTAAAGTAAACTCTTAATCATGAAGAATAAGCGATGTTTTTTGCTACTACATGCATAATGTATATGTGAAGATATTATTAAATCTTTAAGTTCAATCGTCAGACTGAATTTTCATCATAGCTACCTTTTGATAACATTAAATATGTGATAACAATTTAAATTTTTCTGTAAAGGGTTTGAGAGTCTGCAGAATCCAGAAGCACTCCAAGTGATATTTCTTCTCAGAAGTCCATGGGCTCAACAATCTCATTCATAGGAGTCTGTGTTTGGAGAAAGTTTCAGATTCATCATTTCCAAGTTAAGTAGATGTGATACAGTTTCTATGTCAATTTAAAGTTTTAAGGAATGTGTTGTTGTTTTTTCATTTTTGGAATAAACATTATTGCAAGTTTATAATTGGAGATAATTTAAAAATTTCCAAGATGGAAATGTATGCAAGCTTTGATTTGGCCATTTATGTATGTTAAATGAATTTCCTACTCTGGAAGCTTCATGAGGAACTTGTTTTTAATATTTTATATTAAAATTTTAATTTTGCGATGTGTTACATAAACATTGCTATTTATGAAGTAGGCAGCTTTAAGGCTTCCTTTACTTGTGCAATGATTTGAACGCAAGTGAAATGTTCAGTGGAATGTTTTGATGAGAAATCAATCTGATGAGGAATTAAATTTTTATTAAAGATTTGGTAGGATTTAAGCTTGTTGCGTTTGATGATTTTACATGCATGCCAGAAAGTTATTTTCTAAGAGTTTTGCTAGATTTTACTGAATTTTTATATGTTAATATATTCATCATTTATGCTGGACTTTTTATCTTGCATTTTTCATTCCTAACTCCTAAAGTTTGAGCATGTTTTTTGTTTTTATATTTAATTTTTAATCGGTTCCATACTTTCATTTGGAGGTCCCTACTATTTCTACAAAAAAACAGGGTTGTGCAAAAGTATCTTTGTAATTTTGCTTATAGAAGTGTTATTTATTTTATATTGTGGAAGTTTTGACACAGTTTCATGGTTAATTTTAATTATAATATTTTTATTAAGTTTTACATTACAAATTTTACAAGCTTTACCTTGTGTTCAATGCTTAAGATTATTTCATTTCAGATTAGCAAAATTGAAAGTTGGGGAATTGTTATCTTCCATTCCCATCACCTGTAATGAAGTGAATAATATTAATATAAATTGTCAAAAGGATAAAATTCATTATTTAGAAAATAATAAATGGCCCTTTTCATTCAATATGAATGCAATTTGATATCTCCTTTTGCTTATACAGTGAAACCTCTCTAAGTGGACACCTCTTTTGCGCACACTTACTCTAGAGTCCCGGCCACAGTGGCGGATCCAGAAAATGTCTTTGGGGGGGGGGATGATATTCCAGTTACATACATGTTTTCACAGTAATTGAAAATTTATTCATACAAACTTATTCTTTAATTGATACAAAACAATAAAATAAAATAAGAATTTAATGAAATTAAAATTGGTGCTTATAAAATAGAAATTTAAAATATTGCTTATTTAACATTTAATTAATAATTCATCTTCCTATCCAAAAGTTCTATAGCAAAATATCACTCAATTTAACATCAACACAGAAAATGTACTTCCTCAAAAACATAAGTAAGCAATTTAGTGAAAAAATTTGACATATCACATTACAATATCTAATTTTCGATTTCCACTCTTAGCAAAACGTTAAATCACTTAGTTTACATCTATTTCAATTTCACAATGAGTGTGTAGAAGCCTGTCAACCTTTCTTAGCTCATTTGGTTTCTTAAATAGGTTTTAATAGTGTTAAAAAACTTTAAACGTAAAGTATTGAAATTACCAAATGGTTTTAATTTCTTATATACGTAGTAAATAGAGAATGTAAATGCTGATGTGATTTGTAACGCTTAATTTTTTCATTAAACCAAATATGTCACGTTACCATAACACCCCCTCACTCCCCCTCGTCATGATCCATCACAAAATTCTCAACCCCCTCCCTCCCTAGAGCTTGACGTAATTTATGGATGGTTCCTAAATTGTTACAGCAGCTATACAATGTATAAAATATTATTCATCAGCTCATTATGTTACTACGGTGATCTACTCGGGTCCTGTAGTTGTGGTTATAACGTTACAGTCGCTCTTCCTGCCACGCTCCAATTTTGAGTAAATTGAGTAATTCGTAATCACTCCCAATGAATATACACTTTATGGTGCAAAACAGGAGAGAAAGGTAATGAAAAATAGAGCCCTTTTACTTTATCAGCCGTTTATTGTACTTTTAATAAATTAAAAACAGTATTATATTGCTGCAGTTGCTCTAATCTCTCATCGATAGAAGCTTTAGCTGTATCGATAATAGTGTTGTAGAAACAAACCCTAAATTTTGTTTCTGGGTCATGTAGTGGAGAATCATTTTCCAATTTACGTTATTTTTGCATGATCGAAGTTTCAGTTTATTTCTAAATTCAGCTTTCAAACCTATTGCTCCCGCAAGTTTTTTAGCTGTTTCCTTAAAACTTGAAAATTTGTCTTCATGCTTCAATTCCTCAAGAAAGAATTTGGTACGTTTCAATGACTCTATTGTTGTGACCACATCGATTGATACTCCTTGTAGACACATGCTAGAAATATTAATTTCAAATATAATTTCATACCATAGAACAGCACTAAATATAAATTTAAAGCAATATACATCTTTAACCAATACTTTGGCTTCGATTCTCGTTTTAACTCAATTTTGACTGGATAATGATCATCTTCAGCATTGAAATCAGTGTTTTGTATATGTCGGCAATTTGATACCTAACAGCTTTCACTGCATCCACGAGACTTTCCCAATGTCTTAAAGACTTAAAGGTTAAATTTTTAACATTCTGTTGGAGAATATTCCATCAATGTGTAGATGCAGAAAAGAAATTATAAAGATGTTGAATAATGTCGAAAAAAGAGGCAGTCCTGATATTGCAATTTGCAGCATCATTAAGGACTAAATTTAAGGAATGTGTAAAACAAAGAACAAAAAATGCCCTAGGATTAATATCCCTTAATATTTTTTGGACCCCACTGTTCTTTCCCCTCGTGTTAGCCTCATTGTCATACCCCTAGCCACGAATATTGTCTACCTGTAAATTCAACTGCTTTAAAATCTGTAAAATTTCTTTAACTATACCAACACCAGTACGATCCCTTATTGGTAGGAACTGAGGGAATCTTTCCTCTATTTTTACTGATTCATTCATCTCTCTGCTTCTTTCATGCACCTCTGCATACCATATAATTAGTCATTTGCTCAGTGTTCGATATATCTGAAGTACAATTTACAATAATTGAAAAATATTTTGCTTTTATTACGTCTTCAAGAACAACCTCTTTTATTTTATTACCAAGTATGCTTATAATCTCATTTTGAATGCTTTCCCTAAATAATGTACATGTGTCGCTTTGCTTGTTATTCTCTGCAAATGACTACTCATTACGCTATCGAATTTGCCAGAAACTCTATTAACTTTAAGAATTTTCCATTGTTTTTTGTATACAGAACCTCTGCTGTGCCTCTGAAAGCCATATTTTGCATAGCAAGCAATTTAACTACAGCTATTATACACTTCAACACATCCTCCCAATGCATTTGTTCTGCTTTTACTAGACGTTGCATGTCTTTATCGATTGTTGTATTGGATTGAAGTCTATATGCTAAATCAATCCAATTCGGTAAACAATTATAGTGCTCCTTATTCCTTTCATGCCGATGTAGCACTGATGATAAATGTTTCCAGTCGCGGTTCCCTTCCAATGTCAACGAAGTCCTTATTTTGCTGAGCATCTTACAACAAAAACAAAATACTGAATCCTTGAAAGGAGAATATACTAACCACTGTCTATCGATCACTTCTCCATTGCTCATTACACGCTTAAAATGTACGATGAAAAAGATCTATTATTATGATCTTTTGGAAAATCAACCTGCTCAAACCCTTTCTGGGGACTTTTTTTACAATAATTTCTATAGCTGCAATGTTCTGATATGTCCATAGCGCTGGATCGCCAAAAATGTTTTCAGTAAAGTTAGTTACACTATCATATTTCTCAATCTCTTAACTCTTCCACATCACGAGAAAGATTTCTTTCCTCTGCACTTCCGGAGCTCGAAAATTCTTTACTACTACCCTTGGCAATGCCACTATTGTCACTTTTAACTGTAAAGTCAGTTACACTATCATATTTCTGAATCTTTAACTATTCTACATCACAAGAGAGATTACTTTCCTCTGGACATCTATAGAGGTAGAAAATTCTTTGTTACTACACTTTGCAGTATCACTATTATCACTTTTACTATAGTTTGGCATATTTTCTTGTTTTAAATATTTGAGAAAAGTGCCTCCTTGTTTAGAAGCTTTTTCTTCTTTCTCTAACATTCTTTTTACTTTCTCATACGAAGTATCAAGAAAGTATTGTTATCGTGAAAAAATTTGACCTCGAGATTTTTACGGAAATATACGTTTTAGGTGTTGCTGAATCCGAAAAGGTGGTTTTTGCAATGCCGTCTGTCTCTCTGTTACTGGCTCTGGAGCCTAGACAGTAGAGCGAAAGTGTATGAAATCTCATACTTAGGCATTTTATCATACTGAGCAGAGTATACATAGAAATGGTTGACGTTGCTCAATAATTAAGGGTAGTTTATTCTACGCATTTTTAACAACAATTTGATTTTCTCAAAAACGGCTACAACGATTTTTATCAAATTTTGTACAGTTACTTGAGTTTACGTCTTCAATAATACTGTATAGTTCATATTTCTCAAAAAATGAATATAAGGCTAGTTTATTCTAGGCAACTTTAACAGCAATTCGATTTTCTCAAAAACGGCCCTAACGATTTTGATCAAATTTCGTAGTTACTTGAGTATACATCTACAATAATACTACATATTTCATTTTTCTCAATGAATGAATATAAGGCTAGTTTATTCTTGGGCAACTTTAACAAAAATTGGATTTTCTAAAAACAGGCTCATACGATTTTCATTTTCTAAAGATAACTAAATGATGCATTAGTACCTATATATGAGAAAGTTTGTACAATGTATGTTGTACCGATTTTTCTGTATTGGCATCCAGAAAGACGAATTTTCTTCTTCCAATTATCTGACATGATAGAAATAAGATTAACAGTTAATATTTATGAATTAGAAATATGCCATATTTTCATTGTGCAGAATAAATAATTATCTACTAAGTAACAGAATAGTTCAACTCGAGATAAATTTTAAAAATCAGATAAGCTTCAACATGCAACTTTTGTTTAATTACTTTTTCCTCTGAAAATAGAATTTAGTTTCGTGGAAAAATAAAACATATTAATTTTATTTATATGGGGCTAATGTAATATGGGAGGTGGTATGAATGAATCTTTTACTGACAGAAAATTAATTAAATCCCTAGTGATTTCAGCAAAATTTATATATAAATTTACCATGTAAATCCAGTATCTTATATACTAATTGCAGTAGTCCGTGAGTGGAAAAAAGATGGAAAATTTATATTCGGCAAACTTGCCTGACTGGGTAGAACAGGGGTTCTAGAGCTTTGACAAATTTGTGTTAGAAATCATGAAAAATGATGCAATGAGTTATATAATTGAAAATATTTAACAACAAATTTTTTAAAATGATTCTTGAAACAATTGAATTATGTGACGACAATACAAATTTCAATAATTGCTAATTGTCTGTGCTTTTGTCAAGTTGAAGGGAATACCAGGCAGAGTTTACAAGATCAGTGTGCAATTGAACTTTCATATCCCTAGAAATAGCTTTCGCTCTTCTAGTAATTGTGTTATTGGAGAGTTCTAAATTTTTTATCGCTGACAATATTTTTATTTTATTTAAGAAGCTATAAAAAAGTTGCTCACCCCTTGCTATGAATGCTTCCTACATTATCTCCACATCTAAAAATGTATTTTTCTTTGAAGCTAATAGATGCGCTATTATGGATTAAGGTAATGTTGCTAATTTTATATTTTTCAACTGACCTTGTAAATACCGAATGCTGTGCTAATAATTTACTTTTCGATTCACTTCCTTTTTACTTTCTCCATGCGTAGTATAGGGAAAGTATTGTGATCACGAAAAAAATCGACTTAGAGATGTCAACGGAAATACACATTTTGAGGTCCCTAGAACACGTTTAGACTATTTACGGAATGATGTCTATGTGGATGTATGTGATTGTGGGCGCTCTAACTCAAAAAGTACTTGCCATATCGATACCAAATTTCATATATAACACTTCAGGGTGAGCACAAAGAACTGATTAGTTTTAGGACAATACTGGTTAACTGGAAGTCAAGGTTTATTCGAAACCCGATTCGGTTTTTGTGATATTTCTCTGATAATATGTCATTATTGTATACATTGACCATTACAAAAAATGTAGAAAATATAATTTCCTACATCTTTTATTTCAAACAATTTTCCATTGCAGTTATTGTTTAGGAATTATTTATAAATAATTTTTTTTGGTTTCCGTCAAATGTCTCCTGAAAAACGTTGTTATTCGTAATCTTTTTTCTATTCGTAATTAAATTAAAAAGGTACAGTAGAAGATCGTTTATCTGGAACTCCAAACACTAGAAACATCCAAACAATGGAATAATTTATTTTAGTTCCGAAAGTGATCGCCGCCTCAAGTAGCTTTTCTTACCACGTGTGTGAGTGTAGGTATTTACGTCGAAAGTTGATATATTTGATTTTTTGCATCTAATAAAATGTTTTCTAAGTATATTTGATTTTTAACATCATTTAATGTTAATTAATGTATGATCAATTTGGTTTAGTAGTTTCGAAAGCCATCACCACCTCTAGCATTTAACTACGTGTGACCAGTTATGGGACATTGCGTGCTATATCCATACGATTTATGATTTAAACATAAAGAAAATAAATTTAATTTACATGTTTATTTAGATAAATCAAGAGTAAGAGTACCAAATTTTTACATACCATTATGTATTTATTTCTTACCATAACTTACTAAAACATTTTTTTTCTGATTATTGTGCTATTTTACGGCTAAGATATCTAAAATCCAGAAATATCGTTGATTCTGAACAGGCCAGGTCCCAAACATTCCGGATAAACGATATTCTTCTGTATCAACTAAAATTACAACAACACAAATTACGTTATATTCAAGCATTCAATACAATTTTTACTAAAATGTAATTTGTCTCGGTTTTGTCCCAGATTTTTAAAACTACGTAAGTAACTTAAGTAATAAGATTTTTCACAAATTGTGATTGGATAAATTGTTTCGTTTCATTTTTTCAAAAGTATTGTTGATATAAACAATTTTTTCATAGCAGAACTCATGGATGAGAGATTCAGAGGATAATAATATGTGACTCTTAAATGTTATTTTTTTGTCTTTCGCTAAATTAATTAATTTTTGTTGTTCCTTTGTTCATTCATTTTCTGTTGATTATTGTGTTCTTGCTGGTTTTTAAGATATTGTCATGAAACTTCACATAGGTAGATAATTTTATCCTGAGGGTAAGATAGGCTATATGGAGATTTAAAAAATTGGATTGAGGGAGAGCTTAATTCAATAATTGTTTTCCCATAAGTTTACACGTAATTTTTGATTTTTCACAGTGCAAGATTTTCTTCCTTCATTCATCTAAATAGGTAAATGCAGAGCAGTTTTCTTCATTTTTTCTTTATTCGATGGTTAAAACTGTGTACTATCTTATTCTTGCAATGTTAACATGTTACATGGTTGAAGTTTTAGATTCACTAAATTCGTTGAAATTCAACGGGCACTTCTGCTAGTACACTTATATTTAGAGTTATAATGTAACTACAGGCACTAATGCATTGATTACTTTACTTTTTCATTCATAGATTTTTTAAGATGCAATTCTAAGCCTAGTGGCAATTTTTAAAGAGGTAATAAAGGAAATAAAAGGTCGGCTTACAATCGATTAAATACAGTATATGGGTATGAGATATGGAAAATGAGAAAAGAAGATGTGAGGAGATTGGAGGCATTTGAGATGTAGGTATGTCATAGATTAGAGGAAAGCAGTTGGACAGAGAGGAAAACAAGAGGAAGTTATAGCTGTAGGAGGGGAAGAGGGGAACTTAATTAGAGTAGTAAGGGATAGGCAGAATAAATGGGTTGGTCAAAATTGAAAAGAGAGTGGTTTCGTGACAGAAGTCATAAAAGGAAGAATGTTAGGAAAGGGGCAAAGAGAGGAAAGGAATATCAGATTCATTAAAATAAGGCATTTAATATGAGAATTTTAAGAGAAAGTTTTTGGATAGTCAGTATTTGGTGGTGTTTGCCTGAAACTTACCAGAAGGTAGAATTACTTTGTATATTATAGTCTCCACCTGTAAAAACTTCCTAGAGAACTATAGACCAATATCATTGCTGTCACTGTTTTCCAAAATTTTTAAACCAATTTTCTGCAGAAGAATTGTGGAATTTCTAGAACAAAACCATCTGTTACCCAACAGTCAATATGGTTTCAGGAAAGGAAGGCCAACTGAATCTGCCCTTGCCTTGTCATTTTGACCTAACCAAAGCATTTAACTCTGTCAATCATAAAATCTTGCTTCAGTTATATGCCTCACTAGGAATTTGTGGAGCTGCACATGACTGGCTAACCTCTTACCTTTCAAACCATTAGCCAGTTGTCACTATCTAGAATAATGGCCAAAATTTCTCAGGGCTATATTTTGGGTCCAGTACTATCCTTGATTTTCATTAATGACTTACCTCAATACTTTAACTTCATAATTTCCTGTTAGTCCATAATGTATGTCGATGATGTTTAATGTAGTTCTAAGAAATCAAGGAAAAGGTCATCTAGCTAATGCCATTGCCAGTGTTCTACATGCCATTTACAAATTGTATGAATTGAATGACCTAAGTAGAAGATCATTTATCCGGAACTCCAAACACTGGAAACATCCAAACAATGGAATAATTTATGACTGATTTATTTTAGTTCTGAAAGTGACCACCGCCTCAAGTAGCTTTCTAACCACGTCTGCATGTGTATAGGTATTTATGTTGCAAGAGGATTCATTTAATTTGCATTTAATAAAATGTTTTCTAAGTATAGTAAAAGCTGTGTTATCTGGCTATCTTGGGGATTGTGGATAACCGATTAGGAGAAGTAGCTGGTTAAGGAAGCGTTTTTGACATCGCAAATTTAGCAATAACCAAACAAAATTAGGCTTAGGTTCACTATCGTACTCCCCAAACATAACTGTGCATGGGGATTGCAAATAATTTACCTTATGAGCCTTGATATCATAGAGCATGGAAGATCCAATGTTTAATATGGCTGCTCTAGTTCCTCCTTTTTCCATTCGTTTGATCACCTCCAGCTTTTGTGTTAGTGTTAAAAAACTAAACTTTTTCTCTTCTGTCCCTTGCGTTTAGGTATTTATTTTGATGCCATATTTAATGGTATTTTTTTAAATAATAAAAAGCGATAAAACTGGAAATTGTAGAAGTACACCAAAACAATGCAAATGACTTACATAAACAAAAACACCGTGTTCACTCGGCAGCCCCAGAAATATACAGAGTAAATACATAATATATATATGTAATATTAAAAAAAAATTTTAAGTGGAAGTTGTGGTATTACACAAATACAATTCATACAAAAATTCATAAAAAAAGAAAAAAGTACAAAATGAGTTGTACAGGCAACTCCCGAGTCTCGATTGTTCGAGTCTCGATTAATTCGAGATTTCGATCCCGCCGATCAATAATATACGCGAAATAAATTTTGCGTAGTTATTGGTTCCGACCAAACGCGAGGTTTAGTTTTGGTGTAGACGTAGTTATATCTGCTCTAATTGTTTGAATTTATGCTGATTTCTCTTTTTTTCTGTTAATCTTTTATTTAAATTTATTAATTTTATTGATTTATTTATGAGTTTATCACTTGACATGGCATCTAAAAGGAAATGTAATAGTGATAATTTAAGGGAATCAAATAAATGAGTGCATAAGATTCATAGTTATGAATTGAAATCAGAAATTTTAAAGCGTGTTGAGAAAGGTGAAAGCCATACTGAAATCGCATGATCGTTGGGAATGTGTCCTTCAACTATTAGCACTTACGTGTAACAGAAAGAGAAAATTCTAGATGTGATAAAGTCACGTAATTTGATAACAACAATAAACAGTCCTAGGCGCGGTGTTGTGATTCCTAAAATGGAAAAACTTTTAAAACTTTGGGTAGATGATCAGTGTCAGAAACACATACTGAAAGCTATACTGAAGTCGTACGATCGTTGGGAATGTGTCAACTATTAGCACTTATGTGAAACAGAAGGAAAAAATTCTAGAACGTGATAAATTCAGGTAATTTGATAACAACAATAAACAGTTCCCCACCCAATAGCTCCTCTTCTTCCAACTAAAATCTTCCAACTTCTCAATTAATAGACCAAGTCCAGTAAGCGCAGTTGAAAAAGATTTAAGGTATGAAAATATTTTTAATTTTATTGTTTCTGTATTCTTGTAAGAAACGACTCACGCGATCCAGACCGGGCTGTCTGTAAAGCATATTGCATACATCTATCTTTGAAGTTCAAAACAAAAATTTATTTTTTCCTTTTTAGTGCAAAAAATAAGTTATACATTTAAAATATTTATTATATAATTTATTCATAATTTAATATTGTTGTATTAACATATTAGTAATGTTATTTTATCTTTATAGAACGTGAGGGGAGACTTTTTCCCGGGATGCGGGAACGTATCCCCCGATTATAACATGCAAGTTTATGGAAAAACGGTGTTCGACACTCGAATATTCGAGATTCGAACACGTTTTCAGGAACGCATCCCCAACGAGACTCGGGAGTCGCCTGTATTTGTGTAATTGCTGCTGTCCAAGCGTGGCCGGTTTCTAAATTGCCAGATAGCTTTTACTGTATGTAATACCTGGTATCTAAGGGTGGCCAGTTTCTAAATAGCTGGATAGCAGAGCTTTTAGTGTATATTTGATTTTTAACATCATTTAATGTTAATTAATTGATGACCGATTTGGTTTAGTAGATTTGAAAGCCATCACACACTTTAACTACGTGTGTCCACTTATGGGACGTAACTATGTGCATGGTGCACTGTGTGCTACATCCACAAGTTACGATTAAAACATAAAGAAAATAAATTTAATTGACATGTTTTTTAGATAAATCAAGTGTAGGAGTAGCACATTTTTACATACTATTAATTATTTTGAACTTCATTCCTGTTCTGAAATATGCTCCTCTGCTGATTTGTTATCAAATACTCTGATGTCCACCTCATATTCTTCTAATATATCAGCTATGTCATCAACGTTCATGCTTTTGTATGCCAGCAAGAAAATCATATTTATTGACTAACGGACTATAACTTTTTTTTCTTATCATTGTGTTATTTTAATGTTAAGATATCTAAACTCTGGAAATATCGTTTATCCAGAACAGACTAAGTCCTGAATATTCCAGATAAATGATGTCATATTGTGTTTTTGAAAACTCAGGTTATGTGATTTTCCTCCCCTAGGTACTCCCTCAACATCTGTATCTCTAACTATAATATGCTAGTTCCTATTGAAGAGTTTAAATTTCTTGGATTGCAAATTGATCCTATCTTAAAATGGAGTAATCATATTGACCATCTGTTGTGGAAACCGAATTCCACTTATCTCATTTGCACCCTCAAATATAGTGTTACTGTTCATGTTTTATTGATTTTCTGTTATGCTCATTTCTACTCCCATGTCAGTTATGCAGTTATCTTCTGCGATTCATCTCCCAGACTAATAGAAAGTTTTAAAATTAAAAAAAAAGATAAATTGTGTAATAACAGGCAATAGTTATACAGCCAGTCTTCATCCCATTTTCAGACAGTTGGGCATTTTAATAGTTCCTTCAATGTACATATTCTCTATAATCCTATTTACAAAGAAAAAACCTTTCAAACAAGGTTAAAGACAATATGATTCATAGTCATCAGACTGTAACAAAAGATGACCTTATATTATTTAACCAGTTAAAAGCAATTTGTAAGGCTCCAGAAGCCATGGAAAAAAATTTATAATGACATACCTAACAGTTTGAAAAAATAAACAATTACAACCATTTTAAAAGAGAACTTTTCGAATTTCTAGCAGAGAAATGCTTTTACAGTTTAAATTAAGGTGAAGGTGTAATATATCCCCCCTTATTTATTTCTTTTTCTGCAACAGTTACTATGCTATTGTTTATTTAGTTTGTGTTATTGTTTATGTATTTGGTACTACTGGGTTATCCCGGGCCCCTTTTGAAAAATAATTTTTGAGATAACCGTTCCACGTAAAATGAAAGCTTGCAAACCCATGACTGATCTGCCTATGGCGACATTTACACGCGATCACTGGACAATGGGGAGGGATAGTTTCGTTCCAGAGAGGCGAAAGGCACGATAGTGCCTGGAGATGGCTACACCCAATATAAAAGGCATTAGAATCTAAAAATATAACGAGCCAAAGGCTCACCAATGTCCTCAGTTACATGTAAAAAAGGTTTTTTTGACAATTTCTTATTTTCTTAGTATGTGTTAAGATTTTGTGAGGATGGAGAAAGATTCTTTACACTGATTACAAACACCGTTTATTGAGAGCGGCCATCTTTACAGGGTATAGTAACAACACCGGAAGTGAAAACTTCACAACCGTCCACAGATGTCACTAGAATACAGCAGTATAAATACATACATTCCAACACTCCCCCTTAATCTAGTAACATCAGGATTTCTTTATCATTCCTATATACTCAATACATTTAATATGCTTAGGACCACTCAAACCTCTGGTCAACATATCAGCACACATCTCTTCAGTAGACTGATACTTAACATCTATCATATTACATTCTATAACTTCTCTAATATAATGATATTGAATATCAATGTGCTTTGTTCTATTCTGAAACATATGTATAACTTCTAGCTAACTTCTGGGCAGACTGATTATCATTATATGTATATCAAAATACACTCTTTCTTGCCTAACAATTCAAACATCAAATTTCTTACAAAAAACTGCCTCTTTACAGCCCTGAGTTAATGCCATATATTCAGCCTCTGTACTCAACAGTGCTACAGTGCGTTGCTTTCTGCTTTCCCAAGAAACAACTCCCCCTGCAAACTGAAATACAAAACCTGTGTAGGACCTTCTATCAACTGCATTATTGCCCCAATCAGCATCCACATATCAAACAACACTTCTCCCAGTCTTTCGATAAGTCAAACACAAATCAATGGTTCCTTTAAGGTACCTAAGCACACGTTTGGCACATTTCCAGTGATCCTCACTGTAACATGTATTAAATTGACTCAAAAAACTTGTAACATGTGCTATATCTGGTCTAGTACTAACTGCTAAATACAGTAAACATCCAATCAATACTTGGTAAGGATACTGAAGATTTTGGTTAGCACAATCACCCTTCAACAACCTTTTACCAACCTCTATAGGAGTTAAAACTGGTTTACAATCAGTCATTTCAAATTTCTCAAGAACTTGTTCAATGTAAGCTCTCTGATCAACATAAATTACACCATTCTCTCTTCTTATTCTCATACCTAGAACATGTCTTGCTTGACCAAGATCTTTCATCTGAAATTTACTCATCAACTCCCTTTTCAATTTGTTCTTTTCTACCTCAATTGTTACTGAACAACAAAAGATCATCAACATACAAAGCAATTATAAATACAGATCCATTTATAATTTTATGGTATACACAAGGTTCACATTTTAATCTCTGGAAATTCAACTTTGTCAAAACAACATGAATTTTATCATACCAGACTCTAGATGCTTGCTTTAACCCATAAATAGCTTTTTTCAAGAAACAAACCTGATTTTCTTTGCCCTTTACTACAAAACTTTCAGGCTGTTGCATGTATACCTCCTCATTCAGTTCACCATTTAGGAAAGCTGTGATTACATCCATATGATCAATTTCTAAATTTAGCTCAGCTGCTAATCCAAACAAAATTCTAATTGTTGCATTTCTGACTATTGGAGAAAAAGTCTCATTATAGTCTATCCCATATTTTTTAGTAAACCCCTTTGCAACAAGACGAGCTTTATGTCTAGAGGCATTTCCATTTGCATCTCTCTTTAACTTGAAAACCCACTTACTTTGAACAACTCTTTTATCATTAGGTAAATCAACAAGAACCCATGCATTGTTTTTCTGTAAAGACATATACTCCTTCTCCATTGCACACTACCACATAACATTATCAGGCCTTGACAAGGCCTCACTTACTGTTACTGGATCATCCTCACTACAAATAGCACTATATAAGATATAGTCAGGATATTCTCTTACTTTTCTCTCCGCACAGGGTATTTTCTTCCCTGTGAAGGTCCTGGATCTGGCTCAGTCACCTCAACTGCTTCTGGCTCCTGTTGTGATGGAATTATTAGTTCATCATCATCATCATGCATAATACCTCCATTTGGTGTCTCTGGATTAATATACACTGGGACATCAGCAATCTGCTGCTTTTCCTGGCTCACAGCATTCTGATAAGTCTGGTTTTCTAGAAAGATGACGATCTTCTTAGGCTTCTTAGGGTCTATCAGGTGATACCCTTTGTTTCCAAACAATAGCCAACAAATATGTGTGCCTTGCTCTTCGGCTCCCATTTTGTTCGAAGCTTATCTGGAACATGCACATATGCCACCGATCTAAAAACTCTGAGATTACTCAAATCTATTTTATTACCAGACCATAACTCTTCCGGAACTCCATCCTTCACAGCATTGTGTGGCACTCTGTTCTTGATGTGGACTGCTGTAGAACAAGCCTCTGCCCACATCTTCTTGGATAGTCCTGAGTCCAACAGCATGCTCCGGGCCATTTCACAGATTGTTCTGTTTGTCCTCTCAGCTACCCCATTTTGCTCGGGAGTGTAGGGCACTGTCAACTGATGCTCAATTCCACATTCTTTAAGAAAAACATCGAGCCCTCCATTCAGGTACTCAGTCCCGTTGTCTGTTCTCAGCGCTTTAATTCTCATGTCTGTCTCATTTTCCACCTTTGCTTTAAACTCCTTGAATTTCTCAGTTACCTGACTCTTGGAGCTGAGGAAATAGACAAAGATCTTCCTGGTGAAGTCATCTACCAGCACAAACATGTATCTGGCTCCTCCTGGCGTTGTCTCTGACATCGGCCCACAGAGGTCAGAGTGAATCAGACCCAGTTTCTGCATGGCCCTTTTCCCACTTGATTTCTTGAACGGTAAACGATGCTGTTTTCCCTGGATGCATGGAATACAAGGCTCATGATGTCCAACTTCAAAACTCACACCTGTTACCATACCATCTCTTAGCAGCCGCATTCCACGTTCATTCAGGTGACCAAGCCTCCTATGCCACAACATACTGGAATAGCCATCCTGAACAGCAGCGAGGACATTGTATCTGGGCACCGGCACCACCTGATCAAGCCTGTAAATGTCACCAATTTCTGATGCAGTGATTACAGCTTCTCCTTGGACATTGCAATCAGACTCGATATACACCTGGCAACCTGCAGAACTAAATACAACAGACAAACCATTTTCGACCATCTTTGACACTGACAGCAAGTTACCAGACAGATTAGGTACATATGTGACATTATTTATGCATTTAATGTTACCCTTCACGTTTATGAGTATGTTCCCTTTCCCTGCACTAGAAAGTCTTTGATTATCAGCACATGCCACATCAAAACCAGGACCACTATCGTCACAATAATCATATAACCAGTCCTTTCTGGGTGACATGTGGGACGAAGCCCCTGAGTCTGTATACCAGTCCTTAGAGCTGAAAACACCAGCACCAAGAGCAGTCAGAAAACACCAATCCTTCTTGAATCCGGAACCTGGTTTTTCCCTTACCTCCTTGGAATTCAAACCGCTTGGCTTCTTCTCTTGATCCCTCTTTGGACACTCAGCTTTCATATGTCCCTTTTCGCCACACTGGAAACACCGAAACTTTTTCTTCTTGTCACCCGTGGCAGCACTCAGTCGAGAACCACCTTGAATCTTCTTTCCCTTGGCAAACAGAGCGGAGTCACCTGCTGCAACCCTCGAACTATTCCGCAGGTCTTCTTGCAGCAGCTTCACTCTGATGTTTTCAGAAGTTATCTCGGCACCCAAATGTTCTAGCGCCATCTTCATTGGCTTGTACTCTTCAGGAAGAGCACGGAGCATCACTACCGCAACCAGATCATCATCTAGGCCTTTACCTATGTCTTTCAATTTCTGAGCAGTTGACATAACAGCTGTGACGTAATCAAGCATTGAGTTGTGCTTGTCTAGCCGTTCATCCAAAAGCATGTCAATGAGCGCAATCCTTCGGTTTACTCCATCTTCAAAAACTTTTGCTAATTCGTTCCATGCTTCTTTTGCCTTTGTTGCATTTCTCACATAAGGGTAAATGTGAGGCTGCACATGGAGACAAATTAAGGTTAGGGCATCAGTATCCTTCTCAGCGTTCTCACCCTGTGCAATACCACATGCATACGCCCACAACTTCTCCTGCATTAAAAGTAGTTTCATAGCAAATTTCCAATCATTATAGTCCTCCATTCCATTCAACTTGTTGATGCCCGGCATGCCGGTAAACCGTGCTTGATTTGTCGCCATGTCTTTCTTTTACGTGGAACATGACACATCACGTCACAAATCACAGACTCAATAGTTCCTCGAACAAATCTCGGAATACGCCTACAGCACTTTACTCGACATTATCACAGGACACAAGTTCCGAATTAGGAAATGCAATATTCTTACTTTGCGCTTACACCATTAATCAGAACCCACCAATCCTTTCAATAAAACACAGATCAGTCATATTACGTTGTTCTGGGCCCATAACCTGTTAAGATTTTGTGAGGATGGAGAAAGATTCTTTACACTGATTACAAACACCGTTTATTGAGAGCGGCCATCTTTACAGGGTATAGTAACAACACCGGAAGTGAAAACTTCAAAACCGTCCACAGATGTCACTAGAATACAGCAGTATAAATACATACATTCCAACAGTATGTTTTAATGTTTTTTCTGGGAAAGGGTTATCGCAACAAATTATTTTTCACAAGGGGTACGGGATAATCCAGTAGTATCTCATTTTGTTTCATATGCTTGTTTATTTATGGTTAATGTGTTGATGACTTGATTCCAATAAGATTAATCTGCTGTGATCTTAATTTTTGATGTGTCCTATATCAAAACCATTGTATGATCAGCAGACAAAAATAAATATTATTATTGTGTATAATTATTGTTACTGGTATTGTTGTTATTGTTATTATTGTTATTATTATTACATTTTCTCATTGTTCCCAATGGTGTTTTGAAGGAGACAATGGCCAAATTATTATTATTATTGTTATTATGTATATTATTATTAGGGCATATGGCCATCCAAGTTACTTTACTATTATACCACTGTGGGGATTCATGTTAATGAATCATCATTCTTCAGTATTGTAAAAAAAAAAAAAAGAGAGCAGAACAAAGCCCTTTTTATGAAATTTTGAAAGGATAGGCTTAAGTCTTTAGGTAAGTGGATCATATTTTTATTTTAAATTAATTCATTGCACATGTCTAAATATTCTCTCCTTTACAAAATCAATCACACTGTTACCTTAATCTGCCTTTTATAGGATTTAATCTTCTTTGTTGAGTGTTTACCATATTTTTAAGTAGAGTGGGAAGGATATATTGTTTAATGAGGCAGTGTGAGTGGAAATCGTGAGGGCAAATAATTGTTTTGTTGAGATTGATTTGTTTCATAGGACTACCTCACAGTCAGCTGCTAGGTTTTTCACGACATTGTCAGAAAACTTCAAAAGAGGGACAAATTTTAGGCCTTTCTGAAGGACATTTATCTAAATCAGGGGTGTCTAACCTGCAGCCCGTGGGCCAGATGCAACCCACTAAGCAATTTTATGAGGCCCACCGCCAGTGTTTCATAGTTTTCAAATTTTAAAAATATTTTAATTAACTACCTAATATTATTTACCATATAGCAATATCTGTTAAAATATCTAACATTAAATTATGGCCTCTTAGTATACGTTTCTCAATTCAAATGAGTTCTTTTTAATGCTATTTTTGATTTTTTTCTCAAAGATATTTCTAAGATTGAATTCCATCATGATTTTTAATATTGAAATGTTAACCCTAAAAAGGTAATTCTAACTTCTAACGTGATCTTCAAAAGGCACCAATGGCAGGTTAAGTCATGTGTTTGAAGCCTAAACATTTGCTTGGTCGGATAGATATGCATATACTTCATAGAATTCTTTATCTTATGTGAGCATAAATGTAGACACAAGCATGTAGCAGTAAATTTACTATCATGACTTGCAATTTATATAACCTGTTCAGAAATTTTCAAGTATGACATGCATGAAAATGAATGGCTACAAAAGACAAAGAAATAAAAATTAAGATAATTATTAATTTTTTAAGCATCTTTACCTTTAATGAGTATAACACATAAAACAAAACTTAATGTAATATACACTTTCTTAATTTTTTATTATGAAAAGCAGGAGACAATGGATATATAAATGTTGCCACTTTAATGATAGTTAGCTGGTTGGATTAATTATTCAAGTCTCTGTATAATTTCCTGTGTGGAGACAATGCATCCTCAATCACTCTCATGGACTTCCATTAGTGGAATATTCGCAAATACTTTTCTCAGTGTTCCTTGCGGAATCAAAAACCATTATCTGGGCTCTTTATTATCGGCTGTGGCTTTGGAATCACTGTTTTGTCTTCACGTTAATCATCAATGGTATTTGTCTCAGTCAGCTCTGCCTCAGATCTGAGCACTAGTCATTCTTTTATGGCTTTTGCCTGAGGATTGTCAAATCCATCCACTGCAACACAATGACGCATCTCTATCTTATATTTCATTGCTAGGAAACCATGGAAGTCATTCACTGCCTCCCGCCACAAATTCCTCCAACATCTGTTGATGTTATGTAGTAATTTTTCCAGACTTGACCACTGTTAAATTATAGTCATTTTCCATACAATACAAGATGTCACAAAAAGTACATCAAGTGTAGTATGCCTTTAAGGTTGCTATGACATCTTCGTCATGAGGCTGGGAACAGGAATACCACACCCATTTTTAGGCGCGTTTCGCTTTCAGCGTGAGCTCATATTATCATCGGTCTGTCCGTCTGCATATTTGTTCTCGGCTTCTACCAAACGGATTTTCATGAAATTTTATATTAAGGACTTACAAATATTTTTCGAATAAAACTTGTAGAACCATTAAATTAGAGTATTTCTTTCCCTATATATTTTTTTCGTAAGAGTTGCCGTTATCAGTAAAATCAAACCAGAATGTCTTAATTCGAGTGGAACAGAAAATTTCTTGCATGGTTCCTTCTTCATTGTTGCTAACATAAGCAATCTCACAAACAAACATTTAATTTCCTATATGATGAAGAAAAGAAGTTTAAAACGCAATTTCCCTTATGTACAGGTATATAATTTCTTTCTAATACTCCATCCATTGATACGTTGTACACTTTCCTAACTTGTTTGATGTGTTAATTGGAGGCTTCTAGGGTGGCCTGGCACATTATCTAGGATCAGAGAGAGATGTTGAATGTGAGGCTCTTTATTCCAGGTAGCATTCCACCTCATGCACAAAACAATCCAAGAAGATATCCATTATGACCAATGATTGTCGATCGCCTCTCCAAAACACTGATAGCTGATATTTATTTTCCCCCTTCTGTGTAAGGGGAATCAAGGCTCTGTAAACCAGCATTAGCTTTACCATAAAATCTTCTGATCCATTTCCACAGAGAGGAAGGGTCAATCTTCCTTTCTCAGCTTTAAATTGTAGTGCAGATTTTTCTTCTTTATAAAGGAATGTTCTCTTTAGCATTCTTTTCCAGAATTAACAGAATCATCTGCATCAAAAACGTGTTCTGGTTCATACACCTTATATTCCATATGTTTAGCCAACTTCACAGTAAACTTCTTTGCTGCCTCGGGGTCTGAAGAGTTGCTTCAACATTATGCAGGCTCTTTTTGATTTTTCCAACAAGCCCTTACGGGTAACAAAAAAGAGATTCCTTGGCTGCACTTTTTCTCTTGATGTTGACGAATCTTCTAACTTTAAATGAACATCCAAACTTCTGGCTTTTTCTCTTATCGATTTCCTGTGTTAATGGAACTCATCTCTTTCTTTAACTCTCGACCCAGTTTTAGTACATTTTCTATCTTTTGTGTGATAATATCATAGATATAAAATGACACAGTAGTGGTGGCCAAACTTTTCTAGTGTCAGGACAATCTCAAATAAGAGAGGTACACATCAGCATGGCACAAGTAAATATGAAGCAAAAAAATATTGAGATTCCATGAAAATATAGTGTAATAAAAACTACAATATAAATTGGATTTCTCCCAAATAGCACACTGTGAAAGATCTGTTTTGTTATTACAATGAGATTTGAAATTCAAATAGGTTAAATGTCGAATTTAGCGACTGATCCTTGAGTTGCTTCATATTAATCAATTCTTCAACTTGTGGTTTGTAATCATAGAAGATTCCTTTCAATATCATTCAACATATTCCTCTTTCAAAAATCTATTACAACATACATAAATTTTGTGCCGTGCCACAAGGAAAAGCTTGGCATGCCGCACTTTGGTCACCACTGGCAGCACTTGATCTTATTTTCTTGCAATTTTTCTTCATTGTATGCAAGATTACCTCATTAAGAGCCAAAGCTCCAGCCATAGATGTTGAACCTCCAAATTATCCTCTTTAAAAATTAAAGTCATTGAAATTTTTGCCTCTACGGTTTTGTACCACTTTTGTCTTGCCTATTTTAGCTCATGATAAACAGATGTTAAAGATGACAATAATTAAAAATTATAACACTGAAACATCACTATTTCTGTGGGCTATAGATCCTACCAGGAAAATATTGTGGGGTTACAGATAGAAAATTTGGATACCAGGCAAAGAGTGAAGACCCTTCATTTGTCCTTGAAGTCTGTTGTTGGAGAGGTAAAAGATAAAATAAATAGAGTAATTCTTTCCTTTAAAACACAATTCACTAATTAATCACTTTTATTTGAAAAATCTAATTACTATTTTGAATCACTTCTTCCTACAGAATCGCTACAAATTTGCTTCTATATTTTTCTTCCACAGAATCATCTCCTCACTCAGAACAGCCATGTTAATCAATTGATGGGTATTGTCAAATAGTTTAATTTTCTACCAGTGCTTACAAAGTCGGCAGCCTAGTGTATGAGGGAAGAGAGATATAAAACAGTACTAACATAAAGACGTGGTTCATATTACCAAACTGATGGCAAATACCAGATTTAGGTCATAATCCCAATTTTGTCTAGGAATGTTTTTGGTTAAGTCCAGGAAGGCTTGGTGCTACCAAGTAAAAAAAGTTAAAAACAATGTCAATTTGATAGCTTGACAGTATGAAAAGTAGTGTTAATTGTTATATGCTAAACTCTCTGAAGACAAAAGCTTGTACTCTTCCACTTGATCCTATATTTATCTTGCTCTTATATCTGGCTCCACCTTATTATATCATCTAATTTTCACCATGATAGCCCAAGCTTCAGCATCAAATCATTCACCTGAGTGAATAAATTCCTTTTTTGTGTTGGATTAATTTTTGTATTTTATAATCATAGAAGATTTCTTACAATATCATTCAACATATTCCTCTTTCCACAAGGAATAGCTTGGCATTCCACTCTTAGGGCACCACTTGATCTTATTTTCTTGCAATTAATTTTTCTGTTAAGAAGGATAAATATAATTTATAAAGTTTCTAAGTAGGGCATTATTTGTTATTTGAAAACATTAATCCAAATCCAAGGGGAATCTTTTGAAAATCTTGCATTTCTTCTTCGAGAACCCAAATATTCAACATTTGTTGTCATTGTTTCATGAAAGACTGACTGTCATCTAAGCTTTTATTACAAGGCAGACCTTGTCAATAATTTTTTTAATAACTACATTTATTAAGCCATCCTTGGATAGAGGTCTTATGTCTGATGTTGATAACTGAGTCTTACAGAAACTAGCATATGCAATAGACATTGTCAAATTGATTTCTTTTTAATCAGAGTTGATAAGAGTATTGAGAAATGAAGGTTATTTTCATACTTTCTGCTACATCATTTAAAAAATACATCTTCATGCTAAGGATTTTCTTGTTATAAAAGGCCATTCATAACCTTCTAAAATATACACAATTTCATAGATGTATTTACCTTACAACATCAGTGTATTTTTTAAGTGAACGTGCTCACATATTTCATGTTGACTGTTTTAAAATATTCACATTTTATGAAAATGGTTGCAGTTTTTATATTGGGCAGACTGTAGGACGTAGCAGGCCTGACTTTTTCTCCAAATGGATGGCAATTTCACACTTGTCTATTTTGGAAGCAGTATTTGTTGTTATAGCAAGACTGATGTAACCATTTTTGTATAAAAGATGCATTTTTTCAAGATGTAAGAATATTACCTCAGACATTAAATACAGGGTGATTGAAAAGGTTTGCCCCAGACTTCGTGAGCGTATAGAGGGGCCTAAATGCAACAACTTTTGAATGGTAACCCGTGTCCGCCGAAGCCAACCTGAGGCGCTACAGTCGATTAAAAAATTTTACCATTCAAACTTGGCGGCAAGATTTCAGACTTGATCACGCGATCTTCTGCAAAACTTGCATGCGTTTGCGCTTGTTATTCACGAGCGCACAGACCCAGGAGTTGTTTATTGTTCGTTTGTGAGCTGATAGTGACTGATGTCTTGCTACCTTCAAAATACAAGTACATCTCTTTACGTTCACTGCTACCCGTCAAATGGAGCCATACACTTTTGCGCACACATTGCTACTAATCTATGTAATTTAATTGTGTTTTTTTTACTAAGGTACTAAGTCACTATCAGCTCACAAATGAACAATAAACAACTCCCAGGTCTGCGCGCTCATGAATAACAGGCGCAAACGCATGCAAGTTTTGCAGGCGATCGCATGATTGAGTTCGAAATCTTGCCGCCAAGTTTGAATGGTAAAATTTTTTAATCGACTGTAGCGCCTCAGGCTGGCTTCGGCGGACATGGGTTACTATTCAAAAGTTGTTGCATTTAGGCCCCTCTATACGCTCACGAAGTTTGGGGCAAACCTTTTGAATCACCCTGTATAATTGGTGGCAAGGAATCCTAAAGTGGGTCACATTTGAAATTGTCAATACTTCGGATTAAAGTTAAAGCAGAAGTTACCTAGAGATTCTTAGGAACCGTATGAGTGAACTTCAAATCAAAATTTGGTTTTTAAGGTTAGCATTTCAATATTTAAAATCATGATGGAGTACAATAATACATTTGAGAAAAGTTCAAGAACAACATCAAAAAGAACTTGTTAGGACTAAGAAATATTTACTCAGGGGTACCAATTTTATGGTAGATAATTTGATATATTGCTGCATCCCCTGCATTAGAGTACAAATCATGAACATAATAAATTGGTTATAGTGGGAATTGAGCTGAACACTTTCTGGTCATTTTTTAGAACTGTGAATTGATTTTGATTAGCCTGCACTGAAATAATTCACACCTAAAATGGTAAATTGCAGGTATTCCAGAAAAAAATGTGAACCATTTCTTGAACTAAATAGCTCATTACGAGTAAGTATTGTCAGATTTGATTTCACTTTTTCTGAAGGATTGTTTAAACAGAATTTTTTCTTTTTGTCATAAACTTTGAGTCATTGTGTGATGCACTCGAAAGCATTAAAGAATGTAATAAATTGTGACTTACATTATTATAGATATAAGTGTGCATACAACTGCTTTAGCCATCACCTTGTGTATATTCTATATTGTAAATTGTTTAAATTTATATGAGTGAATTATTTGCAGTACAATAAAGAATTCCACCATTGTGTGTAGTGCTTTCAGCATCCTTCAATTCCTCCTAAAATGTTCTTGGGCATAGGCACTGCCTTAAAAGTTCACCTTAGAAATTTTAGATGGTTGAGAACCCCAACCAACCTACATGTCTTGTTGTTAGGCTTTTATTTAAAGACTACCTCATGTATTTTTATTGCCTTCTTTGCATGTACAAGTTATTAATTCCATACAGTCAAATATGATTTGAGAACGAAGGTTACAAGGAATTTTTTTTAATAAAAAAACTTTTAAAAAAGTAAAACTTTATTCTTTCATAAGCACCACACTGACTCCACACACTGCATACATATAATGAGAATTACATTTACACACAAACACTTTTAACTGCTTATTTAATAATCCATTCCTGGAAGAAGCCATGGAATGAGGAAAATAGAACGTCCTTTCATATAACACACGTTAGCATACTCTCATGGAAAGTGGAATTGAGTGCTGACCATGAGGAGAGATGTTACGAAGCAGTCCAGCAGCATTGAGGATCTGAAAAGGAAAGAAAGAGAAAGTAATTAATAGGTAAGTAGTTATTATCACAGATTACAAAACAATCCTCTTCATCCCCTCAGCTAAGCATTTCCCTCTCACTGCTACTACGCTTTCCTATGCATTTCCTTGTGTCATCGACTAACCGATTCCAATCATAAATTCAGGTGTCACCTACAGTCTGATGGAGCACGAGAGCTTTCTTTAGTTTAATTTATGCACCGCCATTGGAGTTTTGCTTTTAGTATTTCACGTACGACGTATATGCGAAGTGGCAGAGCTTATAGCGAGACTGTTTCCTTAAGGTGGTTCCACCGTGACTGAAGGGTTTTAGGAGAAGGAAAATACTTTTTTATTAATTTTACGAACATGTGCAAAAAAATTACTTCAACTTTTCTAGTACATAGAATATTAAATGTATTTGTGAATGTATTAACAAACAATATAATATTAATTACGTGTAATTATTGGTTAGCATAATAATTTTCGCAAAGACTGAATTTTGACTCATATTTCTCCAAGCCATGATGACGAAAAAATTAGTTTTTCTTAAAAATAAATGATTCCGTAAGTGTAATTAACTATATAAATATAAAATATTGTTTTACATATCTATTTTTAGTTTGAAAATATGTATTTTCTTTTATAATAAAAGTATAGCAGCAGGCGAAATCCTTAAATTTGGCAACATCATATACAAAGATTGTATACAGCATCAACTTCCGGTTTCCGTGAGCGTCAGTAGTGGTTATTAGCGTTGGGAATTTACTGCGATTACTGTGTTTACTGTATCTTGTTCTTTGAGCAATATATAGTAATTTCTGCGTGAGGATTGTGTTTTTCCCCGTTCCCTGTGCATTTTACGGCATTGGGGTTTTTATTTTCTTTTTAATTTTTATAGTGATTTCTGTTTTCGTATACGTGGTGTAGAAAATGTCGCGATACACTCGTTCGAAGTCAGGCAAGTTCATGAAGAAGAGCGCAAAAGAGAAGCTTGATAAAGCTTTGGCATCTAAACGAGAGAAGTTGAAGGATACTTCGTCAGCGCCTAACGTTTGCAGTGGTAGACGCATAGTCGAAGTAAATCACTTGGCACAAGAGCTATGGTGTTCCTTATGTGATATTCCTCTATCATTAAGGGATATAGAAGAGGAGCAGAGGAAAGGCTTAATTTCTGTGTTGAAGATACAGTGTCGGTCCTGCCAGGCGATGAAATTAATTTCTACTGGGAGACGAAGTTTGGTGGAGGGGACCAACGCATACGATACTAACATCAAAGCTTCTATTGGTAAGTGACGTGATATATATTCAATTTAAAACTTATACATGTACATCGTAATATATTATTTCCAGTTGTTTAATTGAGTCCTGCATTTTTTACACAATTTTATTTTGTATAAATTTATACACATGAAGAAAATATATGTAAGTTTTTAAGATATTAATGTACTCATACTAACTTCATGCTAATATTATTTCTAAAATATAGGTTTGCTTGATGCTGGAATAGGTCCGTATCAATTCCATACTCTGCTCTCTGCTCTAAATATACCTACTGCATCGGAAGGGCTATGGAAAAGGCATGAAAGACTTGTAGGTCCTATGATGGAGGAATTGGCTGAAGAGAGCTGCAAGGAAGCTGTAGCTTTGGAGAGATCTCTTACATTATCATCTCCAATGTAAGTTCGGAAATGGTAAATAATAATGAAATTATATGGTATAGTTTGTATAGTATAGTATAGTAATTATGATGGTGTATTTGGATTTACAATGACTTGTATGAAAAATTGTAAGATGTATTTCTTTCATTGGTGAAGAAATGTATATCTGATTCATTCATTCGTTACAGCTCAAGGATTAATACTCCTGGGGAATCTTCATTGAATGAGATGAGGACATCAACTCCTTTGGTTGGGATTGCTGCCTCATATGATATGGGGTGGCAAAAAAGAGGGAATGGAAGATCATATGATAGTATGACTGGTATGTATTTCCTAAGTAATTCCTTCATTTTGTTTATTTAGTTGCATTTGAATTGCACCTGTCTTCAGTATATTACAACTTTTGAATTTATATGTTATTTATTCCATAGGTCATGCTTCTTTGATAGGTTTGAAATCAAAAAAGATTTTGAACTATGGAGTTAGGTCTAAGACCTGTAGAAGGTGTAATGCCGGCAATTCCAAAAAGGACCATGACTGCCGTAAGAACTTCAGTGGGAGTGCTAAATCCATGGAGTCTGATTTAGCAGTAGAGTTGGTAAATGCACCAACATTAACAGAGTCTAATGTTCAATTGGCTGTCCTTATTGGTGATGATGACAGCTCAACAATGTCAGCATTAAAAAATCATGCAATTCAGACATTGAGAAATGGTCTGATATAAATCATGCGAAGAAGAGCTTGGTAAGAATGCTGTATGGTTTGCAAAAATCTCACAAAGAGATAAATTCAAATGTAATTGCTTACCTGAAACGTTGTTTCAGTTATGCTCTTGAGCAGAACAGGTATGATATTGAGAGAACAAAACTGGCAATATTGAATATAGTTCATCATGCATTTGATGAACATGGTAACTGTGGGTCCTGGTGTAAGTTTCTCTTTAATAGCGAAACATACAAACATACCAGGAGGCAAAGGTCTAAAGGGAGAAGATCTAAAACTATCACTGGTGAATGTTTTTAAAAAATTTTCATTAATTGCTGATAAGTTAGCTCCATGTGGGTCAAGCCAGCAGAATGAATCCTTCAATGCTATGGTTGCTGCTAAAGCTCCTAAATCGAGACATTATGGAGGTTCTGAATCACTTGGGCTGAGAGTGGCTGCAGCTGTGAACCAAAAGAATTTAGGGGTGACATACTTGGCCAAATTACATGACAAAATGGGTTTATCTCCAGGAAGCCATGGTCAGAAACAAAGGAAGAGAATGGAGTTAAAACGTATGCAGAAAAGTATAAATAATGCAAAGTTATGCATGAAAAGGAGGCGTTTATTTTTGAAAAAGGAAAAAGCAAAGGTAAACAGTACTAATGAAGGCAAAGAAGGTATGGCATATGAATCAGGCATGGGACTAATGTCAAGTTTTTCAGTGCCCATGAAATCCTCTATTCCTAGGAGCTCGAAATTTGTTTACCTTGATACTGAAACTTCAGGGTTTGGGAAATCAGCAGAAATCTGCCAGATAGCAGCCAAGTGTGAAAATACATTATTATCTTTGTATGTTTTGCCAGAAAAGGGCATAAATGTTCATGCTTCACAGGTGACTGGTCTAACCATAGTAGGCAATATTATGTATTGTAATAATATTCCTGTGAAGACATTTTCTTTGAAGGAAGCTTTAGAAAAATTTCTCAATTTTTTAAGTGACATTGAGTTTCCAGTCATTTTGTTGGGTCACAATTTGATCAAGTTTGATTTGTTTTATTTAATTAGGGATATTAAAAAATATTCTTTATGTAAGTATTTTGAAAATGTAGTTTGTGGAGGCATTGCCGCTTTTAAAAAAAATGTTTCCTGGACAGGTGTCATATAAACAGAGTAACTTGGTCAAACAATTTACGAATGATGATTGTGAAAATGCACACAATGCATTATATGATGTACAATCGTTAAATAAATTGCTAGATACATTGAAAGTAGATCAGGAGGCAATTTTATCTAATGCTGTATCATATGAGGATTACATTAATTTAAAGAGTAACAAAATGAAAATTTTAGAAGCTAAAAAGACCCTCCAGCCATTGAAAGGTAATATTATATCTGCTACTATGGTCAATAAAATTGCATAATTTTTCATAACTCTTGATGATATCATAAAAATATATAATGAAGGTGGAGAGGAGGGTCTCAAACTACTTTTCTGTGAAGATGTTGGTGGTAAACCTAGAATTACAAAAAATAAAAAAATTTTATCCTCTATTTTCAGTTTTTTTTTAAATTTGTAATCTGTATTGTAAACATACTCTTTCGTTATGCATTTAGTACACATGCAATGTAATGCATTATAGTTGCCTTTATATCAATAAATATCTTGAATCTGATTGTTGACAGTTATTAATACACTGGTGTTTATAATTTTGATCCCCTTTCAAATGTAGTGGTGTCGCCATTTATGCCAAATCTGGTTTTATTTTATCTGACCTAAATTTGAATGCGTCTTCTGAAAAGGTTTTTGAGTGTTGTGCTGCCATTTTAAAGTCAAATAGTGTAAGATATGCTTTACTTTGTGTTTATCTCTTTCCAAGTGGTTCCTCTAGTGATTTTCTCTCTGCTTTCAACGAAGTTGTTCAATATATACTTGGTAAAAAGGTGGACAAATTTATAATCTGTGCTGATCTCAATGTAAATCAGCTTAACAATACAAAAGAAAAAAATGATTTACTTAATATGTTATCCAGTATTGGCCTCTTATGTTCCTTAACCTATTCGTGTTTCCTTGCAATCCTGTTCTTTTATTGATTTGATAATATCAAACTTGTCAGTGAACGATATCTCCTGTAAAACTATATATACTGAATTTTGGAATCTGGTAATACATTATATATTTTCTTCCCATTTAAACATTAAATTCCTCAAATAAGAATGAATTTCTTTTATGACAATGAATTTTGGAACTTTACTAGTTGATTTGCCTTGGGTGCAAAATTTGTATAGTTTCAATAGGAGAGTGGTTAGAGAAGGGAGGTATCAAATTAAATAGAAAAAATAAACAAAGTAAAGAATATAAAGGATGTGGAATATAAAAAGTAAATATACCTAATTGAAATAGAGATATGGAATTGGGCAGAGTTGAAATTGACGAAATGTAGATAGGGGTAAAGAGAAATTAAAAGAATGGAGAATAATTAATTAAATAAAGGAAACAAATTACAAATATTATAAAAGTGATAAAATGATGACAAATTAAAGGGAGATTAAATTTTTACCATTTTGTTTATTGATATTTTGAGTTTCATTTCGAACATTGTTCAAGAACTAATTTGTTATGTTATGGGTAAGTTCTGCCGTCCTTCTCATTTTATAACACTTAAAACAAAATGAACAATAATAATGTTTTGTAATTAGTATCTAAATGAAAACTAATACATGCGAAGCAGATAACTAGCTCTCTAACAATTTCTAATGCTTTCCTTTTCGTATAAACGAGAATTTCTACATGCGACGTATATGTCACGTTAGACAGAAAGAGATTAAAATTAAAACTTTTATTTCGTTTTTGAAATTCATGAGTATCACGATAGTGAAGATAAGTTCTTCAAGAAACTCGTTATTAAGCAGCAAAAGTACATTTAGCAGACTAAAATTCTAGCCGGAAATATTGCTACAGCATAGTTGCCACATTTATTTGAGCAAAGGCGCCATTTTAAGCAAATGGCGAGAATTTTGAAATAAACTGAATTTCAGGCAATGATATCTCAAAAACGAGTTCGGGTAGAAGCGTGTATTTTTCCATAAAACAAATTAAATAGCACTGATTATTTTAATGAAGTATTTTTAAAGGCGGCGTTGGATTCCCTTCACCCTCAAATAAATATTTTTATACTTGTCGGTGAGGAACTACTCATAAGGGGCCATGTTAAATATGTCATTTTTAAGGACGATTTACAGAAAAAACCGGTTATTTATAAATAATTCCTAAAGAATAACTCCTATGGAAAATTGTTTCAAATGAAAGTTGTAGGAAATTACATTCTCTATAACATTTGTATAGAATCGTGTATATAATAATGATGATTTACAGGAGAAATATCGCAGAAACCGAATCGGGTTTCGAATAAACCTCGACTTCCGGTTATCCGTTATTGTCCAAAAACTAATCAGTTCTTTGTGCTCATGCTAAAGTATTATATATGAAGTTTGGTAACGATATGGCACGTATTTTTTGAGTTAGAGCGCCCACAATAACATACACACACACACAGACATCATTCCGAAAATAGTCTAAACGTGTTCTAGGGACCTCAAAACATGTATTTCCGTTGAAATCTCGAAGTCGATTTTTTTCATGAATACAATACTTTCCCTTTACTACGTATGGAGAAAGTAAAAAGAGCGAGGAGAAAAATGTACGAGGGGAAAATAAGTTAGAGGTAAAAGAGGAAAAATTGAGGAAAACGGGGCATAAAATATAAGATATAACGAGAAAAAAGTGCGAAGAAAAATATGGGGACAAAGGGCGATGACAAAATGTGGATAAAGAGCGAGGAATAAAGTGGGAGAGAAATTGGGAAGAAAAATTTGGGGGGTCTAATTACCAAGACAAATTTGGGAGAGAAATTGCGAGGGAAAATACTGGGCAAAGAGCGCGTAGAAAGAAACTAAGAGAAAGCGCAAGGAAAAATATGAGGTAGAAAGCTCAAGGAAAGGAAATACGGGAGAAAGAAATGGGGAGAAAATGCGAAGAAAAATATGAGTGGAGGAGGCACGAGTAGGAGACATGCGGGAGAAAGTGCGAGGATATATACAGCGAGAGAAGGCGCTAAAAAGATGCAGAGGAAAAAGCACCAGAAAAAAATATGGAACGAGAAACCGAGAGGAAAAAAACGGGGTAGAAACACGACCCGTAGAATTTATAATCTGACCCGGATATTTCATAATTTCACCCGGAGTTTCTCATAGGCGAAGTAGGACATATTTCTGCTGCATTTCAATGTTTGATATACAATAGTTAATTTAGCATTCATACTATTTATCGATCCACTCCTCACTGTTTCATTTGTGTTGTTGACCCAGGCTAGAAAGCTCGTCGAAAAAGATGGTGTAAAAACCGCGTAGAAAAAGCGGTAGGAAAAATATAGGTTAGAATCCGGGAAGACAATAATGGTATAGAAAACGGGAGGGAAAGTATCAGGAAATATAAATGTAGGTAGAAAGCGAGAGGAAAAAATTGGCGAGAAAGTGCGACGGAAAATACGAGAGAAAGGGCGAAGAAAAATACTGGGTAGAAAGACCGAAGAATTTAAGGGGTAAAAAGTGCAAGGATAAATATGGGGTAGAAACATACACACACACACAGACATCATTCCGAAAATAGTCTAAACGTGTTCTAGGGACCTCAAAACATGTATTTCCGTTGAAATCTCGAAGTCGATTTTTTTCATGAATACAATACTTTCCCATTACTACGTATGAGAAAGTAAAAAGTACATTCGTGTTCCGAAAAAGACGAGAACCTGATAAATTTTGAATGTACTCAGGATGCGGGATAAGAAAAGCCAGCACTACAACAGAAAGACGATTCGAAAAAGTTAACTAGGTTTTATATATCTTAAACGATTTTAATTCATGAAATTACACTTACATTTTCTTAATTTATACAATGGTCCATAATTGACTGCATAAGACGTATTTAAATATTTTAATAAAAGTATCTTTATCCTTATGAAGACGAGATAGGTAACCAGGCGAAGCGAACTGAACATGCACCGGATAGTGTCCTTGTAATCGTAAGAATGTTAGAAAGTGTAAACGCTGATATGACTGAAAATCATAACTGATTGAATATTTTTAATTTTGGTGGTAACAATTTAAAAGAACCAGCTTTAGTCAGCATCGCTTTTCTAATTCTAACAACTCACGTCTAAAGCTCTCCAACTTCGAGCTTGGATCATTCGAAAGGTTTATTCCTAAAGCTGTACAGCGAGCATGTCAAACTCGAAGATGCACCGGAGCCGCATTGAAGCGATGTTTGTTATAAAAGGACCGCATTAGGATTACAAATGTTTAATGAGGGAAAAATAGACTTTACCTAGAACCTTGGTCACCTGTTTTATTATTAAAGACAATGATTTACAAACCACGTTCTATTTTATGTATCTCAATTTCTAAGAAAAAACTTGTCCTTTTCACCAATATCTCGAACGATTTAAATGAGAAAAATTAGCATTCGGGCCGCAGTATGGCAGTTTCACATGCCTGCTATACAGCAATAGCTTTTGCTCCCGGCATTTTTGACATAGCGATTAACATTATTTAACTGGCTGCTGTAAAGTTTTTAACTCAAGTTAATCAAGCATTCATAAAAAATAAACAAAAATGTAATTTAATTCTCAAGTGAACAAAAAATAAAGCAACGGAGGACACGAAAATCATACAATATTCTTTTTTAGCGCAAAGAACCGTGATTCAAACTCGGCGTTCCAGTCGATGATAAAAATTATAGCTATGGACAATATCGAACGAGTCAGCCTTTCCACAAGACTGGCGAATTTCGATTTTATTAAGCGATTGAAAAAATTGCAATGCTTTTTTTGTACAAATATTTTGGGTATTTAATGGGAGATTTTGAACAAGATGACTTGCATTTTAGCATTCAAGTTTTTTTAGGCCTCGGGGAAATCTCTACCACCCTACTCAACCATCAGAGAATATTAATTCTGCTTTGTAATGGAAGACCTTTTTGCCACCGCTTCGTTCAAATTCCACCAACGGATAACGCCGACAAGGGGTCGAAGGTGGATGGAGAACGAGAAAATAAGGTAGGGGGTGAGAGCGAGGAGGGCAAGTAGAGGATAACGAAAAATCGGGAGGTGACGAATAGGAAGAAGAGTAACTTGTTCCTTTTCTACGAGGCAGCTGATAACCATTCTAACCTTCCAACACCGATTACGTGGAGGAAAAATCTGATGTGGCCAACACATGACTTTCTCCATACAGCAATAAAATGACTGCCCTCCACATCAGCGATGACACTCGAGAATAATGTTTAAACATTTTCTGTAGTTTATCTGAAAAAATTAATAAGTAAAGAAAATTGATAACTCTTTCTAATGCAGTGGTGCCCAACCTACGTCTCGCGAAGCCATGACGGAAAAGCAATCCGAAAAATTACACACAAATTCATACCTTTTTAGGAAATTTATAAAAACGATAAAACTTTTAACAATGGAATTTTTACCATAAAATCCCATTTAGACGAGATTTTCAGTAAAATGGCACCTGAGAATATATAGGTAAAATCCCATTTATACTCGAATCCGGCCCGCTGAATTATTGGCAACTGCCAATGTGGCCCGCTGAAGGATTCGCAAATAAAGATGTGGCCCGCCATGTAGAAAAGGTTGGGCACCACTGTTCTAATGGACGTGCAATTAAAATCACCCCCTGGCAGCGTGCGCAACGCTATCAACGATTAGAAAATTTTACCATTAGCTGCGGAAGCAATTGTATCACTTAGCGACGTGTTTAAGGTAAATTTAGAACAATCAAAATCTCTTTAACTATCGCTTTTATGAAAAAATGTTTCAAACAAATTTGTAGAAAATTACATTATATACAACTTTTATAATTTCAGTTATACATATGTGAAAATTGAGTTTTAAGATTTTTGAAAAAAATGGAAAAACGACTAGAATAAACACCCACTTCCGGTGGACCAGTTTCAGTCAAAACCTTTTCAAATCTTCATTTGCTAATGAAAATCAAATATAAAGTTTTGTGGTGATCTGAATGTTAGTTTTTGAGTTAGGGTGTCCACAAAATTCCCATCACATACAGACCATCCAGAAAATAGTCTAAAGACCTCTAAACGTGTATTTCCTTTGAAATCTCGAAATCGATTTTTTTCGCGAAAACAAAAGGCTAATAGGCAGTTATGCCGGGAGCGGAACGCGCCTAAACACGGAAAAATGACAAGAGGAAACCACTTCCAGTTTACCAGTTTCAACCTAAACCTTTTCAGACCTAAAATTACTATATAACAAAAGTCATATTTCGAATTAGATTTTTTTCCAATAACTTTCTCCTGCACATTCAATTGCGTTTCCGAATTACTAAGGAACTTAAATTAAAAATGAACTTAAAATTAAGAAGAATCTTTAAAAATGGGAATTAGTTTTGCGATAGTTTTTTTTTTTGAACTTGTAAAGCAAACGTCTCTTCATACAAACAATGCTGTTTTAACTTATCAAGCTTTCATTTACAACCAACACAAAAATGCCATTTTTAAGCAACGATCAGTTATGAGAAAGGTGGAAATTGATGAGAAAAAGATCTATACATATTCACTTGGATGATTCAAGAATACAAACAGAATCTGGATGAGCTTGTGCAATTGCAGAGTAACATGTCATTTAGAGGTTATATAATTTAGAGAAGAGGCAGAGATATATGAAGAATTTCAGCTGGAAAGGAAGGATAGATGACACAACTCCTAAATTCAAAACAACATATGGAGTGAAATTTCCAGGTGGACAATAAAAAATCCAGAATGTATTGTTCTGAGTGTGAAATGAAACTATTATCAAGCCCAGAATGCTCCCTCAACTTAGGTGTATGAGGTAGATACAACACTTCTGTCACCTGCCTTAAATGGCACCTTTTTTTTAATCACACTCACAAACATCTACATTTCACGCAATCATTTAGGACAGTGGTCTCTGAAGTGGGGTCCACGCACCCTAGGGGGTGTGCATGATGTTCCAAAGGGGTGTGCAAAGGAAATATAACGATGAAAAAAATAATTTTAACAAATTTGACTGGACGTAAATTGTCTCTCTTTATAAATCGTTGAAGTTAAAGGTAATTAAAAAACAAAATTATTGTATGTTAAAGGTACAGCAATAATGTGATTGTAGTTAATCAATACTTAACAAAGATTATAATATAAGGTCCGGAAGTCTTGTGCCGTGCTATATGTAGCGTGCATTTCTTACCACTGAGAATATCCTTATTTCCATGTGTTTAAACTAATTTTCTTTTATGACAATAAATACTATAGAAAATGAAGTGCTGGTTGTGTCTTATTATGTAATTCCTTTTATGACGTAAAATATACATCAGGGGGTGCGTGATATTTATTTTTACTGTTATAGGGGGCGCAATCCAAAACGTTTGGAGACCACTGATTTAGGACAGCGCTTCTCAAACTGTGGGTTGTGGCTCTCCAGGAGACCGCAAAATTATTTTAGATGTTAGGTGAAATACCAAAATATACAATAACCACGAATAATAAATTATCTTGCAGAAATTTTAGGAAATAAAAATTATTGTTATATAAAGGAATTTGTATTAAAGTTTATTATTTTTACGATTTTCAATTCAAAATGGGGCCACATAACATACATGGGGACCGCAAAAGCTGAAAGTTTGAGGACACAAGTGGTTCACCCCGAGTATCTAGTATTGAGATATGGCATCCATGGAAAAATTTTAGGAAACATCATAGTTATGTGAAATATTATTTTGGTTAAGTTACAATAAAGAATAATAACATTTTTATTTAAATAACTATAAAATCTGAGTATACAATTAGTACTTATTTATAGGAAAATAAACTTTACGAACTGGATTCATCTAATCTTAAATCAATTTAAAATCAACCATGCATAGGCACGATTCATAGTAAAACATCGATTAGCTGTGTTAATTGGAACTTAAGTAGGCATGGATAATTGAAGAAAACAGAATCTGCATTTTAAAGGTAACATTTGGTATATTTCCAGTTAAATGCTGTACGAGTTTATTTATGAAGACGCAGGCTGGATGCCATTAATAAAACACTATCAATTAAACCAGAAACTGTAATTAAGGTGGAATATATGATAAAAAAATTAAAATTTGTTTTTGCCCATTACTATTCAGTCCAGCGCTGATCACTGCTATTGCGTGAACATAGAAGATGGGAAATGATAAAAACGCTATGACGCTTCTCTCAGCAATAATGTAACGACACTGCAAATTTAAGATGATTTATAAGAAACACTCAAATAAAAGATAAAACTTAATTCTGGGTAAAAATGGCAGGTAAATCGTTTTATTTTTTTTTTTTTGAGAAAGAACTTTTTCAACTTTGTCTCTTTTGTTAAAACAGGTTTCATTTGAGTGATATATTGACAAGGTCCGAGTCGCATTCCTTTTCCATGCAAGTTGGAAAATTCAAACTCACTTCAGAATGCCCGGTTGCCCAGTTAATCCGCTCACAGGTAATTGAGGTTTTACTTGTATCCAAAATGTTTTGTAATGTTCTGAACTTACCAGAACCAATTAATGACAATGTCATGTAATAAGTACATACATCAAAATAAGCAGAATATATTCTCTTGGAACAAAAATGAAGATTTCTCGAGGTTTAATGAAATTGGTATTGGCAGCTTAGGAAATATTTTTAAGAGAAGAACAGTCAACACTGAAAAGATCGTAAAGTTGTTTGAAGTTGACAAGCAGTGAACTGAGAGAAAATTTCTAAAAGATAACAACAAGAGCAAACATATGTCACACATGAAAGCATGGGAGAAACAAAGAAAATTCCAGAAACAATTAAGGAAACACAACAAAAACATTTAATTTAAAAAATTCCTGAGAGAAAATTTCTAAAAGATAACGACAAGGACAAATGTATGTTGCACATAAAAGCACGGGAGAAACAATTGAGGAAACACAACAAAAACATTTAATTTAAAAAATTCCATAATTCTTATAACCCATATTTTAAGGAAGCTATAATGGATACAGTTATCCATAATATTAACTCTTGCTTTAAAAACTTTTTTTAGCTGTTGGTTGAAAATCACATAAGCTTCAAGAAATTTGTAGGGGTTGATATGTAAAGGAATGCATTCTCCATTCAAGTTTTAATGGTACTTGTGATGTTCGTTATTTTGTTCTACTGACCATCGTCATTTGCATTTAACATCTTCAAAAGGAAACAAAGCCTCTGTAGTTAACTAACAAAGACGATCACATACAACCATGCCCTCAGGAGGATAAACTCCCGACCCTGGCATTTGGAGTCAGACAAGCTAACCACCCCTTTATCAAAATGACACTTTACGGCAGAAAAACATATAGTGACAAATCTACTTCTATGCACAGTAGCCAATCCTGTGTCCAACGAGGAGAGAAAAATCCATGGAAACTCTCTAAAGGCTATATTAACAATCAATAAATAAGAAACACAACTAATTTAGAAGTTTTCAAAACTTGTTCCACTATAGATGCATCATCTGATTACCTTACACTTAGACAGCTTAAACATCTTAGTATATATGGTGCTACAAAATATTATCTTTTCACCTTTCTATTATTTTAGCCCAAAAGTGAAATGTGCTTATTCAGCAGTACTCCATAAAATCTAGGGAATACATTATATGAAACAATTTAACTGTTGAAAATTTTGTTTATATTAATCCTAAACTGAAACTATAATGCTAGCATGGTTATTTTTAAGATACTTTTACAAAAAACTACCTTTGTTTTTAATAGGCAACTGCAATTTGCAGAAACATCATACATACTAATTTTATCTAACAGCATTCAAAAGTTGCTTGACAGTTCATATGATCAGGGACATTATCATAGAAAAATGGAGCTAAAAATTTCCTAATAATGAAACAGTCTACTGATACTTTAATCATAGTTACTCTAATTTTGTTCTGCATTAGTAACAAAAATTCTCAATAGACTTACAAAAAATGACATTACATATTTACTATATGAAATTCATCAGCGATAATTACCAATTACTTCTTTTATGGTTTGTTAATACACTTTACTCTGGTTATGGTATAACCAGATTTTTAGTCTTAATTTCTAGCACATAAGATTTTAAGCAATGTTCTCTGTCATTTTATTCAATGTAGGTATATTTGTTCATGAAAAGTTTCCATTACTATACAAATTTACTCTCAAATCAATTGTTAGTAACTTACTGTTAGTTCAACACAAGTACAAATTCTAAATACGATACTTATATGCAAATTAATTTTTTACTTAACAGCACAGAATATTATGGAAACACAGACAGTATACACAACAAAATAGAACTTTATTCAGAATATATTTAAGGAACTATTTATATTCAAATAATACTACATATTTTTGCTTGAAACTTATACATAGAAGCAAACAAAAGATATTTTAGCAAATACATACATACACATGGCTCTAGTGATTGCCATTAAACTTTCAAATACAGTAATCAACCTTTTATCTGTAATTCCCAAACTAGGATTCTGCTAAAAACTTGATGTTTTTAATGGGATATTCAAAAGTCGTCTTCAGAGAGACAATTGGAAATTATGCAAAAAATAATAGTTAATATTTCACTAATTATCATTAAAATTGTTTAGCTCAACTATTTAGTTAAGTACTTTCAGTGTACTTTATAAGTACAGGCGACTCCCAAGATTCAACCGGTCAAATCGACCCAGCCAATCGATCAGTCGAATAAGAAACTAGTTTAAGTGAAGTAATTTTCGGCCGGCCTGACCACAAGAGGTTTAGTTTCAGTCTAGACATCGTTATTTCTGCTCTAATTGTTTGAATTTGTGCTGATTCGACATTTGACTGTTTGAGATTCGACCATGTTTTCAGGAACGCATCCCTGTCGACTCTCGGGAGTCGCCTGTACTCTGCCTGTGCAATAGATTTTTAACCTGAAGTCTGAAAAACTTTCAGATACCCTCCAGACACAAGCTTTCTGTACAAGGAGTTGCGCACTGTGCCTAACACGTAGAGATTTTTTAGCCCACATATTTGGTTGCATATTCAGAAAGGGTTTCTTTGCATTTCTGGAGAAGAGAGATTGATAATCAGAATAAAAACTCAGCAAAATATCTATGGACATATTTATCTTTATATAGCTTGCTGAAACAGTTGCAAATTATCAGTTTCTATCTTCAATGCAATGTGTGAAGAAAATTAAAGACATTAAATAAGTCATTGTGGCTGCTGTAAGATTTTTTACAGTAAAACAGTTTAAAAGAGAGAATTCAAGAGTGGTTTATTCTTAACAAGTTTTGACGGATTTTCAAAAAGACATACCTATCAAGTATTAATTAATGCTAATCTGAGAGTATGCAATAGCCACTGATTCTTTAACAAATACTGATTTATAATTTCAAGTAAAATAAGAAATGACAATCAGTACAATAATATTACAATATTTAATTATTTAATGTATTTATGTATCTTTTATGAAATTTCTATAAGCAATAACGAAAAATGCCGAATATTAATCTCCAGGTCCTTCCATGAAAATTGAAACACACAAAAGCCAAAATACCATTAAAGCAATATCCCGAAATTACAGTACATTTTAAAAGGACCCATTAATTTATTACTACTTCAAAGCTACTACGAAATTTCAAATATTAAAATTTTTATTTGGCGTTTCTACATCTACCACCAAACCGGTTAATTTCATTACTAAATCACTAATATGCTACTTCTTTTATTTTCACAAGCATATTCTCAAAGAAGATTAGATAATTTTCAAATTAACACCAACGAAACATAACTTACTACTTGTACATATATCGTTGCTTTTCAACGTGTAGTCCCAAGAGGTTTATAACGTGTAAATTCACATTTAACCATCTTTACTACAAAAACATCACTAATTTAATATTTTAGATCCAAAATAAACAATGACAATTACCAAGTCCAGTAATTCATTCCATGTGACTAATTATATTTTCGACATACATAATATTTATCTTAATGAAAATCATTATTAATTATACTCTACCTTTGCCAGCAAATGATGCAATTTCCGCGACTTTTCCCGGAATATTTTAGAAATATTTCATTACGACAGCTCAGAAAACCTTCCCGCACACGCGTGACTAGACCGGAAGCACCGGAAGTGAGAAAATGACAATCGAAATTTTTAAAAGGCGCGTTAATAGTTGTGGCGGTGAGTTTGAAACCTGTTAAGCTCTTGCTTTTAATATTTATTTATTTAAAAATCGTCGTTACAATTTAGTCGTACGACTAGGTGGTAACAAGAACTGATTTAACCTAAATACTTTATACACACGCACTCTTGCATTCGAAGGCTCCACGCTACATCATATCAAATATATTAAAATGCTCCCACATTAAATCTAATTTTTTTGCCGTTAAAGAAATTCGAAAGCATTTTTACAATTTTGCTTTCGAAATTATTTCAACAATACTTCAACAGTTATTCAGGCATCAAGAGCAAAATTTTTACGAAATTGCAGTTGTAATAATATTACATTATTTCTTATGAACCGTAGCGTGATGATTAACGCCATATTATACCGGAAGCACACGCTCAATGCCGTCGCCGTAATGAGAACTAGTGACGGATATGCAGTACAGATCTATTCTTAGAATATTTCTAGCCATTATCTTAATAAGTTGAATTTTAATGTGTTCACAACTATACAAGTTGATTATAACAACACGAAATGAAGTGCAAATATATACAAGTGTTATTTTAATCTCAGATTTCATTAAGTAAGTATTGTTAAATTGTAACTGACGTATAATTCGAATATTCACTCATAACTGACCTATGCACAAAAGTCATATAGGCTATATGACTTTTGTGCGTAGGTCAGTTATGATATAGCCACCATTCAGAGTTTCATTTTAATAGGCAGGTTGCGGGAAAGAGTCCCCGCCCTGGTGGACAGCTGAAAAAATGTCTGACAGATATAAAAGAAAAGGAGTCCGGTTTTGAAAAACGAAAGAAAAAACAAGAAAAGGAAGAAGCGTTAAAAAAGATGAATGGCTCTTTATTCAAATTCATAGCTGCAGATACGAAAGAAAACAATGACAGTTCTTCTGCCAATTTATCCATACCAGAAATAACGCAAAATAACACAGTCAAACAATATGAAACATGTTATTAGTGCTAAACAGGAAACAAATGAAAAACAGGTGGAAGAATGTCAGACTGATTCAGAGGTAATAGTTCCAATAGAAGATGTGATGATTGCACTACCAGAGACCACGAATAAAAAATCAGATTTAGTTTTGAAAATAAAATATAGCAGTGATCCAGCAACATGGGAGAATATTGCAGATCTCATAAATTATTATGCAGAAAATATCCCTTCACAGAATTTGGAATCTGATTTTCTCTTAAAGGGTAGACAATTTGTTAAAAAGACAAGGTATGCACGCAAAGAATATTTTATCAGGCGATTGACAAATGGAGAAATTGTCCGGAGAGAGAGGCTTATTTATTCTCCTTCAACTGGCAAAGTGTATTGTTATGTGTGCAAGCTATTCAGTGCCAATGCCAATGAATTTCACAATCACTTTAAAACTGGTTTTGATGACTGGAAAAATGCAACTGCAAGGAGTACCTCACATGAGAAATCAAAGGATCATCTTAAAACTCTGTCAGTGATGCTGCAATGTAAAAAGTCCACTAGAACTGATGCACGACTGCAGAAGGCGGAGGAAAAATTGTGCAAATATTGGACTGAAGTCCTGAAGAGAATAATTTCTGTAATAAAATTTCTTGCTGAATGAGGATTAGCTTTCCGTGGTGACACCCAGATACATAACTGTCCTAACAATGGAAACTACCTTGGTTGCATTGACTTTCTAGCTGAATTTGATCCATTTCTTAAGGAGCATATTCGAAGACATTGAAATCCAGGAACAGGGAATGTTTCTTATCTTTCTGCAAGTATATGTGATGAATTCATTGACATATTAGCATCTAACGTTATGACGCAGATAATACCTGAAATCAAAAATACTAAATATTATGGAATCAATATTGATTCATCTCCTGACATTAGTCACGCGGATGAACTTACAGTGGTCATTCGCTGGGTACTCAAAAATGGAAATGTGGTTGAGCGATTTCTTCAGTTTATTCCTATTAAACAACATGATGGAAAATACTTATTCCATCTTTTCATATCAACTTCGTTTATTCTACTTTTATTTATCTTATATACATTTAAGTTTTTTTAACGAAGAAAATGAATTACCGTATATACTCGTGTATATGCCGACTCCATGTATAGTACGACCCCTGATTTTTTGGTGAACAAACCTGATTTTATCATATATCTCATTTATAGTACGACTCCAGCTTTCTATCGTGGTCGATATATTTCGTTTCGATAGCTCGATGGTACTAGCGAGATATATCGAACGACCTTGATTTTCCACACCACCATAGAATAGACCGTAAATGTCGTAAATAGTATTTCTTGCGAGTACACTAAAATTCGGATAAGTTAAGTATCTTACTCCTAAAACATTTAATAAAAAGTGATATGAATCATGATTGCACAAGATGAAATAAAATCGTAACAATTCTAGTATGTCTGGATTACGTTCCCCATACGTAATGGTTCCACTCGCTCATCTATTTAATAGGTAGGGATAACGGATAAAAAGAAATTACTTTGTAATATTCCACAGTCTTTATTGTTTCTTCAATCACACACCGACTGGTTTCCACTACAAAATCATTCTAATGGTGTTACTAACCGACGTAATACCTTTAGAATGACTTTGTAGTGGAAACCGATCGGTGTATGATTGACGAAACAATAAAGACTGTTGAATATTACAAAAATAATTTCTTTTTTCCAAGATGTCGAAATTCCATAAAGTTACGCCGTCTACGATACTTATAGTCCAACTCGTTCCAATCAATCCCTTGTAAAAAGACGCAAACAAAGATGTACATACATAAAATTCAAGAAAGGAAGTGCCCGTAAATCTTCACTTATATCAAGTATTTGTGAATTTGAAGCTTTATATATGAAGAAGGTTCTACTCTTCACGAAACAACATAACAACGATAAAGGACCTTACTGTTAACGTTAGCCTACCATTGGAATAATAATAATAATAATACAATTTATTTCACCGTTGGCAAATACATTTGCATGGTTTCGTCACAATATTAAATATTTACAAAACAAGACAAGAGGAGAGAAAATATAGATATGCTAGCAAAGAAAATACAATGATCAATAACACAAAGAAAAGCAAAATCATACTCTATCATTGAGGTATTCACAGACACTGTAGTAAGTTTTCTTCAAGAGGAACTTTTTAATTTTTCTTTTGTACACTTTGTAGGACTGAACTGATTTAATATCCGCAGGCAGATTATTATATATTACAGAGGCTGAGTGATGAGGACCTTTTTGAGAAAGAGCATTGTTGTAGTCATTGATGTGAATGTGAGATAGCGAGCGGGTGAAATGGCTATGGTATTCTGCATTTGTAGGAAAAATGTCATGGTTTGATCTAACAAAAGTTGCACAACTAAAAATGTAAAGAGATGGTAGGGTTAAGATATGGAGAGATGAAAACAAGGGTTTACCCTGTGTACGGTAAGGTACTCTACATAAAGCTTTGACAGCTTGTTTCTGTAAGGAAAAGACTTTAATAGCCAGTCTACAATTACCCCAAAATAATATTCCATAGTTTAATAATGAATGCACTTTAGCATAGTACAGAGATAATAGGTTTTCAATAGGAAGTATTGGAGCCAATTTTCTTAGCATAAAGACTCCAGTAGCTACTTTTTTAGCAACTCCATTGATGTGATCTAGCCAGTCCAAATTCTCTTTAATATGTAGCCCAAGGAAATTGGTGGATGAAGATCTAGCAATGCTTTTATTGTTCATTTTAAGAAGTGGGCTACTATATGGGATAGCTTTTTTATTGTGAAATAGTAAGTAGGAGGTTTTGTTGATATTTATAACAAGATTGTTTAGATTGCACCATTCCATCATTTGGTTAGCTGATCTGTTAGCAACCTCAACCAGAAGTGGGAGACTATCAGCAGTTACCAGGCAGGATGTGTCATCGGCATATAGGGTCGGAAAACTATCAGAGAATTCTTTGGGAAGGTCATTCATGAAAATTATGAAGAGAAGTGGTCCAAGAATTGATCCCTGAGGAACACCAGTATTAATTTTTAGAGGTGTAGAATTAGCTGTGGTAGAGCCATTTCTAGCTCTTTGAGAATACCTCACAATTTGATAGCGGTTACTTAGAAAGGAAATAACCCAGTTCAGGGAGTTGCCCCTGATGCCCAAATTACAGAGCTTCCCAGAAAGTATTTTATGGTCAATGCTGTCAAAAGCTTTACTGAGGTCATAAAATATACCTAAGGTATGCTGTTTGTTATTGAAAGCTTGGTGTAATCTGTTGATGAGGTTGAAAGCAGCAGTAGATGTTGACTTCTCTTTCCTAAAGCCATGTTGATCAGGAGTTAACAAATTGAAGGAGTCAAGAAAAAGCAGTATGCGATTAAAAAATAATTTTTCAAATATTTTAGAAAAGGCAGATAGAATAGAGATTGGTCTATAGTTTTCTGATTCTGAGGGTGAACCTTTTTTAGGTATTGGAGATACACGAGAAAATTTTAGGTTAGTAGGGAACTGTCCAGTGCTGAAAGATAGGTTGATTATAGTAGATAGAATAGGTGCAGTGATGTGGGAGCTTGTCTTAATAACTGTCATGGGAATATCATCTATACCGCTAGAAAAGGAGCTTTTAAAAGATTTGATGATATCTATTATTTCCGAAGTATCAGTGTGGTGAAGAAAAACAGAATTTGGGAAAACAGAGCTGGTATTCCTGGAGGGGTATTCAGGGGAAGATGCTGCTTTATCATTAGTATTGCAAAATTGATTGTTAAAGTTCATAGCTATATCAGCTGGATTAGAAACTACTATGCCATTGAAGTCTATGAAAGAAGGACTTAAGTTGCTGGATGCAGCATTGGAATTTAGTTTGATAATGTTCCATGACGCTTTAATCATATTATTGGAATTATTTATATAGTTAACATTTGCAGCTTTTCTCTCAGCTGATAAGTGCATTCTGAAGTCCTTTAGAGCACATAAGTATGCCCCACGAAGGTTAGAGTCAACAAATTTATATCGAAAGTATAAGTCCCGAACATACTGAGACCTGGTAATAAGATGAGAAGAGTATAATTTTCTTTTATGCACGTTTACATTATGTTTAATATTTCTGACAGGAAAGGCTGCGTTAAAGCAAAGGGTGAAAGTGTTCATGAAAGAATTCCATTTAGAATCAACACCACTTGCATAGTGAACATCATCCCAAGATTCCTGTGAAATATGGTGAAGAAATATTTTAGTCGAGTAATCGTTAAAGATGCGTTTAGAGATATACATAGGGTTGGGTTGAGAGATAGTTCTATGTAACTTAATGGTTGTTTTTATGCCTAAATGGTCAGAAAGGCCTGTGAAGATGGTTTCACAGGTAAAGTTATTAGGAGGTAAATCTGAAATTACATAGTCAATAAGTGATTGACTGTTGGGTGATATTCGGGTGGGCTCGCCATTCACTACCTTCAAACCAAAAGTAGATAGCATATTTATGAGGTCAACCTTTTCAGGGGATTCATTCAGTAAGTTAACATTTATGTCACCAATCAATATCATACCATTGGTAGTTTTCATTGATGCAAATGTAATGGCATCATGTAGGCTCATGAAGAAATCATTTATATTACTGCTGGGAGAACGATATATAGATAACAGAGCATAGCAAGAGGCATCAATGTCAATTAATGCAATAGAACATTCAAAAGTTTTATCAATGCTCTTGTTAAAATTCAGGCACTTCATACTTACTGAGGGTCTGCTATAGATGGCTACACCTCCACACTTAAATTGCTGGCGACAAAAGGATGTTATTAGATTAAAACCATTAATATGGAAGACTGATATTTCATTTGCTCTTAGCCAATGTTCTGAAAGTATTAACACATCAGCCTTTAGTTCCTGAAGTAGGAGTTCAAGGTTAAGGCCCTTATTCCTCAAACACTGAATATTTATGTAAAAGCATTTAAGGGAAATAAAATTAGAGAGAGTACCATCACCTTGGTCGAGTCACATTTTCTTCGGTTTTACGACTCCCGCCTGAAGTCGGGTAAGCATTTTCGCCGGCTCTTCTACCTTTGTTTCTACCTTGTTTTCTCTATTTTTTTCCTATATTGCATCCACATTCACTCGCTGGCTAGGGCTATTCTCAGCGATCCTACGAGGTCTTTTAATATTGAAACGCCTCACTGACACTCCACTAGGCCATGTTTCGCACTTGAAGAGGTCGTCCACGAGGCTAAAATCGGCACTAATTTTAAATGAGCTGTATGTACCTTTCCCAAGCTGCTCACACTCGAACTCAAAACCTTGGAATTTTCCTTTCAAGTATAGTTCAATATCACTCGCCGTAGCCTCTTTCCGAACCCGGCCAACGTAAATCCAAGCCCGCCGGGGTACACCAATGAACTTCGAGTTCTCAGTTTTTTCTTGGTTTGAACCAAACACCGTGCTAACTCTACGTCTTCTTTTTCTATGGTTTACAAGCGTGAAGCCGTCATTTTCTTGCGCGGTTTCTTCTTGCTCGCTAATGTTGATATTACCCTGCTCACCGGTTGTCAGCGAAGTGGATTCCACCGCAGTTCCTTTGATGGAGGGTTCCTTCCGCAGGGGTTTCTCATCATCTAAAACTTTCGTCGTATTTTTAGGTGCCTTTTCCGTCTTCTTGCGAAGAGTTGACTCAGATACTGCCCCCTTCATTAAGCTTATTTCGTCTTTCAGATTTGAAATTTCGGTGGCCATCTTGAAAATTGATTTGCCTCGGTCCACGCGGCAGAATAAGCACATCCAAAGAATAAATGGCGACTCACTGATAGCCTTAAAGCATAAATCACTTAATTCCGTACATTTATGATGATTTGTACGAAAGCAGATACCACATGTAACCACTTTATCCTGATTATTAAGGGATTTTTCACAGGACTGACAAGCTAATGTTTCCCAACCGGACGCCATCTTTGAATAATGCGTGCGGGTGGCATAACTTCACCGAAAATGCCCGTGAAGATACATGAATTTTAAATCCTCAAATGCGTTACTCGTGTATAGTACGATCCCCAATTTTTGCAATAAAAATTTGGTCGTAAAAACTCGTACTATACACGAGTATATACGGTATTCATTTTTCAATTTTTGGGTCAAGAGCCTTCCGTGACCCATCAGAAAGTCTTCACGACCCAAACTTGGGTCGCAACCCAGGGTGAGAAATATTGATTATTAATCATTATTGATAGGTGTCTTACGATAATCAAACTTACTCCCGACTGGTTAATCACAAAGATAAACCAATTTTCGTTTTCCAAAATCCGTAAAATGGTGTTCATTTTTAAGAATCTGCTTTGGTGAATTTCCACTGAAGACAACTGCTTTTCAGTTGCAAATGAATTGTTAAACGTTGACATATGAGAGTATCATAAGAAATCGACTTCAAGAGCAGTAATTTTGTGGATTTATTCAAGAAAAGTAAAATTCACTTAATAAAAGTTCCATTTCGTATATGACACATGGCTTTCTTTAGTCAATATTTCCCTTCACTATAGACATCAAACTATTCCTTCTCTAAAGTGAAGCTTAACTTATAAAAGTATTGATATAACCTTGAATAGTTCTATAAAATACACAGGAAATTAGGAAAACGTGATATATTACAAGCAGTGAAGATACAACAATAAATATGTTCAGTATACATTTTTATTTATTGAAAGTCATTAATTTTCTCTTTACATTGGTATATTTATCAGTTTTTTCTAGAATAATTTTTCAGAAAAACATTTGATGAACACATTACAATTTTCTTTATACCCTCTACAAATGAATGTTCATTATCATACATTGTTCCATTTACATGGTCATCCATATACAATGCATTTATTGTAATAAATATCAATACATTTCTTTGATTTTTTACATTTAAAAATTTTTCTTCTAAGGTACTACTAACAATTTTATTCAAAATAACAAAAACATAAACTACAGCATTAACTGTATTTTCCTGTGGATATAACGGTCCCCCTCTACTAATAGATTTTATTAGTTCATGTGATTCATTTATTTCTAGTGTTCTTTCATGGACAAACCAATCATGACAATATGGAGAGTTTCTTTTTTTTTTAACAACACTCGTGCTCAGTATCCAGCTATATAGACAAGAACTGGCCAAACATCCTGAATGGCATCAAAATCCTCAGATTCCACAGAAATGTCAAAATTAAACACAGTCTTCCACTTCATCTGATTCTATTTCACTGTTTACTTCATCTCTTCAGCAATAGTATTTGGGATATTTTTTAAATTTATATGAAGACAAAGTGAGAGGCAAGGCATTTTGTAATCTTAGTTTTGTTTCACACTCATACATTTGTCTTATTGAAATATGGTAATTGGAACCAGATAATTGTCTATATTTTCCAAAGCATGACTCTAAATCATCTGTTTGAATTTTTCCAGGCAATATATAGTCCATGTTTAATTCCTTGATACAATATAAAGTGATTTCAATTATTGCATGGGTTGTGTGCATAAAAGCAGTATATGTCTCCTTAGATAATTTACCAATAGTCAAATCAACAGTACCCCATCTTTCCAGCCAGACATAAATCCTTTCTAAAGCTTCAACCCATCAGAATCTAACGTTATTGGTGATTGTAGTGCATTATTTAATCTAGAACCTTTGAAAGTTGTCTTCACATTAACAATCTTCCACCAATCACTTATTTTAATAAACTCTGCAATTTCTTTACTGAATTGTAACTTTCTTCTCTCTCCTAAAATTTTAAGAGCTTCCACAACATTATCATTAAACACTTGCAGAGCAAGCTTAACACTCTGCCTTTCTATACTTGAAGGGTACAAAGCTTTCATGGTCAATGTGTAGACAAAGCTAACCAAGTTACTGCTTTCCAAAGAATACAATTCCTTAATGGTTTTGAATGAAGCAGTGCAAAGAGAATTATTTTCCTCATCAAAATTTGGATATGATAGCAGTTGTCCATTTTTTTGGTTCAACCAATTGTTTCTGATGCACTTTAATATATGTACTGAATCAAACAAAAAGAACAATGGTCTAGATTTATCACATGGGTGGGGATATACAATACTTAATTTATTTACTGGAGAAAATTTGGACATTGCCTTTCTGTTGATGGCATTGTTGTCTGAGACTATACCCGTTTTCTACACTTATGAAGCTTGACCGTGGCGCTGCGAATAGCCAATCAGGGCGTTTTCCCCTTCCACCACCATTTGAAGTTTTCGAGAGGCACGGGAAAGTAGTACGCTCTTGCCCGATATCTGCTCTTGAAGAAAGTCGCATGCGAACGCTAAGGCGTAAACACGGTAGATCTGGCAACACAGTCGAGCTTGGAGCGATGTGAACAGCACAATGGCGAGAGACCGACTGACTTTCTTCCCTCCCCATCGACAGTCTCTCAACCTTTCATTGGCTGCAGCAGTAAGCAGAAATTCAGAGCAACATTGTAGATCATCTTCGCAATTTATACACCAACATCAGGAAGTATTTTCCAAACATCAATGACAACAATAACTGGATTCGAAATACATTCAGTATAACCGAGAAACCAGAAGGATTATCTGCACTAGATTATCAAAATTTAATCTAAATCACTTCAGATGTCCATTTAATACAAACATTTAAAGAAGTTTCTTTGATTACATTTTGGGGCAGCTTATATCATGAATATTCAGACTTATCAAGACGGGCAATTCGAGAGTCATAACCATTCGCGAGCACATACTTATGCGAAACTGGGTTCTCGAAATACACAGCAACAAAAACAAAATACAGAAATCGACTAGATGCCGTGCCTGATATGCGAATTTAACTTTCCAGCATTAAACCAAATATAAAAAGAATTTGCCAAAATAAGAAGAAAACTCATTCTTCACATTGAAAATTGCTAACATAATGTATACAATCGGTCAGTTTTATTTATTGTTCATATTATATCTATTGGTTTATAATAATGTTTTGTTTATATAAATGATTTTTATCTTTAAATATATGAAAATAAACAACATGTTGATCACATGACCTATTTTTATTATTATCTTTACTTACTTGTGCTTTGATTTTCACCTTATAAACAAAATAACTGTTTGGGGTTCCGCAACTTCTCTTTCGAGTTGCAGGGGTTCTGTAGCAAAATTAAATTGGGAAACGCTGAAATAAGGAATAATACATTTTTTTAATTTGTATTTAAATGTGAAAAGATTATTGATAGCCTTCATAGTTCCACTACATAGATTTCCTATAGGTTTCATAATTATTTTATTTATTTATCTAGAATAATAAGCATTCCCATTCATACATAATATTCAGATACAGTTCCATTAACATACTACGCAAATGTTTTAAACAAATATTATAAAAAATACAATATTAAACTTTTTAATGAAATATAAACAGAATTAACAATAATAATGCCTTAGATAACTTATTAGCAGTCAAGTAAAATACAATAATAAACATTTAACAAAAGTATAAATGCAGCCTGAGATAATAATAACACAGATACATAACCTATTGGCAGTCAGCAAACAATTTAACAAATAAAAAAAATATTGATTTTACAGATACTGTATGCTGTTAGCAGCAGTTTTTAAATTTAAGAAGATAAGCCTTGTACATGGCATAACACAGTCATTTTAATTTATTAATGAACAATGTAACACTAGGTTAGGTAACGTTTTAGTTTATTAACAAAATTATATAGAAGATTTTATAAAATGGAATAAAATCCACAATTTTATTAAAACTGTGTATCTTCCAGTTCTTTTGATTCTTCAGCCACAAACAGCTTATTATTCATTTTATCAACTAGTTGCATAGAAGGTTGCCAAGATTTGCAATTAGCATCTAGAAGATAATTCTTGCTGCACAATAATCCATTGAGTGTCTCCATGCTAAGTCGAGATCTGTTTTTTCCTTTAATACTTGTGAGAATATTCTTTCAGCAGCAGCAGAAGAATGAGGCAAAGACAAATTTATCATAAATTTTGAAAGATTAGGAAATCTTGGTTGATCACCACATGATTCTTTCAAAACAACATACCAGAACTTTTCTGGTTTCATTGAACTTGCACTCAAACCTGGCATTTCATATAAGGTTAACTCTCTCCATTCTTTATTAACTTCTTCATAATCTTTTTCTCTAATGATGTTAGGGAATTTTACTACAAGTCGAATGAGAGAAGTTGGTTTCCTTTGCTTCACATTCAGAGGATCTAATGCTTCCAGCAATTCTAAGTTATTATCCATATCAAAAGATAAAAAGCGTTTGAAAATTTGTTTTGATAATGTGACAAAATTTCAAGGTTTTAATTTGAAATTCTTCAAGAGCTTTTTTCAAAATTTTAGACAAGTGTTCCAAATAAATGCTTTTTGTTATAGCTCCACGGTATATTTCACCAAGGTTAAGATGGGGTTAATTTCACTTACATCTTTATTCAGTACCAAATCTCTTTTGATGAAATTGCTGAGAATCGCCTTGACACTACTGTTAATAGAGTTGCGCAATTTGTGTATTTTAAATGAAGTTGCCTGAAATTCTAAATTCACCTTATTTACTGCAGGTAAAATAAAAGATAAGAAGGCAAAGTACATTTTGGTTATTGGATTATGGAGTTCCTTCAATATTGAAGCTACAATAGCCATACCATCTTCAAGTGCTGCTGATGTGAAATAGGTAAGAGCTGGCCATTGTTCTAAAATTCTTTGCACTACACCTTCTAGTGACAACCACCAGGTACAACTAGGATACAATATTTTATGAGATTGAATTTCAGTGAATTTTTGAAATTCTGCATACTCAGTATTTTGGAACTATTCCCTACATATGAATGAATATTCCTAGCTACTTCTTCTATATAATGTGGAAGTTCAATGCATGCATTAGAAGCACATAAGTGCATAGAGTGACAAACACAACTCTGTACAAAAATGGCAGGAATTTTGATTTTCAATAGAGCTTGAACACCTTAATAACTTTTATGACTGAATAGAGAAACAATTTTGAAACATTATTCAGCTCGTGAGACAGCTTCGCCAAACACGCCGAAAAAATATTCCAATTGATCACAACTGCGAAATGCTCGATGCTGTAATCATGCAATTGCATGTCAGATTTTCCTCCCTTAAAAAAAATTGTTTCAGGAACTTCTGTTTTCTGAAAATTTTCAAATTATCCTAATGAATGTTTAAATTCTTTAAAATCATGTTATGGTGAGGTAAAAAGTGAACTCTCCATCATTTATAGCTCGCCAGACTTCAGCTCAAAATCTGTAAAAGACATTTTTCAGTATTTAACAAATGAGCTTAAATTTACTTTTGAAGAAATGCACAAGCTCTGCACGTTAGTTTTGACGTTGCTGAGTACAGCAGTGAGCGTTGAATCTAGCTTTTTGGATTTAGCACGAATCAAAGATCACAAAAGGAACACTATGAGGAATGAATGGCTGACAGCCCTTGGATCGATGGCGATAGAAAAGAGCCTACTTAACACCCTGCAATCCCGCGTAAATTTCATTGGTTTAGTGATCAACGAATTTGTAAAGGAGGAAAGAAGATTAGATTTTATATACAAATGAGGATCTAATAATCTGTATATTAATAACAAAATCTATTTTAAAACGTTAATATATTTTACTGTGCATATTTTCAAATATTTTTGGGCGGAGTACCTCCCCATCTCTCATCCTTTCAAAGTTGCTTGCCCTACTTCATAGACCACCAACCACCCCTGCTTTGATGGCATGAGAGGATGAGCCCCAAAAAAGAATCACAAAAAACATTCACTTACTTTTTATATCTTGACTTGTCATTTTAAAAGGAACATTTAACTTATTATGGCATCCATAAATTTTTCTTAAATGTTGTAAATTACTTGCAATAAATCAAATTTATCAGCACCCTAAATTTTGATTTGTTATGGAGTGTTGTAAAAATAATGCATTAAATGTTTTTAGACATTGTTTAAGAAAAAAATGAGAATATATTTTATTAATTACTAACAAGTTTTTGGTCCAAACAATAAATAGCTTACCCATAAGTTTCATCTTATTAAAATATTCCCTTTTTATTTATTGCAAGACATAACACAAAAATTTCTCTTAAATAATATAATGGCAACCATTTTCTATTCTATCTCTTAGTCCTTCGTATTTTGAGGAAGTATTTCATATGGCTGGATATCCTTAGATTGCATAACGACCAATCACAGGTAGGATGTAATGCATCCCCTCTTCTCGGTCATTCAACCACTTCCCTTGGACAATCTTCGGTTCCCTGTGAATTACATTTGAGTCAGAATTAATGATAAATCATCACTCCAATTTTATAATATGTGATGTGATGAGATGAAGTCGACTCGCACAAGCCAGTTGTTAATTTTTCTCTGAATTTGCGAGCCAGTTGTTAAAATTTTTGAAAATGTTAAAATATATTAATTAACTTCAATGTGTAATAACAATGTATAACATTGCATCGCATACTTGTTCTCGGTGACTTGTGAAATCCAACGCTTAGTCCGAGTTGATCAAATTGTCTTCAAGATACGCATACAAAAAGATTCATTGGAACGACTTACAGATGAGCGAAATTTAGAAGTCATAATGTAATAATAAGGGATGCACTTTGTCACAAAGTCCGTCCCGTATTGATTTCACACAGGATATGGGGTATTTGAGGAAAATTGGCCGAAAAACGTCCTGTAACCGGAGACTGGTTATTAAAACCAGAGACTGGAGATGAACTGCGAATACTGGAGTCTCTGAACAAAAACCAGAGAGGTGGAGCCCTATATTGTAGGTCAATTTTTTCTAATTTTAATTTGCAAAAGAGTGAAAGCCTGTACTTCGAAATGTTGTATTTTATGTGTTACCTTACGGGAAACAGAAATGTTCTCCTGGAGTCGAACCCAGGTCTTTTTTCAGGATTATTTTTGTTGTTGCCTTTTTATGCATGATTTGTGCAATCCTGCCAATTTCCAACTCATACCTACTCGTAAATTATCTTAAATTGGGTCTAAAGTGTGACTGCAAAAGTGCATAGGAAAACAAGAAAGAAAGAATCCCATGCCTTTTATGATATAGCTAAGGGTTTTAGAAGAAATGAAGCAATATTTTCCCACAGCATAAAGAATTTCTAATTAAACATATTTTTCTATTCAACTATTGTAACAGTCCATAGTAACAATGAGCTTGTGTGATTTTCTGCGATTGAAATCATTGAAAATCCAACCCAATGTGTATAATGTTAATTTAAGCAGTTGATTCTAAGATTTCAGTACTTCATAGATAACAATGAAAGCATTTCTAATTTTTTGTGTTGTAACATATATCTGACCCTCCAGTCTCTCTGGTGTTTGTAAAATTAAAATAATATGTTAAACAGCAGCCTCTGTGCTATATTCAAGTGCCAAATTTTAAGACTCTAGCTCAGGGGTCTCAAACTTGTGGCCTGCAGGCCGCATGCTGTCCGCTTCTTCATTTTATGCAGCCCTCTCACTGATCTTATTCTTATTTTTTTAATTTAAAGAGAATTTAAAAGCCCTTTTGAAGTGTAATTTTTTCGTTTCTGGCCCACGTACGATTTGAGTTTGAGACCCCTGCTCTAGCTTATCTGTAAGTTCCTTATAATTTTTATCCTCATATGGGACAATAATGGGGCAAAACAGCTCCAAAAAATTGGAATTTTTATAATATCAGATTTTTTCCAGGGGTTACGACAAAAAATATATTGTCTTCCCAAATTTCAAGTCTCTAGCTCATATGGAAATGCCTTATAATTTTTTAACCTCGTATGGGGCAATAATGGGACAAAACAACTCCTAAAGTTGAAATTCTCATAATGTCATATTTTTTTGATCAGTTGTGACAAAAAATCTAAAGTCCTGCAGAAGGTCATGCCTCTAACTTATCTGGAAGTGCCTTATAATTTCTATCCTCTTTTGGGGCAATAATGGGGCAAAATAGCCCTTAAGTAATGGAATTTTCACCATTTAGGATCTTTTCCATCGGTTGTGAGCAAAATTCTATAACCCTGCCAAATTTTAAGTCTCTAGCTAATCTGGATGTCTCATAATGCTTATCCTCTATGGGGCAATAATGGGGCTAAACACATGGGCATCGGTGAGGGGGGAGGCAAGGTGGGGGCAGTTGCCCCCCCCCGGAAATGTATTAAAACCTAAATATTATATTATATACTAGCGCAAGTGCCCATTGAATTTCAACGGATTTAGTGAATCTGACGGCCGAATTCAGAGATTTTCTGTTTTACGCATGACTAAGGGCTACTTCCTAGTCACCTACTAAGAGAGTAACAAAGAGCTACTAAAAGGTTGTATTCAGAGCCCCAATCGAGCGATTAACGAGAGTTGACTAAGGTCCACTAACGCAGAGCTCCACCTAGCATCACTAAGCTGGACAAGAGGAAATGGAACGCTTGGCAACATTGTGAAGCACCTACTGGGCAAAATATGATCTTTGCCTCCCCTCTCTTTACTTAAAAAAAAAAGGAAACATTTCATTGTTTAATTTATAAAACGATTTTAAACAAAAGGTGTGAAACTTCTACACACACACATCACATGCCACAAATCTAATGTCTTTTGCGTAATTCACATAATTACCGTATTCACCCGAATCCAAGACGACCCTGAATCTAAGACGACCCCCCATTTTGATGATTCCAAAAGCGAAAAAAGCTCAAATTGACCTTCATTACTACAAAAATTATAAATCTTGTGAAATATTTATTTTCTCTTATACTTTTCTTGAATGTCATTGTCTTTTAACATTTTAAAGTCATAAGATCACATCACAAATAGAACCATTCAGGTTTTCAAACAAATTAAATGGTAGCATTCATTTTAAGATAACATTAAAAATAAAGTAAATACATTGAAAGAATATACTCATTTCAGGACAACAAAAAAACATTTCAATCCAAGTGCTGCATAAAATCATTTTATTGTGTTAGTCATCATCACTGTCTATGCAACCTTCACTATTTTCCTCATGCTCACTATCTTTATCACTCTCAACTTCATCATCAGTCTCTCACAAAACATCATCCTCACTCCCATCCATGGCATTAGATAAGCAGCATTTCTTAAATCCTTTCACTATTACTTTTGCATTTATTTCTTGCCACGATGCCTTGATCCATTGGCAGAGCATTGCAACTTCAGGTTTCTTAAGATTTCCTTTTGGTGTTAAAGTGTGAGTTCCACTCGGTAACCACTCAGAATACAAAACCTTTAAATTATTTTTAAAACACTTATTGACAGCAACATCTAAAACTTGAAGTTGCGATGTCATTCCTCCAGGTATTACAATAAGATCAATATTCATCGCACTCATTATGTTTTTAATTTCAGGAGATAAGTGTCCTTGAATGCATCCAGTGAAAGCATTGCTCTTTGTTTCAGTAAAGCTCCTGGCCGTCTATTCCACACCACATGTAACCAATCTCTCATTAGTTCTTTAGTCATCCACCACTTTTCTTGACACCTATTATTCCACTTGGCAAATGTTTCTTAGGCATTGTTTTCCGCTTTAGAATCACATATGGTGGTAATTTAGTCCCATCTGCTAAAACCGCCAACATTACCGTGACTCGCATTTTTTCGTTGCCTGTAGTTTTAATTAGGACGGACTTCGCACCTTTTTCGTTCACAGTATAATTAGATGGCATGTAGAAGAAAACCGGAGTTTCATCGGCATTTCCTATTTGGCTCAAAAGATAATTATTGGTTTTTCTAAGTCCAATTACGTATTTCTGGTAAGCGAGAAGTTTTTCAACAGTCTTCTGACAATTTCTGACACAGCGAAGTTCGTCGCCGTAAAGAAAAATTATTTCGTCGCATCATTCTCACGCACCAACTTCTGCTGGCCTTGAATTCTTGCAATGATATATTAAGTCCTCTAGTAATTTCATTGGCTTTAAGTATAATACTTTCAGTCGAAACAGGCATACCGTTCTTCCTCATGGTGCGCACAAACTTGACTACTTCTTCTTCAATGCCATGAAATCGGTCTAATTTTGGACCACTGAGCGACTTCCTTGTGGCTTTGGCTTTTTCTAGTTCCTGTTTTGAGAGTTTCCATCGACGCACATTTGCCTCAGATACACCGAACTTTCTACTCGCACCACAGTTATTAGTTTTTCCAGCGTAATTTATCACGATCAGCTTAAAATTTGTATCTTAGCTCTGTCTAATTCCTTTGTTAACTTTCCCTTTGCACTCGTGCCACGTACTTCAACATGATCTGTCATTTTAACTTAAGGGTTGTGCATTTAAATCAAGAATGCACAACTCAAAATTACTGTCACACTTAGTGAATGCGGTGCGTCGTTTGAAAGGGGAATCCCAATGATTTCCGGTCTCATTTGTTTTGACAACCGCAAGGTTGCCATTACGTGCAAGATGAAAGTACGTCGTCTGTGTTATGATCGTCGACGATGATTATTAGTCTAAATAATTATTATTCCCGTCATGTTTTTCTTATTGTTATTACTATTTGTTTATTTCACTTCTTTATGTACGTACTTGAATTTGCTGTTGTGAATTGTTTAATGTACCATTTGTTGTAAAAACCATTGATTAAATGCTTAAATATACTTCGTATTCGAATGTAAGACGACTCTTGATATTTACAGTTGAAAATTTGGAAGAAAAGGTCGTCTTAGATTCAGGTGAATACGGTATTTATGTCCATTTATGTTACCCACGTCATACCTTGATCTTGTTTTTTATTGAAACTAGAAAACTTGACGAGTATAAACAAGTAAAATTGGATCAAATTTTATTATTGAAAAGCATGATTTAAAACGTAATGTTTTTAGGTAAAAAATGCGCTGATTACGAGTGAGTGGTATAAATCTTTGTTTCATGGTCTAAGGGTTAAAACACATGGTACCGACACGCAGCATGTGCCCCTAAAATCAGGGGGCCCTGGGCAGTTGCCCACATTGCTCATGAAGCGGTCCTGCCTTGCACCATGGGTGCTTTTACCTCTTAAGTGTAACATCTCTCCAACAATATGCGATCAAAATTGTAAACACAGCTTGTGGAAAGGTGTAGAAGCATCAACAAATATACAACGGAAAATCTCCGTTTTTCACAATGATTTCAGTTTATGTTTGTCAGTGCCAGAACGAACTTCACATTACATCATCTTGTCCTATCTAAAGATTAATCTGAGTGGAGTACAGCATTGTGTTGTAATTAAGTTGTGGTTTGATAAATATTTTATTTTTTCTTGTTTAACCCTTTTTAAAAATTACTATGGCATTTGTACGTGGTAATACTGGTGGAAGTGATGCATTAGCTAAGAAGCAGTGTAAAGTTTTGTCATTGAGTGAAAAGATAACTACATTAGATAAATTCTGTTATTTCGTATATATTTCACTTTAGCTTGGTTTAACATATATAGGGGTAAAATATTACTATATCTTTTATTACTTAAGAAAATTAATATGTTGTGTTAAAATAGGTCCTGGTAGGCCAGGTTTGATATTTTTCGATACCTCGAAAAATATTAAAGGCCGAAGGCACTCCACTGTATGCAAGTCTTCCTATTTTGATTAGAAACCAAATATGAAAGTTTCCAATGCTAAGACACTAGAGTTAGTGAAATTACACAGTGCTGGTATGATTTATCATCTAATTAAAGGTTTCTGACCATCTTAAGAAGAACTGTTATGCCACCCCATACTGTTCCATCCCAAGCATTGTGTAGGCTTATATACTGTATATAACAATGCATACCTTAGTTACCTATGTGTTGAAATAAACAGAAATACAAACAATTACTGTGAAATAAATTGAATTTATTATCAAAATACCTTTAATGTTCAGTTCAGTGTTGTCACTTTGATATGTATGAAATATGATACTTTTCAATTTCAAATTTTCAAATAATACTTTGCTACTTTTGTCATGCACCTCGGATAATACAGAACCTCAGATAATCGGGACTGCTGTAGTTTCAGCCTGAGGAGGTTTATCTATTTGACACCCTCATATATTAGTGCAACAAATATGTTGCAGATAATCCAAAGATGTTATTGGGATTTTTGAATTGAAATTTTTGATTTAACATGAAAGAATGATTGTGTTAATTAAACATGCTACTAAATTAGGTAGTAATAAAAATGTTAAAAAATATATACATGAGCAATTAAATAGCTACATCTGTCATCATAATATACATTTAAAAATGATTATATATAAGGGAAAAATCATGCTATGTCATTTTACCTATATGTAAAGTACTACTTAAAAGATGACAAATTCCCTTTATTACATACGCAGAATGCATTAACAAAATTTTAAATTTTTTTCTGCAGACACTTGTTGCAATAGGTCTATGGAATATATCTTCAGCCTTCAATTTGGATGTGCAACATCCAATAATATTTGAAGACCCTTTCATTAACTCACAGAGAGGATCATATTTTGGATATTCTGTAATTTTGTATTTTGACACAGGAAGTAATAAAACATGGTAAGCTAAATCTCATGAGAAAAATATTTAATCTAACAAAACAAAGAGGGTCTGGGAGTGCTCTGGTCAACCTTTATAATTTTTCACCCTCCCCTTGCCTCCCCTGCTGAATATTATATTTTAAATTTATTATAAAAATATAAATATAAAGTATCGTATGTTTCAGTTCATAATACAAAATAGCATTTCATTTGTATAAGAAGTGCAATAAAAATTAGTTAAAAACTGTTTTCATATTATTATTTTTGTTGTAATTTTAAAATTTTCGCATGTCCCTACAAATATTTTTGATAATCATGCTTGTTGTTCCACTGTTGGTAGACTAGTTGTGACCCTGATATATATATATGTACACCTATGTAGAAATTGATCTTGTGATATTGACCAGGATATTGATTGGAGCACCCAGAGCTAACTCAACATTTGATAGGAATGTTCCTCATAAGATAACATGGAAAAATTGATATTTCGACCTGCACCCTTATTTTATTTTTCTTATTAAAATTCACATATTTGACCTACGATCTTCTAGCTATTCGGAAAGTTTGTTAAAAATAGCATTATAGAGTTTCCCATCGACGACGAAGTCAATTTTATATATTAGATAATATCATATTTTCTCTCTTATTTTGCTTACTATATCTTTCGTTTTAACGTAATCTATCCATTTAATTGATTCAATCATTCCTTATCTATACCAACATTTGTAAGCATGCCAAACATTTTATGCTGTTTTTCTTAGCTTTACGATAAATTTGTGTGATCGTAAATGAAACCGGGCTCTAGGCAATGTTTATACACCATCAACTTTCTTAGCTCTTAGTTCATCTGACTTCTTCCTTCTGTAGACAACTTTCCCTTTTTTTAGTGCAGCTCTTGTATCATTTGTGCTTTTTGTCTCTCTGGCTGAATTCCCTCAATATCATTTACTGCACGAGCCTTAACTTTGCGTATTTAAAACAATGTAAAATAGAAAGAAAAATCTGATGTGGCCAACACATGACATGAATATGATTACTCTCTACGTCAGCGTTCTCAGAAATAACTATCAGCGATTACGCTAGAGAATAATTTAAAAACGTTTTCAAGTCTTGATTAAAAAAAACAATAAGTAAATTAAATTGTTAGCTGTTTCTATGGATAACAAAATTTCTATTAGTAATTAATATCACCCTTGGAGGCGTACGTGCCAATATCAACAATTAGAAAGTTTTGTCATGGCAGCAGAAACAGTGATATCACTTAGCGACGTATTTAATATAAATTTAGAAGAAAAATCCAAATATCTCTAAAACTATCGGCTTTATGAAAAAAATATTTCAAACAAAACTTGTAGAAAATTACATTATCTACAACTTTTATAATAACAACTATTTATGAAAATTGAGATATTAAAAAAAACGGAAAAACGACAAGAATTAACATCCACTTCCGGTTGACCTATATTGTCCAAAACCTAATCAACTCTTGCCGCTAATATGAAAATATTAAATTTGAAATTTGGCACTGAAATGACGAATACTTTTTGAGTTAGAGCGCCCGCAAAATTCCTATCTCATACTCACAGACATCATCGAGAAAATAGTCAAAACATGTTCTAGGGGCCTGAAAACGTGTATTTCTGTTGAAATCCCGAATTCGACTTTTTTCATTAATAAAATACTTTCTCTATACTACGTACATGGAGAAGGTAAAAAGACTTCTTAGTTTGGATCCGCGGATTGTATTTTAGGAGCAATATTATCCGATTTTAGTGTAGTGCGTCATCACTAGTCACAGAGACTAGGCATATAGAGCACAGAATTAGATTGAAAGCTCGCGACAGGAAGGATGTGGGAAGAAAAAGTCATTGCGAGAAACAAGAGCTGTGGGGGCTGGCCCTTATGGTTTACTCGTTTAATGGAGAATGTGTAAGGGATGGGAGAAAAATAGAAATTGAAGGGAAATGTGGACGGGAGAGCAGATAACGATACATATGGGGTTGAGTGAAATAGGAGAGGAACGGAAAATCCTGAGTTATTGGCTTTCAAAATTTCGGGAATGAAAAAGCAAAACCAAGAGCAGATACATAGAGGCGACCGCCCCCTTGGTATAATTACTATAATCCTATTTTTTTAAATTAAGAATTTAGCAAAAGAAATGCTGTTTATCAACATTTTAATTTGAGTGAGAAATTAGAGGAACAGCCGATTAGGGATGAGATTATAATGTGATGTAACATGATGACGAATGGAGAAACCTCCTAATAACCATAATCCCCCCTAAACTCGGAGTGTGTGAGATTGCGTGTGTTTAGTCCCTGGTGTGGAGTAAATTTCCCTGTGTGTACGTGAGTACTTTTCTTTTTAAAACATATTTTTATGGTTATTAGGATGTTTCTCCATTCATCAAATCAAAGTCTGTATCTTATAGGGTGTCTTGGAGTGCACATTGGGGCGGTGATTTATATTTCACTTTTTCGATTGATCTGTAGTGTTTGGATATCAAAAATCAGGGTTTTCACCTCCTATCATTTTAGACATTTTAAAACTTTATTTTTCATAAAATTAAAAATTTTATCTCACTATTGTTTACAGTTTTTTTTGTTATTGTGTACATGTCTGAGTTTTTTGTTGGTTTCTTTTTGCCAGCACGAATGTGCGGGTCAGTTGACAGTTTACGAAAAAGTTGAAATATATGTTGTGGTTTTTCCGTTTTGTGTTGAGTTCATACTGGGATATTTTCTTCTAGAATACGTTTTTATCTTCGATTTCTGAAAATGTCCTGGGGGATACAGGAGGAGATATATTAGCACATTTAAGGACTATACCTTAAACGGCTCGCGTCTTTGGCAAAAGCAAAAATAATGTTCAAAATCACCCCCCCCACCTTTGATAATTCCTGGATCTGACCTTGAGTAAAACTGGAGCATTGAACGGTCGAAATGAGGATGGAGTGAAATTGAAAAAGATGGTCATTGCAGGTGGTAGCCAGCCAGCTCTTGGATTTTCCCTTTACCTTTCAGTGGTTGTATTCTTAAACCCATTCCATGCAAAATTCTTTCATTCTGGGCGACAGATTAGGTCTATAGGGCAAGGGAAAGAATGATAATAGCAGCAATCAGGATTTTTCAGAATTTAACAAGAAGCATGTGTTGTAAAAAGTGCCGTTCAATGTTAATAAGACTATCATAGGTCCTCATTTTTCTGGACGTCCCCAGTTTTGAAATTCAACCGTCAGTAAAGAATTTTTTTAAATTTAAATTTATTTATAGCATATATCAGATCCAGATATTTTCTCATATTGTTTTTCAATATTCCAATATTTATGCAAAAAAAGTCACCATAAACTTCTTGAGGATGCCCGTATTTTAGAGCTCAGAATATGGTATTCCTAAATTTAAACCTAGCTTACAAGAGGGTTGAGTTCCATAAGAATGTCAGATTCAATGTTCACATTAGTAGAGCAGTACGGCAGTTAAAATTCGCCAACTACCTTAGCTGGTCAGACATTCCTACAGACATTTGATTTTGAGTTACAATTCGTTTCCAATGTGAGCCTCTTTTAACTTCAATGTGTCCGTCCGTATGAATTTTCATGAAATTTAGTATTAATGGCTTATAATCAAAGACAATAAGAAAATAATATAAATGATTCGTGTAACCCAATCAAGGGTACCACTTTACAAGAAACAAAAAACAAACTTTCCCTCACATATCGTAAAATATTGGTCATATCAAAAAAGTCTTTGAATAAAATTTGTAGAACTAGTTCAATAAAATATATTTAAATTAATTTGAATTTTTATTGGACAGAGAGACATAATCCGGTCATGATATTTCACTGTTTTATGATGTGTTTATTCATACTATATCATTTAGTTTCAAATAATCTTTTTCATGAAACATGCTTACTTGTGATTCACTGTACGCTTTCCTAACTTGTTTTATAGTATGATGATGATAAAAGCCTTGATAAATCTGAAATGAATCATTTGAAAGTTAAAAATAATGTTAAAAAATCTTGCAGTGGCTATATATTGTGGTGTGAACCATCACAGTTCTGACATCAGTCTAAGAAAAAACCCAATTGACAGTTCATTCCCCAAAATTTATATGTTCAGTCAGAACACGCTGTTCTTGTACACACACAATATGAATTTGAAAAGAACTACTTACAAGGAAATAACATAACATTTTACTCAGGCAGTAATAGCACACTGTTGAGAAGAAAATCAGAAGTTGCTACTTTATTAATGGAAAAAATTTCCAACATCATCATCTGGCATTGCCTAACCCTTAAGCAAGCATGTTGCAGCCCTTTACATGCCACTGCATCTAAAATGTCTAGAACTAGAAAGGTCATTAACTCAATGCTGGATGGAATGCCTAACTGCCAGGAGGGGATAATAGTGACCCAGTTGTTATATATTTAGCAGCACACCCCTGAGCATACAGGTTTATATTATAACTAGCATAATTGCCCGTCAATATGACGGGATATCTTTAATTAACCTTAAAATAGTTGCCTCCCTCCCCCTCCCTTCCTCCATCTCTCTCCCTTTCTCTCTTAAATGTAAGAAGGGACCATATAGTCTCATTTTCGCCCTCAATAAAGTCGTTTGTCTGTCTGCCTGTCTCCCTCCATCTCTCTCCCTCTCTTTTCCTCCCTCTCTCCCCCTCCCTCTTTCTCCCTCCCTTCTTCTCCTCCCTCCCTCCCCCTCCCTTTCACCCTCTCATTCCCTTCTCCCCCTCCCTTCCCTCTCTCCCTCCCCCTTACTCCCACTCTCCCTCTCTCCCCCTCCGTTACCATCCATCTTTCTCCCTCCCTATCTCATATTAAAAGCATTCAAAGCACACTTACATACACCCATAAGGATTGATACAACAATAGGATTTTGAGGTCTAACAATATAATTGGTAGCCAAGGCAACATTCCGTTAAAATGGCAATATTTCCACAAAATATGTGAATTAAACGTATAACATGAGCGATTTCGAATTGTATGGGTTTTTCCCCATACAATTCGAAATCGCTCATGTTATATATATATAGAATAAGAAACTGTAATTTTTTTTTCAAAATGGTACAGATCCGAAGATCGTAGGTTAATTCCTTCTAATCTTAGTTTCCAAAACAATAAAAGCCTGCACATCAAAAAATTGATTTTTACATGTTACCTTATGGAAAATGGAAATGTCTTCATTGGAGTTGAACCCAGGACTTTTTTGGAGATTTATTTTCGTCATTACCTTAAAATATGTTAGTCAAGCATCCTTGCCAAATTTCAATCTTCTACCTATTCAGGAAGTTAGTTAAAACGCTCTATATCGGCCATCGTGAAAGCGTGACCAACCAACCAACAGACCTGGGCTATTATTATAGTAAATAGTGCTTGAAATGGAAAATATTACAAAACAGAATGTATGTTCTGGTAGTGGAACTGAAAGCAGTGCATGCAGAATAACTGACAGAACAATTACAGTCAAGTTAAATTTTGATTTATTCCTTCTGTACTATGATGAAGAAAAGTAAAGAAAATTTTTTTATAATATTTTTTAAAATTAAGTTAACAAAATGGTATTACTAAATGTTTGACGAGACGGAACAATATTATCGACACGTGATGGTTCTAGCTCTTTCTGAGCATTGTTTATGAGTACATATATCGCAGATAACCTGAAATTCCAGATAACTGGCTATCCCCATATCCCAAGCTTACTGGATAAAAGGTTATATACTGTATATACAAACTATCATAAACTTAATATTGGAACTCAGGTTTTTTATCCTTATCTTTCAGATCACTGTGCAATTTTGGCTAAATTTCAACCTAGAATTTCCTTTGATAATCAAATCACCTCTTATCCCACTAGGATTTTTACCAATGCAAAAATACAGTATTTCAGTCATCTTTTGAGTAGTCACAACTGGACAGAACTATCCAATATATATGAACTAAATGATAGCTTTAACCTCTTTTATTCTAGGTTTCTCCATTTCTTTAATTGTGCCTTCCCCATTGTTCTTCTTAAACCTAAAATTAGGAACAGTTGGATTACTTACGATATTAAAGCCTTATCACAAACAATTAAAAATACAGCATATAAGGATAAGTTCCATGGGAACAGTGTCACCCATCAACAACATATCATTCTTAAAAAACAATACAGAAAACTGATTAGAACTAGAAAAAAATCTTTTAATGATGTTAGTTTTCTATTTTCTTTTAATAATTCAAAGGAAGACTGGAAGATTCTAGGGTTCACTGCTGGGCAGCTTTAAAAATTCACAATGCACAAAGCTTAATTTACAACTTGGCATGAAACTACTGTGAGGAAAACCAAAATGGTTGCCATATAAAAAATAATCAACAATAAAATTTTAAATAGCGGGGAATGGAAATGTATTTTGCAGGAGAAAATGTTATATAGATAGGAAAGTTAACACCACCAAAAATGTATGATGTGTAATGCAGGGTCTGACAGCGCTCTGTTGTGCTATCTGGCAATGCTGCATCGGCAATGTCTTAACCGCCCAGTGGCACTCAAGGAGAGGGACAGAGTTCGAGAGTACATGGTGTGCTGAGCACAAGAAAGTATGATGGAAGTTTTGGTCCCTGCTAATTCTTACTGAATTTTATACCTTTTCGCAATAAAGCATTATAGGTGTTAATTAGGGGAAAACATAAATACTACGTTTCACTGTAATAGGCCTTCATTAGTAAATAGAAAAGTGTACAATGATTTGGGAAACAAATAAAATCCTTTTATTCTCTACTTTTAATGCTTCTTTAATATATGATAAGTATATATGTACTAGACAAGTGCCTTTTTTAGGATTTTAGGGGCCCGGGACCCAACATTATTTGGGGATCCCACTATGATTTCGAAAAATAACAAAAAGATAATTGAAATAAAAAAATGTATTCCTTGTACAAAATATATTTGCAAATTACAAAAAGTACATGGAAATAATTCACAATAATAATAAACTAACTAATATTGAACAAAAAGTTATTAAATATAAAATTCTCAAAAAATGAAACAAATTTTCAAGATTTGCAATGTTAATAAATAAAACTTTTATTTCATTAAAGTAAGCATAAATTCAAGATTTTGGCAGTTATTACAAAACTATTATTGTACTACTTTTAATTATAGTCTAAGTAATTAGTAATATCACAATATTATGATGATCACATAATCAAAAAAATTTTAATTCTTTCTTGTCAATTTTGTTACAGTGAAACCACAGAAGGTTGTAATGCGACTGACTCTGTGTAGCATTTCGTTGATTTACATCGTCAAGTTAATTTTGATGTGATCCTGCCTAGAGTGAGGCTGTTTTTCTTAAACCATTACTACTGAAAACGGTGAGCAGAGAGTGTCTAAATGATAATAAGCTCCTCTCCAAATGCAATGTTTATTTTTTGTATTAGTTTTTAGGGAAGAGGTATCCTGGTAAAGATATCTGATTTTGTTTAATCTAAAATGGCTGATTTCAAATTAAAGTTAAGAGATCCTCTCTTTTTCTCAAAATCATCGACTTATGGATTCTGGGTTGACAAACAATTGTGCATTATTAAAATAGAAGTTTGAGTCTTTATATCCAGAGTGGACTGGATAAAATCACTCAGCTGGTACTAATATAACAGACAATAACTTATGTAAAACTTGAATGGTGTTGAACCGAGTATTTGACAAAAAAATTATTGAAATCGAACTGACCATATGACAACACTCAGTGGTAGATTCAGAAACTTTCAATCCCTAGGCCAAATTATTTTTCTGCCCCTTCAAAAAAATTTTAATAAAATTGATCTAATTTATATACTATGCCAGAGGAACATTCTGTTCTTTTCCTGGGTATTTATGGTTGTTACCTTGACAAGTTTCCTTATATGGTACCAGTGGTCTTTCATGATTTTGAAGTAATCTTCTTCAACCTCCATAATTTTGAAAATCACACTGAAAGCCCTCTTTACAGTGCTTCCTCATCTATGATATAGTGACACTTCTTACATAGGATATAGGATAATGAGGAGGAGGATACAAATTATGAGGTACCTACTTCCACATGAGCTAGAAACTTTACATTTGGCAGGATTAAAGATTTTTGATCACAACTGAAGGAAAAAATCCAAAATTGCTACAAATCCAATTTTAAGGGACTAATTTTGCCCCATAAGAAAAGCATGTAAATCGGTGTAAAGGAAGATGAATGGAGGAACCTCCTAATAACCATACAAATATTTTCCTTTTTAAAAAAATATTTGTATGGTTATTAGGAGGTTCCTCCATTCATCTTCATTAATTAACCATAGGGCTCATAATTAAGATTTTTTCTTCGGTATAGAGGTTTTTATATTTGCTTTTCAAAATTATTTCTCATCAAGATTAGAATAATTATTAGATTTTGATGTTATCAGGTTTTAATAAATAAGATTTGAAATAAATTTTAAATTTAAATTTTTATATGGAACAGCTAGTTCTTTTTAGGTGCGTTTTGCTTCCAGTGTGCCTATTAGCATCAGTCTGTCTGTCCGTCTGCATGATTTTTCTCAGCTTCTGCCAAATGGATTTTCATGAAAGTACTGGAGGGTTCCCCAAAGTACCGGAGAGGATGGGCAAACACTAGAGCAAGTCAAATAATTCAGAAACTTAGGAAGTATAATCACAGAAGATGGAAGAAGCAACAAAGAAATAATATCGAGGATCAATCAAGCAAAAAATGCCTTCAGTAAAAAGAAGAAACTTTTTACCTTAAACAACTTAAGTTTAACAGTAAGGAAAAACCTATTAAAAACATATGTCTGGAGTACAGCTCTGTACGGGAGTGAAACATGGACTATAGGGGCCACAGAAAGAAAAAGATTGGAGACTTTTGAGGCATGGTGTTACAGACAGTTGCTAAAGATAAGCTGGACAGATCAAATGACAAATGAGGAGGTATTCACTCGAGTTGGTGAAGAACGCAGTTTGTGGAAACACCTGAAGAGGAGGTGGGATGTGATGATTGGTCACATTCTACAACATGATGGGCTCCTCAAGAACATAGTTGAAGGAAAAGTAGAAGGGAAAAACCACAGAGGAAGAGAGAGACTGGTGCACACAAAACAAATTATGAGTGATGTAAACTGTAAAACCTATGTTGAAATGAAGAGGAAGGCTGAGAACAGACAAGCATAGATAATTGCTGCAAACCAATCTCAGGATTTATAACCATAAGAAGAAGAAGATATTAAGGATTTAAAGTCAAAGATAATAAGAAAATCACATAAATGAATCACGTAAACCAATCAGGAGTACAACTTTATTGGTGACAAAAAATGAACTTTCTGTCATATTTTGTAAAGTATTGGCCATACCAAAATATGAAAGAAGTGCAATATACCCCTCCCCTCCTCCCTCCCTCCGATGATAGTAGCTCGACTAATGGCAACTTTAGGAACTGTGTAGTCCTGCTTAATGTATCGTTTGTGGCCGTTGCTGTTTACGGCACCACATATTAACTACTATGCATAGTTAATATTTGGGAAAGTGAAAAATGAACAAATATAAATCATAACTGATGTCATCGATCAATCTCTCGGCTGAATTTTCTTGGTGATTAGAAGTTTGGAAAGGAACTGTTATGGGTCAATATTGATTGCAGTGCCAATTTCTGTCAAAAAATGAACTACCTGCTACAGTATTACCAAAAAAATAAACAACCTTCCCTGGAGTTACTAAGTGAATATTTTTATTTATCTAGTAACCGAGGATATTAGGAAATCTTTGGCTCGCTTTGTTTATAGATTATAATGCCTTTTAATTGAGTGTAGATGTCTCTGGGTGCTATTGTGCCCTTTTCCTCTCTGGAACGAAGCTATCCCTCACCATTGGCTAGTGATTGGGCGGGTAAATGTTGCCACAGGCAGATCCGTTATGGATTTGCAAGGTTTCATTTTATGTGAAAATTATTAAATCTAAGTAATTAACAAGTATCAGATCAGATCCAGCAAAAATAGTATATTTAGTGTAAGAATTCCATTTCATTTCACAAACTATTTTTTTTAAAAAAAGGTCAAAGTGCAATATATAACTGGGACTACGCAGTTTCCAAAGTTGCCATTGGTGGAGCTACTATCAGGGGGGGGGGGGGATATATTGCACTTTGACCCAAAATACTTTTCAAATAAAACTTGTAGACATATTAGAGTATTTCTTTTTCTATACATTTTTATCATTGGAGTAGCAGTTATAAAGAAACTCAAACAAGGATGTCTTAATTCAAGTTGAACTTAGAAATTTTCTTGAATGGTTACTTCTTCATTGTTGCTAATATAAACAATCTCACAAAAATACGTTTTATTTCCTTACATGTGCATGCAATATTTTTAAATAGGAAGAAAATGGATTATTTAAGTCGAAGAAAATGGATTATTTAAGTCTAAGAAAAGAACTTTAAAATGCTATTTCCCTTATTTACACCTATATAATTTCTTTCAAATACTCCATTGCATGAAACGCACCCATTTTTGATAAGCTGTACACTTTCCTAACTTGTTTGCATTCTGCATCAACATGTTTGAATTCATCTTCTGACTAAAATTGAGTTATTTTGACTAGCTTTGGAAATCAGACCCACTTGTTCATGAGGTTGTTTTAAATTTTTTGGCAGCACATTGCTGTAACTATGCCACACAGTCTTAGCAGATACAAAATCAATTAGTCTTAATTCTCATGTATTATCAACACCTCTACCTTAACTAGTTCAAGTCCAGCCCAGAGCAAGAAAGTAGAATACACCAGAAAAATGATTAGCAATGTATGCGGGAAAGCAATTTGTTTCTGTAGAAGACAGGAAGATGAGGTTGATGTACTAATCCTGCAATAGGGTTGTTCGCAACCTGCACAACAGGTAATTGCCAAATGCAAAAGCTGTTCATCCTCATACTATATAACACTATATAATAAGCTAACTCAGTGCTTCTCAACCTTTTTCACTGTACGGCACACCTTCATGCATGCTTAAGAACATCGCAGCACACCAAACCACCCCTAATGAATTTCACTGCATAAATACTCATTTTTAAACATAAAAACTAGCGTAACAAGTAAAAGTTGCAGTTATATTAGATTGTTGCGATTGGTAAAGCAATAATTGTATAATTTTATTTTACATAAATACATACATAATTAATAAAAATTAAATATCTTCCGAGTGTGCGGCACACTAGTACCGTCCTCGCAGCATACTAATGTGCCGCGACACACCAGTTGAGAACCCCTGAGCTAACTCATTCTGTCACGCTATACGAAGCTAAATGAGAGAAAAAAAACGCTTATAACTCTATGAGCGTATCTTCTCTCCATTTGAATAACATCGGCTTTGCTAAAACGTATGGTCTAATTGGTCCACAAATTTTTCTCCCTCATGGCAACCCACATTGTTGGATTTTTCACGAAATTACGTAATCATAATGAGACTGGAATTTAGTACGGATTCTTTTGCTAATCTAAACCACTACATAGATATAGAGATAGAGGGAGGGAGTATTTTCCAGATATTTCCTACATTAATGGACTTCTGTTTATGGAAATTTCGCAAAGGCATAGGTGTTATCAGTTACTTTCTGAAATTGGTGATGTGAAAATAGGAAAAGTTAAATTGAAAGTAAAAAGTTGATGTGAAAAGAAATAAACTTTAATATAGTGTAGCGTCTGTGTGAGTGTAAATTCTATGTGATTGCAAAGTAAATATAGGAGTGTTAGCGGAACAAGCAGAGATGTGCTGCAACCGACTCCGTCCGGCTCACGCGAGCCGTTTGTTAAGATTTTTTATGCTAGGCGAACTGGTTGTTGAGCTAAGCATTCCACACTATCTTGAGTTTAGCGACGCATCACGGTTTGATAATAATGGTAGGCCAAAAGTTTAAGGGCGCTTTCTAGATCGTGTTACATAGCAATTTATTATCTGAAAGATGCCAACTTACATGGAATGTATTTATTCGAAGCCACCACCCTTGAAATGTTGATATTTAAGCATTTAAAATAGAAATGTATTTTTAATTACCATGGCAAATTGTTTTTTATTGAAATTCCTTATAATTTCCGTAAAGATAAGATAACGCGATCTCAGGGCCGCAAAAACAAGTTATGAATTCGATGCTGGATGGGATGCCTAACTGCCAGGGGTGGCGATAATAGCGACCCGGTTGTTATATATTTGGTAGCACACCCCTGGGAACAAGTGTCAGTTGATATTAGTAACATAGCAGTGTATTAAGTTTAAATAATAAAGAAAGAAGGTAATTTTTTTTCTTTGATTACACACTGGAAAATTTATGAGTGATAATCCTTATATGCAGCCCCGTAACTAGATAGTTTGGCGCCCGGGGCAAACTACTAAACATGCGCCCTCTCCACTTTCAAGAAATTATTTTCTCTAGTTTATTTAGTTAGTATTTGGATTTTTGCTTAGTTGCCTTCGTGGCAGATGCCTCGCTTGCCCCCTCCCATTAGTTACGGCACTGCTTATAAGAGAAAGATAGAGGTTTCCTGGATGGGCTTCTTATCGTGAGTGATATGGCTTTGAAAATTTATATACAGAGTTTAAAATGTGTGGCAACAGCTGTGAATCAAATCGGGGAGCGATGATTCTAATTAGGAGAAACAGCTTAACGGAGCTGACATTGACTCCAGATACGTTTTCTCTATACGCGTCTGCAAGATATTTTGAGTCGAAAAACACTCGAGTTATTTGACCGGTAGGATATTTTTATCATCAAAAATGTCGTTGATGGAAAAGGTTAGGATTTAATGGCAAAAGTAAATCAATGTGTTTTAAAGAACTCTAAAAATATTGCCGTTAATCTATAAGTTGAGCCAATATTTTTACGGAGTAATTTCAGCTGTTCAACGCGAAAAAATCGGTATAATTCACATTGCACGAACTATCTCATATGTATACCTATGCGTCTGGTCACATTACATTCTTTCCTGACTGGAAGGAACTCCTAATAAAATGACAACACCGAGGAAAATGTTCTCTGCACGTAAATGGCATGAATATATTGATAATTTTATACGCCTCTATGAAATTCAAACATGATAAATAGTCATAACATACATAAGTATAGAAAATTATATTAATTGAGGATGCTGAAGTATTATTGTTGGACGAAGGTTATTGAGTTTACAAAAGAATACTAACAAAATAAAGACTTCCTCTGGGATAAAAGGTTTTCACTTTCCACTCCGGAGATTCGGTCTTCTCATCTTCTCGCAGAAATGCGATGGTGAGTGAGTGTTGGGTTGGACGACTAAGCTCAATGCGAGGAGCAAATCGCTGTAGAACGGCAATGTAGGAGGGGTGAAAAAAGAAATGACTAACTATATAACTTGCATGTCACCCTAATGGGGGATAGCAGGGCGTCTAATGTGCCTAACATGTCCCGAGCAATTTCCATTTATCGTTTACCTATTATTATCCCTAATTCACCTGGAGAAGAACGATCCGCTCCGTTCTACAATGGATCTCGCGAATCTTATCCTCATTATCGTGCCTTCCGAAATATGAAGGATTCCTGATAACATCTTCGACCTTGTTCGCTAGCTATGCTTTTCTATCAGCTTAAGTCTAGTCTGTAATCTTCGTTCTTCTGACGATGCCTATTTCAAACCTTCTATTATCGACATAATGCTCTTTTTAGTATCATAATTTCTTTTTACATATTTAGCTGTCCTGCGCTGTACTTTTTCAATCTCCTTCTCGTATGGATCCCATACAGCTGATGCATATTTTATCTGAGGCATTTTCAAAGATAAATAACACGATTCTCTCACTTTTTTGGTGCTACTCCGAACAGCCTTACCTATGAAGGCCAAGTTTTTCTTTAAAGTGCCTATCATCCGGCGGACGTATCCCACGAGAAATCTCGGCGTGTTGTGATTCTAGATATTCGACGGTATCTGAAACGAAAATGTCTGTTCAGTCGATTTCATAATAATCGTCTACCAAATTTAATTTAATCAAAAGTTGACGACGCAGGTATTCCTCTGGTTAATTTCCAGCAACTCGCAGGAATAGCTTCGAGGCCGTTCTGCAAGTACCGACGGTCTTTGGGATCGTTTGTCTCCATATAAATGACAGCGAAGGACATGGAAAGGGTAACTACTCTTCAGGGTTCAGAAAAAAAATGAAAACTGACCTACCTTCCCTTCGTAATTTTTAACATCTTCTTTGGTGCTAATGATTTAAGTCACGGTTTCTCAAATAGGGGTCCGTGATACTTGGTTAAAACCGTGTGCGGTCCAACTATTTATTCATTTAGCATGGATATTACAGCATAAGCAGAACACAGCATATATACCATCTTTTGAAAATAATAAAACCCCTACCGATGAATAGTTTCTCCATTTAAAAAATGCCGTTTATGATATTTAACTAGTGTAGAGCCCATGGATGGGGAACCTCCGGCCCACGGGTCGCATGTGGAGTCGAACCGAGGACCTTTTTTTAGAGATTTTCTTTCGTTTTCGTCTTAAAATATGTTAATCGAGGATTCCTGCCAAATTTAGAGTTTCTATCACGATTCGTTATGGAGTTATTCCCATTTTTAAATGATCACTAACCAACCAACACTTCTCTATTATTGTAGGAGATTGTTTACCCTTAAGTAGGGCACTTGGAATCTATATGATGCTGATGGTAAATATACTAAAATGAAATACGAGAGCAAAAATTCGTATTAATAAACAAAAATAAAAAATTAAATAAAATCGTTTATGGACAATTGAATCTAGTGGGGTCACATAGACTGCATGCGCCTACTGAAGGGTTAATCTACTTCCAGACGTAGGAAAATCTGACCTCATTTGTGAGGGTCCAATTTTAATCAAGGTATCGATGGGTGAAATTAATAAGTGTTTGCCATTTGCCTGGATCTGTTAAATCTGCATACAGTTCAGTTGCCGTTTTCACTTATTGTCATAGTCTTTTTCATCGGTAGTATCATTTTCTTCAGTTATTTATCATAATCCCAGTCTTCTGCCCTTAATATATAGAAATAGATAGATAGTTGTAGCAGCTGTAAGTGTTTGAAAGAGATGAGGGAAGTGCATCCTGACACAAAAATATTGAACAAATGAATACCTCAAGCATTCCTGTTTTATTGAAATAATATTAAAGCTATACCTAATCAGTTTTTAATCACAGTTATTTTATTATATTAAGGTGTTTAAGTTGCATGCCACTACATTAGTGTGAGTTCTCCATCTCTTGCTCATCAGGCTTAAAAGTATCATTTCCAACTTCTAATATTCAAAAGAAAAAAAAACACGATCATCAGCTATTCTTCAAATCTATGGTGATAGTTCTTCTCTAATGAACTCTGAATTAAATTAATGGCTATAACTAAAAAAAATTTGATACTATGGTAGATCTCAATAAATTTTCCTCAGATTTAGGAGCCAATTCCAAAGCTTAAGAACCAGGAGCAGTATATAAAGTTTGGATGTATTAATTATATGATAAATGAATGTTCTAGTCTTATAAACAAACTGACAACATGCTTAAAATATACATAAGAGTTTAAAATAAAAGAGGAAAATACAGTTGTGCTAAACTACTAGTCTAGTAAGTGCTTCTAAGAAAGTTATGGTATGTTTTGACACAGGTTTTATGCTACATTAAGGTTAAAATTAATTATTGTACACTTAGTAGTAAATGGAAGTGTTTTAAAAGCTCTATGCAACTATGAAGATAGTGGAAAACTTCAGCCCGTAATTTCACTTATAAAAGGATTGCAATTAAAAATCAAAGACAAATTATTTTTAAAATTTTGTTAAATACATTGGTTCAACAGAGAATTATCAAGCTCATCTTATGGATGAAAAAATATTCTAAAGGAGCTTTACAATCTTATTCAGTGAATAATGACTGAAGATGGCTGCTTTGTAGCTGAAATGCACATCTGCTTTTTTTATAACATTGTTTTGGCTATTGGAGATACCCGAGGTAAGAATTTTTTAAGTATGTAGGTATGCATTTGTGCTTGAAATATATCAGTCATTAAGTGTGTAGTAAAATATTTTGTACAGTAAATATCCTTGTGAAATATCCAAGAGCTGCAAAAACTATATTGCATCACAAGAAATGTCCGAAAAAAAAAGTTGTCTGATACATATTTCCTGGCTATTAAAATTTTTTTCGGAAAAATAGTTCACCAATAACTGTAAAGTCTTATTGGCCGAAGATACTCTTGGTCATAAAATCCTTGTAAGAAAAGGCTTGGTTAAGGATTATTGCTGGTAATAACAGAACCAGTGGAATTTACTCTAGAAAGGTTGAGCAATGCAAAGTTACTTTCAGGTGATATATGATTAAAATGAGTTAGGTAACTAATATATGGAAATAATATGATAATCAATAGAAGACAATGCTTGGTTGGATTCCATTAATATGAGATCTATAATATAAATGGAATACATACATTAAAAATATATATCAACTCATATATTAAAATTAAACATGCAAGTTACATTTGCCATTACTGAGGCATGTAAAGAGTATAAGAGAGATCAGAAAAAGAAAATCAGAAAATTTTAATAAAACTTCTTGATAAGAATATTTTGTTGAATGTATCTCATGTACCCAAAAGAACTTTAATAATGCAGTACACAGAAACAACACATAATTTTGAAGTTTTTTATGTGTTCTTCTATATCAAAAAAACAAGAATTCTATCACTGCTGCAACATTGAGCAACAACTTCAAGATTTATGCTATTATTGGCTTCATAGTAGATTTTTGTCTGCCACAACTATAAACGCTAATATAAAATTTACAATGTATTTATGGCATACAATATCTGCCATTTCATATTAATTATGTTTTCAAAACTGTTGTTGCATCACAGTAACTCCAACATAGCTATTAATAAAACTAGGAATTATGTAGTAAGTAATGGAGATATAGATGCTTGGCAATGTAAAGCTATTTGTCCACAATAAGTGTGTAAGCTGTAGTCTCATAAGTAAAATGCTTTTAAATTTATAATTTGAATTCATGTATTTGCATAAATATTAATGTTTCTGTTGTATATGAGTTTATGGTAAATGTTACTTGCTAAACAACTTTCAAATCAGTATTTTTACTTTCTCATATATGAAGTATACTGGGAAAGTATTGTAATCGTGAAAAAATTCGATCTCGAATTTTGATGGAAATATAAATACGTTTTATTTAGAAAAGAATTATCACCAATTTACTTCACTCACATTCGTTGTCTAATGATTATCAAAGATTTAAATATCTTCCAATAGCTACAATATCCATGTAAGATTATTAATAAAATGACTGAAAAATAATTACCTGTCTTTTCAGAGCCTTTAGTTCTTCTTTCTTTTTCCTTTCAAAAAATCCAGCCTGAAAAATGGCAAAAGTATCACTTTCATATTGTTCATATAAATAGGTTGATCGTAAAGTTTCTTTTCTGGCATCATTCTTTTGTATCTAGTACCTCGCAAGTGAAAGTGCACTCAAAAAACATTCTGCCTTGACAGGGAACGAATCAATACCTAGATTCCATTACCTGTCAAGCCATAATTTTTCTCCTGCTTTTTTGGAATATCTTCATATCCAGCACTTGTTTTGCCTTATTTACATTTCTGTTGATTTTAAAATATATTCATAAAACAGAAATATTATACTATAAAGAATAATATTCATCCTGATACTTTACGAGTATGGTATTGGAATTCTTTATTATTACTGTAAACACTTATGTATAAGATAGATTTTATTTTACAAATATTTTATGTTTAGGAATTAGTTGCTTACTTTTCAAGATAAGAGGATTCTAGCTATATTCTTTCAATAATGTCTCCATAGAGAAAGGAAAAACAAGATAATAGACAAATAACAATCACCATATTTACTCGGATATAAGCTGCCACTGTATATAAGCTGCACCCATGGTTTTTCAACGTTGAAAATAGAAAAAAAAATTCACTCGACGTAAGCTGCGTTTTGAACTCAAAAATGTCTACAATCGGAGGCTTCAGAAATTTTCTTATTTGCTGTCCAAATGAAAGTTATTGTGTAGAATAATTGAAGTTACGAGCGCATTAAAATGTCGATTTTCGATTTTCTCAGCTGACTTTGCCCGGGTACATACGCAAGAGATTCGTGCCTGCTTTAAATGAGTAAGATTACGTGGCCACTGCAAACAAAGGAAAACTATGCATAAAGAAATAATCGAAAATTTACCTACCGCATATTTCAGTGTGTGCGCTTCAAAAAATTTCACGTGTTGCATGGTGCATGATTAAGCAATATTACTAACGAAACTATGAAAATGGCACAATAAATTCATGAAATAGGCAAGGAACTGCGTGCGTACACTACACAGTGACTACAAGACATCGAGAAAGAAAGAAGTTTTAAAAAAAATGTTGTGGAGTGAGCGGTACTCAAAACAGGTACTCAAAATGAAAGTCGTGGATATGCAAATTTTGCGAATGGCGAGGGATTACTGTATATGTCTTATGACTTCTAATCGAAAATGACATAAATGTGGAAATTGTGATCGTAATGTGAGTGTCTCAGTTTAAGAATGTTTTTCTTTGTATTCGCGCATAATCCGCACCCTAATTTTTCTGATAAAAATTTAGGAAAAAAAGTGCGGCTTATATGCAAGTAAATATGGTATAGGTAATTTTTTCTAAATACCATGGGCATAAATAAATTATTCATAATTACTAAAATAGAAAAAAACTAAAAGACAAACTTTGGAAGAACTAATTTTTTAAAAGACCACATACAATTTCCACTTCAAAATGAAAGCAGCTACCATGGTTTTGACTCAGAGAGTCATCATCAGGTATTAGGATGATGACTCTGTGAGTCGAAGGCATGGTAGAGTCTTTCACTTTGTAGGAGAATTGGTATGTAGCAGTTTAGACAATATTTTTTTTCAAATTTTGCCTTTGTGTTTTTGATATGAAATTCCACCAAGTTATGAGTATCTCAGTTGAATTTATTTACAAAGAAAAACTTGACAAGCTTAATTAAGAGAGTGATAAAACTTTTAATATATGTATACATGAATGAATAGCATATTTTAATATTACAAGTTGGAAATCTGAGAAATTATTTGTCACTGTAAACATAATCAGAATATTTTCCCATTGATCGCCAATGATGTCCAAAGTAGTCCTCAGTTTCAAAAATAATAAATTTATCATCCTTTTATAATATGCCATTATTCTGTCTAGTTCATTATTCTTTAATTTTTTTAATATCATTTCTGTGAGGTTATTCCAGGTTTTTATGATCAACTGGCTGATTATGCTGAAATTTACTTTCTAAATATGTTTGCTTGCCTGTGGTGATTGTGTTGATGCCAGTCATCATCCAGCCAATCTACTTTCAGTTCTGAGACACGGCCTTTCTTCATTTTGTAAATTTATTTTTTAATTCATACCTAGTGTAATATTTATATGCTTTAAGATTAATAGGGATCTTTGAGATATCATTTCACAGTTTTCTATTGTAATCATACTCTATCCAATCAGAGGATATTCTTGTGAAACAAAACTCAATCCTGGTTAATTTGTCTATATCCATTAATTTTGGTTTGATACAATATAAAGAGGCAGCTTTGTTCTATCAGTCATTCAAACAAGGATCATGGTGAACTGAAGTATTTTATTTTCAGCACCTCTCTTGTTTAGAATGATTTTTATTGTCAAATGTTAAATTATAGCTGTATATTAAGGAATTGATAAGTGGTCACATTCATATAAACATTGATACCATGTTCAGACATTTTTTAAGACACTGATATTCAATGCTAACATGTCGACATTGGTTAAAGCAAAAGTTATCTTCTTTTGTCACCATTATCCATTGCATTAAGTGTTTACCTTACTCATTGGGGTATGCTTTTCATATTCAGCTTTCCTGATTTCTTTCATTCCATCTCCCTTTTCAGATAAAACATTAACTTGCCCCAGATTCTCCTTCTTCTGCTTGATTTCCATGATCTTTAGTACACTGACATACTTGTAACCTTCATTTGGCAATGTAACTTTGCCTTTGAACCTTCCTGTTTTCCATTATGGGCTTCATAAAAGAGAAATAAGGTTCATGGCAATTAATGTGTCTGTAATTAAAGAAATGCACCTGCAGCTGTCATTGGTTTCACAACCGAATCATCCACTTGGTACATTTGCTTGATAGTCTTTGGAATGTTCATGTAGTCTCAAGATATACAGAATATACCTGTTAGGAAATACAGTCAGTCCCTGGTTTCATGACAGGATAGGTTCTAGGCCACCGTCGTAAAGCAGAACCTATTATTTATTGGGCCTGTGGATGTTATAGAAGTAATACAAATATGTATAAATCTATCTAAACATTAAAAAAAACATAAATATGTAAAAATTTATACATACATACATACAAAGATAAAAACAATTACATAGTGTACACAATATTTCTTAGCAAATCATCATAAAGTGGGCCATCATAAACCTGGGGCTGACTGTATATCAAACAATAATTAGCTCATACTATCTCATCTTCATTGTAGAGATGTTTTGTTTGTATATGGCTCCTTATCTTCTCTTTTAATCCACTAAAACATGGAGGGCCTTTCACTGATTTGTCTGATTTAGCAAACATTATGACAAAAATATACAACAACATATTGTTTGGATTGTTTAAAAAATATATAATACCTCATGTAGTGTGAGACAGAGGCATATATTTTCATTCATCCCTAATTTAAAAAGATATTCAGCGGTATTTTCCACTATTTTTATCTTCAAACTATAAAATATGTGTAAGACATATCTGCTGTTAGAATACATAAGCATCCTATGAATAGATTCATAGAAGTTGTCTAGAATATAAGGCCAAAAATCCCTCTGCATCCTATGTGCAGGTATTTATGGTAGTAACAAATAGGAAATGCTAAGAAAAATCTATAATATCCTTTTTAATTTTTTAGATGATTAACAGTTTAATGTGAAGTGGATTCTTAGTCTAATCTATAATTACATTAAAATTTTATGGGAGTAGTTTTATTTATTACTGATCAATGTATCAAATTAAAGTAAGTTACCTTAGAGAGTGCCATTGCTAGGAAGAGTAAGATCATTATGCCTCCTCCAATGGCTAGCGCAAGCACCCATGATTCCACTTCCTTCTCTGGTATGTCTCCAATGAAAAGTGTGTATGGCAAAGCATAATCTGGTCTAAAAATAAATTAACGAAACATTTTAATGAGGAAAACAGATATATTTGATCCCGACTTATCTTCATACACTACAGGCATACCCTGCTCTTTGACATTTTGCATTTTTAGAAAATACACTAATTAGTGGAATATCAAAAAGAAGAACATTATTAAGCAGCTGATCAGATTTCCCAATAAGAAGTTGTTGTATAGATTGATAAGTTTTTGAGGTGTTATATAAAGTTGTCACATCCCAAAAACAATAGTGTAGCCAGACTTTGCCCTAAGGAATCTGCAGTGAAAACGTTAGTGAAAGTGCCTTATGGCAGCCTGATATGTAGCATGAGACACCAAACCGGCTAATATTTTACATAAGGGGAGAATGGGCATAATTTGATTGAAAATGAAATAAATTTCACTCTGTTTATAAAAGTGTTTATAACATGCTGTACTATTTCCACATAAAAAATAAAATTTAGTAAAAAGTTTTTACGAACAGAAAGCAGTTTGTTTCATTTTCGTGCAAAATATGCCAATTTCTCTATTATGGAGTTCCCACCAAATATTAAACTCATCAGTGAATTATGATATTTTACATATATTATTCAAAAACAAAATTAATATAAATATTCACTACTAGTAATAGGTGCTTGCACTCTGCAAGCATTTCATCTCAGCTTAATACACAAAATGAGAGCCTACAAATAATTTTTAAAGGTAAAAGTTTGCACCTCTGCACCAATTTACTTGCTTTTCTCTTTGGACCATATTGGGGTAAAAACACCCATAAAATATATAATTACAAGAATATCATATTTTTTCCAATGTTTGTTACAAATGGCACACATTTCTGTCAATTTTTAATGATGTAGCACCTCTAGAAGTGCATTTATATATATTTAATTTTTTAAATTTTATGAATTTTTAACAGCCACAATAATAAACATTTTTGTGACTTTCGATGTGATTTCCCGCTGGAACATCATTCTCTAATTTTCTGATAAGTTTCAGCTCCCTAGCTCAACGAAAAGTACATAATCATTAGTCAATTTGTTTAACATTTATGAATTTTTAACGGCCGAATGAATAAACATTTTCAAATTTCTATAATCCTGTTTTCGTTATTTGATAAATTCTACCGTTAGAAAAAATTTTAACATTCTAGCCCATTTATAAGTACCTAAACCATGAAATGTTTGTTTAAATGTTAATATTTTTTAACAACCAAGAAAATAAACGTTGTAATTTTCGGTTTATTCTGTTGGTTTTGCCACTAGACCTACCTATGTACCAAATTTCAAGTTTCTAGCTCATCTGAAAGTGCCTCATAAGTTTGTATCATCCTATATAATATAAATATATATGATATATCATGTGTAAGAAGCATCTATGTATGTGTGTGTGTGTATATATATATATGTATATATATACTGTATATACTCGTATATAGTACGAGTTTTTACGACCAAATTTTTATTGCAAAAATTGGGGATCGTACTATACACGAGTAATGCAATTGAGGATTTAAAATTCATGTATCTTCATGGGCATTTTCGGTGAAGTTATGCCACCCGCACGCATTCTAATGGTAGGCTAACCATAACAGTGAGGTCCTTTATCGTTGTTATGTTGCTTCGTGAAGAGTAGAATCTTTTTCATATATACAGCTTCAAATTCACAAATACTTGATATAAGTGAAGATTTACGGGCACTTCCTTTCTTGAATTTTATGTATGTACATCTTTGTTTGCGTCTTTTTACAAGTGATAGATCGGAACGAGTTGGACTATAAGTATCGTAGACGGCGTAACTTTATGGAATTTTGACATCTTGGAAAAAAGAAATTACTTTGTAATATTCAACAGTCTTTATTGTTTCTTCAATCACACACTGAAAGTCATTCTAAAGGTGTTACGTCGGTTAGTAACACCATTAGAATGATTTTGTAGTGGAAACCGGTCGGTGTGTGATTGAAGAAACAATAAAGACTGTGGAATATTACAAAGTAATTTCTTTTTATCCGTTATCCCTACCTATTAAGTAGTTGGATTACGTACGCCGAACGTAATCCAGACGTACTAGAATTGAAACGATTTTATTTCATCTTGTGCAATCATGATTCATATCACTTTTTATTAAATGTTTTAGGGGTAAGATACTTAACTTATCCGAACTTTAGTGTACTCGCAAGAAATACTATTTACGACATTTACGGTCTATTCTATGGTGGTGTGGAAAGTCAAGGTCATTCGATATCTCTCGCTCGTAACCATCGAGCTATCGAAATGAAATATATCGACCCTGGTGGAAAGCTGGGGTCGTACTATAAACGAGATATATGAAAAAATCAGGTTTGTTCACCAAAAAATCAGGGGTCGTACTATACATAGAGTCGCCATATACACGAGTATATACAGTATATATATATATATATTGAGAAGCATTCCAGGATTGCTTCCAGCAGCTCTATGAACACTAGCAGAAGTGCATTGTGGCAGAGGGAGAATATTTTGAGGAAGGATGCACTAACTATTATCAACTTTCATCATAATTTTTAGTGATTTTTTGCAAATTGCTTATGTAGTCACTTTGTCTGTCTGACTGCAGGCGTTATCTCTGAAATGGTTCAACCTAGAGAAACCAAATTTTCAGGATTAGTTACTACATATGAGAGCTACATGCGATAATCCGACATTGTTAAAATTCCAATATTCAGGGGCTAATGTAGCCCCATTATTGCTCCATAAGAAAAGCACATAAATTGGTGTTGAGGTTTTTATATTTGCTTTTTAAAATTATTTCCCATCAAGATTCAAACTCAGAACTTGAGCTATTGGAAATTTTAGTTTCTTATTTTTGAAGAAGGAATTTAAATCCTTGTAAATTTAGCATAAATTTATAGTTTTTATCGGAAAAAAGTGGGAATTTTTCTGGGTCCTAACAATCAACTATCATGGCAACAAGCTCAGTGCTTTTATTTGGATTAGCTTTTAATGGGAATCAGAGGGCTACATTATAATGCCATTAATATTAAACTATGACTGTAGATTTAGCGTAAATTTTTAGTTTTTATTGGAAAAAAATGGGAATTTTTCTGGGTTTCAACAAAGGAAATACTTAACTACCATTGCAATGAGCTCAATGCTTTTATTTGTACAATGAACCTTCAAAATAGGCAGAATGTGGAAGACTTTATACCAGACTAAGTGTTTTCAGAGGATATCTCGAGAACCATATCCTTGGTACAATTGGTCTCGAAATGTGGATTTTTTTATTTTGACAATGCCACTAATAATTTTTTCAAAATGTACCCTTCAAATTTGAATCTTAAGATTTTTTTCTAAAAAAGTGCCTTAAAATATCTGCTTTCACAGTACTTTCCTAACTTATTTTTTTACTTGCGTGTTCTTCATGAATATGCCGGTGCTTGCTGACTGTTACATTTGTGGCAAGGACGTCACTTCTGATCAAGGTATTTGTTGTGATTTGTGTTGGCATCCTGTCCATGCAGCTTGCTCTGGACTTTCCCGTACAGAAACTCAGAATCTTAAAGTTGCTTTGCGACAGATTTTATTCCACTGTGACAAGTGTATTACCAAACAAGACTATAAGTTATGTGAGTTGGTGCTTTCATTAAAAAATGATATTCAGGCAATGATGGGCTCTACACCACCATCAGTCCCTGAATTATTATAAGTCATATCTGCAGGCAAAAATTATCTGGAGCAATATCTATGAACCAAAACCCAAAATTCAAAAGAAAATACCCCTCTCTTAATACATAGAAGGTTTTAAAAAATCCCACCAATAGCTTCCAAAGAAAGTTGGCAGATATTATATGAAAATCGCATCCCTCGAAAGGTAAGGGGTAGGGTCAAAAGAGGCCCAAAGCCTTTGGGATTACCTGCTTAGATGAGGTAAGAGAAGGGTGCAACCAACGTTATTATTTTTTCTCATACTCAAGACACTGAATTTTGAGTTCAGCACAGATACTGATTTTCGTATCTGCACCCATGGGTTGTATATCCGAATTCGATCTGCATCTGCAAAAAGTTACATATTATCTGACCTGAACCGCTACTTTTTGTGCAGATATCCTTGGGTAAGGTAGTTAAATTGCAGATATGCAGATCTCTATCGGGGACTTCTAAAATGTGTAGTTCCATTAAAAACTCAAAGTTAAATTTTTAAAATTACAATAATTTCTCTATACCTATATGTACATATTACATATATGAGAAAGTAAAATATATGTATGTATTGCAAATATCTAGTAAAAATTGTAATTAGTAACATATTGTAGTTCTCGAGTAATTATAAGAAATATGTACTAAGTGATGACCCAGGAATAGGGAATTTGTGAAATACATAATAGGTTCTTTTATGGAGAATAAGGACATTTACATAAATTTAGGCAGGAGAGGATTAAATGAAGTTAGCAGTTTTCATCATGTACAAAATTTAATTTTAGAAAACTTGTCAGGTATTTAATTTAAATGTCTAAAGTGAACGTTAAATATAGTAATTTTTCTTACCTTTCCAGTTTTGGTTGCTTCAAGCCAAGTGGTTCAATGATTCTTGCATAACCCTGGGTTGCCAGTAAAATAATATCACATTTGCCCATGAGAGGTTCTGTGAGGAAAGAATATTATGTCTAAGATCTTTTTAATGCGAGCAGATTTATGCATTGTAACTTAGATTAATAATTTCAGAAAATAGGAAAGGTGAAAAAATATGTTAAGACAAAATATTACCTTCCTTATTATAATTCATATAGAAATTTTGTGCAATCATTTTAATTCATTACTTACGTAGAGCCTTTATGTTAATCTTCATGGTAAGAAGTACTTTAGCTACTGATAAGGAATTTATAAATGGTCCAGCAGCACAAGTAATTGACATGCATGAAAAGAGTTGATCTTTTGTTTTTGTTGATGATGAACAGTTAATGTAGAGTGTGCGATTACTTGGTACCTTAAATAAATGTATAATTTTCATTCTTTAAAATCAGGCAATGATTTGAAGCTTCATGTGAAGTGTGAAATATAGCTACTTAAAACATATATTTCCAAGATGTACCCAGTTTATGTTTCAGAGATAAGGATTTGCAAATGGAATAATTACAAATATAGAGGCACTCCCTGGGTTACGTAAGGAATGCATTCCAGCACCCGTTCCATAACTCCAAATTTTTGTAAGTGGAAAATTACTATGGATGCTATGTGTTTAAAGTAAAATTTACTGCATTGGTACAGTACTAATAATCGGTTAAAATAGAGACATGTAAACTAGCAGTGTGACGCTTATCAGCCATGATTGCAAGGGCAACACTTACGTTAATTTGCGCAAAAGCGAAACACAGGTTAAGAGATCAAGCAAATATGCATGACTGGTAGAACACACTGAGAACAATGCATTACAACCCATGCCTTGTGTTCTTCCTCCACACACATATGTAGTTCCCGCTCGCTTATGCAAACTGCATAATGAAAAATTTTTCAAGTGATTTATGGGGTTGCTTACATAACCTGGGGAGTGCCAGTATAGGCTAATATGTCCTTCACAGATTATTTTTCATGCTATCCAAATGAAATGGATTGCTCACAGTCAAGATGAAAACAAAGATTAAGAAAAATTTAAGATTATATTCTACTTAAGGTCACACTATTGAATACTAAATTTTATGTATGCATTTTTCTTCAAAGACTCAAGTCAGTACAGGTGACTCCTGGTAATCTGTGTGCAGGTTATCCACTTTGCATGGTATATGCAGCAAGCATCACAAGTCCATTTGTTCTTAAAAACAGAATCATGAGAAATTTGACTGCTAGGGTTTTGTAAGGAAAAAAACAATTATAGGCCTTCAGTATACCGATATAATTAACATTCATATCTGCTGCTTAATGAAATTAAAAAATTAAAAGTTATGTTAACATTTAAAAAATGTTTATTAAAATATTGATCACTCTCCGGTAAGGTTGAAATGGTTTATGACAATCGACTTTCAATTTTATGACGTACATCATGCAGGTTGGCAACCTGAGGTTCAGCCTGTGATGTGTTATGAAGGTCCTCCATTTAAAGTTTCTTCTTGGAGCAACCAGAGTTCATATTCAGAATTTTAAACAGTACTTGTGCTATCCTTCATCAAGAACAGACTTTATAAAGGCATGTGTGATTTATCATATCTCTTAATTTTGATAATGCCAGAGAAGTGTACACATGTGGTGTTGATGATTAATTATATATGTACTTGAAATAACATGTAAACAGAGGTAGAGGGTTGCCAACATTTGTAAAGTTAATTTCCTTAACTTATTCTCAAGGATGCAGTCATGAGGAAAAACTGTTTGTCAAAGTGATAGCTGTATTAGGGTGAAAGGGAAATAATGATTAACATTTGAATCAGGGGTTAGCAACCTTTTAAATTGTGTGCTAAATGAATGTCTTGCATGCTAGTAAAAAATTTTAAAGTTTAAAATGTCTAAGCATGATACATCCTTACCGTTATTTGATGAAATGAGTATATTTATTTATTTGTTTCGACTCCCAATATGAATTCTTCTGATTCCATGCAGAGGGAATGGTCAAGAGGTTTAACACCCTTGGTGTTCACAGCCGACACTTATCATGCTTTATCCTAAATTATCCTTAGTAGTAACTAATTATTATGCCTCCTAAGAGATCAAACAAAATAGTGATTATATGTCAAAGAAGAAGAGTAATTCTATTCTCTTGATTATAAAAAAAATGTGCTGCAGAGATTTGGTTGTGGATATTCAACGAGCTTTGGGACTTACTGAATCCTCATTGCATACAATTCATAGAAATGCAGACAAAATTAAGGCAAGTTCCAAAAATGTAACATAATTAAGTGCTATCAAGATAGGTCATGCTCGTTCTGAATTAATGGAGAGCATGAAAAAACTTTTGGTTGTATGGATTGAACATCAAAATCAAAGGAATATGTCTCTCAGGTTGAATGTTATACAAGAGAAAACTAGAAGTCTCTATGAAGACTTAAGAAAGGAATCTGGTGAGAGCAAGGATAAGCCTTTTTCTGCCAGCCACGGATAATTTGAGCATTTTAAGAAGACAGCTATGCTACATAACATCAAAGTAACTGGTGAAGCTACACAAGCTGGCTTTTGGAATTTCCAAAGTTACTGCAGCTAGTGATAGAAGAAGGTGGATACAGTCCAATACAGGTCTTCAATGTGGAGGAAACAGGACTCTACTGGATCTATATAGCATTGACTATTTTTGGTGAAGATGGCCCTGATCGAGAAAGGTGCTACAAAGTGCAGAAGATGGTTAATAAGGACATTCATTGCTGTCATGAACTATTAAAGGAAAATATGAAGTCTGCTACCCAATTAAGGCTGGATAAATTTTTTGAGGCAGTAGTCACAAAGGACTGTGAACCTACCACCTCCAAAACAGCTGGAGAGTGGGCAAATGGCCTGAAACTTTTTACCTTCAGAGCACCAGCTGACCCAGTTGATGCCCTGAGCAATCCACCACCAGTGTGTCATGTGAGGGGCCACCCAACCCAGCGGACTTGAATTCTTCATCATCTGCCACTCCCTAATGATAAATCTCCTGCAATTGTTTACATAAAATTATATTTTATATTTTTATTTTAGCACTGATGGGAATATAAATAAATGTATATTAGTGGATTGCATTGAATATTTTATCTTTTTATGTGCTCCCGTAATGCAACCTATAAATTTACATTTATTATTATGAGAAAATTATTTTCCAATAATGCCATATTTTTGTAAGCTATTCAATTTTGTAACTGACATTGGGTTAGATGGCAGAAGGGACTATCCAGTCTCAATCTCACCCAGAAATAAAGACGATATTCAATCATTCATTGCAGTGCTTTTCAGGAATGCAACTACCACGTTAATCAAGGAATCACTGTATATAATTTTCAGACTATCCATAGTATTCAGTTTTTTACATGACTGATTTCTACTACTGCCATAGATAATCAGGAGTCACCTGTACTAATATTTGCCATGATTTAAAAGTGACTTAAATATTTAAACCTAATGAAGATTAACAGTTCTCTAACCTCAGAAATTTTGGCATTAATATCATCTAAAGGGATAGAATATGTTGACTGTGGATCTTTTGGAATCCCATCTCCAGAATTATCATCATCATTTTTGACAATGCATGACAAGGGCTGCCCTCCTTGGAATCCCTAAAAATGAATAAAACAATGAACTTTATAATTTCTTGTTGGACACATTAAAGTAATTGGATAAGTTAGTGGTTATTGTAATTAATTTCAGAAAACAAAATGCTAATAGCAAATCTTAGATCTTTATATTTTAATAAGTGAAATGTTACAATGTTAATTTAAACATTTTGAGTAATTAATATCCCTAAATGATATAAATATGGTTAATATACTTCAGTCCAATGTTAGTTATTCAATTAAATAATATCCTGCAGGAACACATTGGAGTATTTTATATTTTTTCGAAAAAATGCTATCCAATTTATAGTCTTATTTTCTGAAAACTTGATCAAACTATCACTATAATCATTAGATAGAAAATATTTTGTTCAAGCAGAGGTAATTCCTAATATTTATACACAGATTTTCATTCCAAGACAACTTGACCGGATTGACACAAAAGTTTTATATAATTGAAGATGATAGGTGGAATTACAATTTTTCATCAGCTAAAAAAATGGGGTTTCCTTCTAAAACAATTCACCTCAGAGGATGAAGGGTCTATAAACCTGTGCCAACCTCCTGATTGGAAGAGAGAATGAGAATTGCATCATTTAAGAGGGTGGATGAATTCACATGCGTGCTGATGGGGCTTTCGCTATGAGAGGAGAAGGCGTAGAGGTTTTACATTGTACGTCATAAAGTAACAAATTTAATACAGAGTGGCTAATATTTCTGCCATTGACTGTTTGTTGTTCTCCCTCATTAGGTACTTTTCTTTGTAGTTAAGTATATAAGCTGGAGTTAATGTATGTTATTTAAAAAAAGTTTACTAAAATAATATAATCCAGTGTTGAATTCAAACACATTTTCAGAGAGATAAATTTTATATTCAAGTTAGAGGAATATATTTAAAAAATTTCTGATATTTTTTTTAGTCTCATAAATTGTTGTAGATAAAAATAAAGAAATTGGTACAGTATACAGTAAAACCCCAAATTAGCGTGCTTCACAGTTTCGCGGGGTTTTCAACTATTGCTGTCATCTTTGAAATGAAGAGAAAAAGCACTAAACAAATGAATTTCCCCATCTGCGAGTTGTTTTAATCATGCTGTGATCTCCTTTTTTCGAAAATGTCTACCAAGAGGAAGCCAGTGATAATACACAAAGCAGAAGCAAAAGAAGACGTTGACTTTAAGTGAGAAAATTGAGTTGCTAAATAAACTTGCTAGTGGCCAGAATGCAGCATCAGTAGGCAGGCAATATGTGATAAACTGTACGGCTATGGCAGATTTAAATGCCACATTGTATTGCTTCACACTCACTTTTAGCCAACCTTTTCATCATTTATTTTTGTCAGAATAATGGGGAGCCGCAAACCTAACCCCAATTTTCCCATAAGGCCTTTGCTTCTATTTTTGCGGATTCCAAATTCACGGTTTTCGGGAACATAACCCCTGCGAATTTGGGGGTTTTATTGTACGTTGTACAAACTTTCTCATATAATAATGTGTGTTCTAGTTATCACATAAAAGGTCTCAGAGACAACCCTAGATAGACACAGAAATGGATATGGTATGAAAAGTTTATATTAGCAACTGAAAAAGTAGCATTGGATATTATTGACTTCCTCATATGTATGGGAGTCTGTGACCAAAGCCAGCAAATGAACCACCATGGTGAATTTGTGGGGTGGAGCATGGCATGAGTGAGGTACTAAAGGCATCAGGGGCTCAACATTAGAATAAGCTTCTTTTATTTAGAAATGACAATGTGTAGAAAATCGATACCTATGTTTGTTATTACATAAGTATTACATATGGTTTGCACATTTTAATGAATAAATCACAATTATGACAAGAGAAGTTTAAAAGTACTGAAGTTAATAGATATTATATTGATTTGTTAGTAGATAGTAGACAGGGATCACTTGATTAGAATCGAGGAAAATATTGACGGATTGCCATATTGTTTTTTGATATGACAGAAATTCATTGATAATTTTACACAGAAATTTTGATTTAATAAATATTAATAGACAGAATATGTGTAATAATTTATTTATTTCTTTATTTTGAGAAGTTCAGTTAATTTCATCTAATCATATTTGTGGGAAGAAAAAATTCATCTTTGACAACATTGTGTTTAAAAAATTATAATCATGATGTCAGATCTGCTATTCAATAGATTTATGCAAGAAACACACTTTAAGTGTCTTGCATTCCACTTGATCATCTCCATATTTATAATTATGGAAATAACAGAAGAATATGAATTATAACAAACTTAAATTAGAGCATTACATTTAATGTACATATAACAAAGTGAGAGTAATAATATGTAATGCATGATACAAAATTTATGTTAAAGAAATTATTTTTTGGCAAGTCTTTGAGATTCAACATAATAATTGAGTTTGTGTTATGGCTGAAAAAAAATTCAAGAACGACTTCTTAAAAATCAAAAGATTAAGAAAGTATTTGTTGCATCTATTGAAGGTAAGTACTTTTTTTATCTTTTGATTTTTAAGTGCTTGTCCCTGAAGTGTCTGAAGATGTACTGTATTAATCATACCTGAAATTCTTCAACTGTAAGAAATACATTCTTGAAGCCTTTATTTTTAACAGACACAGGAATTTGAAGTTCAATGTTAACCTTTTCTATTGGGCTGAAACCAAACTTCTGAACCTGGATGAAATAAATTATTTTATATTTCAAATTGATTCTATGCAACAAACGAAATAAGTTTTTAACTGAAAAAATAAAATAATACTAACTTCATAACTATGGAGAAAAGTTATATTGCTATCACTTTCATTTTTACTTTCTTTAAAATAAGTATGTAGTTCTTTTACTGCATTCCTGAAAAGTTCAAAATCATTTATTGTTAATAGCATTGCTTCAAAATAGGTAATTTTTATTAAAAATATAATTTGTTAATTATGATGTATAATTCAATTTTCTATCATGAGGCTCTTACTATAAGATATATAATTAATACATAACTAACCCAGCCATTGCAATGTCCGCTTCGATTTTAAGTGGCAGTAAAAGATACCATGAGTTATCTGATGGATTTATTTCATTACTAATTGTTGTGGCCCAAGCACTCAACTCCATTACATTGGATCCGTGTATATCAGTCATATCCAATTCAATCAGTACTTCTCTCTGTTGTTAAAATGAATATGATTTTTGTAAATTCATAACTTAGACAAGGGGTTTTTATAATTTCTGAAGCCATACTACCCAAACCAAGAGGTGTAGAGTGTAAAGCAAATATTAAACAGTCCCAGTGCCTCTATCAAGATTTTCCAGAAGCAAAGGGTTCTATAGAGCACAATTTGCAAACCCATGACTTACACTTTCAAATTATATATTATATTATGCATGTCTTTGAAACATGATTGATGATACAGTATCAGAATATTTATGATATTAATATAAGTTGCATACACATGCCTGCATACACAAATCTTGTGTTTCTGAATCAGTATAGTGGTGATAAAACTATACATGAAGGATTAAAAACTAAATTTGCACAAGGTATCAACTCACATCTGATTTTGGGCGTAGAGGATTGTCAAGGTCACAGCTGAGATTGATAGAACTTATGTTCTTCCTTAAATATGGCTCATGGCATTTAGCTGTAGTACCATGTGACATGGAAGAGTGTGATGAACTGCTTGAGGATGCATGTGACTCTTCACTGGATTCAATGATATTCTCTAAGAAAGGAATTGCAGAAATCTCATTGCATGCTGGAGGTATCCTTGATATCTTTGCTGGTGATCCAATCTCGAGGTATACATGTGTGTGGTATGCTGGCTCAGCTGTGTCTTTGTTAGACACTAATACTTTGAACATAAGAGTTCTGAATGACCCAATCACAAATGAGAGATTTTCAGCACTTAAACTGAAATATCAATATGCAATAATTATTATAAGTGACATTATGACAAAAATGTTCAGATATTACATTTAAAAAATTAGACTGACAAATTAGAGACAAGAAAAGAAGCATAAAATAATGAAAAAGACTGGGTTACAATTAAAATAAAGGAACATTCCTTTAATCTGGCGAGGACCAGATCAGAGAGATGCCAGACTAGATGAAGTTTCGGGAGAAGTCAGCACCTATGATTTTGACTACTGTTGTTGTTCAAATGAGGTCATTCCATAATGATGTCAAATCAACACAGTACTTTAATGACTATTAGATTATATAATTAATTTTTAATATAAAACATCACTAAACAGTTTATAAACCAATATTATAAATAATGTGCTTAAATTTTAGTTTGTACTTTTCAGTTTGCTTTGGAAAATAGTAACCATTCATATAACTCTTATCTTAAATTATTGTAATGAAGTGACTTAATGGGACACACCTACCTTGTTAGTTTCTCAAGTAATGCCAACATTATAACTCAGACCACCAGCTATCTTTGTACAAACCTCTATTTTCTATATTAATGTTAATGAAACTGGCTACCTTTTCATTTCAAGGCAATTAGAAGGGCTATTTTTTAATGGCACTATGCAATAAAATGTTTTACAGAGCACTGACTATCCATGCCCTGGAACAGCTAAATAAGTGGCTAAAAGAGTTATCTACTTGAGATGAAGAACCCTTGTTACAGATATCAGATGTCACTTTTTTCAGACATATCCTCTTTATTGGATGTCTGGAGACTATTTATGCAGGATTTTGACACGTTCTGAATTTAATGAATTTATATTATAACAGTATATTTCACCTAACTTTTGGGTCACTCAACTTGAAAACACAGTTGACATAAAGCATTTCAGATTAACTGCATTACAAACCACCATATGACAAAGCAAGGATAGAAAGGTGTGGAGAAATATTGTGAATGGTAGAGGCATTTAGCTTGCTTACCCCGTAAGGGAACAGCATGATTTGTATGTAATTTGTAAACAGTGAAAGTTATGGAAATAATGATAACATTTATAATTGTAAAAGCAATTGATATATTTTATTACGAATATATACTGTTTTGAAAGTGAATTTCTACATTATTTTTGAAAAATCACCCATGTATTTATAAGTATTCGTTTGAATTTAAGCCAAACCTTCTTCCAAGTTTACAAACCTTGATAATCATCTTCAGAACAATTTTTTTGTGATATAGTAGAATCCTGATGATTATCAGAGATAATTTGGACTGAAAGAAACTCGCACAATCGAAAACATGAATAAGCTGAAAATAAATAAATATATAACTTGTAACTTTCGAATTTTCTACGGGGAATTATATTACGGATTAGGAAGTCGCATCAAACATCGCCTAAAACAGATAATCCCGCATTCTCCAGCAGGCAATAAAGATTATCTCAGCGTGCTAAATTTTTGATTGTATTATACCTAAACATAGAAGCATACTCGTATAAACCCAAACTGTACTGTATTTTAGATGTAATAAAACGGATAGGGTATCTAAGGATTTTCCGTGTGTAAGACGAAATATGATATCTTCGCTCCTTTATTCCAACATAACAGTTAGGAAAGAGTCTATTTATTAAATTGCTTTAAATACGACACGGAAAAAATATATCCGTTATCTAACAAGGCGTATTCTTCTATTCCAAACCATGTGATGCGGGGTAGTCTACTTTTTGGCATTTCCCGCTTACGGGCAACATCATATGATGTTCTCGTTCCAAAAATACAAATTAAAGGTATTTTCATTTGTTTCTCATATAACATCATATTTTAAGCTAAAGTACGAAGTGATTGCGAAATTTTCCGAAAAAAATGTCTCCCGTTAGCGGGAGTGTGAAAATTAATTATGCCGCAACGAAGGTGTTAATAGGAACAAAACGCTTAATAGCTTACTCAATCACAGCATAAAACTGACTAATAGCTACATTAATACCACAGGTAGGTAAAGAGCACCAATTATAACTATTCAAATAATTTGACATATTCACATAATCACCATTGGAAAAGTCACAATATTCTATCCTCGAGCTCAGATAAGAATTCTCGGCAGGTAGGTGAATATTTACAAGAAGCGGTGGGTGGAACTGAGTATCCATAGGTACCACTAAATCCATTGAATAACTGACAGAAGTTAAGTCATTATTGGAGAAAATCAAGCCCAATGCTCTTCCTTGGGCATTGGGGACAGAATTCTTTTGATTGAGTCCAACAAAGCTGGCCATGTCTACAATGACTCGTTCTACAGCAGAAAGTGTATCAGTACTGGAAGATGGAATACCTTCATCAGACCAAGTAAGGAATGGAAGATTATAATCACCCACAAGGAGAATGTTTATGTCTGGGTACTGAAGTGATATTAACTCAACCTGATCACAGTGATCAGTATAGTGATTGAAATCAGATTGGGGGGTAGGTAGGTACCTCCAATTATGATTTTACTATTTTTGAGGGAAACATGAACAAATACATGTTCAATGTTATTTGCAGTTGTTGTAATTTCAAAAGCAGGATACTTTTTATTAATTGCTATAAGAACTCCTCACCAAAAGATTTACTACTAGTCATATCAGATCTATCACAGCGAAAGACGTTGTAGTTAGAGAAACCAAGCTCTTCAGTAAAATGTTCTGATGATAGACCAGTCTCGATTAACAAAAATACCTCTATGTAGTCCAAGAGAGGCAGTGATGATCTGAGATGGTCAAATTTGGTGCGCAGTCCTCTCACATTTTGATAATAAATAACCAACACAGATCCTAAGTGTTTTTTGAGGCCTGCTATTGATGATTTTTGGTGTACCATTCAAGTACTTTATCATGTCCACTTTCACCACCTTCAACTCTTCGCTTTAACTCATTTCTAAGATTACTAAGATAAATCCTCTAGGAAGGAGTGCGATCTCTAGACACAGATGTAGCATTCGAGCCAGACTTAAAAGCTAAGTTGATTCTCTTGGATATGGAAACAGCATCATGTTCAGTTCCCAAAACAACCTTCATAGGCCAATGCTTATCATTTAAATTAGAAGAAGAATTGTTAACCTTACCGAGTCTCATAACATGAACAGGCGATAAGGGTACATCAGAAGATACCTGCTTAAAGAGATTATTAACTTCAGAAATTTCATGAGTTATTCTAGCAGGGATCTCAGAAGAAGATGATTCTGGAACATTATACAAGATGATGTTATTAGCTCTCCTTCTGCAATCATTAACTTCCATAATGACATCTTCCATGAAGTTAGCTCGTTCAACTGGATCAGCAAAAGAATCATGACGATTGTTGTTTCTCAAGTCTATAATTAACTTTTTTAACTCTGACACCTCGTATGAAAGTGTTGAAGTGCTGCAATTATCACAAAAATAAGAAATTTTTCTAGCAGGAGCTTTTAGCTGCAATTCCTCTTGTCTCGAGATACCCGTACAGGTAGCATGACAAAGACGTTTACACGAATCACTTAATATCCTTGTCTTGATTCAAAGTTTCACCACAATTAAACAAACAAGCACTAATTATAACCATTATGAACCAAAAAGAGTCAAGAAATTAAGGGGAACAATAAAAAAATACGAAATTAATGGGGACTAGCAAAGTGACACATAGCCTCGTTGACCGGAAGTAATAAAAAAGTAAGAGGTTCTATTAATTTAGTCAAAGCTAAAATACTTTTTTCTTGCTCAGTTACAGAAATAACTAAGAATAAAATGATAACGTTCTATTTGAAGCAACATATATACTTATCCTTCCAAAGAAAAGGAACACCTGGGTTCACAGCAGAAATAAACAATATAATTATAAAAAAGAAGTTCAACTTTTCCTGAAGGAAGCATTAATTAGGTGGATGGAATTTCATGAGTAAATCGATATAATTAAAATTGAGTGCAAAATTTACTTAGATATAAAACATTCTTGAATGGCTGCGAAAAAGAGGGTAGATATATTTAAACTCACACTATCATGGTGGATTCCAAAGTGAGCATATGTGCCAAAGTAGCTATCATCTTCATCATCACATTCATCAGATCCATGATGAAGCTTTTTATGTTTAGAATTCTTCCCTACCTCACAACCTTTCACTAATTCCTGCATCACTTGTTGCATTTGGCGAACGGCACCCATGACAACTAAGTTCCCTTGCTTTGTGGCTTTCTTCAGTTCTTCAATTTGTGCAGTAAGTGTATCTTCTTTATTCATAGGCACAGAATGTACAGCTCATCAAAATCTGAAAATTTTTAAATAGAGTAAGAGAAGTTTTAAAATCTAAAAAAACTTGATACCTTATTCATTTTCCTAGAAGCGCAATAAAGCGTTTAAAAATCTAGAGCATGAGTCGAAATAATTAATATCGAGTTATTCATGCAGAGTAAGAACTGGATAAAAAACATTCCGGCTAACAATATTTCATTTAAATTATAAGAAAAAATTGGAAAATTTACCAAGCATAAGCCATGGATCACCAGGAACAACAGGCTTCATATACTTATCACCTTCCCAAAGCGATTGCGAAGAATTCATGATTGCTTGTGCATCGATCTTCTCTGCCCGAATAAAATTAACCAATTTGATATAGGAATAACATTCCATTTTAAATGTATTTAAGTATGGATAAATTAAGCTGATGGTCGGTTTTACAATGCGCTAATGCATTGTCTAGGGTTGAAAGCTGCTCACGACAAAAAATACATGGAATAACATTTTCCTTCTCTTCTATTTCATCCCATCCATCCAAGTCGCTGTCTCCGAACATTACAAATTATATTCTCAAGTAATAACAGACAGTATAGACTAAAAAGACAAAATAACTTTAATAAGTATAAAAACACAAAGTTAAACTAGAATAACACATACCATGCGGGTTTGTCAATAATAAAGAACATCGAAATGCGCTTAGTAGCCATCTTCCGAGAATTCCTAAAAAGAGGGAATTTGAATTTTGATTAATGAGATTTGATCGAATTTCTGAGAAGCATAAGGTACCTTAAATTACGTTTATCCCCTGAAAAATTTAAATATAAATATTCTCGACAATAGCAGAGAATTTCTCATTATTTCAGCATCGTCATTTTTAGAATAGGAGTCGTTTTTCTTCACCACGTTTATGGTTTATTTCAGTTTTAACGTAACACCAAAGTTACGTGGTTAAAATGTGAAAATTTAAATGCAATAAGATGATTCCATAAAAATCACACGGTGCCATCGGTGCTACTGCAGAGTCCCGTACTTTCTAAAAAAATATTTGATGTGCTTACAAAGTACATGCATAAAAAATCTGATGTGGCCAACACATGAATTTCTCCGTACAGAACAACTTTATTTTTTTAAAAACAATAAGCAAAGAAAATTGTTAACCTTTTCTATGGATAGCAAAATTTCGATGCGCAATTAAAATGACCCTTGGCAGCGCACGCAACGCTATCAGCAATTAGAAAATTGTGTCATAACAGCGAAAACAATGGTATCAATTAGCGACGTATTTAACATAAATCTATGGATATCTATAAAGAAAAGTGTTTGCATGTATGTTTTTTATAACTCAGAAATTACAGTACGTAGAAACAGGAGGAAGGTGTCATTTTAACCGGAGGAAGGTAGATAGATGACTTTATTTTCAGGGCGAAATTGAGACCATAAGGAGAGGGAGGGAGGAAGAGAGGGGAGGAGGGATAGGGGGAGGGAGAGGGAGCGAGAGAGGGGGAAATCAAATCAGTAGTCCCGCGTATTGGGTTTTCTGCAATTTATATTTCATTATTTATTTGTCAAGATAAACAAAACAAAAGGCTAATTATGATATTAGCAGTCGTATGTTCGTTCGCATTTATGCTACACCTTGGAAATGGTAATGCAGTAAAAAACGTTTAGTTTAAAGTAAGTCTTCATTACTTTCCTTTCGATTAAAATGCATTCAAAATAGATAAGAATAGTTCTCACAATTGATTTCAAATACAATATCAAATTTCATGTCATTGCTTTTACATACAGATTTATTTTTGGTAGATCAGCAACAAAACCATCGCCTTGACGACGAAATTTTTTCTTCTAAAATTTCGCCAAATGTTCGTGTTAATAACGATTTTTTGGAACGATTAGACGCGTATTCGAAAAGCGATGACAGGAAAATGAATATCCGTTCTTTTAGGCGTTGTTTGGTGTAAGTTCCGCAATCATATCGCAAATGTGATTAAAAACGCAAATGAAAAATGTGATGTACCGCATTTGCTATATCTGTGCAAACACACAGAAAAAGGGAATTATCTTTAATATATAAGTAGTACAGATTTTAATGATACGATAATACGGTAAATTAACATTGTAATTGTCAAAAATTGTAGATATGCATTTATATGTGTACAGATATAAATTTTTGTATTTCTTTAGCATTTTTTTCAAAATTAAATCCGCGTTGGTCTGGGGCGCGTTAAGCGGGGATTACCTGTAGTAATTTTTATTGTAAATAGCAGTTTTTATTGTAAATATTAGTTTATTATAAATAGTAGATTTTATTGTACATTGAAACTTTTATTGTAAACTGAAAATTGTATTTAACTTGAAACGTAATTTTTATTATTAATTATTTTAATTTGTAAATAGTGTGTTATGGAAATAATGATAAAATTTATAATTGTAAAAGCAATTGATATATTTTATTATGAATATACTGTTTTGAAAGTGAATTGCATAGTTATTTTTGAAAAATCACCCATGTATTTGTAAGTATTCGTTTGAATTTAAGCTAAACCTTTTTCCAAGTTTACAAACCTTGATAACTCGAAATCATCTTCAGAACAATTTTTTTGTGATATAGTAAAATCCTGATGATTATCAGAGATAATTTGGACCAAAAGAAACTCGCACAATTGAAAACATGAATAAGCTGAAATTAAATAAATATATAAGTAACTAGTAACTTTCGAATTTTCTATGGAGAATTATATTATGGATTAGGAAGTCAAACATTCCACATTCTCTAGCAGGCAATGAAGATTATCTCAGCGTGCTAAATTTTCAATTGTTTTATACCTAAACATAGAAGCATACTGTATAAATCCAAACTTTACTGTATTTTAGATGTAATAAAACAGATAGCGTATCTTAGGATTTTCCGCACGTTAGACGAAATATGATATCCTCGCTCCTTTATTCCAACATAACAGTTAGGAAGGAGTCTATTTATTAAATACGACAAGGAAAAAAATTATCCGTTATCTAACAACGCGTCTTTTTCTATTCCAAAACATGTAATGCGGGGTAGTCTACTTTTCGGCATTTCCTGCTTACAGGCAACATCATATGATGTTCTCATTCCAAATATACAAATTAAAGGTATTCTCATTTGTTTCTTATATAACATCATATTTTAAGCTAAAGTACGAAGGTATTGCGAAATTTTCCGAAAAAAAAGTCACCCGTTAGCAGGAGTGTGAAAATTAATTATGCCGCAACGAAGGTGTTAAATAAATACAAAAAGTATCATTAGCGAACCTTGCAATTTCGCGAACTGATCACTACTAAGTACGTTATAATCGGTTTGTATAGCGCAAAGACCATTCAGAACGTATTCTTTGTGCTAAACGAGGCATGACTGTACTTGGAAGTGCTGGAACATTAGAAGTGCCAGTTTACAAGGTGCCGGATAAAAGGAATTTTACTGTAAATATGCAAATCTAGTGTGGCTCAAATAACATTTGCTTGTACTGCACGTTTTGATGATAAATTTTAAAGATTTGAATAAAAAATAACTACAATAATCTTGTTAACTCACTTACTTCATAATGCCTTCATTCATTCATAGTTTTCAACCCTAAGGTTGGTTTGAAATGACTAGGGAATAAACACATATGACATGGTGCCTTCCACATCAGACACACACACACGATTGATGAAATTAGGAAAACGACACAAACATCCATGCCCTTGGCGGGATTCGAACCCACAACCTCAGTGATGGTAGGCCAATACGCTAGCCCTTCTGCCACAGGGACCGGCCATAATGCCTTATAAAACCTTTTTTCTTCAAATTCGCTTCTATGAATGCTGGAGGTTTTATTACAGTAGGATAAATACAGTTAAGTAAATTCAATGCAGAGTAGAGAAATGCACGACAAAACAAACATTTTAATGAGATTCCAAGGGAAGGAGTGAAATTCTGTACTTGGCTGGTCCAGTACAGAAATTATCTTCTGCTTTCTTGTATTTTAAAATGTTAAAAATGCCACTTGAGGAGGGATCACAGAGGATGGTTATACCAAATCAAGATGGCTTTTTTTCACTTTCCAGAGGGCATTCAGCCAATGCTTCAATGACAAAACCATTTTACAAGACAAGAATAATGTGTTGAAACCGATTTATTTACATTTCAAGGGCATAATAATATTTTAAACAAGTTCATACAGATAACAACAGTTTTACACAGCTGTAAGACAGGCAGAAATAACTTTTTAATACATTTTCATGCAGGTATTAAATATGATTACTCTCAATCACTACAATGAGTTCATTCAATCCAAATAAAACTTTCACAGCATTCTCTAAACCTCAATATGTGGCCCATCTGCTGCCTTCTAGGATAAGAGGGAGGGAAGGAGAATGCCTGCAGCATCAATCCGAGAGTAAGCCTCCTCGCTCCTAATTAACGTTGCTCCACTTTGGAGTATTGTTAGAAAAGAAAAAGTTTGAAAGGAAATCGATTTGGAAGGTTTTTTTAATATCAGTTCTCTCACACGTACATATAACCAACACACAACTCTCGCAATGACTTATAACAGATCCCTTTGGCTTGTTTTTTTTATTCCTTAATAATATATGTGTACATATATATGTATACATATATGTATACACGTTTTATGTGTACATGTACATATATATTATATAACCATACATAAACTTTATATGCAATAAGTTTTGGTATTGCAGCCGCAATGGTTATCGCAAAAGAATGCTCTGCCTTTGGTGAAGTGAGGAGTGATGGGGATAAATAGGACTGTGTTTGTGGAAAAATCACTATTATTAAGCAATACAATAATATCTTTCAATTAGACATTTGGAAGCCAAGTCATTTATTGGAGAGATACTCGTCACCTCATAACTTTTCCCTCTCCCTCAATTTAAAAATGAACCAGGCTGAACCCAGCAGTAAATAAGAGGGGGAGAAAGATACACACACACACTTTTTTTTCAGAGAATTTGAAAACAAAAAGGAAGCTTCTTTTAAATGAGATGAGGCAGAGAGCAGTCTCATTTCCATGACAAACAATCAGGAAGCAGTTTTAAGGCTCCAGTTCAAAAGCTCTTTCTTCACTTAACTTTCAACAATTCCTACAAATTATATGGTTAATAAAAAGTATCCGTGACGGTAAGTATATGGTTTAAACTAGCCACGATAATAACACGATGGCTTTACTGTGATCAAAGTTTTTTATGAGCAACCTTTTGCTGATACTTCTCTATAAAAATATATAAATCGGACAAATTCCAATGTAGCAAATGATTCATCAATGCAAACAACCCAGACAAACAGGCATTTCTACATCCTGGCAAAACCAATCTCACCTGCCATTCCTGCTAATGTGCATGTTACAACAAAATATATCAGACATGTGTCAACATGTTCATTCTTTGCTTACTCTGCAATTGCAAAATCATTATAAAAGACATACAATAGCATGTGACTCTGGCAACAAAGATACAACTTCTTAAACTTAAGATCCTTAACAGTTTTCATTTAGCTTTCTCAAAAGTTCTATGTTACACCGGCAAATATATGTAAAATACTATTGAAAATATTCACTCAATTACATATCTTGTATTTTAAATGATTTTCTAAAACAGAATGAGATAGAAAACAATCAAGCTAATTCTCTTTGATTTCTTTAGCTTTGATCAGAACAAATACCAGTAATCACACAAACAAGATACAATTGTGAGATTCAAACACTGAATAAGGAAAGTTACTACCATATAAAATTGGCAAATTATTCCTAATTTGGGATAACTTAAACAACTTAATTACATCAGTCATTTGTAGCTATTCATTTGTTCCAACCTGGATACTTGGCTTTGACAGTAATTTTTAAATACTTTTAGAACACTTTCTAAAGGTACCTTAATATCTTGTCAACTATTTATTTAGTTGCATGTTGGCAGTGAGATTTTTTTTGGCTCAGCCAAAGTGATAATCCTCATTAGCATCACCATTACAATGCACCTATAAAAGGAGCAGAAAAAAATAGGAGAGAAGTGTGATGCAACCACTGATATTCAGGAGCAGAAGCAATTTTTAAAAGGTGTTTATAATAAACTTCCAATGTTGTCCTGGGATTTAGAGACAACTAGGAAAAAATATGGCTGGCATTAAAGACAGGCCAACATCCAAATTTTCTTCCATTAGGTTTTCTAATAGATGCTTTGATTTGAAATAGTTAAGTAGAGAAAAATAATGTATTACGCTATTATTAGCTTTTGAACTGTCTGTGCTTAACAACAACATAGGTTCCCTTCTGAATCTTTCTGGAGAGAAGATAAAGATTCACAGATTTATCTCTCAGCTTGCCACACAAAGTTCAAGTTTCCACACAACAAAATTTTCTCATCTTTCCTCAAGTTCAAGTATGGTGACCTTACAGAAAAATCACCCACCACATTTCATAACAAGCAATGGGAACTTTGTTACTTTCTTTATATTTATTTTTCTCAACAAACTTTCCAATACCAGTTGTAGAATCACTGCAAATAGCTTAATTCTATGTGCCAGTGTAAAGTTGAACATCACTGTTACAGGGCAACATTCCTACTTAATTGGACAAAAAACATTCCCAGCAAGGCAATTAAGGGTTATAGAAAACCTAGATTCAGAGTGGTAAATGGCAGAGTCCACAATAATGCAGAGGAGATAGGTGGAGAAGGATACATACTCAGCCTCGTTTGTACTCTAAATTATGTACACAATAAAAACAATAACAACAAAACTCGACAAAGGACAAAAAATGAAACATTCCTGCCCTCCCAGATACCTTAGAACAAACCCTCATCTCTTAAAAATGCACTCGCATTTTATATAGCTCATATATAGGGATGACAAACTCCATACCATAAAACATAAAAAACAACCATACATCCTTTATACCTTTCTAATACTTTTGCATGCTCTGGCCAAATTGAAGGGCACAGATTACTTTTCATATCAACAAAAATTCAGCAACAAGAAAGGTCAAACTTAATCAAGGTAGCATCACGATCTTTCATCTGAGAAGAGGAGAATTACTGCAAGCCACTCATTTATGGTCAAGTCCACAGCAGGAGCAACTCCCCAAACACAGTAACACAGCATTCTTTTCTCAAAATCCAACATTCCAGTGGGCTACAATACTGTACAGCCTTTAGTGATGCGAAATACCAATACTTTCACACACTCACTATAATGCACACAGGATCACCTGATTACATGTCGTAAATGTTCCGAGTCAACAGATTCCTGTCGTCCAATGAAAGACCTTAGGTGCGAACGAGCAGTATTGCACGACATCCTCCATCGGTAGGCGAGGGACGCTCCACAAACACTGTCTGAGTGACCGATCTCTCTGAGGCAGACACCTCCTCATCAGAAGTATCCTCTTCTTCTTCGTCATCAAACTCACTCTCACCATCCCTCTGCTCCACCAATCAGAGTCTGTCTTTTGAGGGAACCCATATGGTGGGTCCAGACTGCTCGTGGATCACCTCTTTCACTTTTGCATAGATTTCCTCAGGTGTGTCACCTTGCACAACAGCTGCAACAAACAATAAAGATTGCAAATGAAAAAGGGAAAATCTCATGCATCAGATTCAGCGAGAGATACATGTTAAGACTGAAAAAGTCATCATTGCTACAAGTACACAATTGTTACGCAGGAAGGGAACTAGTGACGCCAAGTCATCCACATGCGAGCACAAGTTTTCTAGTGTACCTTGCATTTCCCTCTCCTGTTTCTGTTAACAGTGTTATTTGTTGATAAATAAACCGATATAGAAACCCAGTCTCATTATTCATGCTCCCACAGTAGGATAGAATGACATTTGCTGGCTCTGAAATGAATGTTTTCACTTTCTACAAGGACTGTTCTAATTAGCTTTTGCTACACTATGATACACTGTAGTGTATGAAGTACCATATTTACTTGAGTAATATCCGCACCCCCGTTTTTGGAAGTAAATATCTGGAAAAAAAGGTATTCATGTAATGCACACACTTCAAAAATTCCAGTTTTGTTATTTAGCAGCAACATTGGTAAACTAATCTATCTGAAGTCGAGTCTGATGATGAATTACCTGGAGATATCTTTGACCCCTTTCCTAAAAACCTGAAAGACTTTAGGAAGAAGTGCAAAAAGTACCTATTTAGTCTAAAATCATGAAATGAGTTACTAAATTGACATGGTGTTAATGTATCGTTACCACCAGGCCAAGAGCCTAATTGTAGCCTGGATACGTAAATAAATAAATAAAAAAATAGGAGGAAACGGAGTAGGCTATGCGGCATGTATAATATATTAAAAAATGAGGGAGCTTGGGGTGATCTAAGAAAGGAGGCGGAAGAACCAACTTTCGTGGGGAAAAATGATCATAAATTTAAATTCAAGTGTAGAGTTCAAAAAACTAATATTAAAAAAAGTTCATATTTAAATAAGACCGTAGTCGATTGGAACGAGTTGCCTGCAGAACTATTTAAGCCCTCCCCAAGGAATGTAAATGTTTTTAAAAGTAGATGTAAGGTAATGTTAAGATAATTGTTTATGCTATATTTATTTTGTCATGTATTTGTTTTTATATTATGGTTTGGTTTTTTTTAGTATTTTATGTACGATAGTTATGTTACCACCTGGCAAATTGCCTATTTGTAACTTATATTTGATAATAATAATAATAATAAGTGGGAAAAATGACGTATTTAAGACGTAATTATTAAAACAACTTTTAATGCGTATTCTAATGCAATCAATTGCAAAAAATTGATATTCAACAATATTATATTATAAGGAAAGAAGTCAGAAGCATATTTTGAAGGTCAGTGCATTAATATCGCCAAAACGATCCATTTTGAGTCACTGCACAGTGTACATGCTTTATTTTTGCTAAATGTTTGAAATCACAACGGATATGCTAACCATCACTGAAAAGAGTGTGCCTCTCATAAAAGAAAACATAAAAATTATGTGCACAAACTAAATCCCAACATCCAATAGAATGATTTTTGATTATTTCTTAACCACTTGACTGGGCGTGACGAGTATGTTCGTCATGACCTCTGTTAATCCATTTGGGTGTGACGGCTATACTCGTCATGAAGTTTTTTTTCATCTTTCCCTATGGGCGTGACGAGCTATATCGTCATGAACTTCCCCTCATTTTCATTGGCCCTTCTAATGTGCATTCAGGCAAATAGATGGCGGTTAGGTCTATTTTTCCAAAATATAGAGCCTGTGTTCAGAGACTCTGCACCAACGTTCCCTCTAATTTTTTTTACAGCTGCACGGACCTGCTACTGCTCTGAGCAGAAAATTTTTACACGACCTGAACACTGAGCGGCACTTTAAAAGTGTTTTTGTAATATACATAATAAGAATATTTACAATGAAAATTGAAAAACTGCATACTTTTGATTTTATTTATTAATTGAATGGTACAATAAAATTTAGTACAACAAAGAAAATTATTTCACGTTTCAAGAACTTTTTCTCATCTGTGCTTATTAGAAATCCATCGACTATAAACACCGTCTAGATTAATTTCGCACCCAGACGCAAGATAAGTCTTAATCCTCATCAGATCATCCAAATGTTCAACTTCCAGTCTGTTTCTAGATTTACATTTGATGGAATTTATGACAATGAATCCACGTTCACGTTCAGCACTAGAAGCTTTAAATGTTCTATTGATGTCAACAAGAATTGACAGTTCTTCAAATTCTTTGTTTCTAAGCATGTAGTTCAACATATCAGTGAACGACTTAATTGAACCACTCTTAACTTTCTCAGAAACGACGAATTTCAAATCACAGTACTGCTGCGATATTATTGTGGCAATGCTTTCGTTTATTGTAATGGTAGCTGAGTATTTTTTATTAGTCGTTTAACATCCTCTTCTCCAAATTCAAAATTGGTTGCGTTTGCCATAGCAATGGGGTCAAAAGCCTGCCATTCTCTTAACTCATCATCAGGAAATCTATTGTCCAAGTGATTACACACATGTTGAATGAACAGAATAATAGGCGTAGTATCGACGTCACAACTTATAGATTAAAGCAGATCTTTTACTTTGTCACTCCAATAAACAGTATGTCCAAGATACTGTGACCTTAACTTGTTTATTTTTGCTTTTGCATACAGCAGTGCTTCAATTGTATTTAAACAACTTTTCTGAAGGAATTTACAGAGAGATGCCAGATCTTCTAAAACATCGTTAAGAACAGTTAACGATAATCGATATTGTGGATTGGTCAAAATCTTCAGACAGTAGTTACTGGTTGGATCGTTACATTCATTAACTTGCTCTTTACAATACTGGATTAAAACTTCGTAATTTCTCATTAAAGCAGTTATGGCAAAATGTCTTGACAGCCATCTCACTTCGTTTAGTGGTCTAAATGACAAAACATCACGTTCTGTGACATTGGCTAATTCTTCTAGCTTTCCTTTTTTAATAGATGACCTACTGAACATTGTATATACTGTTCGTAACAGTGTTTCCATATCCTGCATGACTGACACTTTTTTCCATGCGTCGTCTAATCCCAGGTCTTCTCTGTGGACAACGCAATGTTGCTCAGACAGATGCTTTATTTCTCGTCAAAGAATTGCTGCCACACCATTATTCTTTCCAAGCATAACACGTGCTCCGTCTGATGTAAACATCACCATCTTTTGAAGATCAAGATTGTTGTTGATATAAAATGTTTTCATTGCTTGAACAATAGTGATACTGTCACACGCAATTAGTTTCAAAATACCTGTAAACAGTCTTATAGGAAGTTTCATTTTCTGTTCGAAATTTAAATTACAAAATTAACATTTTCTGTACAGAAATGTCTGTACTTTCATCAGCAATTAATGTATGGAAAGCAGATTTCCACAATTCTCCCATTATTTGTTTCTGAAGTACAAAGCTGATGCACTCAACAAATTCAAACGCATAGTTCTTGCTGTGCCAACTCTCTGGTATATTTACATATTTGGCCACATGTGCATGAATATCTTGCACGGAATGCATTGAAGCATTAATTTTAATTTCTAAGATAATGTTATCAATCAGCACCTTGACTATATCAGAGTTAGACTTCTTTCGCGCATCTTGTTCCACTCTTGCTATACACGCTCTTTAAGAGTTTCAGTTAACATTTGCAAAATTCCACCCTCTTCTAGTTGCGTAATTTGGTAACTGCATCTACATGAATTCTCTGGTTGAGATGCCGTTTTAAGTAATCTAACTTCCATTCTTCCCATATTTTTCCACTACTGAACTCGCCCCCAACTTTCGCTTCCACACAAATGGTGCATACAACATCGCCAGTATCTCGATATTTAAAAATATCGCCAATTGTTATTTTTTGTTTTTGATTGGGACACTGCACGGCTCACTTTTGTCTTGTCGCACTCGGTAATCACGGAGGCACCTACGTTCGAAAGAACGTACTTTTCGACATGTGCACGTTGCTCCGTCAGAGATTGTTTTTCTCGGAGAACTGTAAACAGTTGACGCCGCGTTGGAATGGACATTTTCGATTACCTATCTCAGGCTGAAATGAAGGTACTTCTATAAGATTTCATTTAACATACACTTATAACAAAACGTAATGATGAATTAAATAACCATACAATAAGAAATTAGTTACTTCCATACCTAAGTACAGTTATCTAAAAAGTAACTTAGTTTTTGTACAAAAGAAAAAACTTCGCTCTCATTCACGAAAAGTAATCGGCATCCGTCGGTTATCTGAATAGTAGCTCTGCGCGGCGGGTGGGGAGGCTGCCACAGTGCGACCATTCGTGCAACATCTGTTTACATTTGTAAACACAACTGGCAGAGTCGCAGCTAAATGTTGTTCACCCTGTTTGTAGATGAGTTGAGCTTCCTATCAAGACCAAACATGCAGCGGAAATGTGCGGAAATCAGTTTGTACATCAAGAAGAATGCAGGTGAAGTTTCTGCTTGCCTCCTTATGCAGTGGTGCTTTGAATCGGCTGCGGCAGTCCTATTTTTTTTCTCCACGCTCCAAATATATAAAGGAGTCGAAAGCGGAGGAATCGAAGTACCAAATCCTACACTGAAATACTATCCCAACGCTGATTACGTGTCACCAGGTTCCCAGTAAACTTTCATGCCATGCGGGCGAGGAACACGAGAAAAGTAGATGGTCGATAAACGTGATGTTTGAGTGGTAATACACGTAAGGAAATCTACCACAGGAAAAATGTGGGGACTTTACATGATACTCCAATGTATTTACTGCCTAAATAACACATTACCAGACGTCAATCATACTTTCGAAAAAATGGGTTTTGGCCAGCTTTTTCGGATTCTGTCCCACTGTGCGGTTGTCCCGCCATTCATTCAGGCAGAATATGCTTCGGTCTGCGCAATGTGATCAGAGAAGCACGGTAGAACTGTCTACGTTATTATCATCCAGTTTTGCATGCATCCCTTGCGACTGCTGACGGTGCTTCCAGCAGCGTTTTTAAAAGAAAATTTCAGCTGCGTGGCAACAATTCAGTGTGTGCGAGAGCATTTCAGTTACTGCACCCGCGCAGCTTAGAGGGAACATTGCTCTGCACGTGTTGTGTGGGGTTGCATATATGCACTGCCTGCGGGCGCCCGGTCGGCAGCTCTTTGAACTGCAATAAAATGTATTTCTCACGCACGCGCTAACTCTGATATCAAGAATTTTTGCCCATTTTGCACCGAGTTTGCTACTTTGACATGTGGTTGGTTTAGGCTAATAAACATTTACCGTTACTTCTTGCAGGATCGTTATTTTTGAGATGCGCTTTTTTCATAGAAATTTTAGTTTTAGTTAGTTTTCTTGTGAACTGTGGAGTATAAGCATCGAAAGATACAGCATTCACGTTGGGAAATTTCAGTATATTTTTTAAATTAGTTTTTCTAAATTATCGTGTTTTATCCTCTAATTGGGGGTATAGTGAAATGGCTTCTTCAAGTAAACAGCTAAGAATTTTAGATAAAGATATTCCTGATATTTTAGAAGAAAGTGGTGGAGAATATAGTGAGGATAGCGATGATGTGTACATAAACACTGACGTAAGTGATAGCGAGTCAGACACTGAGACTGAGGCTAGAGCAGAAGAAGAAAATGAAGAAGGAAGTTTTGCAAAATTTGTTTGGATCAGTAAAGAAAGTGTTAGGCATAAATTTGAGTTTCTCCACAAAAGTGCAAAACGAATAACGCTATTCTTTCAACTATTTGAAGGTATAATTGATAGTAATTGAATCGGAGGCAACAATAACGATCGCCTTGGCAAGACCCAGGAAGAGTGCGAAATACCCGTAAAAATTCGAAAGCAGTTGTGTATTTCTGAAAACTTCGACAGTGTAACATGCAAAACATTGCAAGAATAGTATTTTGGTGAATAAAGGAAAAAAACCTTGCACACTGAAAAATTGAAAATCTCATGTAAACTTATGGGAACATATAATTGTCTCCTGGATTCGAACCCAGGACTTTATGAAATTGAGAATAGTTTTCTAGGGACCTCCTAGCTTATAGAAACAAAATGCAGTTTACTGCATATCTCTACGACGAACGGCTTTCGAGATACAGAGGGGGATGGACGGACACTTCCAAAATTATATATACGATTTATTGCATACATTGTTTACTTCATTTTCAATATATGAAAATTAGCTTATAGATTAGTGCCCTTATATATTTCTGTGTAATATATTGTTACGAACTGGGGGGAGGGGGGATTTGTACAAATAACACCGCTGAATTCCGTTGACACCTTTCCTTTATTTCCAATACTCTTGTACAACTTGTTTCCTTATCTCCTTTCTCTTCGCTCACCAACCTCGACTTGCTTTCTGCCCCTTCATTTCCCGTTGCCGACTTTATATACCGTCCAATAGGTTTCGAGAACCTTCCTCACGTGTCGACTCTAACATTCTCGGTGTCTTCCATAAGTAGGTCACGAAGGTTCTCCCTTCCCGTCCAACGAGCCCATCCTTCCAATAGTCCTGTCTGATGGGGGCCTACCCCATCGTGGTCGCTGTGCTCGTGACAATATCAATATATCATTCAAAAGATATTAAATATTTTAATTGTTTAACAAATAAATAATCAACAAAAAATCTGAAACATTAATATTTTAATGTAATTATAAATTCATTGAATACTTTGGGAGAAAAAAAGCTAACAATATACAAGTGAACATTCGATTTGTTAATATTGTTTATAACAAATTAATTGTTAATAAAAATTATACATAAACCTGAACATTATTCATATTTATTGTAAAACGAAAGGAATTCCTTTATATGTCAGAAAAGTATAACATGTTAGAAGAATCGCAAATATACAGAATCTCGGCCAGGCATCCCCAACTGGAATGCACTTCTGGTCAATTCCTCTCCCCAGTCAAGTGGTTAACATAAATATAAATCAATTTAGGTCTTAAGGCTCCATGCGGTCTTATTCTTTCGATTATTAAATTGTATGTAAATACCCGTAAAAATTACAATGAAAACAAGAAATATTGTAAAATCCCAAATTTTTAAACAAAGAATTTATTCAACTCACATTTCAAGGGCTTCTTTAGGAATTCCACATTTGTTTTTTTCTAATATGTACCTAATCACTGATCTGATCTTCATCTGCAACATAATCACCCCATAAGTAATGGTCCTCAGTTCTATCCAATGAATTCGATATTCCTGTCACTTTAAAGCTTTTGATCACAGTTTCTTCACTTACACCACGCCATGCTGCAAGCACCCATTGGCACACCTCGGTCAGCAGAGTGCATTTCAGCCCGCCCGTTGCTGTTGTGTTCTTCAAATTTAAGCATGAATCACGTAATATTAAAGACAGAATCCCCTGTGAACGGCACTTTCCAGGAAACATATTGAATTCATTCTTTGCCACAAAATACAACAGGCGTTTTGCAGGTGGCCTACCGTCAAAAGGTAATGTCTGCACCCCCTTTTTCTGGGACCAGTTTTAGGGAAAAAAGTGCTGGTATTACACAAGTAAATACGGTATCAGGTTTCTAAACTCCAGCTATCCATTGTGATATGATAGAATTACATCCCCAGGCATCAAAACGAATGTCACCCAGTTTTACGACATAAGATTGATTTACGCAAAGTTATTCCATACTATGCGAATATAAGATGACTCATGATTTTTCAGGTGCTAAAATTGGAAAAAACCTCTTCTTATATTCAGGTAAATAAGGTAATGGTCACATCTGTTTCCACAGCAAGTGAAAATGCATTCACATAAACTCTCTTATAATTTGGTGTGGCACCAGGAATAATCTCATGTTCCTGGATCCACCTCTGCTGCTGCCTGGTATTAAATCAAGGTCGAAACTCACTAAGTGAATGAAAATTATTTATACTGAATCCGGGTAAAACATTAAATCGAAGTACACTAAAATGAGGAAAATAATACACTGTTTATATGAGATGTTTCACAGAACTCTTGAAAATAAACACTAAATGCTGCTAAATGTTAGATGGAGGTACACTACAACAGGGTTTGACTGTATATCTCTAAAAATATGTAAAACCAAATTTCCCCTGCTAGATGGACACAACACAGTATTTTCATATCACCATCAAAATTTTCTGCGGCACCGAGCAGTTCCTATTCTGCTTATTTCCCTTCCATTGGGCACACATAGGCCATGCTCTCTTTTCCCTGCTCTCTCATTTCCACACATATAACCACCACAGAAGCATATCTGAAACTGCTTTTTGAGGCCCACTCAATAACAGTTGAGTAATACAAAGTGCAATCAATTTTATAATAGTAACTAAAGTATAAAGTAAAAAAGTTTGTTTTGTTGTTTATTCACTAAGCAAGCAGTGCTTGCATTGTGTGCATAGACCGACCGTCCCTGCTGGAATGTAACTGTTTAAGAACATAACTTAACCTTATTCCTCTGTTTTCAAAGGTAGAACTGTTTTTGACATGTTTCTGCATCCACAATAATTTAAAAAAATGCAATTCTCGCATAAATAAGAGGATACCTCGTGTAAATCAAGCAGTAGGTCATAAAATATAAATTATGTATAAGTTAACTCATGTACATGGATCTTGCATAAATCAGGGGATGCCAGTAGTTGAATAAGGCCGCTTATCGGAATGTTTTGAGCTCTCATTTCATTGAACCACCTTAATGTAGCATTATCCACGACGTCTGTAGCTGCCGTTTTCAAACACTTATGTGCAGGGTCGAATTTACCACTAGCAACACTTTCTTCGATTTCTTTTCTTTTCTTCATGAATGTAGCCAACATTGATTGCGCGAATCCATACTTTCTTGCAACATCTGTCTGTTTCATCCCCCCATCCAGATCTTTAAACGCTGCTAACTTGGTTTCTAAACTTATTTGTTTACGTTTAGCACAAGCCATCTCTCTATGCAAGCACGCACACAAGAAAACCACTCTAAAGACTGATTGCCCAGCACTAGGCAATTAGCACGCATTTTCGTACTCGACGAGTCTATTCTCGCCTAAGGAGGCAAAATAGGGGTAAGGGTGGAATGGATGGGCAGACGTTTCACTTTTTCCTAGGAACTCAAGTAGAGGGGGAGGGTGGTTTTTCAGGGTTGACTCATCATCGCGAGGGAATTTCCACAACCGAGCGGACGACAGGAGCTTCGTTGTAACAGGGTGTTTTAAAATTTCCTCATTATTATACTGAAGGACATTTAACAGAAGAAAGATAGGAAATACGAATATTTATCGCTGCATCCGGGTTTATCGTTATATTGGTATTCGTTGTATGGAGGTTCGACTGTATTACATCGGTACTTTTTCTCTGGGATTTTATAGAGTAATCAGCACCAACTGCACCACTGTCATACTAAAAGCTGATTTGTTGATATAATACATTGCGCATATTTGGTATAATACATCGTGTTTCAATGGTTTTGATGATGTACTCGTGTAAGACGTGCACCCTGTTTTTCGATGGTGATTTCAGGTAAAAAAGCTGCGCACGGTACACGTGAACATATGGTAAATTGCAAACTCCGAAATAGCTTATTCCATATTCTTTATTTTGCCACTTTGCTTGGCGATTCCAATTTTAAGGCAAGTAATGGCTGGCTACATTGCTTCAAGGATAGACATGGCATCATTTTCAAAGTGGCAGCCGGGAAAGAAAAGTATGCTCCAGTAGGTGATGCTGATTCTTGGCATGCAAGTAAAATGGCAGAAATCTTGGAAAAGTATAGCCCTGACAACATCTTCAATGCTGATGAAACCAGGTTATTTTTCCAATTGATGCCAGAAAAAATAATGGCATACAAAGGGGAAATGCAAGGGAGGGAAGCAGTCAAAGCTATGCCTCACAGTTCTACTCTGCACCAATGCAACAGGAACCAAGAAGTTGACTCCCTTGGTCATCGGCCGATATGCAAAACCCAGATGCTTTAAAAATGTGTAAAGCTTGCCAGGTTAGAAAATGAAATCCAAATCGGAAAACATTTAATTACGTTCTGACTTTTTATTTCCAAATTACAAGTGCACATTAACATTATTTTTTTGTTACAGTTGATTACAAGGCAAACAGCAAAGCCTGGATGACGGCTACTCTGTTCAACGAGTGGCTGCTCTCACTAGACAAGGAAATGAAGAAGAAAAAGAAGGTTGTGCCGTAGGTGGACAACTGCAGGGCTCACAATAACGCCCCAGCGTTAGAGAATGTTGAGTTGTGTTACTTCCCACCTAATTGCACTGCTATACTTCAGCCTTTGGACATGGGAATAATCAAGGCCTTCAAAGCAAAGTATCATTACCAACTGGTGCAAAGAGTAATCACAAACACTGAGAGGAAAGTTGAAAAAACCTTCAACATAGACGTCGAGCAGACATGTGACATGATTTCTAGCAGTTGGTGGGGTGTTGAGGAGAAAACCATTGAAAACTGTTGGGAAAAAACACAGCTGTTTGCCAGTGATGAGTGTTACTTCAGATGAAGAACCACAAGATGATCCACAGGAGGTTTTGAAAATGTACGTAAAAGTCACTGGAAAGGAAATCGAAGTGTCCGCTGATGATTACGTGTTGGTGGATGACAGTGTCTCAGTGTTTCCAGAGTGCAGTGATGAATCCATAATTGGAGAACTTAAAGGGGGAAATGAGGAAGAATGTTCTTCAGACGACGACGATGTTCATGCTGCTCAAGAAATAAAAAGGATTCCTCTATTTCTGGAATTGGTTGGACACTTGGAAGTCATCCAGCATGTCGCAAATTCACTTCAGTGTTTCAGGGGAGCACTTGATTGCTCTGGAATCCCTAAGAACTTTGTTTACTAAAGAAGCGTTAAAAAGCAAAACACAGAGCAAAATTACTGAGTTACCAACCCATCGCTGACCTTTACCTTGGCCAAAATTTTCTTGCTGCCATCACACTTGGATTGCTGTAAGGGTGCAATGCACCTTGGGCTGGCATGCACTCGCGTAAAGACTATAAACTTATAGATGACCACTGCAACATAAGGTGATTTAGCGAGTTTACTAGCTGTGGAGATTAACTAACCACCAGTAAAAATTGTATTGTAAAAATGCCTTATTTTCTCTTCAAAACCAAAAAAATGGTTGGTATATGAGAAATGTTACAAATAAAACCACGAATCACGTATCAATTCATCAGTAGCATTACAAAATATAACAGAACATTACAAAATATTTCTATCGAGTAAAGCGGAAAATAAATGAAGGGCGCAACATTTCACGTGTTTTTTTTCAACATTAAATTTTCAGTGCCGAGCTCGTAGACATATGTAACTTGTTCAAAACATTGTAAAACTCAGCTACTAGGAGAAAGAAGATATTTGAATTTTTAAATAAAAAGATATGGACGTTTAAAGGTGATCTGGGTCGATTCGACCCAGATGCGAGTACTCGAGGGTTAAGGTGAGAGCCAATTTCAAGCTTTGTCATGAGTTATTTAAAAGCTCCAACTGGCCATATGGTGTTTCAGTAAAGCGCTTTTACTTCCTGAAAGATCCTCGAGTAAATGCAACGTTGGTTAAGGAAAATATTGATGTTATGACTGTGACAAATAACTCCAACACAGAGCAATGCGATGAGACGGTGAACTTAAATAATGAAATCCCAAAACATGAGAACGCTAAGCAAGCAAGTGATAGTGATGAACTAAGAAGTACTTCGAGTGATAAAAGAGTTACCCAGGGTCAGTGCAGCATAATAAAACCGAAAAAACTATGACTAGTATCCATGAATATTCAATGTATCCATAACAAGACGTTAGAATTCGAATTATATTTACAGAAGGACTTTGATGTATTGTATATTTGTGAACGTTGGTTATGCAAGGAGGAAGAAGATTTGTATAATATACCTGATTTTGTGAAGGGTAGTGTGTATTGCAGGAGTTACCTCAAAAATGGTGGAACGGCCACTTACGTAAGTAAGAGTTTCTGCTTTCAAGAAATCAATGTAAGTAAATATAGTAGTGAACAGCATGGTGAATTTACCGCTGTCTATCTTGTGGAATTTGACATAATTATTGTTAGTGTGTACAGATTGCCCAGTGGTGACATCAAAAAGTTTTACGAATTAATGGAAAATTTCTGCATGCAAATTGAACGTATTGCTAAGAAAATAATTATTTGTGGGGATATAAATTTAGATGTCAAGGTCAATCAAGAAATGTATATAATTTTGAAAATTTACTAAGGTCATACAATTTGTTTTGTGTGAATTGCTTACCTACAAGGAGAAATACTTGTTTAGACAATATACAGTAAAACTCGTTTAATACGTATTTGAGGGGACCGACTCATTGCTTTGTTGTAAGCGTGACTACGTTATATACGAGAAACATGGTTTTCGGCCTATACATCCCATATAACACATACAGTGAAGGCTGTGCTATCCGGCTGTTTAGAACCGGCCAGCCTTAGGTACCGGCAATTACTCAAATACAATTCATTTTGTATTTCTTTTTCTTTTTTTATGAATTTCTGTGTGAATTGTATATGTGTAATACCACAACTTCCACTTTAAAATTTCTTCAAATATAAGATGTATATATTACGTATTTACTCCATATACTTCTCTGGCTGCCGAGTAAGCATGGCGTTTTTGTTTACATAAGCCATTTGCATTGTCTAGATGTTTTGGTGTACTTCTACAATTTCCAGTTTATCGCTTTTTATTATTTAAAAAATTACCCATCCATTGAATATGGCATCAAAATAAATACCTAAAAGCAAGGAACAGGAGAGAAAAGGTTGTTTTAACGTTAACACAAAAGCTGGAGCTGATCAAACGAATTGAAAAAGGATAAAAATAGAGCAGCCATAGCAAAAGAATTCAACATCGGATCTTCCACGCTCTACGATATCAAGGCTCATAAGGCTAAATTAATGAAATTTGTGTCATCTTCTGAGACGAGTAAATCAATTAATAAACATCATACGCTTCATAAGCCAAAAATTGAGGAACTGGATAAAATATTATATGACTGGTTTTCACAGAAATGTTCAGAAGAATTAAATAATTTCGTCCTTTTCTAATAGAGTAAATAAAGATAAATAATAAAGATAAATAAGAAAGATATAATCCAATAAATTCAATTTTGGGAACAAGTTCACTGCTGTAATCCCCAAACTTCCCGGACACCCTAAACTTTTCAATAGCCTTTTTGCTTTGCATGTAAGTGCAGCAACGCATTAAATAAGAATGGGTAAATAGTGTCTATATGTAACTACGTGTGGAAGAATTAAAATGGAAAATGCAAACCCCATGCATAGTTATGTTTGGGGAGTATGATAGTGAACCTAAGCCCAATTTTGTTTGGTTATTGCTAAATTTGCGATGTCAAAATAAAAAATCGCTCCCCTAACCGGCTATTTCTCCTAATCGGCTTTCCACAATCCCCAAGATAGCCGGATAACACAGCTTTTACTGTATTTGTAGTGAGTAGACTTCAATGCTGTACTTACATATGCAAAGAGATGCTTATCAACTTCGCGGCATGTAAAATGTTCGATTGCTATTACATACGATTTTTTAAATGGTCAATTAATATTATTATTATGGTCATTAATTTACATAAACATTTCACATTTTTAATATCAATTTAAAACAAAGGGAGCGTGAAAATTCGTATGGAAGGGGTAGATGGAGGAAGGGGATCTCTACGAACAAGTGCGCAGTAAATGGGCAGAAACTATTCATTACTTATCGCTCTGCTCACCAAAATTCATTATATATGGGGCATTTTTTGCCACGGGACCAAACATTTCTTCGTTACAGCCGAGAATTCATAAAATGCGTGTTCGTTACATCCGAGAAATTTAACCAATGCCCTTATGGAGAAGTTCAAGGGACCGAGACATTTCTTCGTTATAGCCGAGATTTCGTTTTAGGTGTGATCGTTATAAACGAGCTTTACTGTAGTAAAATTCATTTTTTTATATAGATAAATTATCTGGAAATCAGGTTAGTAAGTTGATAAATGAATTAAAAAATTGTAAATCCCCAGGTAAAGACAGTATTCGTGTAGGTGACCTTAAACTTATAAAAAGGGATATTAGCCCCTTTTTAGCTAAAATATTTAATAAGAGCTTTACCACAGGGATAATTCCTCATCTCTTAAAAGAGACAATTGTAAGACCTATACATAAAAGCGGTTCATTTACTGCCATTACTAATTATAGAGCAATTTCTATATTGTCAGTAATAGATAAAATATTAGAAAAACGTATGTAATTGCTTAACAAAATATTTTGATGAAAATAAACTGTATATACCCAAATATAAGACGACTCTGATTATAAGATCCTTCCATTTTTACCTCCTATCTATAGTTCTATCTATCTATAGTTCACCCTGCAAGCCACCGCAATGGTGTGTGGCAGGGGGTGCAATAGCACCAAGGTAAAGCGCATAATAACGTATAGTATCACTCTACGTCGGCTGATTTCTTCTCGTAACTTCTGTTCTGCTCAGCTATCGTTCTAGGGAAAAACGAGCCTTTATATCTCTCAGTCGTACAGGCTATCTCTCTTATTTTACGAGGATGGTCCATTCTACCAATATAATTTGGCGCTCTTGTTATTTCTTCGACATCGCTGGAGAACATATGCGTTCTAAATCTTTCGAGAAGTTTTAACCTACAGCGTGATCGGCGCTCAGTTAGTGATTCCCATCCTAACTCCTGTATCAAGCCTGTAACACTTTTGTTTCTATCGTAACAATTCCTGATGAATCTAGCAGCTTTTCGCTGCACTCTTTCTAACTCTGAGATTGATCCTTTCCTGTACGGATCCCATATGCTCGACGCGTACTCTAATAGTGGTCTTACTAACGAGAAGTAACATGTCCCTTTGACTTTTTCCTCACTTTTACCTACTATGCGTTTGATGAATCCTAGTTTCTGTTTAGCCTTCCCGCATATATTTCGTATGTGCATATCCCATGAGAGGTTGTTTTTTAAAGTAACGCCTAAGTATTTGACGAAATCGGCTAGTTTTAGCTGGACGCCTTCAACAGTGTAATTCGTCGCGTCGATGTTTTTGTTTCCCCAGAATCTCATAAAGGAACACTTTCCTAAGTTCAATTCTAACTGCCACTCTTTACACCACTCGAGAATTGCATTGAAGTCATCAGAAAGTAATAATTGATCATTAGGACTATTAATCTCTCTGTAAACTACTGTATCATCCGCTAATAACTTGATTTTACTTTTAATAACCTTATCTAAGTCATTTATATATAAAAGGAATAGTAGGGGGCCGATTACACTTCCCTGTGGAACACCTGAGGCTACGCTGACTGAATCTGATTTAAAACCATCTGTAACTACTATTTGTTCATGCTCATTAAGAAAGTCCCTGATCCACTCGATTATCTTTCGATTAATTCCACAGTCATTTAATTTCTTCACTAACTTACTGTGCGGAACTTTATCGAAAGACTTCTTAAAGTCAAGGAAAACCGCATCTAGGAAAGAAATTTATTATGTACACAATGACAAAGGTTTATTATACCATTGAGTAATGTACATTGAACCAATTGAAATAAGCAATTTTCATTGGAATTTTCAATTGAATATTTTGGAACAAATATTTGGCACAAATCTTATTAACTGGTCCTCTTAAATTTTTATGTCGTCCTTCATTAGGCCCACAAAATGCTTTCCGATTTGAACTTGCACACTTTAACATTTTCTGCGAATTTTTCCATTGCCGCACATTTGCCTCGGTGACACCAAACCTTCTTGCTGCTGCACAACTGCTAGTTTCATCAGCATATTTTGCCACTAAAAGTTTAAAATTTTCATCATAACTATTATGCAATGATTTCGATATTTGTGAAGGTGTAGAACCTCCCTTCTCAACATGGTCACCCACATTTTTACGTAAAACTGGATAGTTAACAATCACGAAGACTTTAATTCACATGGAATTTATTACAGTCATAGATGGTTCACTTTGTCTGCGGTCAACACACTATGATATCGTGACAGGATCAAATTACATATGTTGGTGCAAAATCTTTCGCCCATTCAACCTACTACTACAGGCAGTCCTCGACTTTCGTACATTAGCTGACGAACAAACATTTCGAGCTATCGCATAGTGGCGCTATCTGTAAGCTAAGCCAACACTTTTAATAAATTACCAAATGAAGGAAAATGCATAAATATAATAAAATTCAAAGAGTATTTGTATTCGAATACATTTGAATCGATTCATTTTCTACTAATACTTTTAATAGTTTTAATAATCGATTGTTTCAAATGATTTTAAGAATCGAAAACAGGCAGACCTCGTCTCTTGTGGGGGATACGTTCCTATAAACACGGCGAAAGATGAAATTGTGAAAGAGAAGTAATGAAGGCAATGAGAAATACAGGGTTTGGTTCCCATCCCATCATCATTTGTCCTCTGTATTGGTGACAGCAGTAAAATAGAGAAAGAGATGGAAAAATGAACTTCAATGGAAGTGAGATTTAAAAAAGTTAGAAGAAGACGAAAAAAGTATCAGAAAATAAATTATTTAAGCTCCGTATTAGAACCGAGAAAAAAAATGAACAGAGGTTGCCTAACTTGCAGGGGCCAATTCCCCAAATGCAACAGGCTGCATCTTTCTTGGGGTTACATTCCTGAAAACCTCTGCGAAACTCCACCAATAATAAATGATGCATAAAACGCAAAGCTTCAGCATTTGAACTGTCAAATCTGAGCAAATAACCCAATGATCCTGAATCGGAAGGGTCAAGAGTTCAGTCTTTCCCCTCGGGACTTCCCTCTCGTAATAAAGACAGAAGGCTCCTGAACGGTGATGCCAGCTTATATTCCGCAACTTTTCACGTGCGAAGGGACACAAAAGTGTGAGAGGATTGCATCCTAAAAATATTTAAATGTATATGTAAGACACGTACATGTGTCTTATATATATACTTTTAAAAAACAGATACACGTATCGATTTTTTTAAATTACGTAAATATTTTTACATATCAGAATACCGTAACATTTTTCAGGTCTGACTATGAGAGAAAATGTGAGGAAAACGCGTTTCATTCCATATATAGAAAATTTCGCGCAGCCTTTTCCATGATTTTTTCCGCGAAAGATCGAAATATAAGACGGCAAAAGACAAAACTGGTTGCAAATGCAGAACCGCAAAAGACCGAAACATGCAAAAGATAAAGCCGCGAAAGACGAGGTCTGCCTATCCATCTCTACCTATCTCTGCCTTCTGCTCCTCTGTCAGTCAAACTATTATGCACCGCGCGATTATAAGACGACTAGAGATTTTTCGGTCATAAAAATTGGAACAAAACCTCGTCTTATATTCAGGTATATACAGTATTTAGTAAGAAACAATATGGATTCCGGAAAGGTACTGGAACGTCGGATGCATTATTTGAATTTTCTGAATTTGTATGTTCTAATTTGGATAAATGTAATAATGTGTTGGTATTATTTTTAGACTTCTCTAAAGCTTTTGACACAATTAATCACAAACTCTTGTTAGATATATTAAACAAATATGGTGTCTCTGGCATTTATAACAAGTGGATAGCAAATTACTTGTGTAATAGAAAATGCTCAGTTAAAGTATCTGGTACATATAGTAAAAGTTATATGATGAACAGTGGTGTACCTCAAGGCCCAAATTTAAGACCATTGTTGTTCAAGATTTATGTTAATGATTTATGTAAGATAACTGATCATTCTTTAGTAATACAATATGCTGATGACACGTTATTGGTAGTTGCTCATAAAAACTTAGAAGTTGCTGAATGTAAATTACAGCTGGACCTCAATGCATTTTTAAGATGGTCATATGACAGAGTTGATTGTTAATCCAAAGAAAACAGTGATTATGCACATTAAGTCACCAAATACAGGTATTCATAAACCAATTTCCATTTTTTGTCATGACTGAGAATGTTTAAGTAAACAAAATAAAAATTGTAATTGTAAAAGGTGAAACAATGTAATAAACCATGTCTATCTGGGTATTACTATTGACCATAATTTTAAATAGGATAGTCATGTGAAGATTTTGTCAAAGAGATTAAATTATTTATTGTATAAATTTTACCAAATGAAGGGTATAATACCAAAAAACTTCTAGCGTATCCTGTATTTCTCATTGTTTGAATCTATGGTATGGTATGGCATTGAGGCATGGGGTCATGCTGCAAATCATATACAGGCGACTCCAGAGTCTCGGGGATGCGTTCCTGAAAACGTGTTCGAATCTCGAATATTCGAGAGTAGAACGCAGTTTTTCCATATACTTGCATGTTATAATCTCGGGAAAAAGTCTCCCCTCACGTTGTATAAAGATAAAATAACATTACTAATATGTTAATACAACAATATTAAATTATGAATAAATTATATAATAAATATTTTAAATGTATAACTTATTTTCTGCACTAAAAAGGAAAAAATAAATTTTTGTTTCGAACGTCAAAGATAGATGTATGCAATATGCTTTACAGACAGCCTGGTCCGGATCGAGCGAGTCATTTGTAACAAACGACTCGCGCGAGCTGGATAACATACCTGCGTACATCTATCTATACATACAACTATTTATCACAGCGAAATTAATATAAAAGTTATTAAAAATGCACAAAATAACTTAAGAATAAAGAAACAATAAAATTAAAAATATTTTCATAGCTTAAATCTTTTTCAACTGCGCTTACTGGACTTGGTTTATTAATTGAGAAGTTGGAAGATTGTAGTTGGAAGAAGAGGAGCTATTGGGTGGGGAGCTGTTTATTGTTGTTATCAAATTACCTGAATTTATCACGTTCTAGAACTTTTCCTTCTGTTTCATGTAAGTGCTAATAGTTGACGCATTCCCAATGATCGTACGATTTCAGTATGGCTTTCAGTATGTTTCTGACACCAAACATCTATCCAAAGTTTCAAAAGTTTTTCCATTTTAGGAATCACAACATCGCGCCTAGGACTGTTTATTGTTATCAAATTACGTGAATTTATCACATCTTCTAGAATTTTCTCCTTCTGTTTCACATAAGTGCTAATAGTTGAAGGACACATTCCCAACGATCGTGCGATTTCAGCTTGGCTTTCACCTTTCACAATACGCTTTAAAATTTCTAATTTCAATTCATAACTATGAATCTTATGCCGTCTTTTATTTGATTCCCTTACATTTCCTTTTAGATGCCATGTCAAGTGATGAATTTATAAATAAATCAATTAAATAAATAAATTTAAATAAAAGATTAACAAAAAAAAGAGTGAAATCAGCACAAATTCAAACAATAAGAGCAGATATAACTACGTCTACACCAAAACTAAACCTCGCGTTTGGTCGAAACCAATAACTACGCGAAGATTATTTCGCATATATTATCGATTGGCAGGATAGAAATCTCGAATTAATCGAGACTCGAACAATCGAGACTTGGGAGTCGCCTGTACTATAATTTACAATGTCTGTCTGTCAGCAAGATGGCCACCAGTGAAACACTATGAGAAATTACGACAAACAGCATACTCTATGTTTATTATGAATTATTATTATTTGGTTCATTCCGAAAGAAACATTCCGACACAATACTTTTAATATACGAGAGGCGGAAGGATAGGTATTATTTTAATTGCAATTAACGTAAATGATTTTTATTCTGAAAGTCAGCAAATATAATCTATTTTTGTATCTGACCTTACACCCGTAAGCGTGATTTGCATATTTTCATTACGTGAGAGAAGAGAGGGAATTAAATTACATAGCAACCGAAGTAAACAGCATTCGTACGTTATTATTATTTTGAAAGAATGCTAATCAAAATTTATTTGTTGCTCATAGTGAAAAAGAGTAGTTTATTAAACTGTTTAATTCAATATTTACTTAGGATAATTAGCGACAGTGAAGAAACACTTGAACAGAAATATTATGTATTGAAAAACTTCGATTATTCATGAAATACATCATATTGAAGTGAGTTAAACTACCATACTATATGAACCATTTCTTGAGAATAGATTGACTTCAATGTTTATAAACTTTGTATAAATAGTTTTATTTGTTTAACAAATTTAGAATTTTAACTTAATTATTCCATTGCTAAAGAAGACATTGTTTGCAATATTAGAGTTTAAAACTTTTAAGTTTAAGTTGAAAAAGTTAAATAGTACAAATAAGCCAGCGGAGAACGATTATTCATGCATTTATTTCTTACATATATCAATTAAGAACAAGTATATGTGTTTATATTGTATATTCTTCTAATATTCTATTTTTAAAATGTTCTTTTTTGAGATATTATAAAATGGATAACCAGAGTGTGCAAGAAGAAACACCACTGCAAAGACATCAATGACAAAACAGAGAAGCACAAGCAAGACGTAGAGCTCGACAATCGAATAAGCAAATAGAAGCAAGGAGAACACAGGATCGTGAAAGAGCTTCCAACAAGAGACACAATGAACGTTATGCTCAAATAATGGCAATTCACAGAGCTAATGAGAATGAGGAACAAACTATTGTTAGACCTCTATATCATATTGTTAATTCAATCCTTCTGGGTATAAACATGCTTTGAATGCTTTTAATACAAGAGAGAGGGGGGGAGAGAGAAGTAGAGGGGGGAAAGATGGAAGGGGGAGAAATGAAAAGGGGGGAGGGAGAGAGAGGGTGTGAGAGGGGGGAGAGAGGGGGAGAGAAGGAAGGAAAGAGAGGCAACTATTTTAAGTTTAACAAAAGATAGCCCGTCAACAACAGAATATTCACTAGAAATGTCGTATATGGCAAAATATTTCAACGTAAAAGTGTGATATTAATTATTTTAAATGAAAATATTAATAATCTATCTATCTATAATTCTTCCATTGATATTTCAATGGGAATTACACTAGTTATATAATAAATAGAGTAACTAGGATATAGTCAGCAGTTATGAAATATTTGATACCTAGAAATGAAAATATTGTGAATGACTTAAGAAAATCCTGAATGTACATAAGATTAGGTATACTTAAACCAACTTATATTTTATATTATATTCTGTTGTATAAATACTATAATGTAAATGCATACCGCCAGGTTCAACACCATTCATATGGCCCAAGAAAAATAAATTTTCATGTTCCCTTTAAAAATAATAAATATGGATTGAATACATTGTACCTAGGTTATTAAATAAATATGGTAATATTATAGAATTGTATTTGCAGAAGAATTTAAGTTTAAAAAATGCAGTGAGAAAGTGCTTAATACTTAATATGGATGAGGATATCACATAATATACAAGTATATGCATATGAATGTATTTATAAAGGTAGATGCTATTGTGTATACAAATCTATACAAGTGGAATTTTCTTTTATATTATATTTTATATATTGTATTTTTTATATACTGTAGTTTATATTACTGCTATTGAAGATTGTAATTGCATAGGTTATGAAATAGTTGCACTGATTTTTTGTATAATGTGATGTAAAAGCTTAACACTATTCTTAAGGGGCCCATACACGTAGCAATTTATCGTGCAATCTGGTCACAGCAATAGGTTGCGGTGACAAATTTCCTAGTGAGTGGCGTTGTTACTGCAATTTATTGCCGTTGCGATTGCCGTCGCCCACCAGAGACCGAGAATCATGCAACTGAGCGACCGCAACTACAACAAGTTTCAATGTGTATGGTATTGTTGCGCAATTTAAATCCCCATTCCTGACCTTTTTGCACTCACAGCCAGTGAGTCAGTGTCAGTGCAGCCTCAAAAAACTACGTTTTGGTGGTACTTCACTTTTGTTTTGCTGTGTGTACTGTAGTTATGATATTAACGACAATGGAACGTGAGTTCTAAGAAGAGTTTATAAACATGTAAAAACTGTATCCTTGTCTAGGGAACAGCAAATCTTCGGTCTACAGTAATAAAATACTAAAAGAAAACGCCTATAGAGACCTGGTAACCTTTTCGAAGACCAAGTATCCCACTGCTGATAGAGATTTCATGGTAAAAAAATTCACAACTTCCGGACTACTTTTCGAAGGGAGTTGAAGAAAGTGAAAGACAGCAAAAGGTCGGGAATGTCTGCTGATGATGTTTATACACCAGGCTTGTGGTACTATGACCTTTTGTTATTTACTGCAGACTCTGAAACTGCCAGAAAAGGTCGATCTAATATCGATGATACGGAAGAGGAAGGACATGTAGCTGAAGAAATTGTGAGTACTCATACATTACATTAAAGTGACTTTATTTATACATTGTAATTTTTTAAATACAAAATAATTAATGTCCCAGTTGCGAATTAATTAGAAATATAAAAAGCCACATTATTCATAGAAAAGCCATTCGGTCTTGGAATGGTACACTTCCTTCATTGTTAAAGTAGTCTTTATAATTATTCCTGGCTTCTTTAGCTGCGGTGATGGCAGCTCGTGCAGTACATTGCAGTCCAATCATGTAGTTTCCATCTAGACGCCACTGACCATTATGAAGTTGTCCCGATTCGGTGTCTTCGTGATCTATAAGTGATGGCGGTGCATACGCTGACGACTTACGTCTTAAATAGTTATGTAATACACAACAAGCTAATATAACTGCATCAACATTGTCAATACTGATCGCTATGTCAGTATGGAAAACTCGAAATCGAGATGCCATTATTCCAAAAGCGTTTACTACTATGCGTCTACCACAACTATGCCTGTAATTATAAATTCTTTCTTCTTTTGTTAATCCCTTATGCAGATATGGCTTGAGCAGGTTTTCAAGGAGTGGAAATGCTTCATCTCCTATAAAACAGTAAGGTAATAAATACTGAGTTCCATCGGGGTTTTCAGGTGGTGGTAATTTCAACGAGTTTTCCATCAGTTTTTTATAAAATTCGGTTTCGTAGAGGACGCCACCATCCGATACTTTTCCATTGGTGCCACTGTGGACCATTATAAATTCGTAATTGGCATTAACTATTGCTAACAATACCACGCTGAATTTGCCCTTATAGTTGTAATAATATGACCTACTATTGGGGGGTTTCATGATTGTTATGTGCTTCCCATCTATAGCTCCACAAGCAAAGTCAAAAGTTCCATCTTTCTTAAATTTCCTTTGCTATTTTCTTCCATTCCAATTCGGTTTTTGGAAACTGAAAATAAACTAAAATGTATTAATATTTAAGTAATTATAGGCCTATATAATAATATGTACATTGAACTATGTTGTAATTTCAGGAAGGGAATGGATGTACTGAAGCAAGTAATGATAGAAATGCACCGAATGTCCCTAGCCCACAAAATGTGCCACCAGAACAAGCATCTACACCGAGCAGTACCGCAAGCAGCTCCAAAAGCTTGGCTTTGCAACAAAATCATACCACAAAAAAGAAAAGTGGTGAACTGAGAGAATTAGTGAATCTCGCAAGAAATACACTAAAAAAATATGACCAAAGTGAAGGAAAAAAAGAGGATGAGTTCGACATAACTGGGAAAAAAGTAGCATCCGACTTGCGAGGTATAGATCCCAAACAAAGAGTTTATGTTGAAAACATAATTGCCGACGCTATCTATTTCGGGAGACTGAGAAAACTGGATGAAAATTCTCAAATACAGCTGCAACCCCGAAGGCAGAACATACCTGAAATCTTTGTTCCTTACCCATTCCAACACCAAACTCATCAAGAACCTTATATTGGACAGCGGACATCGTCATTTCATGAGGGACAGCTCCAAATGCAAACACCAATTTAAATGCCGATCTTGGGGAGTTTGTTCAATTATGACCACGTATATAAGTTTTCTCTAATTAATATTGCTGATAATATACATTTTATGTGATTAATTGATGAATAGGTTAAGATTTTTCCAATATAAATTTTGTTGTACCTCCCTAAAATATTCCCTTTATTTTTACAGTGTTAACGGATTTTAACCACTAATGACAACAAAAATGTAACATGAAAGATGATATCTATGGTAAAAATATATGTAAAAAGTTTAAATTAATAAAAAATATAATACCGTATCTGCCCGAATAGAAGCCAACCCCGGATTTAAGCCGACCCCCCAAAAATTTCCACAATTTTTTGGCAAAAAGGTAAATTTCGTAGATTTTATGCTGAAGTGTGCCGGACATTCATGTGCATCTTAGAATATATTATTCGAGATCGAAGAAATGTGTGGGAAATTGTTTAGTTGTTGGCATTTTGAAATATTACTCCAATTAATAATTTTGCGTAGTTGAATAATGTTCCACATTCAGTGACAATAATTTCATTCATCTTCATTTTCACAAAAGGTCAACTATAGTAACAACGATCTCGTCAAGAAATTTTTCATCCAAGTCTATTTCCAATGAAATTAGCATATATACTGCCTTGAGAAACTGCATTTTTATAATTATACACATTCCATGTAAAGTTTTACCGAAATTCAAACAGTTGAGCGTTCAAAGCCTCCAACGCATTTTGCGTAAGCGTCAATTTACACAAGCGATTTCGCCAAGATATTTCTTCATCCATGTCTATTTCCAATGAAATTAGCATATATATTGCCTTGAGAAACTGCATTTTTATAATTATACACGTTCCATGTAAAGTTTTCCCGAAATTCAAACAGTTGAGCGTTCAAAGCCGTCAACGCATTTTGCGTAACCGTCAATTTACACAAGCGATTTCGCCAAGATATTTCTTCATCCAAGTCTATTTCCAATGAAATTAGCATATATATTGCCTTGAGAAACTGCATTTTTATAATTATACACGTTCCATGTAAAGTTTTACCGAAATTGAAACAGTTGAGTGTTCAAAGCCGTCAACGCATTTTGCGTAACCGTCAATTTACACAAGCGATCTCGCCAAGATATTTATATATATATATATATATTCATCGTAGATCAAATATTTACTTTACGAAAAATATAGTACCAACATTTGAATGCGAAGGCAATGAGAGACTTCGAGATTTAACCATAACCCAAATTTTTCTCGGACTCGCATTTAAGCCGAGGGGAGATTTTTTCATGATAGATTTTGACTAAAAACATCGGCATGTATTCGGGCAGATACGGTAATTACCTTGATATATTTCCCGACTAGTTCCTCATTGCATGTTTCTGGTATAATCCAACCAAGTAATTGGGGTGAAATTCCAGTAGAAAATTTTAAGTCCTCATAGTTATTTCCTGTAACTAAATACCTCAGGGTTACAGTAAGCCTTTCTTCTGCACTGACAGAATCTCTCATCACAGTATTCTTTTTTTCTGTTCTTGGACGAATTTTTTCCAGTAAGCTGTGAAAGGTGTCACTCTCCATTCGAAGATAATTTTCGTAATGCTGCGGTTCGTTGGCTTTGAGTTCTCTTAACAACTTTGTCAGTCCATGTCTTCTCCTCTCGAACAACCAGTTCTTTGCCACTTTCTTCGTGCCTTCCTTTTCCTCATAGTAGATACTGCCACAGCAACCCCACAAGAGATGAGTATCGGAACGGCCAACATCCTGCTACTGTCTGAACACATTTTGGCACAAACAAATTGCAGCGTGTGTGGAAGACGCTCATCATCAACTTATTGCCGCAACCAGAACACCGATAAATTGAAGCAATTGGTCGCGCGATTAATTGCTACGTTTATGGTGTACTTTATGGTACAATATGAATAACTTTTATGTTCCTATTGTAAGCAAGAAATATGGTGAGAGAATGATAGAATATATCGTACATATGTTTGTAAATAAATATGGTAATACTGAATTGTATTTGCAGACAACATAAACATAAGCATAAAAAAATTAAGTAAGAAATTGCTTACTAATTAATATGCATGAGGTTATTAGATAATATACAAGTATATGCGTATGAATGTATTAACAAAGGTTTATTTTGTTCACAAATTTATATTGATACAAGTGAAATTTAATATATATTTATGCTGTATTACTGTAACTGAAGATTCTAATTGAAGAGGTTAAAATTTAGTTGCACTAACCAGACTCGTTTTATATGTTGCTTCATGAGCCATAGCCGCTTATTTAAGTAATTAATAAGATTATAAATTGATGTAATTTGTAATGTATAGCGTCTTGTCGACAGGCCAATTGCCTGACAGAACGGAAAAAGCTAATAAAGAATAAAAAAAAATATATTGCGGATAATGTATTGTAGAGTGTAGATGTTTGTCATTTACACCTTTTGCACAATAAAAATCTCCTGTTAACGCAATTTTATAAACCATATCACATTTATTGTGTTGCATAAATATATATATACTATTATTTATTAATGCTATATGCTACTATGTATTCTATATAACTATTATTAACACTATGTGCAACTATTATTATTATTTGCTTATTTTTGTAATGATTTAATTTTATTTCTGTACCTAAGCAATGGATTGTGTTTTGAAATTTTGTTAAGATTTGTAATTTTGAAATTTTGTTAAAGATTTTTGTAATTATATGTTTCTAGCTCAGGAGGACTTTAACATCATCTTTTCATTATCTTTTGAATGTGAAGTATATCAATTTATTATTGTAGAATTTTATGTATCATGACTGTTTAAAGTCATTACTTCAGTAATTTCCAAGTATTAATGAATAATTTTAAATTATTATTATTAAAAAAAATTATTATTATTACGTTCAAGGTTATTCCTATGAAGCAACCACCATAGTGGCCTCTCAAAAAAGTCGCCAAAATATGATCATAATGCAACAAATATGCACAATTTAAGTTGAAGTTAGGTTGCGTAATTTATTACTTATACAGTAAAACCTCTATCTAGTGAACCTCCGTTTATCGTAAACCTCCGTATTTCGTAATATCTTTTGGGTCCCGCCAAAACTGTATGTTACGGTATAGACAAACCTCTTAATATCGTACCTCCGTATTTTCGTAATTCTCCGTATATCGTAATGGGAAAATGCACCCCTGATAAAAAACAACCTCCCTATAGTAAAATAATGTATTCCTGTTTACGGATAAAATAATTAAGCTAGTTTGCAATGAAAATTTGCATGTGAATAACCAAAAGAAATCAGTCGATGGTATATGCATACGTACGTACAAGGTTATCCCGTTGAAGCAACCACCGTAGTGGCCTCTCGAAAAAGTCGCCAAAATATTATCATAATGCAACAAATGTGCACAATTTAAGTTGAAGTTAGGTTGCGTACTTTATTACCTATGCCAGGCCCTACGAGTTCAACTTGCTCAGATTTACGGTCCCCTTCTAAAAGGAAACAACGGCAAGCACCAATAGTCAATTCTTCCGTGATTCTCAAGTTACACATCACTGCTACTTATGTACGTATCAATTTAAATCACTCGTGAAAAGTGTCACAAGAATATTATTACAATGTTGCAAAGATATATCATTTAAACGTAAATTAATTCTCGATCCTCAGCTAACACATCATTGCTACGTATTTATTAATTTTCACGGCCTTTGAAAAGAGCCCTGAAAATATGACTACAGTGTTGCAAAGGCATTTAATTGTCAATTCTTTCGTGATTCTCATGTTACTTTTACTGCCTCTGAAAAACCCACGAATATATAACTGTAACATTGCAAAGACAATATTTAAGTCAATTCTTTCGCGGTCCTGAGGTTAACAACGCACCACTGCTACGTACGTGTCACTTTTTACCACATCTGAAAAGAACCATGAATACATGACTATAATGTTACATAGACATAATATTTAAGACAGGTACTGCTTCTGCTGCGAAGATTTCTCGCCTGGTGAATCCCCTCACACGTCCCGGTTTATCCCCTCATGCAGGCGTCCAGCTATACGCCGGTATGCGTCAAGTTTCTATGAACGTGCAGTACATATGTTTGCCTAATACGAGGAGCTTGTCAAAATTACTGGTTATACCACATTGATTTGTTTCATTAAGCTATAGTGGATACATAATCTACAAATACGTGTTTTTTAACGTTAATTTTGTCCTTAATCACGTGAGTATATTATTTATTATATCACAACTTTCATGTAATTATTAATGCATTAATTTTCCGATTATAATTAAAGTTTGTTAGGTGTATAACAATATCCTTCATTATGCCTTGTATTATATTAAGTGCAATATTTACAAATAATACACAAGTAATTAATGAATATGTTTATGAATAAATTAATTTTAGACCCATAATGGACATGGTAAATCATAGAAAAAGACGGCTGCTGAAAATAGAAACGAAGTTAGCAATTTTCCAAGTCATTGATGAGGGGAAAAGAAAAATAGATGTGGCAGAAACCTTTGGCATACCACCGTCGACTCTAACATCTATTTTAAATAAACGTAAAGAAACTGAAGTAGCAGCACATCAAGGTTTCATCAATAAAAGATCTCGGGCAATGAAAAATGAAGAATTAGATAAATGTGTGTTTGATTGGTTGATGGAAGCTAGAGCCAGAAGCATACCTATATCTGGGCCTATTCTACAACAGAAGGCTAGGGAAATGGCATTGAAAATGGGAATAGATGACTTTCAAGGGTCAAATGGATGGCTACAGAAGTTTAAAGTGCACTGGAACCTAAGACCTTTAAAAATGTGTGGGGAAGAAGCTTCTGTAAGTACAATTGTGGTAGAAGAGTGGAAAAACACTCTGCAAACAATTTTAGTGAGTTATGATCCTAAAGACATTTTCAATGCAGATGAAGCTGGATTTTTTTATAACTTACTCCCAGATAGAACTATTGCAGTTAAAGGAGAACCCTGCCATGGAGGGAAAAAAGCAAGGAGAGATTTACAGTGCTTTTCTGTACCAATGCAGATGGCACTGAGAAATTAGAGCCACTTGTGGTTGGAAAATATAAAAAACCCAGATGTTTTAAGAATATAAAAAAACTTCCCTGTTTATACAGAAATTCTAAAAAGTTATGGATAACTGCAGCTTTATTTAGTGAGTGGCTAAGCATGCTTGATGCAAAGATGGGCATAAAGAACAGAAAAAGTTCTTTTTCTGGATCAGTGCACTGCTCATAAAGTTGAGGGGATCGTGTTGCGACATGTTAAAATTATGTATTTTCCTCCAAATACCACAAGTAAACTGCAACCATTAGGTCAGGGCATAATTTCTAGTGTTAAGAGAAATTACAGACAGCAGCTGGTGCTCTATATTTTAAGAAATGTGGATGAAACAAATGATCTTACAAAGTGTAAATGGAATATATTGCAGGCCGTGCATAGGCTCTGCCTATCATGGAATTATGTTCAATCAGCCTCTATTAATAAATGCTTCATAAAGGCAGGATTTATGAGGACAACATACGAGGAAGATGAAGTATCAGATGATGAACCTTTGGAATGGGATGAAATCAATAAAATAATTCATCTTCAAACATCATTTAATGATTTTGTTAATATTGACACTTCCCTATTAACTTGTGCACCAACTGAGGGAGAAATGGTAGAAGAAGTGGAGATAGAAGTTGAAAGGGAGACTATAGCAGAGACTAATAAGGAAGAAGAAGAAAATGATGAAGAGGAAATAATTCCATCTCCAAAAAAGAGTGAAGTGCAAGAGGCTTTGAGTATGCTAGAAAGATTTTTTGCGAATATGAAGGATTGCAGTGGTGATAATCTCTTGCTACTAAATAAAATAGAAAATGTTGTATCCAATGAATTTAAGAAAAAGATGACAGACTGAAATTACCAGCTTTTTTTCCAGTAAACAATAGGTAGAGTACATATTCATTTTTTGTTCAGTTAGGTTGGTATTTATATTATAAATATATTAAATTTATGTTGTGTATATATAAATATACTAATATAGTAATTAAAAAGACAATAGTACTTTTAATTACCAGTTTGTGCATTTATGAATAATAATATGAAGGTCTTACGGTAAACCTCTTTATAGTGAACCTCCATTCATCAAAATGCCTAAAAATCTGGTCCCTCCCATTTCGATATATGAAGGTTTTACTGTATATGGTAATTATTGCATGAACCATTCTGATTTTTAAAATGTAAAAAGAGTAACTGACCTGTGAAATACTCTCCAAACTCTTGTTCCATCTTCATTGCTCGATCAAATGTTTTCTTGGCCAGTTCTTCCGTCATCCGTTTGTTCATTTCCCTAGCAAAGTATAAACATTATGTCATAAGAAAAGGGAATATATGGAAAGGTAACATTTATGTGCAAGTGCATGGGACTAAATACAAATGTGAATATCGAGAAGGAAAAAGATTCTTATTTCGACCAGGAATTGAAACTGGGTTTCCCACTTGGCGGATACGTGCTTTACCAACTAATGAAAGCTAAGGTTTTGTGGCCCCTCTGCATGGGCTTATTTGCATTAATAAACATTTAAATGTAGAATATAATTATGTTACTTAAAAAATGTAAGAATCCAGTATTCAATAGATGAAATAAGGTTCAATTGCTTTGGTCAATCATTATAAATGCTTTTCACAGGAAGTTTCCTGAATAATTATCTGTATCTATTTATGCAGCTATGTATAAAGATTGACATTGCTACAGTGATAATTTTGTTGCTTGAACAAACGTGCATTAGTCTGCCACAGCCCAACCATTTTTTTAAAACTCTGACATGTGACAGTAGCACCACAACTATTGTTTTGCGTGAAAGTTATAACGAGTGCTTGAAATGGAACCTAAACCAGAGACCTGGTTTGCAAGCTAAATAGGCTCCATTTGCTGCACCACAGTCAGGGGGGATATGTTGCACTTTAGCTGCCAATTTTCCTTCACACATAACAAAAGAGCAGCGAAAAAACCAGTGTCGCTTGCACTCAGGAAAATCCAACCAGGAATGAGAAGGCAAGAAACATTGCAGTCAGAGTGAGTAATGCACACAATGCCATGTAATGGCCAAAATAGAAAGTTCTTGAGAGGTACGATGGCATGCATAAGAAAAGCCATCTAGCTGATAAACACTGAACTTGATACTGCAAGCCATATACCCCATATACCCGAATATAAGACGACTCTGTTTATAAGACGACCCCCCCATTTTTAACTCCTAATGAAAGGAAAAAATTTATTATGCACACAATGACAAAGGTTTATTATACCATTGAGTAATGTACATTGAACCAATTGAAATAAGCAATTTTCATTGGAATTTTCAATTGAATATTTTGGAACAAATATTTGGCACAAATCTTATTAACTGGTCCTCTTAAATTTTTATGTCGTCCTTCATTAGGCCCACAAAATGCTTTCCGATTTGAACTTGCACACTTTAACATTTTCTGCGAATTTTTCCATTGCCGCACATTTGCCTCGGTGACACCAAACCTTCTTGCTGCTGCACAACTGCTAGTTTCATCAGCATATTTTGCCACTAAAAGTTTAAAATTTTCATCATAACTATTATGCAGTGATTTCGATATTTGTGAAGGTGTAGAACCTCCCTTCTCAACATGGTCACCCACATTTTTACGTAAAACTGGATAGTTAACAATCACGAAGACTTTAATTCACATGGAATTTATTACAGTCATAGATGGTTCACTTTGTCTGCGGTCAACACACTATGATATCGTGACAGGATCAAATTACATATGTTGGTGCAAAATCTTTCGCCCATTCAACCTACTACTACAGGCAGTCCTCGACTTTCGTACATTAGCTGACGAACAAACATTTCGAGCTATCGCATAGTGGCGCTATCTGTAAGCCAAGCCAACACTATTAATAAACTACCAAATGAAGGAAAATGCATAAATATAATAAAATTCAAAAGAGTATTTGATTCGAATACATTTGAATTGATTCACTATCTACTACTACTTTTAATAGTTTTAATAATCGATTGTTTCAAATGATTTTAAGAATCCAATACAGGCAGACCTCGTCTCTTGTGGGGGTTACGTTCCTAAAACACAGTGAAAGAGGAAATCACGAAAGAGAAGTAATTAAGGCAATGGGAAATACAGGGTTTGGTTCCCATCCTAGCAAAAATGGATCATTTGTCCTCTATATTGTTGACTGCAGTAAAATAGAGAAAGGGATGGAAAAATTAACTTCAATGAAAGTGAGACTTAAACAAGTTAAAAGAAGACGAAAAAAATATCTCCTATAATAAAACGCTTAATGTCTTTGTCAGTGTGTGGCCGCATGGTCTCATCAGTTAGTTATGCAAACTGGCAGGAGAAGGCAGCACTTGCCAGTACAATTAGTTCTGCCCCTCCTGCCTCTTTCTATAACTAATTGCGGCCGCACCTATATTCATTTACGTAAATTTGATGGATGGTACTCACATACATACTAACGGGGAGCCCAACTTAAAAATATAAATACGGATCAAATACCATTTAAATCATGTTTTAATTTTTAAGAACATTAAAAGAAACCAATTAAAATTTAAATGATTTGTTATAGATAACAATAGAAAAACAATCACATTTTAATTTCTGGTGGCCAATATTTAGCAATTTCTTCTAAAATGCTACAAAAGCGTCTCGACTGATCGGCCTGTCGCGACATTTACAAACCCGATCACCGGACAACGGGGAGGGAAAGTTTGCTTCCAATGAGGCGAAGGGCGCGGTAGCACCCGGAGATGACAACTAAAATAAAAACAAAGTGAGCCAAAGGCTCGCTAATATCCTCTCCATTTGCGGCGCAACAGTCAAGCGAGATATAATTCCTTTGTAGACTACAGATATCTTGGTAGAAATCTTTCGGTACTTACGTATTAAGTTGGACTCCCCATTAATACCTAAGGCCTGGATGGATAAATGCAGTAAATTACATATTTTAAAACATGCTAATGTTTGAAATAATTCAACGATGTTTTAACATGCCTTTGTTGTCTTATTGGTCTTTCTACATATTAAAGGCAGTTGCTTGCGCTGTGCCTTCGTGTTATCTGAATATAGCAGATATTATGAAAATAATTTTTTTCGTGGTTTATTTTTAATTCATATATATATATTCTTTTATGCGCATTCGGGCCAGTGCTTGCATAGTTTTCCCTCACTTGGTCGGATTTCGCCAGAATAGTGCACAGCGTCGTATACGGAATTTTCAGCCTGTTAGCCAGTTCTTTCTTCGACATGTGCAGATTTTATTCAGCCTCATTTATAATTTTCATTTTATTCTCCACTGTAATTCCTTTTCTTTTTTGAGACATGTCGTGTGTGAACTACTGAAGTGAAAGAAACTTAAGGCTGGCAAAACACTGAGAAAAAAAGAACACTGGAAATCTTCTTCCACTGAGGAGAATGTTCGCGACCGATAAAACGCGGCAATTTTATTTTGCTAAAAAATAATGCGTCGTGTGACATGCCGAGCGTTTATTCCACTAAAATCAAGTTCCTACTCGCCGATACGGTGGCTTCCAGTGCACGACTATTTTTTCTATGAAGCCAATGACTCTCGAATTTGCAACATTGTCATATAAGTTATTCCTGTCAAGTCTTAAGGATGGATTGTCTTGCAATTTTATTTTGCCTTTGTTTTTCCATTCATTTTTTTTGTTACATAGTATGAATTCTCTTTGAACCTATGCGGTGTGGCAGTCGACGAAGATTTATGACATTGCTTAAATTGAGATGTGCCATCCTGTATCAAATTTTGTTTCAATGCCGCCTTATTGGCATAATGCAGCCTATATGGATACTATGTCGAGGCCCTGGGAGGATTCTGACAATCTATCTACCACAAGATCTTATAGAGCATAAATACATACAACCGAGATAAAAGGTTGCTGTCGGGATTGGATGAACGCTACGTATAAAAGAGGTTTACATATAAGTCAGTTACACATAACTCAGTATTTTAATATGTGTAACCATATGGCATTTAGCCGGGCAACCAAAAATTACGTATAAAGGAGTATTACATATAATTGGGTTACGTGTAACTCAGGTTTCACTGTACTTTAAAAAAATAGATACACGTATCAATTTTTAAAAATTACATAACTATTTTTACATATCAGAATACTGTAACAACATTTTTCAGGCCTGACTATGAGAGAAAATGTGAGGAAAACGCGATTCATTCCATATATAGAAAATTTCGTGCAGCCTTTTCCGTGATTTTTTTTGCAAAAGAGCAAAACATAAGACCGTGAAAGACAAAACTGGTCGCAAATGCAGAACCGCGAAAGATCAAAACATGCAAAAGATAAAGCCGCAAAAGACGAGGTCTACTTGTATTTCGATTATAGCTATTCGATTCTTCCCATCTCTACCTATCTCTGCCTTCTGCTCCTCTGTCAGTCAAACTATTACGCACCGTGCGATTATAAGACGACTAGCAATTTTTCGGTCATAAAAATTGGAACAAAACCTCATCTTATATTCAGGTATATATGGTACTCCCTAAGTACCCAAAATGTTTTATTTAATAATTGATTCATAAAAATATGAAAGCTAAAAATTATGATAATTGGTTTGTCTTTGTTAATAATGATGCTCTGTTATAACGAGTATTTTCTTAACTGTTATCAAACCTCATTATGAACAAAATCCACTTTGTGAAAAGATTCCATAATAGAGGATAGGAACTTATGATCAGTGCTGTAAAAGGCAAAACTGGCCTAGTAAAGCTTTTTAAGAGGAAATTATATAATCTTATACAGGCGACTCCTGAGTTTCGTTTGTTTTAGTTTCGATTAATTCGAGATTTCGATCCAGCCGATCGAATCTGGAACTAATTTATGCAGAATAAATTTCACTGAGTAATTGGTTCCAACCAACCACACAAGGTTTTGGTGTAGACATAGTTATATCTGCTCTAATTGTTTGAATTTGTGCTGATTTCACTCTTTTTTCTATTAATCTTTTATTTAAATTTATTGATTTATTTATAAATTTATCACTTGACATGGCATCTAAAAGGAAATGTAATATAGGTATCCCTCGCCGTTCGCGGGGTTACGTTCCCGAAGATTCCGCGAACCTCAAAACCGCGAACGGCAAATGCATAAACTAATGGAAGAATGGGATTCCGTTCCTACATCTGTGAAAGTGGTCCTAAGTGATTATTTACTTTACCTTACTGATGACTGTAGCCCAGAGAAACAAAGAGTAAACTTAAAATATGAAAGGAAAACCAAACCGACGAATGTTTATATTTAGGAAAACTAAGAAAACAGAAGTTTATTAACTCACCGTGAATTATGTCGAGTATACGTAGGATTTTTGACAATTTGGAGATGGAAGATGAGGGACTTGGCTTCAGGAATTCTGTGATTTGGAGCCGTTTCCCTTTTGTTTTGATTTTTTTAATAAATTTCGTCATAGAGAGATATTGCAGAGTCAATTATTCTTTTAAAATTGATGCTCCTTTCCATAGATGGATCAGTCTGCATTACTTTCTCTTTCAACTCGTTAGCCATATTTAAAATTCCTGCTAAGGTCTTCGCTGAAAACTGTTTTATCTTAGGCTCTACATTTTCTTCTTTGTTTTCGCTCTCACTTGATTGTGCAAATTCTTCAAGTTCCTCATTTGCTAATTATTCTTGTTGAAAGTTGAGCAATTCCTCCACTTCTTCCTCTTTTAGATCTTCAAAGCCCTCTCCACCTACATTTTTAGCCATTTCGATGATCTCTTCAACTTCTCCGTGAATGCTGGGATAAACTTTCGAATGAACAGCTTCGGGTCAAAGTTTCTGCCAACATGCATTTATTGTTGATTGTTTTACTTCGTCCCATGATTCTTTTATCATATGAATGGCTGTTCGAATGTTGAATGAACTCCAACATTCACGAACAGAAATCAAAGAATTGGTGTCCATTTGCTGTAAAACATCCTTGAAAGTTCGGCGAATATAATAAGATTTGAAGGTCGCAATGATTCCTTGGTCTATCGGCTGTAAGAGTGGTGTTCTGTTTGGTAGTAGGAATACAACTTCTACGTCAGAATAGCCTTCTGCAAGAGAAACGGAATGACCCAGAGCGTTATCCAATACGAGCAGCACTTTAAATGGCAAATTCGTCTGCCTCAGATAGATCTTCACCTGCTGGATGAAGTAGTTGGCAAACCAATCTTCGAACAGTTTACAATTAACCCATGCCTTCTTATTAGACCTCCAAAAGACGGGTAGATCTGATTTAATCTTCCCTTTTAGAGCAAGAGGATTTTCCGAACGGTCAATTACCATTGGTTTGCATTTAAAATCTCTCGAAGCATTTCCACATAATATTACAGTGAATCGATCTTTTGAAGCCTTTAACCCTGGAGCAGACATTCCTCTTTGGATGTAAAGGTCCTATTTGGCATTCTCTTCCAATATAAACTGGTTTCATCGACATTGAAAATTTGTTCTAGCTTATAACCTTTCTCCTCGATAAGCTTAAAAAATTCACTGGGGAATTCCATCGCTGCCTCTTGATCAGCTTATCATGATCTTTTCCCTCTAAGTCATGACTGTACGCTGTCTCTTAGCTAATGCGTCCCTTCCACTTATATTAACACGTTTAGATGCCATAATAATGTAAAAGAATGGATTAATTAAAAAAATTAAAAATGTTTATAAAAGCACTCTACTCATGTTGCTTGCGGCACTATAGAACAGAAACTGATATAAATGTGGAAAACGGAAGCTTGCGAAGGTCCTCCCATATTCCCCTAAAAGTCCCTTTTTCAGCAAGCCGCGTGTCTTTTAGTCCGATGGACATATTTATTCCAGGACAAAACAAGTAGACTTAATACTGTTCACACAGGTGGTGAGAAAAATAAATAGAACATAGAGGGGAGCGAACTGGGAGATTTACCCGTTCAGTATTCTATGGATCCTTCAGGAAACGGGAAGATTTCCCCGTTCGGTATGACAAAAAAATGAGTAATGGGTACTGCTGAGAAACCGCATATAAGCAAAACCGCGAACGGCGAACCCGCAAACGGCGAGGGATACCTCTACTGACAATGTAAGGGAATCAAATAAAAGAGTATATAAGACTCATAGTTATGAATTGAAATTAGAAATTTTAAAGCATGTTGAGAAAGATGAAAGCCAAGCTGAAATCACACGATCGTTGGGAATGTGTCCTTCAACTATTAGCACTTATGTGAAACAGGAGAAAATTCTACAATATGAGATAAATTCACGTAATTTGATAACAATAAACAGTCCTAAGCGCAGTGTTGTGATTCCAAAAATGGAATAACTTTTAAAACTTTGGGTAGATGATGTGTCAGAAACACATTCCTATTAGTGAGACCATAGTTACAGCAAAGGCTAAGGATCTCTATGACGATTTGAAGGAAAGAATAGACGAAATTTCTGTTGATGCGCATCCATTTAGCACAAGTCATGGCTGGTTTGACAGATTTAAAAGAATGGCAGGTTTGCATAACCTTAAATTAACTGGCGAGGCTGCAAGTGCAGATACTGATGTTGCCTCAAGTTATCCTGATGAATTGTGTGCACTGATTGAAGAGGGTGGCTATTGTTCTCATCGTGTTTTTAATTGTGACGAAACAGGATTATTTTGGAAGAAGATGCCAGCCAGGACGTATCTTGCCAAGGAAGAAAAACCGGCCTCAGGATTTAAGCCAGCAAAGGATAGGCTGACCCTACTGCTTGGTGGCAATGCAGCAGAAGACTTTAAGCTTAAGCCCCTGCTAGGGCACACCTCCGAAAATCACAGAACTTTTAAGGGGAAGACAAAAAGTATGATGCCTGTCATATGGAAGTCAAACCAAAGGGCTTGGGTGACTGGATCTGTTTTCAGGTGCTGGTTTGATTTTTATTTTGTGCCATCAGTGAAAAAATATTGCAAGGAAAACAATCTGCCATTTAAAGTTCTGTTAATTTTGGACAACGCACTTGGACATCCCCAGAATTTAGATGACATGAATCCCAATGCGAAAGTATTGTTTCTTCCTCCAAACACTACCTCATTGCTCCAGCCTATGGACCAAACGATCATTGCAACATTCAAGTGGTATTATGCTCGTCGCACAATGCATCAGGCAATCGTAGCAATTGATATGGAAGGTGGTCCAACCCTAAGGGACTTCTGGAGAGGCTACAACATCTGGAATGCAGTTAACAACATTGGAGATTCTTAGGCTGAGGTCAAGCAGTCAACCATGAATGGGTCATGGAATCAACTCTGCCCACAGTTTGTCATTAATTTTAAAGGATTTGAAGAGACCCCTGAGCAGATCACCAGAGAAGTTGTTGCACTGGGGATGCAACTTGACTTAGAACTGGATGAGGCAGATGTCGATGAGCTAATTTCATCTCATGCAGAGGAGTTGACCAATAAAGACCTCATCGAATTGCAACAATCCATTGAGACCAAGGAAGATGATATACATTTAAAATATTTATTATATAATTTATTCATAATTTAATATTGTTGTATTAACATATTAGTAAGGTATTTTATCTTTATAGAATGTGAGGGGAGACTTTTTCCTGAGATGCTGGAATGTATCCCCTGATTATAACATGCAAGTATATGGAAAAACGGCATTCGACATTTGAATATTTGAGATTCGAACACGTTTTCAGGAACGCATCCCCAACAAAACTCGGGAGTCGCCTGTATTTCTATTAAACCTCATATTAACTCATTAGCTAACACCTTATGACTACTTATTCTTTATTTCCAAACAGGCTAACAAGATAAACATCCAAAATATTTTCACATACATCCTTCCTGAAGGCACTGAAATGTTCAAGTAAAAAAAATCTCTGCAATTTATTTCAAAAACAGATGCATCATTTTTACATGAAAGAAGAAAAAATTAAAATGATGATCTATTGAGAGAGTTACCAAAATATTGTCACTAGTAAATCAAATACAGTCAATTGTATTTACTTACATTATAGATTCCACAGATTTAGGTTTAATGAAGATAGCTATGGGGTACAGCTGAGCAACCTGTAGCCGTTTTATGGCATTTCCGCTAACATCCAATATGCAATGCTTGCCCTGCAATAACAATGGATATTTTTTAAAATCTTAAAATATTATTTACAGAGTTTGAATATAGGAAACATTTATGCTTGTCTTAAATACTTTAGACTATTTATGAGGCAAGTAGAATTATCAAACGGACACTGAACCCTACTTAAATAATACTCTTCCCTTTTATTGACAAATGATTAAAAACCTTAGCTAAATTTCTGGATAAAACAATATACCAAAATTACTAAATTCTATTATTACAACGAAAACTAAAGTAATCCAAAAGCCTTCTCAAAGGACAATATGATTAAATGTACCGTATTTTACGGCATATAAGATGCATGGGCACATAATACTAAGGAAAAAACTTTTTAGTGTATTTAAGCATTTAACGTTTACTCCTACTAATATGTCTGTTATTGGATCTAGAGCCTAAACGGTAGAGTGAAAATGAATGAAATCCCGTACTTAGGTAATTTATCATACAGAGAAGAGGCCACGAAGAAATGGTTGACATTGCTCAATAATTAAGGGAGTTTATTCTACGCATTTTTAACAATTTGATTTTCTCAAAAACGGCTCTAACGATTTTGATCAAATTTCATAGTTACTTGAGTTTACGTCTTTAATAATACTGTATAGTTCATATTTCTCAAAAAATTAATATAAGGCTAGTTTATTCTAGGCAACTTTAATAATAATTTGATTTTCTAAAAACAGGCTCATACGATTTTCAATCTCTAAAGATAACTAAATGATGCATTAGTATATGAGAAAGTTTGTACACTGTATGTTGTACTGATTGTTTCTGTGCTGTACTGGTGATACTTGTCTCGGGTTAACCGGCTTTAATGTTCACAATAATTCCTTTTTTAATTGATTAAAAGTAATAATAATGTAATAATAATGATGGAATAATAATAATAATAATAATGTGTTTAAGTCAACAATAACATTTTCATTTTGGAGTTGAGCTAGGTAGAATTTAGCAACTTCACATATTGGATGCAGGGTGATTTTTAAGCCATTTTTTTTGGGAAAAAAAGTGTCTTATATGCCATAAATACAGTGCTTAGAATCAAAATCTGACATTCTTACAAGTTACTGTGGACACATTGAGAAGGTAGGAAAAACTTCTTTTTTAGGGAACCAACGTGGTATCAAAGCACGTGAGAAAGAATAATGGGAATTCAGTGAATCAGCAACAGATAAATGTTTACCAAACACTAGTTTAATTTCTTTACCTTTTCTGCAACCTGCCTTACAGACGCAACCGATGTTCCATAAAGATTTTCATTAAACTGTCCAGCCTCTATGAATAAATGGTTCTGAATATCACGTTCCATCTGCTCCCTAGAAGCCACAAAATGGTAGTCTCTTCCGTCCACTTCATATTCCCTTTTGGGGCGTGTAGTATCTGCACAATAAAACAATACTTTGACATGAAGAATATCTAGATTCACTCGTCAATTCTTGAGCTACTTCTGAAGTGGCTAATTTTGTTGAAATTTTAAATACTGTATATAATCGATTGTAAGCAACCTTTTTTTTACCTTTTTACCTCCTTAAAAATTGCCACTCAGCTTAGAATCAGGTCTCAAAAATCAATTAATGAAAAAGTAAAGTAATCAATGCATTAGTGCCTGTAGTTACATTATAACTCTAGATATAAGTGTATTAATGTATTATATAAGTAAACAATCTCCTTTAAATGTATGTAAAAAGAATCACAATGGTTAAATAGAAAGAAATACCATAATTTTCCGATTATAACGCCGGCTCCACACATGCGTTGTTCGTACACGAATATTTGATGTTCGCGGGAATGTACGCAAGTGTGGATAGAATGTTCGTGTACGAATATTCGGTGTTTGTGCTGAATAGCGAACATGTTTCCGTCTCGAGTCGGTAAATGAGCACACATCAAAGTCCACGAACATTCGCTGTGACTCACACTCGTTGCCCCTCCACACTTCGTTTACGAACATTGTATTAATTTCTGTGTGAAATAACCTGATGTAACCTTCTTTGGCGTGTAACTTTTGTTGATTAAGTGCTGTTTGCTTGTATCTTGTGCTAGTGTCTTGTATGAAAAGAAGTTTTTTAACCATGTCGGTGAAGTTAGAAAAGTATAACTGGAGTGGACAAATGAAGCTGTATTCCAGTTTTTAGAAGCCTTCGAAATGGAACCCTGCATCTGAAACCCAATTCAAGATCTTTATAAAAACCGAAACGAGCTCGCAGATGCATTCTTTTCTTTTCTTCTTTTCATTTTTAGAAAGTAGTAACACATTAGAAAATAAGCTGCAGTCGCAACAATAGTGTCGTCGTCAGAGCTCATATTCGTACGAACACTGGTTACTTTCCCGCAACTTGTCACAAATAATGAATAATCGGTACCAAACGATGAATATGTGGAGGCTGTGTTCGACAAACAATCGTGGACAAACATGCGACCACAAATATTCGTGAATATCTGCGAATATTCGTGAACGCATGTGTGGAGCCGGCGTAATACGCAACCTATATAATACACACCCATGTTTTCATGAGTGAAATGTGAAAATTCACTTATCACTATGTATAATACGCACCTATTTCTTTGTAAAAGACCAATGTAATTTTACTTGACTATATGTAATATCGGGACAGTTCTTGCCTTGCCGCCAAATGAGATACGTGTGAGAGAGTTTACAACTTATGCAGGTAATTTCACCAAATTTGAAGTAACGAGTATAATAAATGTTAAAATATAAAAGTTATTTATAAAAATTTATTTTTATACCCATTACCTGTTATATATTAAGATTTTTGTCCACCTACATCGGGCATATTGAACACTGTGGATCGTAAAGAATGTTTTTGATGATTCATATTTTTCAAATCTATAATTTTCGACAATTACTTTATTACAATGTTAATTTACCGTATTAACATGTCATTATAAATAATAATAAAACAATAACTTTACACATCAAAAAATTATATAATTTTGACCTACATATGAAAAAACATGTGGTACCCACGGAGGGATTTAATGCTTGAATGCATATAACGTATAATAATACATAATCAGTGATGCGCTGGAAAAAAATTAAGAACCGGCTCTCTAAAAAAAAAAGTCATAAGGAAATTTGGATAAGAATGGCTGGAGGTCTATATGCCAGGGGCACCATATCGCTCTAATTTAGTAATACTGTTCCGCTACCTTAACAAGTGTTCCATTTGTAATATATTCCATTTCATACACTGTCTGTAATTGACTATCATATAGGGCAAAATGTACTTGAAAGGACAAAATCAATAAATTTCCATATTTTCTAAAAATTCTGAGAAAAATTAACAACAGGCTCGCGCGAGCCGGCTTCTCATCATTGTATATAATGATATATAAATTGCAGAAAACCCAACACGCACTACTATAGGTTTGATCTATAAGCGGAGCTGCAAGAGCATCGTCGATCAGTGCAAGCCTTTGTTGGAGGAGCACGGTGACTTCACACGAGTGAGTGCCGTGAAGCAGGGCTGCGACTGACTATTTGAATGCTACCGACAAGTTTTACGTAATAAGCAAAAAAAAAGCTAAGTAGTCGACCCTGTACTCTTTTTTAAATAAAACTTCGTAGGTGTTCTGAGAAATATTTTGAAATTACGTATGTCTACCGCTAAAAGGTTTTTCTGTCTTACTGTTTACTAGGTAATTTTAGAGTTTGTTTAATAAATGACGTTCTAAAAGGCCGGTAGAAATATGTTTTATATTGAATGTGGGTCCAAAAATACCAATTGGGAAGTTATTTCCCTCTGGGCACCTAAAGGTTATGGTGCCCCAGCAAACGTGGATTTTCACTTAACGCAGAGACCTCAGGAATGCATCCCCCACGTTAAGCGGGGCTCATATGTATAGCTTTTTTATGAAAGAATTAAGTTACTATATAATTTGGTGATCCTAAGTTGATCTCTGATGCTTCACAAATAATTAAGCAAATTTCATTAACACAACGTTCGGTAATGTGATGGTAGCAAGACAAAGAACTGGCAGCGTGATTAATTTTGTAGACTATGCACAAAAATACCATTTGGGAAGTCATTTCCCTCTGGGCTTATAGTGCCCCGACATACACGGATTTTCGCTTAACGTGGAGACCTCAGGAACGCATCCCCCGTGTTAAGCAAGGCTCACCTGTAATTAATGCTTACATCCAAGAAATTATCAGCATCAATTTTAAAGTGTTTCTCTGCATCAATAATACTGCTTATCTTTAAAATAGAGTGCACCATTGAACTGTAAAAATTTTCATTTTTTCGATTTTTTAAATCCTTTCTCAAATTTTCCATCAATTCATTAATTTCGCATGCAAGTCCTTCATTCTCTCCTAGTTTAGTTATAAGAGGTTGAAAAACTGTGGAACAAATGTTCATTACAAACCCCAAATAAGCTAAGGCCAATCCATCCACAAAAAAATCTTGGAGTTTCGAAGAGATTGAATTTTTTGATAGGAAATAACTTTTCACTGGCTCAAAATTCTTAACAGGTCATTCAATTGCAGGTAAAATACTAAGCCAATGAGTTGTAACATGTCAAAGCATTTCAGGCCATTCATTTCTCGACCATTCGAAAAATTTTCTTAATGCAGCACTTTTTTTAGTGGATGAGCCAAATTTGTTAAAATCTTTTATATCTCTAAATCATGTTTCAATTTTTTGATAGATTTCTTTATTGCATTGCTTAAAATATGGCAATTGCGTCCTATAGCAACTATGTAGTTACTAGCATAATTGCCTGTCAATATGACAAGATATCTTTAGTTAACTTTAAAATAGTTGCCTCCCTACCCCTCTTTCTCTCTCCCTCTCTCTCCTCCTCCCTCCCTTTCACTCTCTCCTTCCATTCTCCCCTTAAGAAGGGACTATATAGTCCCAATTTCACCCTCAATAAAGTCATTTTTCTGTCTGTCTCCCTCCCTCTCTCTTCCTCCCTTCTTTCTCTCACTCCCCCTTCCTCTCTCTACCCCTTTCCCCTCATTCCCTCTCTCCTCCTCCCTCCCTCCCCCTCCTTTCCTTCTCTCTCTCCCCCTGCATTACCATCCCTCTCTCTCCCTCCCTATCTCGTATTAAAAGCATTCAGAGCAGCTTACACCCATAAGGATTGATACAACAATAGGATTTTGAGGTCTAACAATATAATTGGTAGCCAAGGCAACATTCTATTAAAATGGCAATATTTCCACAAAATATGTAAATTTAACGTATAACATGAGCGATTTAGAATTGTATGCGAAAAAATAAGAACAGAATAAGAAACTTGGTAATTTTTTCTTTAAAATGGTTCAGATCCAAAGATCGTAGGTTAATTCCTTCTAATTTTAATTTCCAAAATAATAAAAGCCTGCACATCAAAAAATTGATTTTTACATTTACCTTACGGAAAATAGAAATGTCTTCCTTAGAGTCGAACTCAGGACTTATTTTAGTCATTACCTTAAAATATGTTAAACAAGCATCCTTGCCAAATTTCAATCTTCTATCTATTCGGGAAGTTTGTTAAAATGCTCTATATTGGCCATCGTGAAGGCGTGACCATCCAGCCAACCAACAGACCTGGGCTATTATAGTATAAAATATTATTCTTTAAAAATTCCATATAAAAACTTTGGTGTTTGCCAAAATTTAGAGCAGTATTATCGGCACAATAAGATGTTACATTCTTTAATGACAAGCCACTGAATTCTATTTTGTCCTTTCGCGATTTATAAATTCCTTTCGATGATTCATCCTCAAGAAAATAAATTAAAGCAAGCCAATTTTTATTCCCTCATATTTCTTAAAATAACGAACCAAAAGTGGGAATGTCTTAATACTTCCTTTGTCAGACGCATCCGTTGCTATTGAAAAAGAATAATCATCTTTAATGCCTACAAGAATTATTCTGTTAGATTCTGGACCAAGTACTTGTGTAACAATTTTGACCCTTTTGTTCTCCCACAGCTGTATGTTCTTGCAATTACCAAGCCGCTGAATAAGCATGAAAACAAATTTCAAGCATAATCTCTTGAATTAAAACTTAACGAATGCTTAACAGTATGGAACATGAATGCAGTCTCAGCAACAATTATTTTATTTTCTTCTTTGTTGTTTTTGGTGATAAAGAAATTTGATATTTTACTGCAACCAGCATCAGTTGATTAACTTTCAATATGAAATTTAGTTTTACTGTTTCTTTATATCATTTTCACCACCATGACCAATTGAAAAAGATTTAGGTATTTTTACATATGGAACAAATTGCATTTGTTTCATCATCTCCCATTTTTATCCAGCTATACTTATTTCTCCATTCACTATTAAAGTTAACAAGCCTTTTCTTTTTCAGTGTCTCGTATGAATCATGTTTTGAATCCATCACGGGCTAGAGCTGGAAATTCATTTTTTTAATGGGATGGACACATTATTCTGTGGTCTTTACGAGAAACAGGGATATTTTGGTTGCAAGATTAAAAATCTTGGACATAACCAGAACAAATTACATTTTTAGTCAAAATTGTATTGAATGCTTGAAAATAACGTAATTTGTGTTGTCGTAATTTTAGTTATTACAGTAAAACCTTTTCCTTACGAAATCCCTTAGAACGAAGAACACCGTATAACAAAATGCAGCGCCAGTCCGGACAATTTCATTAGCTTAACCATATAGAAAACCTCTGTATTACAAACCTCCGATAATTACGAAACCTTTCGTTTACGAAATATAAATTGCACCCGTTCCACTAAAAATGAGCCTCTATACCAGTGGTCTTCAACATGGGCAATAGCGCCCACCAGTGGGCAATTTAGGGTTTTTGGTGGGCGTTAAAGAACTCACAAAATGCTATTCTAATTTTTACACTGAAGAATAAAATTCTATAAGAAAGTTTAATGATATGCACACATATCCTCAAATGAGACAATGTACAATGGAAGCATGGATGGTGACTCCATTCATCATAAATGTGTTTGATGTGGATATTAAATACCAAGAGGAGATAATAGAATTACTTCATGATGAGGAGTGTAAAGCCAATTTCAACCAAGGTGGATATGTGCAACTTTGGCAGAACAAGAAAATGCCCTCTCTGTACCCACGCTTGTGGAAGAAAATATTGTTGCTCTTACTGCTCATATCTAGCCGAGAAGGGCTACAGTGCAGTCAACAATCTCCTGTTCAAAAAAAGAAATCGTTCACAAGGAGCAAAAAGAGGAGATCTTCGAATGACCCTTGCAGACTTGGAGTCTGACATTGATTTGTAGGCATCAAGCACAAAGTACGCATTGAAATGTCTGTCAAATGTTTACTTTAATATTGTTTTGGGATTAATAAACATGGTTAAGTTTGATGTCTTTGTAAACATCTCTTTTATCAAAAATTTTAGTGTTAAGTTGACACGGAAAGTGGGCGGTGAACTTATTTCAAATGGCAAAATATAGTAAAAGTGGGTGGTGAATCAAAAAAGGTTGAAGACCACTGCTCTAAACAGTGAAATTTATAAATATAAATAAATGTTAATGGATTTTATGCACTTTTATAAAGCAGACGCCAGATATAATCAACGCCATCTATTTAGATGGAAAAGGTACTATTTCGACTACTACTACGACTCACCAGTCTCACTGACGCTCAAGCATCTCGAGTGACAGGTTGGCGTCGTGTTTGAAGAGTTTAGCAAGAGTGGTTCTGTTTTCATCGATCATCATTTTTTATTCTTAACAAGTAAGTGTTATCATAATTAAGTACGCAAATTTAAGCTAATATGTATCTGTCAGATAGTGAGAGTACAAAGGCATTTATTCATATTTTCTAGGCTTATGCTGAATCGCCATCTTGGATGGTACATGTGCTTGTGTTTTGGCAGATTGTAATTGTTTTCTTTAATAAGTATAAATATGTACGATTAAGTACGAAAATTAATTATAAATGCTAATACATACCGTATATCTTTCGAGTATTTAGCCTTTATCGTACGAATTTAAATCCCGTGTTGGCTGGATTTAGTGTGCAATATTTAAATAAAAAATGTCTGATTTCAAAAAAATGTTCTTAACTTATAAACTGTTGGGCAGATTTCATTCAAATAGAAACATTTTGTAGCTTAATAAATGTATTGTAGCATGTTTAATCTTACGTGTGGCCGCTCGTCAGCACAAGAGAGACAACACACACACACACACACACAGGCACGCACGTCCGCCCGCACGCGCACACACACACACATCCACACACACCGGACGTTGACCTGGTTGGACGCTTTCTTTCAGCACTCGTTTTGACTGCCGTTTTCGTGTGAGTTTCTGCGGTTGTCTTGTTGTTATCATCTTTGTTTGTTGATCTGGTTGTTGTTTTGGTTGTTGTTTTGGTTGTTATTGTGGTTTTTGTTGTTGCTCTCGCTCGAAGAGTTCGTTTGGGGCGATCGTCTTTTGTTTTCCTCCGGCCGCTCGTCTCTCCGTTTGCCGGGAGTCAAGAGGGTTATCGCCGGGGTTTTGTTCCCTCCCTCCCCCGGCTTTGGTCGGGGGTCGGTTGGCGATGAGCTCGTCGGAGGGGGGTAGGCGTCGACGCCTCTCCTCCTACGGTCCTACTTCCCCTCCCGCCACCCTCTTGGGACTTGGCCTGCGGCCGCTTTTCTCCGAGTTATTTACCGCACTCCCCATTTCACGCTCCTCCTCGTGTGGTTTACCGGTCGCTGCCGCATCTCCTCCTTACCTACGTGTCCACAGATCCGAAGAATCCATTGCGGTTCTTAGGCGTGAATGTGGAAAACTTGCTGTTCATTCAAAACATTGTTCTATACCATATCTCATTACTCCTGACTTGACTGCCCCCCTTAGCGCACCCATTCCGCAACCGTGTTTACCACCTTCCCCTCCACCGTCACTTTCGTCTCGCGACCAAAACGCGGGAATGTCCTTTGACGCAGTTGGCCCCTTCTGTCAAAAGTCTCCCTTGCCTTCTGAGGGCCTCGCGCCCGGCGTATTACCCGCATCCCTCCTCCCCCACTCTTCTGCCGCTGCGTCGCAGGTCATAAACCTTCCCATTCGGAACTCCACCACCCAAGCTCCTACCGCTACCCGTCTTGCACAGTCGAAAGGGATTAACACCGTTCCCCGTGGCTCCCCCGCCCCTCTCCATAATGCCGCCCGCAGCTATGCCGGTGGTAGGTCGGGTAGCGCTCCTGGACCGTCGGACACCGAAACCCCGAGGAACGTTTTTACTTTCGCCACCAAGAAGGTAATGCCTCTGTCCAGTGGCCCGACTAAAAAGACTGGGGTCATCCTCCAAGCGTTGCCGAATACATCCCTCCAGGAATACGTTTTCGCCGTGGGAGATGCCCTTGGTGGAGGTGGGGCAATCACCCATGCGATGCGCTTGTCGAACAACCGGATCTGCATCTACCTAAAACCCGAGGATCTCGTTGACCGATTTATGTCCGAACACGGGGGGGTTAAAGGTCAATGACGCATATGTCACCGCCAGGAGGATGACGACTAAGGTCGACCGACTGGTGTATCCAACATTACGCCCGAGTTTCCCAACGCCGACCTCATCGACATATTAAGCCAGGCGATGCGGATCGTGAGCCCCGTCCAGACGCTTAATCTAGGCATCAAACGGGAGGGGTCGACCAAATCGGCAGCTGGAGGAGGCAGGTCCACGTGGTTCGCAGGGAGGGACTGGAAATTCCAGACTCCGTAGTCGTTGACCTCGGGAACACCCCGCACAGAATATTCCTTAATTTCGACGACTGGAGGTGCTTCAAGTGCAAGGCAGAGGGGCACCTTTCGAAAAATTGTCCTTCATTGAACATCGTTCCTCCGATCCCCGAACCTTCCGTCCCCTCCCCCGCGCTTCCGCCCTCGGAAGTGACGACCACCTCATCCCTGACGGAACAGCCTTCCCCTTCCCCTCTCGAAGCCCGAGTCGAGCACAGCAGAACGCCTCTTTCCTCCGCCCCAATGGCCCCTACTCCCCCGATAGCCCTTTCCGGCACGCCCGTCCTCTCTGCGACGGGTAATGCGTCCGCCGAAGAACGATGCGGGGTTCCCTCCCCTTCGAGTAGGCCAACTACAAAGACGAAGACCGTGGAGGCTGCTGCGAAAACTTCGCCTCAGCGGAAGCGAACGGCCGATAATATGAGGGAAGAAGAGGGCTTGCGGCTAATCGGCAAGATTTTCGCAGAAAAGCCCTCCGTCGCAATGGTGCCGCCGGACGCTCTTTCCAGCTATCTGAAGGACATCAAGGGGAGCAACGATCTGCTGGGCTTGGCCAGGACGGTTTTTAAAGATCTCACTCCTCTGCGGGAGACTTTAACGGCTCTCATCGGTGAGCGGTCCCTTTGGCAAACGGCGCTGAGAATGCGGATCCAAAGGTTGCTCAGAGCCTTTGACCGCGAGGAGGCAGTTGTTTAATACGCTCTCCCGCTTTTATCGGTTTCTTGCCACTTTTTACCCCGTCCTATTTATTTATTTAATTATCTTATTTATTTATTTATTTCACTTATTGTAATGGCGGGCGAACATCAGGATATTACAATCCTTACGCTTAACGTCTGCTCCGTCAAAAGTATTCTCGATCGAGAATACGTGCCCTTAAGGACATCCGGCTCCTGCAGTCCTTCTCCGACCATGACGCCCCGTGGAGATTTGACTACGCGCTCCTGCAGTCGGAGGAGTACGTAGCACACGCGACGGCGCTCATCAACGCTCTCCTTGAAGACGGCCATCAAGATCCCTCACTGAGATGGGAGAGACTGAAGGAGGAGGTGAAAGGGCACGCCATTATATATAAGCAGATCATCAAGGCCAATTCAAGGTTCGAGGTTGAAAAGGAGTGGTACGCGAGGGAGGGCGCGAAAGTGCTCGAACGTATTGGTTGGGACCAGCTGGTTACCAACGATCAGCCTTCCGCTGCACACCTGACGCGGTGAGCGGGGAAATGCAGGCCGAGAGAGCTCAAGGAGATAGTCGCAAGTGATAACCTGCTGCGAGATCCTGGCGCCGTTCGTAACTTCGTCTCTCGTCACTTCTCCGATTTATACAGTGACAACGGAGAAGACGAAAACTGCCCGGTCGGCCCGAGGGACTGAGATGTGCTCCCCCGTCTATCCGAGAAGGATAGGACTTGGAGGGTCTAGGACGTTTCACCGCCGCCGGTTGGCCGCCGGGTACGTTTCGCCGCCGCCGTTTCGCCGCCACACTAGGCGTTTAAGAAACTTTTGCGGTGGAAGATATTAGTAACATGATTAATTACTGGAAGAATCTCAAGATATAAATGGCAGTTTTGGGAACTCTGAGGAATAGGGTTGGGAATATAATCTGTAAAAGATTTAAATGTACTTTTCATAGAAAACCTAATAAATAAAAAGTTAGTTATTTAGTCTTAGGAGTAACACTTAGTTCAGACTTTACTGCGAAAGAACATGTTAAAAATATAGTAGGGCCAGCAGATAAAGTACAAAGATTGATAAATAGAATATTTAAGGGGTTCCGAGTGAGGGTCAAAGAATTCGCTTATACGTCCGATTGTAGAATACTACGCCGCAGTTTGGGACCCATTTGAGCTAGGAATAAAGATGGACATGAAAAAGTAGAAATGGCAGACTTTAGAATTTATAAGAGGTATACGTAACATAGATCCTGTAGAAAAATTTCTCGGTTCCGATTTTGTAGAAGATGTGAAAGATATCTTAAAACCCGTAATTAGTGAGTACTCTGTTCGAAATACCACCGTTTGAAAATAAGAGTAAATATTAGCTAGGTCAGAAAGGAATTTTTGATCTTTTCCCCAGACGCGATTAGGGGAGTTAATGGATATAAACAGCTCCGTCCTTAACCCCCTACCACGCATCATGATAAACATGCCTTAACTGCCCTTTCGTAAACAACTGACTTAATAAGTGAAAGTTCGAAGATAGGTAGGAAGGGATCATATAGAGAGTTAAGGAGGTACCCCCGAAATTAATGTAAATGTCATTTTAATAAATTTATGCATACTGCTTCTTTAAACTCTTCTTTATCGATTCCGCTAAAAAAAACAATGTGTCACCGGACTTGTTTTTTCAAAAAATTCAATTGAAATTCTGGCGGATTCCTATGTTTTCATATACGAGTATGGCGGAGAGAAGCAGATTGGAAGGGGAAAGTATCTCTTTTCAGCTCTAAAACAAATGCCATTTTCTTCTAAATCTAGCGTAATATACTGTGATATTTCCTCTACTTAAAAATGTAAAGAAAAGCATACCTTACCGAAGTGATTGAGGAGAAATTAATATTTTTCTTCACGAAAATATATGATTTTTCAGTAGTTACTCAACACTGGCGCCACTTGGTCTTAGAAACTTGGCAACATCGTTTTTCTTGTCTGCTGCGGAGGGAACAGGGAAGTGACCTACACAATATTTACAATTAGTAATATTTACAATTAGTAATATTTTCGATGGGTTTTCTGAAAGACTATCATCATGATTACCATTGGCCCTGTATTTTACAGAAGACCTGTATTCCTGTCCTTGTCCTATACAGTTCAAATTATTAAACAGTACGCCTAAATGTCCTGTATTTCATTAACTGTCTCGTAAAATATGCATTCCTTTCTAACATGAATGTTTACGAATATGTTGTGGTGAGGAAAACGTCGCCAAAATATATATTATATTCCTGATTTTGGAAAAATCGCTAACCCAGCAAACACCTTTGTAAGTGATAATATCCTGTTTAATTTTTTAATGTTACTTAAAGCATTTAGAAGCAAGGGAAAATTGTAATGTCTACTTCCTTCAAGGCTGTGATATCAAGTAAAACAAGTTTTTCATACTGCTTTTTATAATATGTTGTATTAAAAGGGATGTTTTAAAAGATCTAGGAATTATATTGTAAACTTATAAACATTGCTGCATCATATGACATTGGGTGTTCAATCTGCTTCTCTCCGCCATACTCGTACATGAAAACATAGGAACCTGCTGGAATTTCCATAGAATTTTTTATGAAAACAAATCCGTTGACGTAATAACTAATAATTTTATTTCCATAGCTCATAAAATACAATAATTGTGTAGCAATAACAGGTCATATACTTCTCACATTTAATTAACCTCAAGAATGCTAATAATGACGAAATTATTCTTTTATTTTTGGTTACCTTTGGTCTCCCATTAACATCTTCAGATACTAGTGCCTCTACACCTTCTCCCCCACAAGTCTTGTATGTCTCTATCAGAGTGGGAAGATTCAACCCACATCCTGCCAACTTGTTAATTATCCTAGTGGATACAACACCAACACAAGGCTTCAATGTTAATGCATTGTCATGGTTATTTCTTTGTCTTATTTTCCTACCTATATATGCTTCTAAATTAATTGATCTTTTACTCATGATTTCTGAACTAACACTCAACTTTTCAACAATCTTCTCTAACATCTTGATATCACACAAGGCATCATGAGCACCAAGGCATTCTTCCTCAGTCAAATATTCCTGGGCTAATTCAATTAATTTATAAGATTTTCTGCCTGGAATCAATGATTCCATCAAAGGAAGGGTATCCAGTAATCCCTTGACACTAACAAAAAATCTGTCATTCAAGTTTATCAAATTTTAAAATGTTATGCCCAACCAAAATGACAGATTTGCCTACTCCCTCAAGAAAGTCGAAGAATTTCAATAAACACTGATGTAAACTTAATGTTTGAACAGGTAAGTTGCCTTTATATAAAATATTACCTGACCGCACAAGCCCATTTACCTTTGAAGCATAGGAGGACAACCCATTTACAGGTAGGACGTATTCTGAAAATATTTTTTCATTGTATTTTGCAGCAATCTGGCAAATTTCTGCATTCCTACCAAATCCAGATGTTTCCATATCAAAGTAAACAAGTTCATATGGTCCCTCAGCAACTGTAGTGGTTATACATTCCCCTGCTGGAACCAGTCCTATATCTTTTGAATAGGTAATGCCTTCTTTTGCTTTTCTAGCAGACTCTTGATGTTGTCTGTCTTTTTAGAAACAGTCTTCTTCTTTTAAAACATGTAGTTGCATTTTTAATAGATCTCTGCATTCTTTTGACGTCAAGTCTCCTTTGCCTTTCACTATTGCATTCAGGTGACAATCCCAATTTTTTATTCAATTCAATAATATAACTGGTTCCTAAATTTTTCTGGCTAACAGCTGATGCCAATCGAAACCTCCATAAAATTTAGTTTTAGGAGCTTTGCTTGCCATAATAATATTAAATGATTCATTAGGTTGGCTTTATTCACATGGGGATAATTTGCTTGAAATAAGAACTAATTTAAAAAATACTTTTTTGAGCTCATTGTATGAAAACTCTCCTTTGAGACCCTTCCCACCAGGCAAACCTATGTTCTTATAGTTGATTGTATCTGATTTTTATTTGCACCAATCACCACAGTGTACATGATTACCAAAGGCATGCTCTACAATATTTAGTATTGCCTTTTTTGTTTCTTCCTCATTATTTTTGTTCTGCTCTAAGGCATAACTGAAACATCTATTCAGGTATTTTATTACACAAGAAGTCCTAAGTTGTTAATGTTCACTATTCTTCGTCCAGCACAACAATTAATCTCATCCGTGTCTGAAGATTGTTTTATTCTACAAAGGGACGTTTTCACTTGTTTTTCTCCTTAAGAGAAATAAACTTTCCAGTTCGTGACCGATTGTGTTTCGGCATGATTGACGTGGTATTTCATGAGTATACAAATGGAAGAAGTGATCAATAAAATGAAAATGATGTTAATAAAATAAAAGCCGCGAATAAAAGTTGTAGGATGAAAAGGTAAAAATAGCAAACGAAGAGCAAGCAGATATTAACAACTTAAAAAATTTATAACAATATAATAACTATACAATATAACAAAAACAATAACATGAACAAATTCAAAAATAACAAAGCAAGAAAGCGCAAACCACAACAACTTCAACTCAATACAAGTCAGCTAAAAGCACAATGGCTAGCAGACAGCCAGAGATGCCAACTCTACTTGTTTGCCTTGTTGCCAAGTTTATTTGATTAGTTAAATTATGATTAATAAATACTTAATGCTCTTATTTTACAAATGAATGTCTCTAAATCAATATTAGTGCTCATATGCTTCTTTTTATAAATCCTATCCTTTATCCCATTGATATATCGTTAACCTACGAAATTTATCTGGCAACAATCTTCCTAGTTCCAAAATGAGTCAACTTAGGTATATTTCTAATTAAATATACTGTACAACTGAAAATATATATAACAGATCTCTACTTTTTGAAACTAGAAGTACGATGTAATATTACCGAATTTATAGATATTAGAATCACAAAGCAGTGAAAATGGTATTTTTCATCAATTTTGATATTCGCAGTCGTAGGGATACCTCCTTAAGAGATTTGTCCAGTCAACTTTAAACTCTGCGCCCGCTGGCGTGAGAGCATCCTGCACCTTCAAACTTTACAACCAATTACCTCTCTCTTCTCTCCCTCCCCCTAAAAATTTTCTTTACTAATTATACCTTTTTCGCATTTTTAACCAATAAGAAGTAAGATGTCATTTTATCTCACATTCTTCCTCCAATGCTCTGAATAAATAGGGCATGCACCACCATTTGATTGTATTAGTCTCTAATGCTATGCTAGTCGACTAGAGATATATTTCTCTATTAATTTCACTTACGTTTCAACTCGGTTATTTTAACCTCTGTTTTATTAACCCCATATAATGGAAATAGTTTCATCTAAACGTGGAAAGGAGAAGGTGATAGTCGATGGGTATTTTTACGTATTCGATAAAGTAAGTTCTGACAAACTAAGGAAGTAATAGCGCTGTGAATTACGTGGGCAATGCAAAGCCAGACTTCATACCGAAGGTGAGAATGTGTTGCAAAAACTTGGGACACGTATTCATGATTCTTCTGCAGCCCAAGTGGAAATTTCCAAAGCGATCACGAACATAAAATGTCGCGCTGAGGAAACTATGGAAAATACTGCACAAGTAGTTAATGAGTGCTGCCTCGGTTTGTCTCAAGCCGCTAAGGCGGTGCTCCCCAATTCCGCAGCACTCAAAAAAGTCGTAAGGAGAAAAAGAAGGTAAATAAGTGAGGCACCAACGGAACCAACTAGTCTCGAGGAGCTCTTCATACCAGAGCGCTACAAGACCTACAAGTCGGGACAAGGTGTGCTGGAGAACTTTCTGATTGCAGATAGCGGTCCAGGATCACAAAGAATACTGCTATTTGGAACTCAGCAGAATTTGCAGATTTTAAAAGCATCTAAATTTTGGTATGTTGATGGCACATTTCGACCTGCACCTCCCCTATTTTCGCAGTTATATGTAATACTAGCAGAGAGATTTGGTGGTGTACTTCCTTTGTTATATGCTTTGCTACCAAATAAGCAGAAAAGCACTTACGAAAGGCTTTTCGAGTTAATAAAAGAGGCTCAACCTGAAGTAAATCCGGAAAATATTTCCTGCGACTTTGAAATTGCAGCCTTCGGTGCAATAATGAATTCTTTCCCCAATGTGCGTATTTTTGGTTGCTTTTTCCACTTAAATCAAAATTTGAAAAAGCACCTAGGCCAACTTCATTTACTCCAAAGATATAGAGGGGACGCAGATTTTGCATTGCATGCACGGATGGTTACTGCGCTCGCATTTGTTCCAACTGAAGAATTAGACGGAGCTATAAATACATTATCAGATGAACTTCCTGGGGAATTGCAGCCGCTTCTTGACTGGTTCGAAGATAGTTACATCGGCCGCCCAAATCGCCGTGGAAATGGTAGGCGCTGAGCAATTTTTCCCGTGGAAATGTGGTCGGTGTATCTACGTGTTCTTCATGGAGCAGACCGCACCAATAACCACGGGGAGGCTGCGCATCGCAGAATACAGGCGGAATTAGGAATGACAAGACCGACTATATGGAGGTTGATCGATGGTCTAAAAAATATTCAGAATGGACGGGAAATCTATTATGAACAATTATTAACAGGTCAGCTTCCAACACAGAAATTAAAGAAATATCGAGAAGCGGACCAACGTATTTCGAGAATTGTTAGGGATTATCATAATAGAGACATTTTAACATATCTTCGAGGTGTCGCCAATAATTACGAAATGGAGTGAAAGATTAATGTATTTCAATAATTTTATTTTTGAATAAAGCATTTAAAACTATTTTTTTATTTTTATTTTCCCTAATTTTAAATTTAATTCAACCGCGGTGGCGAACCGGCGGCGGCGAAACGTACAGGCAACATTCGCTATTCGTCCCTAATTGGTTCCTGAAAAACAGGTCCAATAGCGAAAGGACCAATAACGAATGGTGGTTTCCCATATGATTACATGTTAAAATTGATTGGACGGTTCCATTGAATCAATTTCAGACATTTAAAATTATATTTGACCATTTAAAACAACAAAAAGAATAGGCATCTATTCATTAACATTATAAAGCATAAATTAATACCTTTAAACCTAATACAATAATGTAAAACATAATTTCCCTACATGTATACTAAACTAGACATACCTAAACTTGATGGCTGATTTTGCTTACAAGGAAGAGTGGATGGTTGGGGGATGGACTGGGAAGGGAATTAAAGGTGTGGTGGGGATGAAGGGTTATCAGGATCTTCATCCATTTTCTCTTTATCCAAAGGCAAAGTCTTTTTAGTGAAGAAGCTATCAATTTTAATCTGCTTGGCAGATTTCTTCTTCTCCTTCAATATATCCTTGTAGCATCTCATGTCATTTTCCATATCCCTGACAACTTTAGAACTCCTTTCTATTATGGGGTCATTCTCTTCAATGATTTCCTTCATTGCCTCCCAATGTCTGAAGAAATCATTCAGGAGAATTGCAGTCAAATCCTTGCTTGGGGTTGTCTCTCTCTCCTCCTCCTCTTATGCCCTGTCTTCTTCTAGCTGAAGCAGTTCTTCAGTACTCAGCTCTTCATTATGTGACTCAACCACTTCTTGCACATCTTCAATTGCAAAATCGTCAAAACCCAGTTGCCTTCCCACTTCAACAATCCTTTGCTGAATTTCTTCTGTTGTGTCAACAGTGAAACCCTTAAAGTCAACAACACAGTCAGGCCAAACATTCCTCCAGGAAGTGTTCATATTGTAATTGCTGACTGCATTCCAGGCGGTTTTAATGTTGTCGATGGCCTTTCTTATATTATAGGATCTCCAAAATTCTTTAAGAGAGGGCTTATTAGGACCATCAGTTGCTTCAAAACATTGTTCAAATGTAATCTTGTGATAAATATTCTTGAAGTTGCTGATAACATTTTGATCCATGGGCTGGAGAATGGATGTTGTTGGGTGGAAGAAACACAACCTTCACCAGTCCATCAGAGAGATCTTCTAAATTTGGGGTATGACCTGGTGCATTATCTAAAACTAAGACAGCCTTACTATCCAAGTTCTGGTCTTGCAAATATTTGGTGACTGCAGGCATGAAAGAGATAGTGAACCATTCATTAAAAATATCCCTTGTCACCCAAGCTTTCTTATTGGATTTCCACACAACAGGGAGCTTTGCCTTCACAAATCCTTTCAATGCTCTGGGGTTCTCAGAATGATAAACAAACAGAGGTTTTAACTTAAAATCCCCAGCAGCATTCCCACCCAACAACACGGTCAATCTATCCTTAGCTGGCTTGAAGCCAGGCATGGCTTTTTCTTCTTTGGTGATAAAGGTCTTAGTAGGCAACTTTTTCCAGAAGAGGCCAGTCTCATCCACATTAACCCGTCAGCGTCGTCATGCGTACTGGGAACATCGCGGAGGTCGCTAGCTTTCTTTATTTTTTTGACACAGTAAATTTTCTTAGATATAGATAACCTTTATATATTTTAAAAGAGGAACCTTTGGCCTTCCTATTGTGCTTAATTCTGTAATTTTTACTCTCCTTCTTTTTACTTTTATTGTACGTTAAGTTTTGTGATTAAATTTTCACGTAGATAGGAGAATTGGGGAATTTTGGCTTCTAAAAAAGCCCCTATTCAACGAAATCTTTGCACGAAAGCAACTGTGAGGTGTAAGAAGAGGATATAGGCCCCATTTGTCTGCTATCAGACATCTATTCCGCTCTTGAGACATGTTTTTATATTGTGTCATCACTTTGAGAGGGAGAGAGAGGAGGTCTGGGCCATGTGCTTGGTTTAGTATTTCATGAGGGAATATAGCTAGAGTGAGACAGACTAGAGGATCATATTTTGTATTTATCTTTTGTATTTCCAAGATATTTGCGATATGGAAAGCGTGGGAAATATGCTGGCGCTTGTACCGCGCGGAAAATGTTCTCTCGTCTCTCTGAAAAAATCAGTCTGAGTGAAACTTTGCACTGTGCAGAGGCAGGTTTCGTTCGCCTTTCTTTACTGTGGTAAATTTTACGTTTACTTGCTTACTTATTTTCAAAATACTAGGAGTAATCATGTGCTCAACCAGTGAAAATAGTCAAGCAATACCGAGTGCTGACAAGGAGACGGAAGTCCTACTTGGAAGTGATTCGGAAGAAAGCGTCAGTTCGGACAGTGATAGAATCATTTGGATGAACGTACTCAAATTGATTCACTGACACATAATGATACTGATCATGAGGAGGATAATGTAGAAAACTACTTCTGGGAGGGCACGGAGAATTATGTAGGATGAATGGAGAATTTCATTGATGGTTACGGACCTCAAAAGGCAGCTAAGGGTTTGACTGACATTGTAGGTACTTTTCAATTGTTTTTTGATGAGGAATTTGTTAGTGCCATAGTAAATGAAACCAACCGATATGCTGACCAATACATCAAAGCAAGTGAGCATACATTTTCGATGAAATCAAGAGTTTTATCGTGGAAACCAGTTACCGTGGAGGAAATGTACACTGTTTTGGGAATTTTTATGTTGATGGGAATTGTGCAGAAGCCCATGCTTCGTTCCTATTTTTCGACGAAAAGAGTTCTATCCACACCAGGCTTCGGCGATGTCATCACTAGGGATCGATTTGAGCTTATTTGCAAATTTTTGCATTTCAATAATAACGAAGAAAAGAATATTTCCGATTACTGAACATCTGAACGAACAATTCAAGGAATTTTTTTTACCGAAACGGGAAATTTCAATAGATGAGTCCCTAACATTGTGGAAGGACCGTCTATCTTTCAAGCAGTATCTCCCTCTGAAGTCCTCCAAGTTCGGAATCAAGACCTTCGAGCTCTGTGATGCAAGTACTGGCTACTTATGGTCATTTCTTGTATACACGGGGAAGGATACTGTGTTTCATTCGCCCCTTGTCTCAGCTAATGTAAACAAGACCATGGCAATAGTTTTGAATAGGTAGGCCAAAGGTTCCTCTTTTAAATTTATGAAGGTTACCCATATTTAAGAAAATTTACTGTGTCAAAAAAATAAAGAAAGCTAGCAATCTCCACGGCGTACCCAGTACACAGGAGGGCGCTGAGGGGTAAGAATCCTTATTTGAAGGTTTTTTTTCTGAAAAACTTACGGGGAAGAAGTTGAAATCCAAGATAAAACAGTAGATGTGAAGTACTCCGTAAACTTTGAATAAAGAAAAACTGAGTAAATGGCTTCCGTGACTGAGTGAAAGAATTCATAGAGGTATTTCACGCGAATAATGATAACTAAGACGGTGTGAAAAACATAAGTAAATATACATAGTTTTACGTAAAACCTCAAAAAATTTCAGTCAAATTCCATAAATATCTAATAAGTTACGAATTTTTATATGATTTCGCGCAAAAACTGCGAATTTCCCTAAATCTCTTCCGACCTGCGTGACGTATTATATTTAAATGTCCTGTGCGCTTGAGGGGTTAAACACTTGCCTTGGATCATACTTCCCTTCCTCAATGATTTCTATAAAACTTTCAAAACAATTTTTAGCAGCCTCAACATCGGCACTGGCTGATTCACCCTGAATCTTAACACCATGCACACCAGTCCTACCCTTAAACTTTGAAAACCAACCATCACTAGCTTTGAATTCGAAATTCTTCCCAACAGTTCCTTCTGGTTACCTCATTCTTAAATCTTCGAAAATTCTGTTAGCCTTGGCTTGAATTATAGCAGTGGACATTGGCATGTTTAGCCTCCTGGTCCTGAATCCAAAGGAGAAGCAAATGTTCCATTCTAATAAAAATTTCATCCCTATTCCATTGAAATTTAATTGTTCCTGGCACAGATTTCTTTGCTAAGTCTTTATATTTTTGTTTTTCTCTTAAAATTGTCCTTACTGTGGTTTGAGTCATGCTCATATCTCTTGCAATTTCAGCACCAGATTTTCCTCTCTCAAACTGATCTATAATTTTTAATTTCACGTCCAAAGTTGTAACAACATGTTCTCGTTTGGCAATATTACCACTAAAAACTTTTTTGTTCACACTGGAAGCCATAATTAGAGGAAAAAAAGGCTTTAAAATAAGTTTAGACACCAACAGCGATCCAATAAACAAAAGAATGCCGTAAATCGAACAGATGATAAAAAAATGAGGATCGACATTCGTTACGCATGGGTGAAAGACGAAAGACCGAAAGGACGAATAGCGAACGACGAAACAACGAGCGGCCACTGTACCTGGCAGCGAACCGGCGGCGGCGAAACGTACCATTCCCGGACTTGGATGGATTCGCCCATCCAAGCAGAGGAGTACACCGATGCACTGAGGAAACTAAACAGGAACAAAGCACCTGGACTCGACGGCCTCACCGTAGAGTTATACGCGGCTTTTTTGGGGTTGCTTATCGATCCGTTCACGGACATGGCTGAAGCCGCTTTCTCTGGGGGACGATTGCCGCTGTCGGCCGCGACGGCGGTGATCGCTCTCATAGATAAGGGGGGTGATGCCAGATCTGTGGAGAATTGGAGGCTGATATCCCTTCTTAACACGGATAACAAGATCCTAGCAAAAGCACTCTCCGCGAGGCTGTCCACCGTCGTGGCCTCCATGGTTTCTCCTGAACAGGGCTACTGCGTGCCGGGAAGGAGCATTTTTGACAACATCGCTCTAGCGCGGGACGCGATTCGGCTAGAGAACGAGGAAAACGTCCCCTTGGCACTGCTGGCCCTCGACCAGAAGAATGCCTCGACAGGGTGCGGCACAGGCACCTATTTCGAACGATGCACGAGATGGGGTTTGGCCCTCTCGTCATCGAGAGAATCCGCGACTTATACAACAGTGCGAGGTGCGTCATCAGGGTTGCCAATTCCCTGACTGGCCCGATCTTCTTCGCGAGGGGGATAAGGCAAGGCTGCCCCATGTCAGGCCAGCTCTACTCGCTGGCAATAGAACCCCTACTGGGGTTGCTCAAAGGGAACGTCAGAGGAATCCGCCTTCCGCCTCCGCCACCTGCGACCACCCTCGTCATCGCCACCTATGCCGACGACGTATGTGTCTTCATCGGGGAGGAGGACGACTTCAGCCGCATCTCCCAGGTTTTTGATAGCTATTCCGCCATGTCCGGCGCTCTTTTGAACACCGCAAAGAGTAAAGGGCTGTGGATGGGAAGCTGGAAGGACGTCCGGATGCGCCGTTGGGTTTCGTCTGGTCGCACGGGGGGCTGAAGTGCCTCGGCGTATGGCTGGACAATGACTCCCAGAATGAGAGGGAGGTGAACAACGGCGCGTTACTAAGAAAGCTCAAGGAAGGCCTCAACAAATGGAAGCCGTGGGTGGCCCCGATGTCCTTAAGAGGACGAGTCCTCGTGGTAAACAAGTTCGTCGCTCCTAGGCTGTGGCACACCCTGCAGGGTCACACTCCTCTGAGTGGTTTCCTTCACAGCCTGCAGGCAAAGTTGGTCGCTTTCGTGTGGAACGGAGGGAGGCATTGGGTAGAATCCACGACCGTCACCACACCGCTCACCGAAGGAGGCCTGGGTCTCGTGGACATTAGTCTGAAGATACGGGCATCTCGCTTCTTGTTTGCCCAAAGGTTTCTCTTTGGACCCCTCGAGAGTCCTTGGAGGATCCTTGCGTCCAACCGACTAGCGAGCTACGGGAGGAGAGGCGAGATCCTCCCGACCTTCCTGGCCCAGGACCCCTTCCGGAAGTCTAACGCTCTTGGTGATTTTTACAACTCGGTCGTGCATGCCTGGAAGGCCCTCAAGGTGGACACCAGTAGCGTGAGCGAAGGACGGCCGTTTCCGACGGGGTGGCCACCTCCACAACCCCTGCCGAGTTTTATCTGTTTTAAGATTTTTAGCGCTAAGTTTAAGACGTTCAGGACTCTGCCGCTGCCGAAGCAGTCCGCCTACAAGTAATTTTTATACGCCACCAAGGGGGTGGGCTGGCCCATGAAAGGAGCATGCACGGGAGGCCGCATCAACTGGTTGGGGATTAGGGATTACCCCACACTCGGGCGCGACGCCAATGTCGCCTGGCGATTGGCCGACGCCAATGTCGCCTGGCGATTGGCCGACGCCAACTTTTTGCACCACTGCGGAATCCGGTCGGAGGAAGATTGCCCCTGGGGCGCTGGAATGGAGAGGGACTCGTGGCACCTCTTCTTCGACTGCACCAAGGTACGCGAGATCTGGAGGAGGACGATCGACATGGTGTTGTCGCTCACCGGGGCACGCAGCGTGAACGCCGAAGTCCTCTACGGCAGGGTCCAGGGCAAAAAGGGGGTAATGTCGAATGCTGGCCGCCTGGCCAATTACCTGATAACCGCGACGAAAAGCACGATATACCAGGATTTCACGCTGTTCTTTCGGGAGAAAAAGGAGCACGTGAATTACGCGGAGGTTTTCCAGTTGGCCCTGCAGAAAAGACTGGTGACGGAGTGGCGACTCAGCAAAGTGGAGAACAGGGGACAAACATTTGAAAAGTTCTGGGGGCAGAAAAGCCTCCTCTGCACCTTGGAAAGCGGCTCACTTGTAATGAGCCGCAAAATGTTCGACCTAATAAGGCTCGAAGACTGAACGTCTTCCACCCATCGGAGCGTGGTAGGTGCATGGGTGGGGTCCACACTCCAAGATTGTGGTTGCAGCCCCTTTGGCGGAGCGCCCTCACCCGGCACTGACCCGTGCTTTGACGGACCGACGATCAGCTCTTCCGTAACGGAAAATGATGATGATGCTTAATAAATAAGGCGATGACGAGAATATAACCCCTCCCCTTACCGTGGCCTAATAATAATAATAATAATAACACTCACACACCCACACACACATATATACCGTATATACCTGAATATAAGATGAGCTTTTGTTCCAATTTTTATGACCGAAAAATCGCTAGTCGTCTTATAATCGTGCGGTGCGTAATAGTTTGACTGACAGAGGAACCGAAGCCAGAGATAGCTGGAGATGGGAAGAATCGAATAGCTATAATCGAAATATTCGATTCAAATGTATTCAAATACAAATGCTTTTTTGAGTTTTATCCTATATTATGCGCGTAGTGAAGCTGCGTGCATCCATGCACATTAAGTCTCGTGTAATTACATCGGCGTATTACTCGGGAACCGTTCGTCGTAAAAGATATGAGGTAAATAGCGTTTTGTTTCTACTGGCTATGAGGTCCCTGGAAAAATATTTTCGTTTGCTAAAGTGTCCCGGGTTCGAATCCAGGAGACAATTATATTTTTCTATAAGTTTACACAGGATTTTCGATTTTTCAGAGAGCAAGGTTTTTTCCTTTATTTATTAAAATACGTAAATACGTACCGATTTTCTTCTTTTTTGCTTTATTCGACAGCTAAAGCTCTATACTATCTTATTCTTGTTATGTTTACAGGTTACACTGTCGTATATTTGAGAAATACGCATTCTTTTTTGAAATTTTGCGGATTTTTTGTACTCATTCCGGGCGTTGCCAAGGGGACTCTCATTGTTGCCTCCGATTCATTTAAGGCCAATTAAACCTTCAAATAGACGAAAGAAATGTGTTATTGTTATCTTCTCTACATTGATAATCTAAATAAACGCTTGCATTGATGTCACCTTTACAGTAGGTCCTGTAAGAAGCTAAAAGCAGTCGTTGATAGAATCTTGAAGGAAAGCAACTGTATATGCCAACTAACACTACAGTTGATAACAAAGAGGCAAAGTCAGTGATAGTTAAAACCACTGGAAATGAAAAACTAAGGGTAACAGTAATGTTATCGGTATTAGCTGATGGGACAAAATTGCGACCCTTCGTAATATTGAAGAGGAAAAATCTACCAAAAGAAAATCGCCAGAATGAAAAAGGCTGGATGACTAGTGACTTGATGATTCAGTGGCTGAGTGAAGTGTGGGATAAACGACCTGGTGCTCTTTTAAAGATGAGATCAATGCTAGTTCTTGATGGTTTTCGAGGACATCTTACGGATGATGTGAAATCCAAAATATCACATCTCAACACTGATAAGCTCTTTAAAGGTTTATGGGGAATGGTGGCTGTCAGGGAATTGCCCTCTGACTCCAGCAGGTAAAATGAAAAAACCAACGGAGGCTTTACAGAGAAAATGGATTAAGACTGTATGGAACAGTATCTCACCAGCATCAATAGTCTATGGATTTAAGAAGTGTTGCGTTTCTAACAGTTTGGATGGATCAGAAGATGCCATTCTGTGTGAGTAGGAAGATGATGCAGTTATTGGAGATTCCTCCAGTAGTGAAAGTGAAAATAACAGTTAAAATGTGCTAATGAGAAATAATTTGCATGAGAGATTCTAATGTTCCAAAATATTAAATTGAAAATTCCAATCAAAGTTGCTTATGTCAATTGGTTCAATGTTCATTAGGCAATGGTATAATAAACCTCTGTCATTGTGTGCATAATAAATTTTTTCCTTTTATTAGGAGTTCAAAATGGGGGGTCATTTTATAATCAGAGTCGTCTTATATTCGGGTATATACAGTATATATACAATTTTTAAAATACATATGTTAATCCAATGTAATAAATACCAAGTATATACGTCTCGGTAATGATAAATATCTCAAAATGTGTGTATTCGCATTAAAAAAATGTTAATAAAATAATTTCAGTGGTAAAATTTTAGCATATTATCCTAAATTCCTATTTCCGGAGAAATCCTTTTTTTACATTACAAAAAATCATGGGGGTCACGGCGACCAAACATCTGCACAGAGGGGGTCGCAGGTAGATCTGCCTGAGGACCACTGTTCTATGGGATGTATAGGCCAAAAACCTTGTTTCTCGTATATAACGAAGTCACGCTTATAACGAAGCACTGAGTCGGTCTCCTCAAATACGTAATAAACAAGTTTTACTGTATATGTAGCTAAATGATTTAAAGTATTTTTCATCTTGGTTAATGCTGTATTTCTATCACCTTATATAGTTTTCTAGGTAAGTCCAGATGCGGTGATGCTTGGTTGCTAAACAACAATAGTAAATAAATAAAGGCTTTTAGTTTGAATCTTTTAAGGAATGTACAATCACGGAAGAAAAAACTGGGACACCTTAACGTTCTCCTAACGGCAAGTTGGGGAACTTTCTGGAGAGTACAAACTGAATGACAACACTGCTGGAGAGAAGAGGGGTTGAGGAGTGGAAAGGGAAGGGAAGTGAAGAGTGGGTCCTGCCAGTATTCGTCACTCTGCTAAGCAAATCAACCGACCTAAAACTTGTGTGAGGCCGAGTCCCCACTTGAAACGAGTTCCTATTCTAGCATCAAGGCCTGAACGCGAATAACTCTTGTTGTGATCCAAATGATGCAGTGAAATAAAAACAACTGTGCTAGTGTCGTTAAGATACCCTAAGTGTAATTGATTTTTAATAATCGGGCATTGACTCATGATCGCTATTATCACGATCGCATTATTAGCACATAACGTAATTTTGTAACTTTTATTCTCTCTCTTTAAAAACGGTTATAACCACGCTAACATGTCTGTTATTGGGATGATCCACATGCATGGATATGACTTCAAGGGATTACTTTAGCCTACATATTGATCCCTGATTGTGGCAGCATAAAAAGATGCCTATTAAACGTATATATTTCTCATTTTATTTTCATCTCCCCATTTTGTATCATAGTGATCGCTGCTCTCACTTCCAACTCCTCATTCCTTTGCTTAACTTACCCACAAATGAATCACCTAGGTAGCTTTTAAACCTTTCATTCCTCATCTGTTTCTTTTCGTCATATCTGGTATGATATGAAATTATTTTAACAATTTTTTTTCGCCAATTTTTAGCAGAAAATGTCACGGTTTTACTGCATTTTTATCAATTTGGCAGCATGGTTTGATGCATTTTAGGTCTGACTTTTAATGAAATATTACAATTTTGTTCGCATAGGATAATTCACGGGTCCATACTTGCCGGTTGTCCAAGGCATGGTTCGAAGAAAAAATATTCAACTATTGGATTGGCCGGCTAAAAGTCCGGACTTGAACCCAATAGAAAACGTCTGGGCGGTGATGGCGATAGGGGTAAATGAAGCCGAAAGACCAAGAAACGCCACTCAGCTTTGGGAGGCGATAGAGGATGCCTGGGAGGGTATTACGGAAGGCTTATGCCATAAACTAATTTCCTCCATGCCGAGGAGGCTGGCATTAGTCATAGAGAAAGATGGAGGGTGGATTAAATATTAAAACAATAAATGGGTACTTATAAAAATAAATGTTTATAAATAACTTTTATATTTTAACATTTATTATACTCGTTACTTCAAATTTGGTGAAATTATCTGCATAAGTTACCTTTTACAGGTGGAGGCGGTGTTATATTCAATTAATCTGGATATCAAGGCTGAAGACATTTCTTGTCATATACAAATCAACGAAGCGCAACACGAGTAATATCAAAGGTAAGTAATCGGTACTAATACACAATCATTATTGGCGTAAAGGTGCTTTCATTGCTTGTAATACGAGAGAGAGGCAAATGACTTTCAATACAATTAATGTTTCTGATGCCAATTTGATCTCCATAAATAGGTTGAATGATCGAATCTTTACTCCCGTTGATATTTCAATGGGCGTTACACTAGTAAGGTTTTAAAGGAGAAATATAAGACTATGATTCCCATTAAAACCTTACACATATGAAAGCATTAAGCTGGTTGCCTAGGCCGAAGTAAGGGAGATAGCACGGCAAATGAACATACCGTGTGCAACAGTAGGCCATCTACATAAAAGTTGGATGATGGAATTATCTTTTGAATGTATCCATGCACGTTGATCATCCCAATAAAAGATTTGTTATCATGGTTGTTACCGTTTTTAAAGGGATTAGCGTTTACGAAATTGCGGTAAGTGCAAATAAATGCTGTCGGGTTAATAGCGATCATGAGTCAATGCCCGATTATTAAGTATCAATTGCACTTAGGATATTTTAAGGACCCTAGCACAGTTGTTATTTCGACGTTCAGGTAACTTACCTCGAAAATACTGGTTCACACATTGTTGATTGATTGCTAGAGTAATTTTCAGTGAATATAATAACAATTTTCGATTCATTTTCCGTGAAAAAAATTACTTGAGCGTCACGATTCCGATTAATAATGCAATTTCCGTAGCAGCGCCAATGCACCGCCGAGCATCTTTTTATGTTGCCACAATCAGGGATCAATATGTAGGCTAAAGTAATCCCTTGAAGTCATATCCATGCATGTGGATCATCCCAATAACAGACATGTTAGCGTGGTTATAACCGTTTTTAAAGAGAGAGAATAAAAGTTACAAAATTACGTTATGTGCTAATAATGCGATCGTGATAATAGCGATCATGAGTCAATTCCCGATTATTAAAAATCAATTACACTTAGGGTATCTTAACGACACTAGCACAGTTGTTTTTATTTCACTGCATCATTTGGATCACAACAAGAGTTATTCGCGTTCAGGCCTTGATGCTAGAATAGGAACTCGTTTCAAGTGGGGACTCGGCCTCACACAAGTTTTAGGTCGGTTGATTTGCTTAGCAGAGTGACGAATACTGGCGGGACCCACTCTTCACTTCCCTTCCCTTTCCACTCCTCAACCCCTCTTCTCTCCAGCAGTGTTGTCATTCAGTTTGTACTCTCCAGAAAGTTCCCCAACTTGCCGTTAGGAGAACGTTAAGGTGTCCAAGTTTTTTCTTCCATGATTGTACCATTATTAGGTTATTTTAAAGAGATTAAAATTTTTACGTTTTTATTACTTTATTATTACTAGGGCATTACTAGCTTTCTAATATTTCTGTATTTATTGATGTACTATTGTTTCTAATGCACATGCCCATTCTAATATTTTAAATATGTAAAGTCAACAGAAAGTTATCCAAGTTTAGATCATTAATAGGGACAGCTCTGTAGCACAGACTCACAGGAATGGCAAAATATATTATTTATATTGTTTTTGTCATAAAATAAACTTGGTGGAAACATAATTTTACAAAATGTTTAGTGTTGATATAAATTACAAACAATAATAATAATTAAGTGCAAATATGGTGATCTTGGAAAAACCTCTATACAAAGAACCTCCTTACAACAAAGTGCCAAAAATTGGGTCCCTTCAATTTTGTTATAAAGAGGTTTTACTTAACTTTGTTTATTTAATTATGCATTGAAAAAACTAGGGTGTACTTTTTTGTATTTTTTCATGGCAAACCCTGGAAAAATGTACATCCAACATGGAATTTTTCAAAATTGGCTTGGTGGTCATAATATTAAGTATGTTTTAATCCTATATTGTTTTTGGTTTCATTGTTATTCTGAAGGTTTGGTACATGAAATGGGCAACTTTGTCTGAAAAAATTCATTTGTTGTATGAGAAAATATATTCAGTTCTAGGAATGGACACATAATTGCGCTGAATGGTTTTCTTCTCTTTTACTGGAAACTGATATACCGTATTTAATCAATTGTAAACTGACCCCTCACTTTTCACAAGGGTACATGAGGAAATTTCCATGTTGGAAGGTAAAAAAGTAGAAAAATGTCAGCTTACAATTGATTAATATATGGCATTTACTTTTACTTTCTCATATATGAAGTATATTGAGAAAGTATTGTAATCGCGAAAAAATTCGACGTAGAGATTTTTACAGAAATATATACTTTAGGTGTCGCAATGCCATCTATCTGCCTGTCTGTTACTGGCTCTAGAGCCTTAACGGTAGAGCAAAAATGAATGGAATCTCGTACTTAAGCATTTCATCATACAGAGCAGAAGCTACGATGAAATGGCTGACATTGCTCAATAATTAAGGGAAGTTTATTCTATGCATTTTTAATAACAATTTGATTTTCTCAACAACGGCTTTAACGATTTTGATCAAATTTCGTAGAGTTTCTTGAGTTTACGTCTTCAATAATACTGTACAAGTATAGTTCATCTTTCTCAAAAAATGAATATAAGGCTAGTTTATTCTATGCCTAAGTACAAGATTTCATTCATTTTCGCTCTACAATTTAGGCTCCAGAGCCAGTAACAGACAGACAGATGGCATTGCAAAAACCACTTTTTCAGATTCAGCAACATCTAAAACGTATATTTCCATAAAAATCTTGAGGTCAAATTTTTTTGCAATAACAATATTTTCTCAATACTTCATATGAGAAAGTAAAAATGTGTTTCTGACATCCTTAAAAAGATCTGTTCAACAGGGCCAATTGAAAATGTGTACACACAGCTATTCAGGAATTACCTGTTTCTTTGCGATGAATGAACAACTAAAATAAATATCTGTCAGTCATATACTTCATGAATTAACTGATGCCAAATTTCTACTTGATATAAAAATAACTTATAAAATATTCTAGCTAGTGTAACATTTTAGAGCAGATATAACTTCAACTCACGTGGAACACAGCTTCCAAATTTGTCTGGGAACTCTGAGATGAGATCATCATTCACACGATCTTTGAGCGGCCCAAGTATTATTACAGGTCGTGTGTAATTTATTTGAAGTTGTGACACTGATTCATAGGAGAGCACAGCCTCTTCTCCACCTGCACGAAGAAACATTTATTACTGCCTGTGTGAGATACTTTGTATGAAAGTAAATTCCATGCACCAACTTTTCTTGATTAGTTAACAAAATTAAATTAATATAAACTTAACATGCAAAAAACTAACAAAATTTGTACATTAATACAAGCCCAATCTTTTTAAAATATTTGCATTCGGATAAAACATTTACTCAATGGAGTCTAAAAATTAACTTGACAAACTGTTAAATACTAATCACGATATTTGCATTATTTTCTATAATAAACAGAAAAAACATCTTTCCTTAATGAATTTCACAAAACTTGCTCAAATACTGATTAGTTGGATCATAGTGTATATTTAAAGAAAAACACTATGAAAATTAAAAAATATTTTATTAGTACAGGCAGACCTCATCTTTCGCAGGGGTTACATTCATGAAAACATCGCGAAAGACGGAACCACAAAAGATAAGTAATTACGGCAATGGGAAATACAGGATATGGTTTTCATCCCAGCAAAAACGGATCATTTGTCCTCTGTATCAGTGACCACAGAAAAATAGAGAAAGAGATGGAAAAATTAACTTCAATGAGAGTGTGACTTAAACGTTAAAAGAAGATGAAAAAGTATCAGAAAATGAAGCCTTATTTAAGTTCCGTTATAGAATCGAGAAAAAAAATGACCAGAGACTGCCTAACTTGCAGGGGCTAATTCCCCAAATACGGCAGACCACATCTTTCTTGAGGGTTACATTCCTAAAAAACTCTGCGAAATTCCACCAATAATAAATGATGCGCAAAACGCAAAGCTTAAGCATTTGAACTATGTCAAACCTGAGCAAATAACCCAATGATCCTGAATCAGAAGGGTCAAGAGTGGAGGGTTGAGCCTTTCCCTTCGGGACTTCCCTGTCGTAATAAAGACAGAAGGCTCCTGAACGGTGATGCCAGCTTAAATTCTGCAACTTTTCACTTGCAAAGGGACACAAAAGTGAGGAAAGATTGCATCCTAAAAATATTTAAAAGTATATATAAGACACGCACACGTGCCATATATATAATTTAAAAAATAGATACATGTATCTACAGTCATGCCTCGTTTAGCGCAAAGGATATGTTCTGAACGGTCTTTGCGCTAACCAAATTTGCACAAAACAAACTGATTATAACATGCACTTAGTAGTTATCAGTTCGCAAAATTCCAGGGTTTGCTAATGTTACTTTTATATTTATTTAATATTAATTATCATTAAAAATCAATATTAATACAATTTTAAATCTTTTGAAGCGGTGCTCGCATTTATGCATAGATCGCTAGGTTCTGCGAGATCATTTTCGTCACTGCAGCGTTCAAATCTACGCATAAATTACTTATTGTATGTATGTGTGGGGGTATTCACCATTTCCAATAATTGCTTGAAATTCATCAGGAAACTTTATAGCTGCATCTTTATCAGCGCTTGCTGATTCACCTGTAAAACGAACACTATGTATATCTGCATAGCGTTTAAAATTTTGAAACCAACCGGAACTGGCATGAAAAATTTCTGAAGAATCTCCTCTCTTTTCTTGCTTTACACATTCAAACAGGGAAAGTACTTTCCTGCAAATGACTGATTGCTTGACTAAGGGGTATGTGTTCGTTAGAACCAGAGCTGCAAACCACTTCAAAATTTAGGAGTGGTTCGGTTCTAAATTTTTGGAACTGGTTGGGTTCATGGTTCGGTTCAGGCGAGAATTTTGACAAGTGGTTCGGTTCGGTTTGCAGTTCGGTTCAACTAAATTAATCATTTGAAATACTATTCAAAATAATTTATCCAATATAAACATTACACATTCAGTATCAATCTGTAAGTAAATCAATCAGCAGTCATTATTTTTTAAATGAAAAAAGAATTTATTTAAAGAAAGGAAAAATTTATATTTTAAATATATTGCAATCGCATTGTCACCTTCATTTATTTATATTTAAAAATGGTATTTTTGATCCTAACATGATTTTTATGTTCATTGTTGTTTACATATCAATTAAAAATTCTCTGAATGGATTAACTTCAAATTCATTTACCAACATACACAATCATACATAATCAGAAAGAAAATGCACCTCTAGCTTAAACTGCTTTTGAGATTATCCCTGGATGGACGGACAAACCAAAAACATAAAAGTGTTTTAAAGAAATCATTAAAAATCAAAGAAAATTAGTTCCTCAGGCATTTTATTTCTTTTTCTTACCTGTAATACACATTATTTAGAGGAAAAAAGATTTATAACAAGGGCCTTACCGCCAGTCTCCAATATTTAACCTCTTTAGTTCTACCACCCGCACTTGCCTTTATTTTCCTTATTGCCACACACATACCCATTGCCTCATTGATAATTTCCTCCCTCCTCTCTCTGGGGTTAACCCTCTCCCCGTCTTCCACAAGGCCTTTCTTTTTAGTCCTAGTCCTTCCCCCGTCTTCCCCAAACCCTCCCGAGATTGTCTTCAGCCTCCAGCTTTTCCTTTCCCCTTCCCCTGTATCACTTTGCAACCTACCCCCCCACAGTAACCCTCTGACAATGAGATAGGTTCCTCCTTTCCCTCCCCTCCATTCCTTCCCGTCTTACAAACTACTCTCTCCCTCCCCTCTCTAGCCATTTCTCTGTATATACTTTCTATTCTCACCATATCTGCACCTGACGATAGCACTGTAATGTCGAAACCCGGGTCGTAAGAGAAATAAAAACAATGGAAGTTACAAAGTGTTATTCCTTTGGTTCATTTATAACAAATAAAATAAAAAATGTTCGCTATATTTATCAACGGTCTAGGAAAATTCACCGATCACAATTTTTCGACTAGGAAAATTCTTTTCCATAAGCCCTTATTAAGATTTCCTTGATTGAATGATAGAGTTAATTATTGAAGTAGACAGTTTCTTGCTTTCCAATGGCGATGATGCACGGCGTCTCAATTTTCCCAAATTTCAATAATAAATTTATGTAAATAAAATGTTTTAATTAGTTAATTGGTCAAAAATATGGAATAAAATATTGCTCCGAATGAATTTATAATATGTAAAATTCTAATAAATTCGATTATTAATTCTTATTATTATATCATAAATTCAAAAAGACACTTTTAGCTTGATTCCAAACATATTACATATTGCTAATTTTTTCTTTTGCCACCTTAGAAAAGTAATCAAAAAATTATGTTACAAGAATAATTTAATATTAATCGACAGATCGGGGCAGATTATTCAATATACGAAGTGCGGATACATGTGGTTCAAAACAAACGATTATAAAATGTAGAGTGACCCTCTTTAAATAACACTAACATGTTAATTAATTTTATTTCTCTTAAATAAACTTGACTAAAATATTATTAAAAATACACACTTTAGATAATTCTAGGAATTCTGTGGGAAATGAATGCCTCCGATCCAAGGGATCCGCCGAAGTCCTCGCCTGTTTTTGCTGGAATATAAACCACCAAGTAATGAAAATATCATAGAAGAACACCACACGAGAGTTGGAAAAGGAATGATGTCGTTGAAAGCTCAAGCCGTTGAGAGCAACAATTTGAATTTTTCCGAAGAAAAAGATAATGGTGTTCTAAGAAAGACAGCAGGACATATTTTCTCAGATCTGCTATTTACAATGCTGAAGGGGATGATGGTATGAAAGCAGATTACGGCTCCTTTCCAGGTCATTGTAAAACGACCATTTTGCCTGAGTTCAGATAAAGATCTTTCTATATTCTGTTGGTCGGTTTCTGCCTATAGTGGTTGACCCGGATATTGTCACAGTTGGTGTCCCCATAACCCTCACCATAAATGTCGTCTGTGGATAACAATAGTAGCAGAGAGGAAAGAGATAGGCACTATTTCCTTTGAAGCAAACCCGCTGGTTTTTCCAATGGAAATTCCTAGTCTTTTCGTTCGTCCGTACTTTGTGGATTGAATCGAACTGAAACCGAACCATTTTTGCAAAAAATTACAGTTCGGTTTTCGGTTCATTGAAAATTAATCCGTGGTTTTGGTTCGGTTCACGGTTCAGCAAAATGACTGCAGTTCGGTTCGGTTTGCAGCTATGATTAGAACGCTTAGAATCAATCCACTACATTAGCAGTTTCTCCATTTTTTCAAGCATATTACTAACAATAAGTGATCGTGTGAGTTTCTTCGCAGTTACTGCACTGGCTGCTTCAATGGAACTTTTTATTTTGTCTTTATTTAACAAAATTGTATGAATTGTAGAAGTTGTGAAGTTAAACTTACGTGCAATATTGCTTTGACACCTTGTTCAAAACAATGAATCACTTTAAGTTTTTGCTCAAGATTTATGCTTTTCCTTGATAATTTAGGATTATTTTCTACACTTTGATTGCCTTTACTCAATTTTCTCCTTCCTACTGAAATTATTTCCCCCTATTTACTGTTAACATGTTTTTCTGCCATAGATACCGTATTTACTCGTGTACCCCAAGCACATTTTTCCCGAAATGCCAGGGGACAAGGGGGTGCGCATCTTACACGAGTATTTCTCAACAGGTTATATAAATTGTGAGTATCGATAGTAAATTCTCTGCAATATGCTTGCTTCTACGTTTATAGTCGTAAAAGACGTCGAATTCTACGAAGTATATGCGACCAAGCAAACGTGTAAGTTACGCCCGCACTGCAGGCAAAAGCTCGAAAAATTAGGCAGAAAGAATACGCCGACTAACTGATAACTATAGTTCAATGACTACTGAGGGTTTACCGGCTTGAAAATAGGTACGTTCAAGTTCGGTCCTTTTTCCTCATCCACTTCAAGGAATTCGGAGTGGTGAAATGTTATTGCGAATGAAAGATTTCATCGTTCGAAAGGAAGATAGAAATCCACATCTCAAGTGCTTGGACTTGTTTGTTCTTAACCTTCCAATATTTACTCAAGAGATGATACGCGAAAAAACTCCCCATCCACCTAAGGATGATGAACAAATAATTCGTGATGCTCCGCATCTGTTCATAATATTACGTCAAAAACAGTAGTGGGGACAAAGTTGTGTAATAATACAACAAAAACTGTTAAGGGTTTAACAAAAGAGGACTATCGGTGAGGAGATTTCTGCTAGTATCATAACAAAGGGATCATCGAATAAATTGCGTCAAGTAGAAGGGAGAAGATGCTTAACTTGAGCGGGACTTGTTTCAGGGAGTGGGAATCGGTGACTTTAAAAAAAACTTATTCTGGCTCAAATTAATTTTTTCCCTCCGAACTGGCACAAAAATAGGAGTGTGCAGGGTACATGAGTGCGCGGGTTACGAGTAAATACGGTATTAAACAAAACACCGCAAATATGGCATTGGAACTGATTACGTGAAAACAGCTTTCCTTAATTTTATTAAGCAAACAAAAGCCAGCAATAATGCGCATCGTGAACAGTATTTTCATTTTGCAGTACATACCATGCATACAGTATCTATTTTATTAAAAATAAATAAAAATGTTTATCACGGGATTTCAATTGCGCTATACCAAAATTGCGCTAAACAAACGCGTTAAACGAGGCGTCTGTATTTTTTTAAATTACGTAAATATTTTTACATATCAGAATAACGTAACATTTTTCAGGCCTGACTATGACAGAAAATGCGAGGAAAACGTGATTTATTCCATATATAGAAAATTTTGCGCAGCCTTTCCGTGATTTTTTCCACGAAAGAGCGAAACAAGATCGTGAAAGACGAAACTGGTTGCAAATGTGGAAGCGTGAAAGATCGAAAAATGTGAAAGATAAAGATGCAAAAGACGAGGTCTGCCTGTATATCCCTCAAATCAAGTTGAAATAAAATATGATAGGTGGTAACAGATGCAATAATAACTTTGGAAATTAAGAATAACCTATTAGGTGCTATAATATAATTGTATATGTAAACAACAATAACTTTCAATAGAAAAATAAAGTGATTAAAGATTAAGGCTTGTTTTGTGAATATATTTAACTAAGGAATATTATATACATGAATAAAAATACCTTTTAAAACACTCCAAATTTCAGACACCAATCCAAAACTACTCTATTAAATTTGTTAAGTGATAAACTTAATGACTATTTATATGCAACATTAGTATAAACATGTATACCCAACTTCCAAAGCCATACTCTTATTATAGTTTATCAAATTAAAAATTTAATCTGAAGACCCATAGAATTTTTTTAGGCGTAAGAGTAAAAAATATACAGTGCTTCCTTTTTGGTTAAGGTATCTGAAATATAAGAATAATGTTTGCAACAATAAAATTGAAATGTAACAAAAATTTTCAAGTTTCCAAGTTAAACTTTAAATTTAATATGGCCAAGATTTTTCACTGTGACATTGCAATGTGATTTATACACAAAGCGAGATTTTGACACATTTTAATATACCGAGTTAGTTATAGACCACCAAAGAATATCCTCAACTATCAGATCAATTTACCATATTTTTTTGGGCTATAAGACGTACTTTTTTGCCAGAAAAATGGCTCCCAAAATCAGCCTGCGTCTTATATAAACTGAGGATAAGATAATTAGTGTATTCAGTACTGACACTCACGAACCTAATGATCCCCAAAATGGAATGTTTGGCAGTCATTCGTTGCAAAAACATTAAAATATACATTATTAATAATTAATAGTACAGAAATCTATATGTGTGTGTGTGTGTGTGTGTGTATATATATATATATATATATGCTAAGAGGCAATGAATGCGTGGCACGGTTCAGTAGTTCGTCTATCTGCCGGCAGATGTCTCATTCTTAGCTGCGATTGCCAATAGATAAAACTACTACTACTTTACTATATACTTTAAAATATACTTTTTAAAAGATACTTAACAAAAGCAATGGCTTCAAGAGCAACAACTTACGCTGATTATAATGTGAGAAGAAGAGCGGAGTGAGCAAATCAATCTGTTGAAGATGCATATAGGAGAAGAACTGAAAGAAATCAAGCCAACAGAGACCGAAGAGCTAATGAAGATGAACAACAAAGAGAAGAACGTAATCAAAAACAAAGAAGATGGGCTGATTGGAGTTTGGAATCGACAGAAAATTGACTAAGCAAGAGAAGGCAGGCTAAACAACATAGATTAAATGAACGTGCATCGGATGCAAACAATTCTCAGCTTGAAGTTACCATTGAAGAACATAATTGCGGAAATATGACTCAGACTTGCAATTATTGTGGTGCGCTTTACTGGCCGAATGAACTCAACACTTCTAAAAAATACACCAAATGCTGTCACGACGGAAAAGTTTCACTCGAAGATTTATCGGGAACGCCTGATTTACTGAAAGAATTATTATCAACAAACACATCTGAAGCTAAAAATTATCAAGAACATATGAGAGAATACAACGCTGCTTTAGCTTTTGCTTCAATAGGAGCCGAAATCAAAGCACCTCCGGGAATAGGACCCTATTGCTTTCATATTCATGGACAAATTTACTATAAGGTTTCTCCACTGTACACGAACAACCAGAACAAATCAGGGTACGGACAACTGTATATATTTAATTCGGGTGAAGCAACAAACAAACGTATGGATAATATCCAAGGTTCTTTACGAATTGTAATGGAGAGATTAGATTCGATGTTACGAAACATAAATCCGTTTGCTGAGTCTTACAATGAAATGCATAGGATAACACAATCTATTCCAACAGTAAAAGTTAGAATGGTTTTTATGGAAGATCCAAACTTAGGCTTAAGAAGATAAAACGTACCTACTTCAAGAACAGAAGTTTCAGCAATATTCGTTGGTGATGACGGTGAACCACTAGCCAATCAAGATATTTGCATTTACCCGACTGGAGATACTTGCAAGAACATTTCACCAATGAATTGATGCAGTAACCCGATGGTCTACCCTTTACATTTACCGAGAGGCGAGTATGGTTGGCATATCGGAATGGAACATGTAGAAGAGAGACAATCAGCTAAGCGAGTTTGAGTCACACAGTTACAGTATTTCGCTTATCGACTCTCTGTGCGTAGCGGTTTCAGTCTCTTGCATAGCAGTGGAAAATTATTCCAGCAATACGTCGTCGATGCTTGCATGAAAACGGAAGGAGCCCGATTGAACTGTCTCCAAATGAATCAGAAAGATTTACGAGTTGAGCCGTACCGAGGACTTTTAGATGCGATAAGAGTCTCGAGCAAAAAATGAGAACATGCGAACAGGTAAGATGATAATATTACCTTCAACATTCCAAGGAAGTCCACGATACATGCAGCAAAATCATCAAGACGCAATGGCTATAGTCAGAAAGTTTGGACGACCGGATCTGTTTCTTACCTTCACTTGCAACCCGACCTGGCCTGAGATTTTGAATGCAATGCAAGGCACTCAATGACCTAAAAATAGACCATAGATAATAGTCCGAGTTTTTAAATTGAAGTTAGCAGAGCTCTTGGATGATATTTTAAAATGCAATCTATTCGGAATTGTTATTGCATACATCTAAGTAATTGAATTCCAAAAGCGAAGCTTACCTCACGCTCACATTTTAATGATGTTCGATTCAGGTTCAAAAATATGCGAGTCTTCTGTGCCTTGACATGTAAGTACCGCCTTACGGTGATTTGGAGGTATTTTTCCAATTCTATATAAAAGATGACATCGACAAGTATGTAAGTGCCGAGATACCCGATAAGAATGTCAACCCAAGGCTATACGAGATTGAAACGAAATGTATGATTCATAGTCCCTGTGGTACACTTAATCGTGTTTGCCTTGCATGAAGGAAGGTGCATGTTGTAAAAACTTTCCAAAGGAGTTCAGAGACTCCACTGAAGAAAACGTTAATGGATATCCTATCTACAGAAGAAGATAAAGAGCTCCTGCTAAAATTGGTCAGTATGATGTTGATAATCGAAGGGTCGTTCCAGATAAACCCTGGCTCTCAAAGAAATTTGACGCACATATCAACATAGAAGTATGTGCCTATGGTAAGAGATTTAAGTACCTCTACAAATACATCTACAAAGGACATGACGCCGCATCAGTTAGACTGGAAAAGGAAATAGTACTGGATTGGTCGATCACGATGAAATATCAACATTTCTTGATGGAAGATATGTTAGTGCTAGAAGCAATGTGGCGAATGAATGAGTTCACCATGTCAGAAAAGTCTCACTCTATACTCAGATTAACAGTACATTTGCCTGAACAACAACAAGTAATTTATCATGAAGGACAAGACGACCAGGCAGTTGAAAGGGCATCTACAAAACAAACAATGTTAACTGCATGGATCAAACTTAATCAAACTGACAAACAAGCATGTAACTAAACTTACACAGATATACCAAAAGTTTTCGATAAGAAAGGGACAAATTGGAAAAGACGCCAACTAGGAGGAGAAGGAGTGATTGGGAGAATGCCGGTAGTTAGTATACAAGATAGGGAAAGATACTATCTGCGAATACTCACACGAAATAAGGGTGCGAATGGTTTCGAGAGTCTGAAGACATTCCAAGAGGCATGTGGAGAACTTGGACTTCTTGAAGGTGATACAATTTGGCATGATACGCTAACTGAAGCGGCTCAGACACAAATGCAGAGTTACCTGTGAATGTTATTCGCGATGATCTGTGGATTTGGAGAACCAGAAAATGTTCCCGAACTATGGGCTCAGCATAAAGATGCAATGTGTGAAGATTTTGTACGTAGATATTCTGAAGAGACTGGACCACAATACGTGCTTGCAGAAATCGATGAATTAATAAAGGCTTATGGTTTGAGTCTGAGGAAATTTAAACTGCCAGTTGTAAATCTACCGTCAGGTATTCTGAATTTGTACTCCTCCGACATTTTAGAAGAGCAAGCAAAAGCCAGTACAAATACAGAAAAACTTAACGATGAGCAATGAAGGGCCATTGAAACAGTACTTGATGCAATATATGGAAATCAAAGAGAGAGACCGAAATGTTTCTTTTTAGATGGACCTACAGGTACAGGAAAAACATTTGTTTACTCAACACTACTACATACAATCAGAGGAAAGGGAGATCAAGCTACTCCTGTAGCTTCAACTGGAATAGCAGCTATACTATAACCTGGAGGAAGAACTGTTCACTCGGTTTTCAAAATACCACTCATCCTAAGTGCTACTTCGACTTGCAATTTAAAGCCAAACACACCCGAAGCAAAAACACTCTTAGATATGAAATTAATAGTGTGGGATGAAGCTCCAATGATGCATGTGCATGCTTTCCTGGCTGTAGATAAGACTTCTCAAAGATCTAACAAAATGTACCGAACCATTCGGTGGTAAAATCATCTTACTGGAAAGGGATTTCCATCAAGCCTTGCCTGTAATCTTCAGAGGTGCAAGATCTCTGACTGTTGCCAGCTGTTTGAAGAGACATCACCTTTGGTCAGAACTTTATGTAATGAAACTCATCCAAAACATGCACGCTCTTGATACTGAGAGAAAATTTGCAAAATGGCTTTTAGAAGTAGGCGAAGGCAAGAATGGAAAAACAATTAAATTACCTCAAAGATGCTATCCACAAACACAAGATCCAGTTGAACAACTCTATGGTGATATAAACTTCACTACAGTCACCCCTCAGCAGCTTAAAGGAAGAGCAATTCTCAGTGTAATGAATGAAGTATCACTTGAACTCAACAATCGCATACTGGAGTGTATACCAGGAGATAAGGTAGTTTACGAAAGTGTAGACAGTATCGTGAGTAAGCATACTGAAGATCGACTTGCATACCCTGAGGAATTTTTGAAGTCTAACGCCAACTGGAACGCCACCTCACAAACTGAGATAGAAACCAGGAGCTGTGATCATGTTACTTAGAAATTTAGTACCCTCTAAAGGTCTGTGCAACGGAACGTGACTCACAGTTACACGATTGCAACGTAACATAATCGAAGCAAGAGTTATAGATTCAGTAAATATAGAAACTGTTCTCATACCCTGAATACCACTTATCCCATCAGATACTAGCATGCCTTTTAAATTTAAACGTAAGGAATTCCCTATACGATTAGCTTTTTCTGTGACTATCAACAATTCACAGGGTCAGACTTTTGACAAAATCTGTCTTAACTTACCAAAACCAGTTTTCAGTCATGGTCAACTTTATGTAGGTCTCTCACAAGTAAGATCATTTGACTCTCTAACTACTGTATCAGCAAATCAAGAGATTGAAAATTGTGTGTATAAAGAAATTTATGATACTGAGCAATAAAGTACTAGCATGCAGATGCTCTGCGCAGGTAAAGCTAGTTGTTAATATATATTCAGTAAAACCATATGCAATGTGAATTCCAATGATGCAATTTCATTATTCCTCTTTTATCACGGTGATTACACACAATTTTGGTACGTTTGCAATGTTATATATTTTTCAATTCCTGATGAGCCTGTTGAATTGTACGATTAATACCATGGAACATTATAATTCCGATAGATGTCATAAAATTTTATAATTGCTGTTATGTTTATTGATATCATAATGGATACAAGAGTGAAACAAGTTAAGAAAGTGTACAGCGTATCACAAATGGGTGCATTTTGTGCAATGGAGTATTTGAAAGAAACGATATACATGCATGTAAGGGAAATAGAGTTTTAGTTCTTTTCTTATTGTTAGTCATAAATAATCCATTTTCTTCCTATTTAAAAACATTGCATGCACATGTAAGGAAATTAAACAGTTGTTTGTGAGATTGTTTATGTTAGCAACAATGATGAGGTAACCATGTAAGAAATTTTCAACCCGAATTAAGACTTTATTGTTTGATTTTCTTGATAAAGGAGACTCCTACGATGAACACATATAGGAAAAAAATACTTCACTAGTTCTACATGTTTTATTAGAAAACTCTTTTGATATAACAAATACTTTACAAGATATGACAGAAAGTTTATTTTTTTGTCACCAGTAAAACGGTACTCCTGATTGGCTTACATAATTCATTTATGTGATTTTCTTATTATCTTTGACTGTGTCCTTAATATCAAATTTCATGAAAATCCATTTGGTAGAAGCCGAGAACGAACATGTGGACAGACGGGCAGGCAGACCACTGCTAAGCGATAGTAGTGTAACTCTTTATGGATACGTCTCGCCCTTGTCTGTCTGTCACGACTTTCACCTTCTCAACTGCTGGATGGATTTATTAAAAATTAAGTGTACGAGTGGTCCTTATTAGAATTTATCACTGAATTATAATTTTGAACAGCATCTGATAATCAGGACTTTTACTTTACCACATAATGACTTATGGTTTCAAGGATAAAACTTCATGAACTGCCCAATTTTTTGATAATGTTTTGCATGTAAATCTCATAAAGAACACCACAATCTCTGTGTATTCCATTTATATACTACACTGAGCTCCCAATTATCCAGTCTAATGGATGTAAGAAGAAGCATGAATAATCGAAAAGCACAGATAATGTGAATTTCTAATAGTAAGAACAATTTTCTTCCATTTTTGTCATTTTAATGAGGGATAAGATGCTTATCACTATAAAAAAACATGTCTCTCAGTGAACTAGCACATAGTTGAAGTTGGCAAATGACTCGACTTAAATTGATTCGTAATAAAACGAATTGAAAAAAATCAGGATGGCAGAAGAAAACAGCTGATCAACCAAGATCGCATGCTGTGTCCCTGTGTGATTTTCGAGAAACTCCCGATCATAAAAAACAATATACATATCTACAAACTTGACGTTTCTGCATATAATATAATTATTTAGACATTGATGTAATGAGAATATGAAAATAATGTGATCCTGCAGTCATGAATTTCTTTTAAAGCATTGCAATTAGAGTATTAATAAAATTTCGAGGCATAAGGAGAGAGAGAGAATGGATAATCCATAACCCGAATAATTCGTAAACTGGATAATCTGCACATGGATAATCAGGAGTTCAATGTATAATTTTCCTTCTTGTTTATGTTTTAGATCATATTTACTTTCACAAATAAAATTTACTTAAAAGGTTATATTTAACTATTATCACACAAGAATATCTTCTTTAAATGTTGCCAGATATGGACTTAATAACGGCTAGAAATGATACTGAGCCTGAACCTTCCTAAATGCTTTTGTAAACCAAAATACCTTTCTCCTGTATATCTCCTAAAAATAACATTGTGCATCTCATAGCCCAAGAAATACAGTAATACGTTCAATACATTTAACCAAATTTCTTTTACACAGAAAAAATTTCATAATATAGTTAGCTTTCTGAATAAAATCATTGCAGACTTAACACTAACAAGGGGAGGACCAGGCATTGATGTCACGAACTGAGACCAAACTTTGCTGGTGAACAAGTATAAAAATAAACAAACACGTCTCGGTTTTCAGCTCCATAGACACTAGTTTGCAAGAAATCATGGGACAAAGTTTATTGATGATTACTGCGCCCCTTAAAACCTCTTAGCGGAGAGCGTATTGTTAGGTTGTCAGGATGGTAGAGTGTAGACTACGAAGCTGATGCTTGTTGATTTGATGTTCGAATCCCTATGCTGGCATTTTTACTTTCTCATATACGAAATATATTGAGAAAGTATTGTAATCGTGAAAAAATTCGACCTCGAGATTTTGATGGAAACATACTGTCTGTCTGTTATTGACTCTAGAGCAGTGTTTCCCAAACTTTTTGACCGTGTGAATCCCTTTTTATAATGACCCAAATCTCGCAAACCCCCTCCTAAAAATAAAAATTTTCAAGGATTATCTTTCTTACCTGAGTATAAATTATTAAAGAATATATATTGTAAATAGGTTTTTATATTTATTAATTTAAGTATACAATATTTATTATAACATTATTTCCACCTTTTATATATACTTTTCCGTTGCTTATTTGCATGTTTGTAACCTTGTGGTTATATTAGTAGTAAGGGGAGCAGGGTAATTTTAATTTGCATATTAAAATTACGAAGAATTATCATGAAAATTTGAGATTTAAAACAAAGCCCAGAAGTATAAAATTTACTTTGTTTACAATTTATGTACAATATTATGTCTCAACATTCGTCCTTGTTCCTTTCGTTAAGTGCATTACAATTATATAATCCACCATGATATTGATTTGTGCGTTGTTTAAAGAAGACAATGGTCTTCTATCAATTTATTGCTTACAAAGACGAAGGCCTATACAGTTTCTGTTGTTACGAAAGGCTCTCTACGTAGTGAAAAAGGAGCGATGATTTTTATTCCTAAGGCTGATAAAATAGGTTTAGCTCCAGACACATTCTTTTCGTGCTTCAAATAAAAGTTTGATATAAATATTGTTTAACTACTGGATTATTTTGCATTTTAATAAAAAGTAGTTATAAAGAATTTGTTAAAAACTTGAATGCTAACAAGGACTAAATTAAGTGATTTACCAAAAAACTTTGCTTCCCATTATGGATTTTTTTGCCTCGAACCCCCTGAGACATCTCGCAAACCCCCTGGGGATTCGCGAACCAGTTTGGGAACCTCTGCTCTAGAGCCTAAATGGTAGAGCGAAAATGAATGAAATCTCGTACTTAAGCATTTTATCATACAGACAGAAGCTATGAAGATATGGTTGACATTGCTCATAATTAATGGAAGAGTATTCTACGCATTTTTAACAATTTGATTTTCTCAAAAACGGCTCTAACAATTTTGATCAAATTTATGTCTTCAATAATACCAAATAGTTTATATTTCTCAAAAAAAATGAATATAAGGCTTGTTTTTTCTAGGCAACTTTAACAATAATTTGATTTTCTCAAAAGCGGCTCTAATGATTTTGATCAAATTTTGTACAGTTACTTCAGTATACGTCTACAATAATACGGCGTATTTCATTTTTCTCAATGAATGAATATAAGGCTAGTTTATTCTTGGGCAACTTTAACAAAAATTGGATTTTCTACAAATTGGCTGATATGATTTTCATTTTGTAAAGATAACTAAACAACGCATTAGTATACGAGAAAGTTTGTACGATGTATGTTGTACCGATTTTTTATCTTTGACGATGAAGTACTGTTTGGTATAAGTTTCATTCTTTTCTGAAAAAATGCCTTGGATTATTATTTTAAGAAAAAGAAATTATGCAATTCATGTGCATTATCCCATAAAGGGGAAAAATCGGTGTATCTTGCTGTCAAAGATATGAATAAAATAACTCACTCCTATAAAGCACAATACTCGCTGTGTCAGGCAAGTTACTGCAGTAGTGATGTGTATGCAAGAAACAGCTAGCAAATCTGGACTGAGAGTGGGTGAAAAAGTTGAGGAATTACAGGGTGAGTATGGAAATGTATTTGTCACCTGTTCCAAATCAGGAAAATTGACTTCAATCATGTATGAATCGTTTCTTCAGAACATACTAAAACCTAACATCAGAAATAGAAACTTCTTGCCGATAATAGATTCAAATGGAGTCATGTACTACAAAAAATTTGTTGATGAAAATATGCCAACCTGCAAACTAAAGGTTATACCACCCAAATGTATGCCGTTGTGCCAGCCATGCAACGTATGTTTCTATAGGCAAATGAAACAGTTTATTGCCCACATCCAAAAATCTACATATCTTCTTCAAGAGAGCAGAGAAATCAGTTCGCGTGAGGACGCAATCAGAATCCACTTACTGCTGCATCACTAGCTCTCTGCGCCACACTTCACACATATGCTGCAGTATGTGTGGTATGCCTCAAAACTTGTGGAAAGAAGTGTGCTCATGAACGTCAATGAGTTGTGTTTCTCCAGCGAACTACGTAGTCGTGATTGCAAATGTGGTGGGAAAAGTATCATAAAATGCGCTAGGTGTGTGGCTATTCTTTGTTTTCCTTGTTTTTATGACAAGTATCGCCCAAAATTATATGCTGCTGAGGCCAGTTCATTGGAAAGTGATTAATGAAAAGTAGAATTACTGATTACCAATAATTCAATTATTAGTGTACAATAAATGAATCTAGCACACAGCCTACTTTTATGCGAGTGCACAATGTATTTATATTAATTAGGTGGACGTTTTTTATGTTTGTGATGCATAACAGTCCTTGTTAGTGTCTCTACATTTTTAGTATACAACGATCTTTTCCATATCCAATGTGTTTTTTTTCTTCATAGTGTGTGTGTGTGTGTGTGTGTGCATGTAGGTTAATACATCTTGCATTCTTGCATTTTGAATTGTTAGTCCTCTCTCCATTAGAATAAAATATATTTTCAAAATAATAAAATATTTTACTAACTGTATCTCCTTGCTGTTCAACAATGCTACTGCATTGAAATTCATTTATAAGCATAATTAACTGTTAATGAATAGGCTTTATGTTAGCAAGAGGAACTGTTTCTCTCACACATACACTTACCGTGCATGAATTGCATAATTTGTTTTTCTTAAAATAATAATCCAAGGCATTTTTTCAGAAAAGAATAAAATTTATACCAAACAGTACTTCGTCAAAGACAAAAAAAAAGTCAGTATAGGGATTCAAACCTCAAGTCAACAAACATCAGCTTCGTAGCCCAGCACCTTAGACACTCGACCATCCTGAAAACCTAGCAATACACACTCCGCTAAGAGGTTTTAAGGAGTGCAGTAATCTTCAATAAACTTTGACTCCCGATTTCTTGCAAACTAGCGTCTATGGAGCTGAAAGCCGAGCCGTGTGTTTATTTTTATCCTTCTATCCACCAGCGAAGTTTGGTCTCAGTTCGTGACATCGATGCCTGGTCCTCCCCATGTAAGACTTAAAGGAAAAATAATACTAATGGAAAATATGGATTGGAATACCTTTAAATGAAAGCTCAAGTAAAAAAGACTTATTTGTTTTTTTATCTCAAAGAAAAAATTGTGACGATGTTTTAGTTAACAAAAGCTTCAGTAAATAAGTGTAATATAAGAAATGTCTCCATAAAAATCCTTTGATATGTAAGCAAATTCAGCTAAATTACCAAATTCCATGAAAAATAAATGGTACTTTCCTGTTAACGGGAATACCTTACAAAATAAACATGTATTGTTATGATTGTTTGAGAGGATATAACATTGAAAGAATATATTGACGTATTGTTGGATTTATGATATTTTATTTTAAAAATAACATTAACAGAAACTGATTGGCCTGTCTCGACATTTACAAACCCAATCTCCGGACAACGTGGAGGGTTTCTTTGGTTCTGGGGAAGGCGAAGGGCGCGGCATTACAACAAAGCGAGCTGAAGGCTTGTCAATATATGCTCTCAATTTGTGGCACAACAGTCAAGAGGATATAACATTGAAGGGATATATTGACAAGCCTTCGGCTCGCTTTCTTGTAATGGGTAGTCATCTCTGGGCGCTACCACGCCCTTCGCCTCGCCCGGAACCAAAGAAACCCTCCACGTTGTCCAGAGATTGGGTTTGTAAATGTCGAGACAGGCCAATCAGTTTCTGTTAGTGTTGTACGTAAGTATGGCATGGGGATAATACGTAAGTACCAGGTCCTGCGAAGGGTCCTGGAGGTATTCCCATTAACAGGAAAGTGGTATTCCCGTTAACAGGAATGTACCAAACAAATTGTCAATCATGAATTACACACACTTCACTTATATATGGACAGAATCAATACAGAATTAAAGACAAAATGCAACTGAAGCACATTTGCATTAATTAATTTTACATTATTTTTACCAAACATCAACATATATTAATATTAATAAATGGAGCAAGATTTCTGTCTTAGAATTCATGGTTACAATGTCCATGAGCCATTTTGTAGTAAAGCCATTTAAATCATAGTATAAAAATTAATGGAGTGTTGAAGTTACAAGGGCCATTCAATGCCATTTTTTAACATCCTCATTTTTTAGTTTCTACCATAAAGAAATCTTAGAGATGCATTAACAATGTAAAGCAATATAATTGCTTACATATGAATAAGATATGTATGCAATGAAAACATTTCAAATTACCGCATAAACAAAACAATCCTTTAATGTATACGGTACATAAGAGAACGGAATGATTTGAACAAGTGATGTCCAAAGATTTTATTTTCAAGCAGAAATATCACTAAACAAGCGAAGCTCTTTAAAATTGGAAAGAAGTAATGAAGAATGAAAGTAAAAAAAGAATTGAAGGATTAAAGAAGTAACCAGTATTAAATGGACATGAAAAGCTTTGGCATATGAACATATATCAGGCATTAAGCATCACAGAAGGGAGGAAAAAGCAACACAAATAATTAGAGCAGATATACGAAGAGGACCAATACCTTCAGTATGAGAATCTTCTTGAGCATAGCAGAGCATGAAGGCTGCAAGTACAAAGAGTAAGGTAATCAGTGGGCAGCCTGCCCTGGAAAATGCATGACTTCGAAGGGGAACAACAGGAACAATAAAGACTTATATAGGTCACACATACACACCAATACCAACTAATTTCAGTAGGAACTATTATAATAATAGCTTCAAAGAGACTCACCCTTTTTAATGAATACCAATTTCAGAGGTTATTTAAATTATCGTTTAATACTATAATAGCACAGGTCTGTTGGTTGGTTGCGCTTTCACAATGGCTGATATAGAGCATTTTAACTAACTTCCTGAATAGGTAGAAGATTGAAATTTGGCAAGGATGCTTGATTAACATATTTTAAGGTAATGACTAAAATAAATCTCCAAAAAAGTCCTGGCTTCGATTCCAAGGAAGACATTTCTATTTTCCGTAAGGTAACGTAAAAATCCATTTTTTGATGTGCAGGCTTTTATTGTTTTGGAAATTAAAATTAGAAGGAATTAACCTACGATCTTTGGATCTGAACCATTTTAAAGAAAAAATTACCAAGTTTCTTATTCTGTTCATATTTTTTCGCATACAATTCTAAATCGCTCATGTTATACGTTTAATTCACATATTTTGTGGAAATATTGCCATTTTAATAGAATGTTGCCTTGGCTACCAATTATAAGGTTAGACCTCAAATCCTATTGTTGTATCAATCCTTATGGGTGTAAGCGTGCTTTGTATGCTTTCAATGAGAGAGAGGGGGGGGAGAGAGGTAGAAAGGGGAGCGAGAGGGAGGGAAGAGAGAGGGGGAGGGGAAGAAATGAGGAGGGGGAGGAAGATAGAGGGTGGGAGAGGGAGAGAGGATGTGAATGGGGGGAGGGGGAGAAAGGGAGGGAAAGAGAGGCAACTATTTTAAGTTTAACTAAAGATAGCCCGTCAACAACAGAATATTCACTAGAAATGTTGTATATGACAAAATATTTCATATGTGAAAGTGAGATATTAATTAATTTAAATGAAAATAATAATAATCTATCTTTTTATGTATAATTCTTCCATTGATATTTCAACGGGCATTAAACTAGTTTTAACATAAAGACCTATGACAATTTCTCTTGGTACTTGAGGAATCAAAACAGAATGTTGTAATTAATGAAGAAAATAATGACTCTGTTAATATGAGTATCAATTACAACAAAGTTCAGCTAAATTCCTTGGATTTTTTTTACAGGATGTTGTATGTTATAAATGCAATGAAATAAACTGCTAATCTACTTTTTTTTAAATGCCAGGAATGGTTAATATTAATTTTTCATACTCCCGTTCCCAATTACAAAATAATTAACTATATATTAATTTTTTTATTTCTAGCTATTACAAAATAAATTAATGAATTAGTTTAAAGAATTCAATTTGCCAAAATTTTCAAATACATAGTTCAAATTTTCAGTCTTACAATAAAGATGCCTCAGTTTCTTCATTTAAACTTAAGCAAATCAGTTCAACATTCTTCTACAGCTTAATGTTTGAAGAAAAAAGTAAAAATTCTACCAAGTTCCATTAATGTATTTAAGACTTGAATATTTAAGTTTCAATATAATTGGTTGATTAGTTCTGAATTAAACAAAGAAAAAGTAATACAATACTTTAAAACAACACATGGAAGATACCCCAGGGGTTTTTAAGTGTAATGGGTGCAGCCACAAGTAGAAAAGCCTTTGCTTTTGACAAGTAACACAATGAAAAATCACTTTCTTGACAAAAATGGTTCTACTTAATACCGTAAATTGTACATGTCAAGGAAGCTGATACTTTGTGGAATTAAAAAATGGGAAAAAATAAGAGAAAAAATCATAAGCCAGTTACTCTCAATTGCTGTTATTTTCCTGCCAATGAGATGTGCTTTCCACCAAGAAAAGGTTGCCAAAAATTGACCTTATCATTGGCTAAATAAGACCAAGTCGAGAAACATACCTTGTCTTGTGCCGCTTCAAGTAGATTCATAACAATGCAGAGGAGGTCCGCACCGCTCAAAAAAAAAACAAATGATTGAGGCTGTCTAACCATCTATATACTGGCAAAACATCCCGTCCATTGCCCAGGGTATTCATGAATGATCTTTCATGACTTTGATGTCATAACTTAATCTTCTTTGACCTTTACAATTTTGAAAAACATACTGAAAACCCTTTTACAATATTTACTTATATACAATAGATCAGTGCTTCTCAACCGGTGCTCCGTGACCATTAAATAGGTGCCCTGAATGCCTTTCACCCTCCACCATTATGCATGGATTTTTTGAAAATTAAATAACGAACATATAACATGTGTGAGATCGACTTTTATTCATTCCAATTTTCAGTTCATTCATTCAATTTTTTTCTTAGATCATTTTTGTATTGACAAGTGTACTATGATGGACATTCCAGCTGATAGGTAACAAATGTTTTCCTGAAAAGTTTGTTATAGTGCTCCTCCTAAGTTAAGGGGGCACACCAGGGTGAACCTTCGAAAAAATCGAATTTTTTTTTAATTTTAATTTTTAAACTATAGACTTTCACGAATATTTTCCGACCTGTTATATGCCAAAATTCCTGAAATTGACGAAGTTATGGAATTTTTTCGAGAGACGTGCACGGGGCGTTGAGCGCGTCGCTCGCAGTTCAGCCGGTGCGTAGGGTTTCCTCAAGTGTTTACGCCCTCCGGAGCCCATCGGCGTTGTGTCTTTGTGGCGCAGAGATTAACGTGGATATTAAACAAAATATCGGGTATGGAATTTTGAATTTCGTTACTGTTTTTGATGCGATCAGCCAGTATGTGAAGTGCTAGGTTTGTGGAAGTGACATAAATTTTACAGAAAGAAGTATACGGGGACTAGGGTTCAAAGTTGTGGTGAACTGTGCATCATGCGAATCAAAAACAATGGACTCGTGCCCGCTTATCAATAATGCATACGAAATAAACTGGCAATTTGTTTTTGCTATGCGATTATTGGGGTATCATTAAATTAAATGCCGCGCCCTATTTTTCAATCTTTATATCAAATTATCGTACAAAGTATGAAAACTACCTCGGATGCTGTCGAACAATGTTCGACGAAAAAAACTGGTGAAGAAGAAAAAACATTGATGATGCAGGCTACAGGACGTGAAGAAACTGTGGAACTTACCGTGTCAGGAGACGGGACATGGCGAAAACGAGGATTTAATTCCTTATACGGTGTTCAATCACTTATTGGTTATTATACGAGGAAAATTCTTGATATTTTTGTTACATCAGCGTATTGCAAGGCTTGCGAATACTGGGAGGAAAAAAAGGATACAGAAGAATTGAAAGAATGGGAAGAAAACCATGACAACGAATGTAATGCTAATCACGAGGGTTCGGCGGGAAAAATGGAAGTGGACGGCATTCGCGCTATGTTTCGCAGATCCGAAGAAATACACGACGCAAAATACGTAAACTACATAGGAGACAGCGACACCAAAACTTACAAGGGAGTTGTTGATTCTAAGCCGTATGGGGATTCAGTAACAATAAAAAAAAGGAATGCGTTAATCATGTTGAAAAGCGAATGGGCTCAAGACTCCGCAATGTCAAAAAAGGAAAAAAAGGTCTCAGTGGTAGGGGCAAACTTACCAGAAAATTAATTGACGAATTAACTAGTTATTATGGCAAGGCCATTCGTGCAAATCCGGATTCTGTGCAAAAAATGTCTAACGGCATTTGGACCGCTTACTATCACACAACCTGCACCGATGAACAAGCGCAACATCACTTTTGTCCGCAAGGAGAAAACTCCTGGTGCTCATGGCAACGGGCAAATGCGACAGGAAAATTACATGAATATGTGCACAAACCTCCACTGCATAAAGATGTTGCAGATGCTATTAAGCTAATTTATAAAGAGCTTACCAACAAATATCTCTTTGAACGGTGCTTAGGCGCATTCAACCAAAACAGAAACGAAAGTTTTAACTCACTCATACGGAAAATAGCACCGAAAACTATGTTCACTGGAGTTTCAGTCGTGGAAACCGCTGCCAATTTAGCAACAATCTTGTTTAATGATGGCCATATGGGTTTATTACAAGTTTTAAGTGCAATGTAAGTCAATATCGGCGAGCATTTGTATGAATATTGCCAAACCATGGACGCGCGCCGCATCGACCAAGCTGAGCACCGAGCGCAGGAGGAGAAGCGCGAGGCAAGATTGCTTCGTAGACAAAAAAAATTGCAAGGGAGGAGGCTGTTCTTTCTGCAGAAGATTTGCTGTATGGCCCAGGAATCGCCGAGTAGGGGTAAATTAAAGAAATTCCGAATTATGTACTAAAGAATTGAAAGTAAAACTTTAGTCGCGTTTTTCTGAAAACCACTTTTTTTAACCTGGTTGACAGTATTTCTAAATAACCATTTGACCGATTGCCTTCAAATTTGGAAAAAATATAACTAATATGATTCTTTTCGACATGACGATCTCGGTTTTTTAAAGTTACGTTTATTTTTTTTTAATTATAAAAAACAAGCGAGTTTTATTCTGAAATTTTGAACGTATTTTTTTCAAACGCGGGCCATTTTTTTTTTCCGAGTAAACTTTGACTTTTGAGATCGTCATGTCGAAGTTTTAACATTCTATTCTAAGAATATGCCTGATGTTTTGGTTTCAGATCGGCGGTTTCCTTGGAATTCTGTCAACCGAAGGAAAACTTTTTTGAAACACGCAATAGTTGCAGCGGCTATATATATTAAAATTATTATTATTATCAAACTTTTGTTATTTGAAAATGTTTTCAAAATGATGTACTTTCAGTTTTTTTAAACATAAATTCATTTAAATGCATACTTTTTAAATAAAAAATTCCCAAAAATAGCCCTACGTTTCAGGCCGTCACCCTGGTGTGCCCCCTTAATGAATACCTCTAGGTGCTCCCCAGTCTACTAAAGGCCGAGAAATACTGCAATAGGTCCTCAACTTACGAACACCCATACTTACGAACAAAGCTCCATAATAAATCGGGAATACAAGTGCCATACGAGTCAGTCTTTTCTATCGGGAATTACTTGCGTCGGCAGAAAGAGCCGTCAACCCTCCTCAGGATGTTCTGTGACATAGTAATCCATTACACTCTTTAAGTTCTAAGTTACTTGCTCATCTAATGAGGATAATGAAAAACAACTAAAATTTAAAATAGCATTTTTTCTATTATTATTCATTGCAAATGTACAATATTTCAGTTTTTATTTAGGGTTAAATAGACTTTTGTGAACTGACTTTGGAACCTGACCACAATTTATAAAATACTAGCAGAATTTCTCATTGAATTTCAACGGATTTAGTAAAGCTACTAGAGCACAACATACAAACTCTATAAAATATATAGTAGATACTTTTTAAATTATAATTAGCTTTTCTTAACAATTAATCATATTTGCTTGTAACAATCTGTTTCCGAGTCTATTGCATTAAAATATAACAATAACTGTATTTCCTACCATATTACTTTCGCCAAATCCAGCTTCATTTCTTGTGTAATTATGCCTATGAAATGTTTACATTTATGTCTTGTAAGCAAGAAACCCATGAAAACGTACAGTTGTCTATGATTGAACACCGACTCCGGTAAATGTACACCAGATACGTGAGCCTATTTACGTTAATAAACATTATAATGTAGAATATAATTATTTCACTTACAAAAAATGTAAGATTCCAGTATTCAATAGATGAAAGAAGGTTCAATTACTTTCATCAATCGTTATAAATGCTTCCTGAATAATATTCAGTATTTATTTACTTTGCTATCAATAAACATCGATCGTTTTGTTGCTTAAACAAAAGTGCAAATCGAATAATGCTAAACTTTCGTCTATTTGTAAGCTTCGCTGAAGTTAACTGAATCGGAGACAACAATGAAAGACTCCTTGGCAACGCCCGGAAAGAGTATGAAAAATCCACAAAATTTCGAAACAAATAGCGTATTTTTGAAAACTTCGACCGTGTAACATGTAAACTTCGCAGGAATAAGATAGTATAGAGTTTTATTTGTCGAATAGAGCAAAAACAAAAAAATCGTTCCATATTTACTTATTTTGATGCTTGAAGGAAGTATACCTTGCAAGTCAAGAAATGGATTCATATGTGATATCTTATGGAAAAATGTTAATCCACTTTATTGGCAGCACTGATTAATCCCGGCTGACCAAACCTTGACCATTCACTAAGTTAGGATGTAAGGAAGAATTGTACCAAATTTGGTTAATCTAGCTTTTACCGTTTAGGAGGAGTTCCATGAACAAACATACAAACACAGAAACCAACAAACGCCCTTCAAAATATATTATAGTAGACTAGCTGAAAGTACCCGACAATGCCCAGGTTATGCCAGACGTCTTTGGCGAATAAAATTATGTATTATATGCTAATACAATCATTTCTCCTTTGCTCAAGAATAAGATAGTGCACAGTTATACCAGTCGAATAAAGCAAAAATGAAGAAATCCGCTCTGCATTTTCCTATTTAGATGAATGAAGGAAGAAAATGTTACAAAAATAATGTATAAACTCTCTCTCCCTCCCTTCCACCCACTCCTTCCCTTCACACTCTCCCTCTCCTCTCTCCCTCCCACCCTACCCCCTCTTCTCTCCACCCCTTCCCTCTAATTCCCTCTCCCCCCTCCGTTACCATCCATCTCTCACCCTCCCTAGCTCGTATTAAAAGCATTCAAAGCAGGGCATCGAACCGTAATTTTTTTCGCTCCGGTTTTCGTTCCGGTTCACTCAAAACACAATATTTCGGTTCGGTTCCAGTTTCGCTCCGGCAAGCGTCAGTGAACCGGTTCGAACCGGTTTTTTTCGCTCCGACCTTAAAATATTTTTAGGAAACTTTCAAGAATTGATTTATTAATTAAGTAATTTTCTTATTAAATCAAATACATCTTCACTATAAAAATAGTGATATTTAAAAAACATACTCAAAACACGAAAATAAATTATTTAAATGTGAATATTTAGTATGTATCTTATTTATTTAAGATTATATTTTGAATTGAATATTTACAAACCATACATGCGCCGTAAATGATTTCAGCATATTAGGAAAGTATAAAGTAAATTATAAATGAGCACATTTTCTGCGTTAGAGTATTCTACACTTATTATGTTATGCAAAGCATTCATCTCATTTTCTAATTTACTGTGCTTAGTTCTTAGTGCTAAATTTTATCAAAATCCGCTGAATAGCTACGGAAAAAATTGCATCCTGATAGAAGGACGGACAGACCGAAGCTAATATGCGCTAAAGCTGGAATGCCTAATAATGAATTATTAATATTTTTATTTACAAATCGTGCGGTAAAATATTTTCATTAACAATTAGTAGATCACGTCCACTGCTCGTATTATAGTACAAACTGTAAATGCACGGCTTAATTTTTTCATTCAGAGATTACTTAAATGGATGAAAAAATCTATAAAATATCTATGAGGAAGAAGCTCGCAGAAATTGAGGGTCCGAAAATTCAGAAAGGCTGAGAAATGTTTATTAACATGATACAAATTTACGATGACTGAATATTTTTAATCACTTAAGTAGTGTGAGAATGTTAAACTTCATTATTTCATAAAATTGAAATGATAAGTACCGTTTCGAAAAATTATTACTAAGCGAAAGCATGTGATTTTCACCCGGCAGCAAATAAAACACCTACGTACATCTACATATTACCATATTTCCAACTTTAAGGAAAATCCAAGTTAAGAATCGGGAAATATTTTTGCCGGGAACACGCTCTACTGGGTATGCTCGGGGGGAGGGTAGCAAGACAATTAGAGGCTGTCTTCAAAGTACCGCCCAAGTTCCTTTCCAGTAGCCTCGTTTAACTCGTCTGTGTATTGAGATGCACATGGAAAATCCCACTATTGAGCCAACAGATACTATTATCACAAAGACACATCCTTCCCAAGGCTGAGGAGAATGTGTTCTCAAGAAAAACCCAACCCTTTTCTTATTCGGTTTCTAAACGTGAGGCTTTCAGAAAGACTCAAACTAAAGCAAAAGGAAAAACCCTTCTTTCGCTCCCACTTTTTATGCGAACCGAAAAATATGGAACGAAATAAATAACGGTTTTCGGTTTCGGTTCGGGTTCAGGAAAATATTTTTTTCGGTTCGAGTTCGGTTTCACTCCAGGAAAAATAACGGTTTTTTCCGGTTTCGGTTTTCGGTTCGGTTCCGGTTCGATGCCCTGATTCAAAGTGAACAAACTTACAAACATTCTCCTTTATATGTTAGATTAGAAGATAATTAAATTAAAATACAAATATTTGGTTTCCATGTAAACAAATTAAAATTGTACACAGAAATTGACTTACGATATTACGTTAAAATTTTTCCCATATAAATGCATTGAACTCTCAATTTCAGCAACAATGAGAGTTGTCATGGTAGCTTATAATGGGTATTGTAATAAAACTGGTAAAATCACGTATTTTATTGATTCTAAATGCATTTTCATGCTAATTCGATCAGGATTCGGATTCTGTCTTCAATAAAAATAAACTTTGTTCTTTTCTTCGTAGAACCATTCAAGTCTCAAGTTCATACCATGTTTCTAAGCAATTTTAAAATTCAAATGAAAAATAAGCTGCACTTCTCCCTATGTTATTCAAATGGAAAAAATGAAAAAAAGAAAATATTTCTGTCTGTCTGTGTGTGGTGGTTGTCGGGGTTCCCGGATACCCTATGTTACTCGTAGAGTCATATGAAGTCAATTTGCAAAGTTTGGTCCCGATAGCTCAAAGGGCGTGGGAATGTACAAGGAACAGACAGACAGATGGACAGACAGACATTCAATTTTATGTATATAGATTGTCTATGGTTCCAAGTTCCGAACTAAAGACTTATGAGTGAACTATTGGAATGCAACCCATTCATAAATCAAGGACTTACTGTACTCATATTTGTTGAGGGGCTTAATTTTACTGCTTTCTGCATATAAATGACGATTGTACATAAAAACTTCTTAAATCAGGAAATTTTGAAATCTAGAATGCAAAGCTGCTTTTCACTTAACATTTAGCTAACTCTATTTGTAAACAATCAGTAACGTGTGTGTGTACATATATACTCAATCATAGGTCTAATTTTTAAGACCAAATTATTAGTGAAAAAATCGAGGGTCGACTTATACACGAGTAAGATTTGTGAAAGGTTAAAACCCGTGATGATATTTGCCCTACGGTAGATAAAATTTGATGGAATTTAAACTATGTGTTGTTGTATTCAAACTGTATTGATAACCATAAAATATTTAAATACAATTAAGCCCTGCTTAATGCGGTCCCAGCTAACGCAGATTCCTTATGCACAGTGTGACCGCAGTCCAATATCTTATGATTTTTCAAATTTTGCACTAATCAAATTTCATAAAGTATCCTAAATATTGTGATATTTCAGAAGTGTTGCATAATACTGCATCATCTGGTGGCCAATTTCACTCTTTTCCCTGTATATTTCATGGGTTTAACACAAAAAATATATCTCCTAAGGCAGAAAACATTTGAAAAACGGAAATAGAAATATGATTCATGCTTCAGGTTTCTTTGGCATCATTGGATCACACAGTGTACAATTTGCCTAATCTAGCTGGACAAAAAAAATTTTTCGACTGTTACCATTTAAAGTTGAGAGTTATTAAACGTACAAAGTATACTGGGTCGTATTTATTTGAAAATTTGGCAACTCTGCCATGACTCAGAAGTGGTCCAAACATTGTAATCTGTCGGAGCGGTATGCTTATTGGAAGCAGTAACGTTTTGTAGAGCGTTGTGTGAAGAGAGATAATTGTGAGTGAGAGGGATATTTCTTTTGATTTATGACATGGATGTTGTAGATACAGGTATGTTTCTTAATATTTAGTATTATTTTGTAGATAATATGATTTTCAGAATTATAGAATATAATGTAAATATTACATAAAATTAATGCTCAAGAAATTAGGATTTTATTTTTTAAGCAGCCTTACAAAAAAAGTTCCATGAGGTACCAACGTAAAACTCATACTATTGTATTGTGTGAACCTTATATTTAACAAATCTGATAGTCGTTTCTGCGCATACTTGTGCCATTTACCGATATTAAATTTTTCCATTGACGAGGAGTACGGTTTCCCGAAAACTACTTTTCAACATTTGGATACAAGGCAGTAGGAAGACGCAAAATGATGATCTTGATGATTACATCCTTAGTATATTTGACCTTCATAGTTGTCCTGATGAGATCCATCAACATATCAGAAATACAATTAAAGTGTTTTCATCAAAAATTAATCATCGATGGAAAAAAAGTTGTAGACACTTGGACAGATTTTTAAAAACAAATTCTCAGTGGTTCGCGGAAGAATTAAAATTTTCTGAAGGATTTTGGGAGAGGGTTGCTGCTACATGATCACAGGAAGTTAGTGCACCTGGAAAGAGCAGAGGTCGCCCTGTGAAGATTTTTAGTGAGAGCAGTAGTAAAAGTAAGCGGAGAAAAGTGCAACAGCTATTGGAATCTCGAAGTTCTGAAGAGCTTTCTTTCACTACAGAAACAACCTTACGAGCTATGGAAAAAAGGGATGCAGCAGATATTGTCAAGGAGCTATCGGTTGCATCACTGCAAAGGGCAACAAAGCTCAAGAAATCAAGGTTGCCTACGTCAAAACCTGTGCCTTATACTGAAGAAGAGGCGTTAGCTTTCTTTCTCGATGCGAACCTCACGACAGATCAACATAAATTGGTGCAGTCTCAAGCAAAACAATGAAATTGTGATATTTATCCACTGTATTATGTGATTCAGAAGACAAAACATATGTGTTATCCACCACAAGAGGCAATGTATGTTAGTGAAACGTGCAGAAATAAACCTGCAAGCCCTACTGAACCATACCATTGAGCGCATCATTAAAGTACAACATGAAGTTCTTGGTCAAGTTTTATCTAACAAGGGGAGGGTCAGACGTTTGGGTCACCGAATATTTTCAAAATCTGCACGCATGTAGTACACGGTAAGGACTACTGAGTGTGGAAGCCATAGGGCGCACCTCTCAAACATTCTCGAGAAAATCAACCAAGAATATTGGCGTGTTAAACTAATACTCTCAAACCGAATTTTCCCAGCATGAGTCACAGTGGTGTAGTAGCATTGGCATTGAAGCATGAGGGTTGCTGGTTCAATTCTACCCGTCTGTACTTTTCTTTTTTTATTTTTTTCTCGCAACTGTCATTTTATTTTAACATGAACAATAAATCGTGGAAAATTACGTGTTTAATTTTTTAAATTTTAAATGCGTTTTTATAATTTTTCACTTTTATTTCTTTTTTGTATTCTTGACATTATTTTTCAATCTTTTAACTTCGACACTTCTTTCTTTATGTACAATTACTTATACTGATAGTGATGAATGAATGTAAAGAATACTCTCCAGCTTTTATATTTTCTTTCCACCTCTTTAAATCGTCCTTTCTTTTTAATCGATGACATCCTTTTTTCTGAAGTTTCTAGACTCTATTTAGGGTGTTCACTAGCGAGGTTCACGACTTTAATTTTCTTTTCCAGTGGAATGAATTCGGCTTTTTTCTTCTTCTCCTCTGGCACATAATCTTCATCTTCTGTATAACCACCTTCAACCTCTAAGAAGAGCCCTTCTTCATCAATTTCGTGGATAAGGATGAGCACCTCGTCACTCACAAGTTTCTTTTCCCCTAACATTTCGACAGTACACTGATACAGCTCTTCTCCCATCACCATAGCGGCTTCAGAAATTGTTGAAGATGGTTCTAGAACAACGAGGTCATCTTCCAGAAGAAGATGCTCACAGTACAAGAACGCATCTTTCAATCGAAGTTTTGCCGTTTGACTGTGAAGCGAATCTTCATCACACTCACTTTTCAAAGGTCTCGAAGAACAAGGAACAGGCTCCATTTTTGTAATAACAGCAACAAACTCACGCTTGCCCTACATTAAATATTCGTCTCACCTTCACAAAAGATAACCGATGAATGAGGCGTGTAAAAGTACAACAATAGACCTGACAGAAATAGTTTGTCCAATATAGTTTTTACAATTACATGCAGTTTCGCGTGGTCAGGAGTAAATTTAAAAAACACTGGATATTTTCAGAACAGTCCAGAAGAAATAGACTACTAATTGTTACGCACTAATTCTTATACAGGAATACAGTAATAACGAATAACAATATAAAACTCTTTCTTTTGACAAAAATGCATTTTATTAATAAATGAAAATTCAGTATAAAATGTGTTCAATTCATTTACAACTTCACTTGTTAATATTTTACTTATGGGTATACTTTACATTCATTCATCACTGTCAGTATAAGTATGCGAAATTGTAAATAAAGAAGGAAGTGTCGAAGTTAAAAGATTAAAAAATAATGTCAAGAATACAAAAAGAAATAAAAGTGAAAAATTATAAAAACACATTTAAAATTTTAAAAATTAAACACGTAATTTTCCACGATTTATTGTTAATGTTAAAATAAAATCACAGCTGCGAGAAAAAAATAAAAAAAGAAAAGTACAGACGGGTATAATTGAACCAGCAACCCTCATGCTTCAATGCCAATGCCTTAACCACTACACCACTGTGACTCATGCTGGGAAAATTCGGTTTGAGCGTATTAGTTTAACATGCCAATCTTCTTGGTTGATTTTCTCGAGAATGTTTGAGAGGTGCGCCCTATGGATTCCACACTCAATAGTCCTTACCGTGTACTACATGCATGCAGATTTTGAAAAGATCCAGTGACCCGAACGTCTGACCCTCCCCTTGTAAGTGCAACGTTCAGTCTTTAACTTTAATATGTAAATGGGGATGCGATGGTAGCTCAGGGCATAGTACTTTCAAGCAGAAGTTTGAAGAGCAAGAAGACCACACCTACGATGATTAAAATCTATTCCTTGTATCTCTTGTTCCTCTTCAACTCCATATTAATGACACTAATAAACGTATTTTGTGGCAAAATGCGAGAACTTCCTCTACCAGATATTGCCGTCTAGTGAAGCTGCTTTTTGAAAAAGAATCATCAACATTAATTCAACAAGAAACAGCCAAGTTGGAACAACAAATAAAGGAACTTTCACCTACCAAGGTGACTGTAAATGGCACCGAAATTGATGTACATCAACGACTGTTAATGACAATGGTAGATGGAAAGGTATGAATGCTTTGGCATAAAACCAGTCGTCACAAAATTGCTACATATGCGGAGCTTCTCCTAAGGAAATGAATAATGAAGAAACAGCAAATGAAAAGAGGTTAGCAGATATTACAACTTATGCTTTTGGACTTTCTACTTTACGTGCGTGGATTCATTGTTTTGAATGCTTACTGCACATAGCATATCCATTGTGTATAAAGAAATGGCAGATTAGAGCTGCAAGTGACAAGTCAACGTGCGAAGCAAGAAAAAAAGAAATCAGGCAATGATTTAGAAATGAAATGCGTTTATTGGTTCACCAACCAAAGCCTGGCAGAGGCACTACAAATGATGATAATACAGCAAGAAGATTTTTTAAAGACTCTCACCAAAGTGCTTCCACAACAGGTGTCAATAAAGACCTCATACATCATTTCTGCGTGATTTTAGAAACAATTAATAGTGGGTATGACATTAATTTAGACGCTTTTGAAATGTACACAGTCAAAACAAAGAAAATGTATTTGAATCTATATCCTTGGTTCTACATGCCTGCTACAGTGCACAAAATTTTAGTTCACGGTGCTGACATGATTAAATCATGCATTTTACCCATAGGACAGCTTTCTGAAGCGGCTCAAGAGGCATGTAATAAAGATTTAAGAAGATTTAGGGAAGGTTATACAGTAAAACCAGGTTAATTCGAACCTCTATATTTCAAAATTAGACAATTCGAAATTTTTTAACACTTGAAAGACCGAAAAAGCCAATTTCATACAAATGTGTTTCAATAATTCGAAAATCTCTATAATTCGTAATTCGAAAAAAATTTTTGCCCGATTCTCGGAATATCAACGCATTTTTGTCGACATAATTCGAAATAAAACTTACCAAAAAGAAACTAAATGAAACTTACTAAAATATTTCTGGCACTATATCGGCTGGTTTACAAACACTGTGCGATCGTGATCATACAGACTGGGCGTTGGGTATCGTCACAAGATTCGGTCCATTCCCTCAATTTATCTACTGTTTTGCGAGTTTTGTGCAGAAAACACGTTCCAATACTTCTTTGGTTCGTTGTTAGTTTCACATTAGATTGTATTTTTCATCATTGTTAGTTACTAGTTTAAATAATATTCTTAGTTTAATAAATGCAAGAGAGACTATATTTAAATTTATTGCTATAAAATATTTTTTTTTAAATATACCCTCCAATGGCTTTGGTTTGCGGTGCATATAAGACTCTTACTCTTGCTGAAAAAATGTCTTTGCTGCAAGACATTGACAAGAAGTTAGAATCGAAAGGGAAGCTGGCCTCAAAGTATGGGATTCCGAACTCGTCTTTATCTACAATTTTAAAGAATCGGAAGAAGATTGAAGAAAGTTTTTATAAATTTAAAGGGAGCGCTACACATCAGCATTCACGACCTGCGAAAAACGAAGACCTCGAAGAAGAACTGTCCGATTTTTTTCACAAGTACAAGCGGCGAATTTACCTGTGACAAGCCCGTTGCTCATTAAAAAATCAAGAAGTCTTGCGAACGCTTTGAACATTGAAGAATTAAAAGCGTCCAATGGGTCGTTGGATGGTTTTAAAGACGCCACAATATTGTTTGTCTTGCAGTATGTGGTGATGCCAAAAAAACTAACGAAGAGGAAGTGACGACCTGGCTGCAAAGTAATAAACATGTTTTGGAGAAGTACGCGCTCAAAGACATTTTTAATATGGATGAAACGCATTTTTTTTAACATGGTGCCCGATCGTACTTCGGCTCTCCGAGGGGAAAAATGTCACGGCGGCAAACGTAGTAAGGAGCGTCTCACCGCCGCGCCGTGTTCTGCACAAATATGGATGGGTTGAATAAAGAAAAACTTGTAATCATCAGAAAATATCAACCCACGCTGTTTCAAAGGTATTAATCGTGATTATTTGCCGATAATTTATGTGCATAACAAAAAGGTGTGGATGACAACAGATATTCAAAAGTTTTTTAATAAGAATGCAAAGACGTGTGGCGGTGCAAAATCGTAAAATTTTGTTGACATTAGACAACTGTTCTGCTCACCATGTGGCTCAGATAAATACACCCAATGTTGAGTTGCTCTATTTTCCGCCGAACACAACCAGTGTTCTGCGGCCACTCGACCAGAGCATCATTCAAAATATAAATAATCATTACAGAAAAAAAACTATTGTCGTCATACTTGGTGCAAATTACAAATGGATGTTCGCAGGATGATTTACGAAAATGGACAATTTTAGACGTGTGCCGGGCCTTGTCATCGGCGTGGCAATTGGTGACTCCTCAAACCATCGCAAACTGTTTTAAGAAAAGCGGGCTATCTTTGCAGCCGGCAGAAGTGTTCCAAGGTACAGAAGTGGAGGAAGTAATCGACAGTAATGTATTGGGGTCTGTCAGTTTCGGAGACTTTGTTTCCTTTGATAATGACTTGGCTACGTCGGTTGTGTGACCCCACAATCGACGAATCGAAAACTGTTGCGAGAGATAGCGACGAAGAAGACAATGTGGATAACGTTGATGCTAGGATGGATGTGCCATTGCCATCTAAGGAGGATGTTTTAAAAGCTTAAGATACCCTTCAAAGGTACGTGTCCGGGATGCCAGACGTGCTGATGAATATCTGTGAAAAAGTTGATGCCATTATGCAACACATTGCGCTAGGGAGTGCCCTGAAATTGAAACGGGAAAATAACCAACTTTTTTAAATAAATTTAAATTAATATTTTATTACACACTTTTGTTTATTTACTTTTAAGTTGAAATAAATGAAAGACATTATTAACATTTTAGTGGTTTAATTATATGTTCATATATGTTTCAATGTTTAAAGGGGTAATCCTAAATTTGACTTTTATTCATCGACATCATATTTTGAAGTATGCATGTGTAGTACATCCTTTTTTCTGTATTTTAATATGGTGTCATATTCTTTTGTTTTTCTGTAACTTATATTTGCATTTTTTAAATTTGGTAAATCACCCTTTTTTGTAATTTCGAATTATAGAGGTTCTTCGTAATTCGAAATACTTTTTCTTTGGTCCTGTGAATTTTTAAATTAACCAGGTTTTACTGTACAAGAAAAATCTCGCGAATTGCTACTAACGAAGACTTGTTATCCACGCTAATAATCTCTTCCGATCCAGTTATTTGTAGTATAAGAACACTTCCACAGAAAAAAGCAAAAATTCATCTCCTGAAGTGTTAGACCTACTGTTGGACCCCCCTGCACCTTCCATTAGTTCCCACGAGGAAATGTGTTGTGCAAGTGACATGGAAAGTGAATAAGATAAACTTTTTAATGCTTCTTTGTGCAGTTTTCAAGGTAAGAAATACATATTTTCCATCATAAAAATATAGTTCAGTAATTCTCAATTTATAGTATAATGACAGACGAAAATTCGAATAAAAATGACTTCCGTACATGCGTACACTTCGCGGGAAAAATGTAAAACTCATTAAAAACACTCAGGTCATAATGCCCTACAATTTAAATGACAAAAAAGTGGTATTTTAATAACTTTTATATTAACCCATTCAACGCGGCACGGAAAATCCGAGTTCTTTGCCGGTGACTGAATCCAGTTTCCTTACATTTCCAGTAGAATTTAGTGCAAGAAATGCAGATATGAAAAAATTTAACGAAAAAACGCAAAAATAGATTTTTAACGATTTTTTGAAATACTTACCGATACAACGAGTTATTACAGAAAAAATACGCAAATCGTCCAAAAAAAGTAATAACATAAAAATGAATTTTCCTATAATATAAAAAGGACATGGAAAGAAAAGAAAACAACCTTTAATCGATAATAAAACTACTTATTTTCATTCACTGACGGTAATTTGAATCGAGTACTTACCGAAAAATTATTAGAGGAAAAACGCAAATCGTCGAAAAAATTAACGATGTACAAATGAATTTTCTTATAATATAAAAAGGAATTGGAAAGAAAATAAAATAACCTTTAATTCATAATAAAACTAATTCTCAATCACTATAGGAAAATCAGAATGAGTATGTACCCAAAAAAAGAAAAAGTCGAAAATCCGAAGAAAATCTACCAATTGCAAAACGGACTTTTCTCAAGCGCTGGTTAGGGTCAAACTGATGGCTGGAGATGCATAGGAAACTCATTCCGCCGGCGGTCCCTTACGCAGACCGCTAGAACCAGATGTAGCGCTATGACTGGAATTCCAGTCATGCCGCATGGAATGGGTTAACCTCACTCGATATATCTATAATGTATAGATGCCTCTTACACATGATAAATAAATAAATAAATAAATATATATATATATATATATACACACATATGTCACGCAAGCGAGGACGACCGCCCCGGGAAGTGCTGCCAGAGGCAGGACGGTGAAGGAGAGTACTGGGAGATCACGTGATGCGAGAGAGAAGAGTGTGTGACGGGACTCGTGGTAGCGTGGGCCGTGTGTTGGCTCGTGGAAGAGCTTCTGCTGGAGGGCAGAATGCTGGTGTAATTCGGGTTTAAATAAAGTTGGAGTCCCTTGGACGTGTTGTGTTATTTTCGGGTGTGCCTCCCCGAGGAGGAAGTTGGAGGGTGGTGTAGTGTTCCTGACAGAGCAGCGGCGGGATCGGGATCAGATAAGGATAAGAAGATCAAAAACCAGTTTTCGGAAAGGAGCACGTCGTGAGAGAGCCGACTGTTTGCCGATGAAGACTGTACTCCTCCGTAAGTACGTGAAACAAAAGTGATTCCCGAGTGAACAATACCCCAAGTATAACTAGGGTTGTGAGCGTCGAAACAGACCTGAAAAAGCAAAGTTAGCGAAAAAAAAAGCGACCGCATGGCGTTTAGTGGGGAACCGGAAATGACGTATCCAGTGGCGGGAACAGGAGTAAGCGAGGCGTTCTTGACGCGAGCAGCGAGCTTTCCTGAGCTACCGAGAGCGATGTCGATGCCCTCTGTGACCCGACCAAAGAACCACTTAGCGCCTAGGGCGAGCGATAACGACCTTGAACGTGAGATTCTACGACGAGAAAGACAGTTGCTGGAGAGAGAGCGCACGTTGTTAGACCGCGAAAGAGAAATAATGGAAGCGGGACATTGTAGTACGATGGCGACAACTGTAGTTGCTCACCGAGACATGGCGGAAAGATTGTTGCCCGAGTTTGACGCGTCGACGACCTTAGGATTTACCACCGAACAGTGGGTGCGGCGAGTGGAAGGGGTCGCTTCCGCGTATTCGTGGGACAATTCCGTATTGCTTACTCACGCGGTGAATAAGCTGAGAGGAGTAGCTAAATTGTGGTTAAATAGTGTTGCGGAAGAAGTGTATTCTTGGGAGACTTTTAAAGAAAGGTTACATTATAGCTTCCTATCAACAGCTGATCAGGCCGATGTCCACAAGTCTCACGAAGAGGAAGAAGCAGCGCGACGAAACCTATGAGTCATACGTGTATTTCTATATTCCCGTCTTCATTATTTAGCAACTTCTACTTCTAGAAAAAAATTCAGCTTCATAGCGCATTTAGAAGTATCTAAACCATGAAATGTTAGTAAAATTGTATATAATTTTTACCAGCCAAAAAAATACACATTGCTGCAATTTTGCAATTATTCCTTCGATTATTTTTTTCGATTCACATATGTAATAAATTTCAGCACTCCAACTATTATAGTTTGGGCCAGACATTAGTATCCTCCTATATCCTCGTCTGTAAGAAGAGTGCTTATAGAATGATAATATATATATATACATACATACATATATATATGTATATATATACCGTATTCACCCGAATCCAAGACGACCCTGAATCTAAGACGACCTCCCATTTTGATGATTCCAAAAGAGAAAAAAGCTCAAATTGACCTTCATGACTACAAAAATTATAAATCTTGTCAAATATTTATTTTCTCTTATACTTTTCTTGAATGTCATTGTCTTTTAACATTTTAAAATCATAAGATCACATCACAAATAGAACCATTCAGGTTTTCAAACAAATTAAATGGTAGCATTCATTTTAAGATAACATTAAAAATAAAGTAAATACATTGAAAGAATACACTCATTTCAGGACAACAAAAAAACATTTCAATCCAAGTGCTGCATAAAATCATTTTATTGTGTTAGTCATCATCACTGTCTATGCAACCTTCACTATTTTCCTCACGCTCACTATCTTTATCACTCTCAACTTCATCATCAGTCTCCCACAAAACGTCATCCTCACTCCCATCCACGGCATTAGATAAGCAGCATTTCTTAAATCCTTTCACTATTACGTTTGCATTTATTTGTTGCCACGATGCCTTGATCCATTGGCAGAGCATTGCAACTTCAGGTTTCTTAAGATTTCCTTTTGGTGTTAAAGTGTGAGTTCCACTCTGTAACCACTCAGAATACAAAACCTTTAAATTATTTTTAAAACACTTATTGACAGCAACATCTAAAACTTGAAGTTGCGATGTCATTCCTCCAGGTATTACAATAAGATCAATATTCATCGCACTCATTATGTTTTTAATTTCATGAGATGTGTCCTTGAATGCATCCAGTGAAAGCATTGCTCTTTGTTTCAGTAAAGCTCCTGGCCGTCTATTCCACACCACATGTAACCAATCTCTCATTAGTTCTTTAGTCATCCACCCCTTTTCTTGACACCTATTATTCCACTTGGCAAATGTTTCTTAGGCATTGTTTTCCGCTTTAGAATCACATATGGTGGTAATTTAGTCCCATCTGCTAAAACCGCCAACATTACCGTGACTCGCATTTTTTCGTTGCCTGTAGTTTTAATTAGGACGGACTTCGCACCTTTTTCGTTCACAGTATAATTAGATGGCATGTAGAAGAAAACCGGAGTTTCATCGGCATTTCCTATTTGGCTCAAAAGGTAATTATTGGTTTTTCTAAGTCCAATTACGTATTTCTGGTAAGCGAGAAGTTTTTCTACATAATCTTCCGACAATTTCTGACAGCGAAGTTCGTCGCCGTAAAGAAAAATTATTTCGTCGCATCATTCTCACGCACCAACTTCTGCTGGCCTTGAATTCTTGCAATGATATATTAAGTCCTCTAGTAATTTCATTAGCTTTAAGTATAATACTTTCAGTCGAAACAGGCATACCGTTCTTCCTCATGGTGCGCACAAACTTGACTACTTCTTCTTCAATGCCATGAAATCGGCCTAATTTTGGACCACTGAGCGACTTCCTTGTGGCTTTGGCTTTTTCTAGTTCCTGTTTTGAGAGTTTCCATCGACGCACATTTGCCTTAGATACACCGAACTTTCTTCTCGCATCACAGTTATTAGTTTTTTCGGCGTAATTTATCACGATCAGCTTAAAATTTGTATCTTAGCTCCGGATAATTCCTTTGTTAACTTTCCCTTTGCACTCGTGCCACGTACTTCAACATGATCTGTCATTTTAACTTTAGGGTTGTGCATTTAAATCAAGAATGCACAACTCAAAATTACTGTCACACTTAGCGAATCGCGGTGCGTCGTTTGAAAGGGGAATCCCAATGATTTCCGCTCTCATTTGTTTTTTACCTTGCGGTTGGCATTACCTGCAAGATGAAAGTCTGTCGTCTGTGTTATGATCGTCGACGATGATTATTAGTCTAAATAATTATTATTCCCGTCATGTTTTTCTTATTGTTATTACTATTTGTTTATTTCACTTCTTTATGTACGTACTTGAATTTTCTGTTGTGAATTGTTTACTCTAATATACCATTTGTTGTAAAAACCATTGATTAAATGCTTAAATATACTTCGTATTCGAATGTAAGACGACTCTTGATATTTACAGCTGAAAATTTGGAAAAAAAGGTCGTCTTAGATTCAGGTGAATACGGTATATCTATAATATATAGATGCTTCTTACACATGATATCATTCAATAAGCACTCTTCTTACAGAGGTCCTATGCAGCTGCCTCGCATTTTTTGTTCTCGCATGGGGCCGAAAAGGGGCAAAACCGCCCTTTAAAAATGAGAATTTTTGTAATTTTATAATGTCATCTTAGGTTGCAATGGAATTTCTATAACCGTGCCAAATTTCAAGTCTCTGGGTCCTATGCAGTTGCATCGCCTTTTTTGTTCTCGAATGAGGCAATAATGGGGCAAAACAGCCCCAAAAATGAGGATTATATCAATATCGGATTTCTTTCATTAGGTGTAGTTTGACATTAACAGCATTAAAATATAAGCCTCTGATTCCCATTAAAAGCTTACCCATATGAAAGGATAGAGCTTGTTACCAAGGAAACCTATTGTTAGACCCAGAAAAATTAGCAATTTTCTGCGATAAAAACTATAAAATTACGCTAATTCTACTCGGATTTGCATTCCGTCATCAAAAATAAGAAACTACAATTTATATCCTATCCGACAGTTTAAGCCTCAAGTTCATATCTTGAAGGGAAATAATTTTAAAATGCAAATATAAAAACCTCTACACCAATTTACGTTTTCTTATGGGCAAAAAATGGGGCACAAAGGGGCAAAATAGCCCTTCAAAATAGTAATTTCGACAGTTTCGGATTTTTTCCTTCGGTTGTGACCAAAAACCTATAATTCTACCAAATTTCAAGTTTCTGGCACATCTGGAAGTGCCTCATAATTTTGTATCCTCATATATATCTATAATATATAGATGCTTCTTACACATGATATATATATTATACTAGTTAATATGTGCTTGCCTTCTGCAAGCATTTTCAAATTTTAGCATTTTTACAAATTCAAATTATTCCCAAGCGATGTTTTACATAATCATATAACCATATCAAATTTGGAGTTTGTTGCTCATTTAGAAGTGCCTTATAATTTTATCCACGTATGGAGCAATAATGGAGCAAAACAGCCCCTAACATTAAGAATTATTACACTCTCAGATTTTTTCCATCTGTTGTAACTAAAAACCCATAATTCTGCCAAATTTCAAGTTTGTATCTCATTAAGAAGTGCCTTATAATTATCACACTCGTATGGGGCCGAAAAGGGGCAAAACCACCCATTAAAAATTGCAAATTTCGCAATTTTACAATTTTATCTTAGTTTGCTATGAAAATTCTATAATCGTGCCAAATTTCAAGTCTCTAGGTCCTATGCAGCTGCCTCGCATTTTTTGTTCTCGCATGGGGCCGAAAAGCGGCAAAGCCGCCCATTAAAAATGAGAATTTTAGTAATTTTATAATTTTATCTTAGGTTGCAATGAAATTTCTATAACCGTGCCAAATTTCAAGTCTCTGGTTCCTACGCAGCGGCATTCCCTTTTTTATTCTCGAATTGGGCAATAATGGGGAAAACAGCGCCAAAAATCAGGATTATATCAATATTGGATTTCATTCATTAGGTGTGGTTTAACATTAACAGCATTAAAATATAAGCCTCTGATTCCCATTGAAAGCTTACCCATATGAAAGGATAGAGCTTGTTACCAAGGAAACCTATTGTAAGACCCAGAAAAATTATTACTTTTTTGAGATAAAAACTATAAATTTATGGTAATTCTACTCGGATTTGAATTCTGACTTCAAAAATAAGAGACTACAATTTATATCCTATCCGACAGTTTAAGTGTCGAGTTCGTATCTTGACGGGAAGTAATTTTAAAATGCAAATATAAAAACCTCTACACCAATTTACATGTATCCTTATGGGCAAAAAATGGGGCAAAAAGGGGCCAAAATAGCCCCTCAAAATAGGAATTTTCCCAGTTTCGGATTTTTTCCTACGAACTCGAGACTTAAACTGTCGGATAGGATATAAATTGTAGTTTCTAATTTTTGAAGACGGAATGCAAATCCGAGTAGAATTAGCTTAATTTTATAGTTTTTATCGCAAAAAATTGCTAATTTTTCTGGGTCTAACAATAGGTTTCCTTGGTAACAAGCTCAATCCTTTCATATGGGTAAGCTTTCAATGGGAATCAGAGGCTTATATTTTAATGCTGTTAATGTCAAACTACACCTAATGAAGGAAATCCGATATTGATAAAATCCTCATTTTTGGGCTGTTTTGCCCCATTATTGCCCCATTCGAGAACAAAAAAGGCGATGCAACTGCATAGGACCCAGAGACTTGAAATTTGGCACGGTTATAGAAATTTCATTGCAACCTAAGATGAAATTATAAAATTACAAAAATTCTCATTTTTAAAGGGCGGTTTTGCCCCTTTTCGGACCCATGCGAGAACAAAAAATGTTAGGCAGCTGCATAGGACCTAGAGACTTGAATTATGGCACGATTATAGAATTTTCATGGCAAACTAAGATAAAATTGCAAAATGCAAAAATTTCTATTTTTAATGTGTGGTTTTGCCCTTTTTGGCCCCATACGAATGTGATAATTGTAAGGCACTTCTTAATGAGATACAAACTTGAAATTTGGCAGAATTATGGGTTTTTAGTTACAACAGATGGAAAAAATCTGAGACTGTAATAATTCTTAATGTTAGGGGCTGTTTTGCTCCATTATTGCTCCATACGAGGATTAAAATTATAAGGCACTTCTAAATGAGCAACAAACTCCAAATTTGATATGGTTATATGATTATGTACAACATCGCTTGGGAGTAATTTGAATTTGTAAAAATGCTAAAATTTGAAAATGCTTGCAGAATGCAAGCACATAACAACTAGTATATATATATATATATACACAAGTGAATGTGTGCTTGCATTCTGCAAGCATTTCCTCTCGTTTAATAAAAAAGACTAAAAGCCGACAAAAAATTCTAAATGCAAAAGAGCGCTGCACCTATTTCAATTCTTTCCTTTTGGGAAATAATCTAAAATTTGAGGGTACCTGGAATCAAACCGATGACACCTACGCAGGAGTTGTCAAATACTATGGAGATACACTCATGACATCTACAAACCCTGAAAATATCATTTATTTATTCCTCTTAGTTTCGTCTACATGAAGGAATTCATTTTTTCCATGTTTTCTTATGGGAGATATACCGGGTCATCTGGAGTCGAACCCAGGACACTTGCGGTTAAAATGATAATGGTTCCCTATAGATCGCCTGGATATCTAACAACCCTCCATGTTTGAATTCTCTACCTTATCGGAAAGTGCCATAAATTAATTTTCAAATTTGCCGCAATGCTTTTCTTATGGGAAAAAATGGAAATTTAGGAATTTCTGGAGTCGAACCCATGACACATAGGTATGAGATCACAATTTTTCTGGCGGTTTCTCTATGCCATCTACAATTACTGAAAATTGCAGCTCTCCATCTATTGTAGTTTGGGCCAGACATTAGTATCCTCCTATATATATATATATATCCTACTAGTGAATGTGTGCTTGCATTCTGCAAGCATTTATCTCATCTTATTATAAAGAGTAAGAGCAGACAACTAAATTTTAAACGTAAAAGTGTCCTGCACCAATTTCAATTCTTTTCTTATGGGAAATAATCTCAAATATAAGGCTGTCTGGAGTCGAACCAATGTCACCTATGCAGGAGCTCTAAAATAATATGGATATATGCTCATGACATCTACAAACCCTGAAAATATCTGCTCTTTATTCCTCATAGTTTCCTCTATATTATGCAGGAATTAATTTCTTCCATGCTTTTTTATGGGAGATATACTGGGTCGTCTGGAGACGAACCCAGGAAAGTTACGGTAAAAGTGTAAACGGTTCCCATTAGATCTTGTGGATATATAACATCCCTCCAAGTTTCAATTCTCTGTCATATCCGAAAGTGCTCTAAATTAATTTTCAAAAATGCCGCAATGCTTTTCTTATGGGAAAAAATGCAAATTTAGGAATTTCTGGAGTCGAACCCAGGGCATTTAGGTGGGAGTTCTCAATTTTTCTGGCGGTTTCTCCATTCCATCTACAACCTCTGAAAATTTCAGCTCTCCATCTATTGTAGTTTTGGCCAGACATTATTATCCTCCTATATCCTCCTCTGTAAGAAGAGAGCTTATAGTATAGATATCATGTGTAAGAAGCATCTATATATTATAGATATATATATACTAGTTAATATGTGCTTGCATTCTGCAAGCATTTTTAAATTTAACATTTTTACAAATTCAAATTATTCCCAATCGATATTGTACATACTGATATAACCGTGTCAAATTAGGAGTTTGTAGCTCATTTAAAAGTGCCTTATAATTTTAATCCTCGTATGGAGGAATAATGGAGCAAAACAGCTCCAAATATTATGAATTTTTACATTCTCAGATTTTTTCCATCTGTTGTAACTAAAAACCCATAATTCTCCCAAATTTCAAGTTTGTATCTCATTAAGAAGTGCCTTATAATTATCGCATTCGTATGGGGCCGAAAAGGGCATAACCAACCATTAAAGATTGGAATTTTTGTAATTTTATAATTTTATCTTAGGTTGCAATGAAATTTCTATAACCGTGCCAAATTTCAAGTCTCTGGGTCCTATGCAGCTGCATCACCTTTTGTTCTCGAATGGGACAATAATGGGGCAAAACAGCCCCAAAAATGAGGATTATATCAATATCAGATTTCCTTCATTAGGTTTAGTTTAACATTAACAGCATTAAGATATAAGCCTCTGATTCCCATTAAAAGCTTACCCATATGAAAGCATTAAGCCTGTTGCTAGGAAGCCTATTGTTAGACCAAGAAAAATTGCCACTTTTTTCCGATAAAAACTATAAATTTACGCTAATTCTACTCGGATTTGAATTCTGTCTTCAAAAATAAGAAACTAAAATTTATATCCAATCCGATAGTATAAGTCCCGAGTTCGTATCTTGACGGGAAGTAATTTTAAATTGCAAATATAAAAACCTCTACACCAATTTACGTTTTCTTATGGGAGAAAAATGGGGAAAAAAGGGGCCAAAAAAGTCCCTCAAAAAAGGAATTTCAACAGTTTCGGATTTTTTCTCTGGTTGTGACTAAAAACCTATAATTCTACCAAATTTCAAGTTTCTGGCACATCTGGAAGTGCCTCATAATTTTGTATCCTCCTATATCTATAATATATAGATGCTTCTTACACATGATATATATATCATATATATATATATATAGGAGGATACAAAATTATGAGGCACTTCCAGATGTGCCAGAAACGTGAAATTTGGTAGGATTATAGGTTTTTGGTCACAACCGAAGGAAAAAATCCGAAACTGTCGAAATTCCTATTTTGAAGGGCTATTTTGGCCCCTTTGTGCCCCATTTTTTGCCCATAAGAATACATGTAAATTGGTGAAGAGGTTTTTATATTTGCATTTAAAAATTACTTCCCGTCAAGATACAAACTCGAGACTTAAACTGTCGGATAGGATATAAATTGTAGTTTCTTATTTTTGAAGACGGAATGCAAATCCGAGTAGAATTAAGGTAAATTTATAGTTTTTATCTCAAAAAAGTAGTAATTTTTCTGGGGCTTACAATAGGTTTCCTTGGTAACAAGCTCTATCCTTTCATATGGGTAAGCTTTTAATGGGAATCAGAGGCTTATATTTTAATGCTGTTAATGTTAACGTACACCTAATGAATGAAATCCAATATTGTAATAATCCTCATTTTTGGAGCACTTTTGCCCAAGTATTGCTCCATACGAGAACAAAAATGATGAGACAGCTCAATATGAACTACAGACTTGAAATATGGCACCATTATAGAAATTTCATTGCAACCGAAGATATAATAAAAAAATAGCAAAAATTCAAATATTTAAGTGTGGTTTTGCACCATTTCTACCCAATACATTATAAGGCACTTCTTAATGAGATACAAACTTGAAATTTGACACGATTATATGGTTTAGGAGATAATCGATTAGGAATAATTCGGATTTGTAAAAATTCGTAACGTTATGGCTGTTTTGACCTATTATTTCCCCATACGAGGAATAAATCTATAAGGCACTTCTAAATGAGCAACAATCTTCAAATTTGACACCCTTATATGATTTTTTTTAAAAAACGAAAGGGAATAATTTGAAATTGTAAAAATCCTAACATTTAAAAAAGATTATTCATTATATATTGACGGGTCTTAATTAGGATATAGAAGGATATAGGAGGATACAAATGTTCACCCCAAACTACAATATTGGAGAGCTGAAATTTAATACATAGGTGAATCTAAAAAAATAATTGGAGGAAAAATTGCAACAATATGTATTTTCTTGATCATTCAATATTATAAACTATTTACTAACTTTTCATGGTTTAGGTAATTCTAAATGATCTATGAAGCTGAAATTTTTTCCATTGGTAGAATTTGCCATATAATGGAAACGGGATTATAGGAATTTGTAAATTTTTATTTGTTCGACCGTATAATCTCTTACATGTTAAACAAATTGACTAATGTTTATGTACTTTCTGAAGAGCAAGGAAGCTGAAAATTTTAAGAAAGTTAGGGAGTAATGTTCCGGTGAAAATTAACATTATAATTTTGTTAAAGTTTATTATTGTGGCTGTTAAAAATTCAAAAATTTTAAACAATTAAATTTATATAATGCACTTCTAGGGGTGCTACATCAATAAAATTTCGCATAAATGTGACAAATGCTAAAAACCTATAAATGATTTATAATTATAAATTGAGGGGTTGTTTTTACCTCAAAATTTTTCAATAAGGAAATCGATAAAGGGGTCCAAACTTTTCCGTTCCAAAATTATTTTTCCTCTCCTAATGCTTGTAGAATGCAAGCACACATTAACTAGTATATATATATATATACTAGTTAATATGTGCTTGCATTCTGCAAGCATTTTCAAATTTTAGCATTTTTACAAATTCAAATTATTCCCAATCAATGTTGTACATAATCATATATACCGTGGCACATTTGGAGTTTGTAGCTCAGTTAGAAGTACCTTATAATTTTAATCCTCATATGGGACAATAATGGAGCAAAATAGCCCCTAACATTATGAATTTTTACAGTCAGATTTTTTCCATCTGTTGTAACTAAAAACCCATAATTCTGCCAAATTTGAAGTTTGTATATCATTAAGAAGTGCCTTATAATTATCACACTCGTATGGGGCCGAAAAAGGGCAAAAACAAACATTAAAAACAGGAATTTTTGCAATTTTACAATTTTATCTTAGTTTGCTATGAAAATTCTATAATCGTGCCAAATTTCAAGTCTCTAGGTCCTATGCAGCTGCCTCGCATTTTTTGTTCTCGCATGGGGCCGAAAAGGGGCAAAACCACCCTTTAAAAATGAGAATTTTTGTAATTTTGTAATTTTATCTTAGGTTGCAATGAAATTTCTATAACCGTGCCAAATTTCAAGTCTCTGGGTCCTATGCAGTTGCATCGCCTTTTTTGTTCTCAAATGGGGCATTAATGGGGCAAAACAGCCCCAAAAATGAGGAGTTTAACATTAATAGCATTAAAATATAAGCCTCTGATTCCCATTAAAAGCTTACCCATATGAAAGGATAGAGCTTGTTACCAAGGAAACCTATTGTAAGCCCCAGAAAAATTACTACTTTTTTGAGATAAAAACTATAAATTTACCTTAATTCTACTTGGATTTGAATTCTGACTTCAAAAATAAGAAACTACAATTTATATCCTATCCGACAGTGTAAGTCTCGTGTTTGTATCTTGACGGGAAGTAATTTTAAAATGCAAATATAAAAACCTCTACACCAATTTACATGTATTCTTATGGGCAAAAAATGGGGCAAAAAGGGGCCAAAATAGCCCCTCAAAATAGGAATTTTGCCAGTTTCGGATTTTTTCCTTTGGTTGTGACTAAAAACCTATAATCCTACCAAATTTCAAGTTTCTGGCACATCTGGAAGTGCCTCATAATTTTGTATCCTCATATATATATATAATATATATATCATGTGTAAGAAGCATCTATATATATACTAGTTAATTGTGCTTGCATTCTGCAAGCATTTTCTCTCACCTTAAAGTAAAAATAAAAGCTGAAAAATAATTTTCAACGCTTAAGGTTGCATATTGGCTCCGAATTACGTGTTTTTCTGTTTTGAAAATATTGGGGTAAAAACAACTCTTAAAATTTATAATTATAAAACATTTATAGGTTTTTTCATTTGTTACGAATACCTCACATTTATGTGAAATTTCATCAATGTAGCACCTCTAGAAGTGCATTTATATGAATTTCATTGTTTAAATTTTGTTAATTTTTAACAGCCACAGCAATAAATATTTCTAAAATTTTCAATGTCGAAATTCCTATTTTGAAGGGCTATTTTGGCCCCTTTGTGCCCCATTTTTTGCCCATAAGAATACATGTAAATTGGTGTAGAGGTTTTTATATTTGCATTTTAAAATTACTTCCCGTCAAGATACAAACTCGAGACTTAAACTGTCGGATAGGATATAAATTGTAGTTTCTTATTTTTGGGGCTGGTTTGACCCATTATTGCCCAATTCGAGAATAAAAAACGCGATGCCACTGTGTAGGAACCAAAGACTTGAAATTTGGCACGGTTATAGAAATTTATTGCAACCTAAGATAAAATTATAAAATCACAAAAATTCTCATTTTTAAGGGGCGGCTTTGCCGCTTTTCGGCCCCATGCGAGAACAAAAAATGCGAGGCAGCTGCATAGGACCTAGAGACTTGAAATTTGGCATTATTATAGAATTTTCATAGCAAACTAAGATAAAATTGTAAAATTGCAAAAATTCCAATTTTTAATGTGTGGTTTTGCCCCTTTTCGGCCCCATACGAGTGTGATAATTATAAGGCACTTCTTAATGAGATACAAACTTGAAATTTGGCAGGATTATGGGTTTTTAGTTACAACAGATGGAAGAAATCTGACAGGAATCTGATTGTGAGAGTGTAATAACTCATAATGTTAGGGGCTGTTTTGCTCCATTATTGCCCCATACGAGGATTAAAATTATAAGACACTTCTAAATGAGCAACTAACTCAAAATTTGACATGGTTATATGATTATGTACAACATCGATTGGGAATAATTTGAATTTGGAAAAAGGCTAAAATTTGAAAATGCTTGCAGAATGCAAGCACATATTAACTAGTATATATATATATATATATTAGTTAATGTGTGCTTGCATTCTGCAAGCATCTTGTATCATCCTAATATAAAGAGTAGTTTAGACAGATAATTTTTAATTGCAAAAGTTTACACCTCTGCGCCGATTAATGTTTTACATTACAGACAATTTTGGATTAAAAACAACCCCTAAAATTTATAATTATAAAACTTCTATCGTTTTTCATCATTTAATATGATTACCTCACATTTTTGCAAAATTTCATCGATGTAGTACCTCTAAATGTGTAGTTATATAAAATGAATTGTTTAAAAATGATGAATTTTTAACAGCCACAATAATAAACTTTATGCTTCAATATTATTTACCGCTGTAATAGCATTCCCTAATTTCTCAAAATATTCAGCTCCCTCGCTCTAATAAAAGTGCATAAAAATTAATTTTTTTAACATTTATGTATTTTTTACGGCCCAATAAAGAAACATTTTCAAATATCTATGATTCCGTTTTCGTTACTCGGTAAGATCTACGTAAGAAAAAATTTCGGCATTGTAGCACATTTATAAGTAACTAAACCATGAAGCGTTTGTTTATATGTTTATAATATGTGACTGCATTATGCAAGCATTTTTATATATTAGCATTTTTACAATTTCGAATTATTCCTAATCAATTATGTCCAAAACCATATAACCATGTCAAATTTTAAGTTTGTATCTCATAAAGAAGTGCCTTATAATGTTCACACTCGTATTGGGTAAAAATGAGGCAAAACCACACCTAAAAATTTGAATTTTTTCTACTTTTTGACTTTTATCTTCGGTTGCAACAACATTTCCATAAGCGCGCTAAATTTCAAGTCTCTAGGTCTTTATGGAGCTGCCTCATCATTTTTGTTATCGTATAGAGCAATACTGGGGCAAAAGAGCTCCAAAAATGGGGATTACTACAATATCGGAATTCCTTCGTTAGGCATAGTTTAACATTAAAGGCATTAAAATATAAGCCTCTGATTCCCATTAAAAGCTTACCCATATGAAAGGATAGAGCTTGTTACCAAGGAAACCTATTGTTAGACCCAGAAAAATTAGCAATTTTTTGCGATAAAAACTATAAAATTACGCTAATTCTACTCGGATTTGCATTCCGTCTTCAAAAATAAGAAACTACAATTTATATCCTATCCGATAGTATAAGCCCCATCTTTTGCCCATAAGAAAACATGTAAATTGGTGTAGAGGTTTTAATATTTGCGTTTTAAAATCACCTCCCGTCAAGATACGAACTCGAGACTTCAACTATCGGATAGGATATAAATTGTAGTTTCTTATTTTTGAGACAGAATTCAAATCTGAGTCGAATTAGTGTAAATTTATAGTTTTTATCGGAAAAGTGGTAATTTTTCTGGGTCCAACAATCAGCTACCTAGGCAAAGGCTTAATGATTTCATATGGGTAAGCTTTTAATGGGAATCAGAGTCTTATATTTCTCTTTTAAAACCTTACTAGCATAATGCCCATTGAAATATCAACGGGAGTAAAGATTCGATCGTTCAAGCTATGTATGGAGATCAAATTGGCATCAGAAACATTAATTGTATGGGAAGTCATTTCCCTCTCTCACCCTCCCTCCCTCCCCCTCTCTCTCGTATTAAAAGCAATCAAATCATGTTTACGCCCATAATGATTGTGTTATAGTACCGATTACTTACCTTTGATATTACTCGTGTTGTGCTTCGTTGATTCGTATATGACAAGAAATGTCTTCAGTCTTGATATCCAGATTAATTGAATATAACACCGCCTCTAACAGTAAAAGGTAACTTATGCAGGTAATTTCACCAAATTTGAAGTAACGAGTATAATAAATGTTAAAATATAAAAGTTATTTATAAAAATTTATTTTTATACCCATTACCTGTTATATATTAAGATTTTTGTCCACCTACATCGGGCATATTGAACACTGTGGATCGTAAAGAATGTTTTTGATGATTCATATTTTTCAAATCTATAATCGACAATTACTTTATTACAATGTTAATTTACCATATTAACATGTCATTATAAATAATAATAAAACAATAACTCTACACATCAAAAAATTATATAATTTTGACCTACATATGAAAAAACATGTGGTACCCACGGAGGGATTTAATGCTTGAATGCATATAACGTATAATAATACATAATCAGTGATGCGCTGGAAAAAAATTAAGAACCGGCTCTCTAAAAAAAAAAGTCATAAGGAAATTTGGATAAGAATGGCTGGAGGTCTATATGCCAGGGGCACCATATCGCTCTAATTTAGTAATACTGTTCCGCTACCTTAACAAGTGTTCCATTTGTAATATATTCCATTTCATACACTGTCTGTAATTGACTATCATATAGGGCAAAATGTACTTGAAAGGACAAAATCAATAAATTTCCATATTTTCTAAAAATTCTGAGAAAAATTAACAACAGGCTCGCGCGAGCCGGCTTCTCATCATTGTATATAATGATATATAAATTGCAGAAAACCCAACACGCACTACTATAGGTTTGATCTATAAGCGGAGCTGCAAGAGCATCGTCGATCAGTGCAAGCCTTTGTTGGAGGAGCACGGTGACTTCACACGAGTGAGTGCCGTGAAGCAGGGCTGCGACTGACTATTTGAATGCTACCGACAAGTTTTACGTAATAAGCAAAAAAAAAAGCTAAGTAGTCGACCCTGTACTCTTTTTTAAATAAAACTTCGTAGGTGTTCTGAGAAATATTTTGAAATTACGTATGTCTACCGCTAAAAGGTTTTTCTGTCTTACTGTTTACTAGGTAATTTTAGAGTTTGTTTAATAAATGACGTTCTAAAAGGCCGGTAGAAATATGTTTTATATTGAATGTGGGTCCAAAAATACCAATTGGGAAGTTATTTCCCTCTGGGCACCTAAAGGTTATGGTGCCCCAGCAAACGTGGATTTTCACTTAACGCAGAGACCTCAGGAATGCATCCCCCACGTTAAGCGGGGCTCATATGTATAGCTTTTTTATGAAAGAATTAAGTTACTATATAATTTGGTGATCCTAAGTTGATCTCTGATGCTTCACAAATAATTAAGCAAATTTCATTAACACAACGTTCGGTAATGTGATGGTAGCAAGACAAAGAACTGGCAGTGTGATTAATTTTGTAGACTATGCACGCCGATGTACCTCCCAAGGACTTCCTATTTTGGCCCTTATGTGGCACTGTGTGCATTACTCACTCTGACTGCAATGTATCTGCATTCTCATTCCCGGAAGAATAGGATTTTCCTGAGACAAGAGAGCACCACAACCCAACCATTTTTTCGAATCCCTAAAGTGCGCCGGCACATAACAATTACGTTTTGTGTGATAGTTATTACGGGTGCTTGTAATGGAACCTAACCCTGAGGCCTGGCTTGCAAACTATGAGGGGTAGCCAGAAAGTAATGCCTCCTATTTTTTATTTCATTGTATTCTTTTTGTATAGGAGTAAACATTGCATTGTGGAGTGGAGTACTCAAACAATGTCGATCATTTTCAAACAGTCGCCACGGTTTCACCTTTCACCTGATAGATTGCAGTGGCACAGTAGATTCTAAAATGGCATGCTTGATGTGCGGTTAAAGCAATGAGCAGTGATTGAGTTCGTGATTGCTGAAGGGGAGAAACTGATTTGTATACACGAACATTTGCAGAAAGTTTATAGTGATGCAACTGTGGTCGTGAGTACTGTTCGGCAATGGGTAAAGTACATTAATGAAGGTGAAACAGGAGAAGTAGAACTGCATGACAGACATCGGAGTGGTCGTCCTTCCATTGCAGTAATGCCTGTCAACATCAGTCGGGTTGACGACCTGATACGCAACGGTCGTCGCATGACAATGGCTGAGTTGTGCTCCACATTATCCATTGGTAAAGGAAGTGTAATGGACAGAGCTTGGCTATTCCAAGGCCTGTGCTCGTTGGGTTCCACGAATGTTGACGGATGTCCAAAAAGAGGCAAGGAAAGCAATTGCCACAGATCTCTTGCACCTTTACGATATGAGAGGTGAGGATTTCCCGTCAAAAATTGTCACAGGAGATGAAACCTGGGTCCATCACTTTGAACCCGAGTCAAAGCGGCAGTCAATGGAATGGCACCACATAACGTCCCCAAAGAATAAGAAATTTAAGAGTGCACCATTAGCAGGAAAAATGATGGCCACAATTTTTTGGGATGAAAAAGGTGTAATTCTTGAGGACTTCATGCCTAAGGAGACTACAGTGAACTCTGACCATTATATCAAAACATTAGCAAGGCTGAAAGCTCGCATAAATCCCAGAAGAAAATCGTCGCAAGTGTTGGTCCTCCATGACAATGCCAGGACACACACAAATGCACGCACCACTGATTGTGTGATCACCGCAAAATTTGGACGGACAGTCTTGCCACATCCACCCTAAAGTCCCCATCTTGCACCATCAGATTACCATCTGTTTTGTCTAATAAAAGAAAGCCTGTGGGCACATCACTATGAGGACAATGAGGCACTGAAGAACACTGTGTGCCTATGGCTAAAGAGGAAGGAGAGAAGGTTTTACCAAGCAGGGATACATACTCTTGTTCAATGCTAGAAAAAAACTCTTGACAAAGACGGGGGCTATATTGAAAAATAACCAAGTCATCAGCAATGTTGTTGCTAGTTTCACTGTAATTTTAACATATCCAGCTTGTAAACTGCATGAAATAAAAAATAGGAGGCATTACTTTCTGACTACCTCTCATAAATAAGCTTGCAAGCTAAATAGGCTCAGAATCAGAGTAATGCACACAGTGACATGTAATGGCCAAAATAGGAAGTTCTCAGGAGGCACAATGTCATGCAGAAGTAGTGCCACCTAGCAGAAAAACGTTGAACTTGTTACTGCGAACTATTTACTCCCTAAGTACCATTTATTTCTCCTCCAAGAACTTCATATTTTATACAGAAAATACAAACTTATGCATGCCAAGTAAAATCACATGCATGCCACTTTGGGACATGAATTCCACATATTTGCCATCCCTGCCATAATGCCTTTATAAAGCAGTTTCACACAAATTTTGCATAGCATGAAATTTTTAGTAACCTATCTGTGGTGCAAAGTAAGATACAACTGAAGTTAAAAGTATAATGTACAAATGTTTGCACTTTTTTCATAAACATAACTATTTCACCTTGGGTGAATGGCTGTTGCTTCTGCATACTGGTTATAGTATAGCATATTAGAATGAAGGGTTTGCTAATGGATGTCTTGTATCACTTATTATATTTAATGATAATTAAATAATTATACCAATTTAGTGTATTTAATAATTTGTTTCATATGTTTTTAAGAGTTATGTTGAGTTCCATGGCAAATAAACCAGATTATTTTTGCATACTGAATTGCTGTTTTTGTTCCGATAAATAATTTCAATGAAAACACATAAATTGACAGTTGTTTGTTATGAGCCCCATGGAGCCACTTTACCCTTTCTGCATCATGATACAAATACTTCTCAGTTCAGTTTAAGAGTTTCTTAATTCACTTCCAAAACAGATAACCGACTAAAATAAACACCAATATATTCCAACATTTATTGGTTATATACAGGGCTGGAATAACGTTTCAAATTGGTATGTTATTCTGTTACGTTATAAAGGATTAGTTTCTGTTACATAACGTTAAAATAATGATATTTAATTTAATTATAATGTTATGTAATGTTATATAACATTATTTTATGAAACCGTTATAAAATATATAAAAAGTTTTCTTACTTACTTTAGCCAATAGCCCAATATTTATTTTTAAATATTACAACAAAATGATTATCTACAATCAGTTTAATTCATGTATATAATAAAAATCTGTCAAAATAATACTGTTACGTGTCTTGGACAAGAAAGGAAAGAAAATATATGTAAATCTCTAAATAGTACATACCTACTTCAGAACAAGAAATATATCTTCTAAAATTGCATACTTAACAGTACACATTTTTAACATTATGTAGCAAAAACTAATCCTTTTAACGTTATACCTTCCATTATTCACAACATGACAGCTGACACTGAGTACGTAACAAAACACACCGAATTTAGCTACACTTTGTTCAACTTCGCTCACTCTCTCTAAATCCTAGACTCACTCTCAATATTAGTCCGTTGAGAACATTGAGAAGCTTTTTCATGAAGCAAAACAGCCTATGATATATTTATCATGCTAACCCCCGGTTCAAGATTATCGGTCTAATAAATTTTATTTCGATAACATTATAATGGCTTTATTGCAATCAAAGTTTTGATAACATTACATTAAATGTTATTATAACATTATTATAATGATGTATTTATCATTACATTATTATTTTAAAAAAGGCAATTTAATTGTCATTATAACGTTACCAGGTATCGTGATGTTACTTTTTCCATCCCTGGTTTTATATATATACACACACACACACACACACACACACAAATTCCATTCAATGATCTACTAATCCTGAAAATGCAATTTTAAATTGTAACTTTTCTGAATCCCAATAACCATGAAACCCTTAGCTTGGTCCCAAACTAAGAAAATATTCCCGTTCTGAAACAGGGAAATTAGTCTGCTATGGTAGCTCAGTGGTAGAATATCTGCCTGGTAAGTGGAAGACCCAGGTTCAATTCCCGGTCATAGCAGATTTTTTCATGTTTCCACATTTCCCATCATTACAGCTTATGCCTGTCGCATAAGGATCTTCGGATCAATCATTTCCAAAAATTTATAATTTGATGACTGGTTTGACAGATTAAAGAGAAGGGCAGGTTTGCATAACCTTAAATTAACTGGCGAGGCTGCAAGTTATTTTGCGCTTTTTAATAACTTTTATATTAATTTCGCTGCGATATATAGTTGTATGTATGAGGTGCTACCCAAAGGTTCCCGAAATGTATCTGAAAAAGAAGTAGACTCGTCCAAAGTCCTAATCACCACCGTCCCCTTGGGAGCATACACAACGATCCCAATGTTTCTGCCACGATCGGAAGCTGTTCTGGAAGTCCTTTTGTGTCAGCATCTTAGCACCTCCTGCGATTCAGCCTGGATCTCCTCTACGGTGTCAAATCTTCGCTCTTTCAACTTGATTTTCATCTTGGGGAAGAGGAAGAAATCACAGGGGGACTAATTCAGGCGAGTAAGGGGGGTGGGGGACGGTCACCATATTTTTGGAGGCCAAAAACTGCTGCACAGCCAGAGCGGTGTGCGCGGGCGCATTATCGTGATGGAGCACCCAGTTGTTCCTGCGCCATTTCTCTGGCCGCTTTCGCCTCATGTCCTCCCTAAGCCACCTCAGAACATCGCAGTAGAACTTCGCATTGACGGTCGGACATGGAGGGACGAATTCCTTGTGAATAATCCCGTCAATGTCGAAAAAGCAGATCAGCATTGACTTAACATTGCTTTTGACTTGCCGCGCTTTCTTCGGTCGGGGTGAAGATGGACTCTTCCACAGGGACGATTGCTGTTTTGTTTCAGGGTCGTACCCATAAACCCAACTTTCATCACCAGTTAGGACCTTAGAAAGGAAGTCTGGATCATTTCTGACCTGCTTCTGAAGTTACAAGCAGACTTCCAGCCGATGTTGCATCTGGTCGTCAGACAGCAGCCTTGGCACGAATTTTGCAGCAATCCGCCTCATGTTGAGTTCGTCCGACAAAATGCGCTGGCATGTCCCGTATGACTGTCCCACAATGTTGCAAACGTCATGGATCGTTCGCCTACGGTCCTCGAGGATAGCCTCATGCACTTTTTCAACATTTTCTGGCATTGTGCCGGTTGAAGGTCGTCCAGAACGTGTGTCATCATCAACTGACGTTCGGCCATTTTTAAACCGGTAAAACCAGTCATAGGTTTGTGTCTGACCCAAAGCGTCATCACCAAATGCTTGTGTAAACATTTTTTGTGTTTCCGCCGCACTCTTGCCAAGTTTGAAGCAAAACTTGATGCACACACGCTGCTCCTTCACGTCCACCATTTCAACGAAAAAAAAATCGCAAAATGACACAAACCCGATGTTATAAAAACGCGTAGAACAAAAGAATGCGTGCACTCAGCGTGAAGCCATGCCGTACACTGGTTCACAAAGGATACATGCAGTGCTACCGAGCGCCACTAGTCCAGACTGCAACCGGTTCCCGCACAACATTCAACTTTCGGATAGCACCTCGTATAGATAGATGTATGCAGGGATGTGCTCAGCTTGCACGAGTCATTTGTTACTCGTGCAAGCCGGGATGCAGGAACGTATCCCCCGATTATAACATGCAAGTCTATGGAAAAACGACATTCAACAATTTGAGATTTGACCACGTTTTCAGGAACACACCCCTGTCGAATCTCGGGAGTCGCCTGTACTTGCAAACAATCATTTAACTTAATTTTTTTAAGGCAATCATTATTGAGTTGATGTTTTTCGATAATAGAGATAGAATAAAATAACTTTCTCTTGGTATACCTAAATATAGCTTTGAATTAGATTCCATACGTATTAGGGTTGCATTAAGAATACATTTATCAGAAATATTACTTTCAGAAGTCACACTTTCTGGTGATGACTCCAATGATGACTCTTGTGCTGAAAGAAGGGATTCAAATGAAGATGCAAAATTAGAGCTATATTGATCAATTATCGACTTTTGTGCAAATAAGCTTCCAGCTTTAGAGGTGAAGTTGTAGCATTTCTTGCACAAAAGATTGGTTGCCTATTGGTTTGGGTCCTCTTACTTTTCGTAGTAACATTAGCATGAACACTTTCAGTTAATTTATCTTCATCATTGTTTACAGTCTTCTAGGATGACATTAGGTTTCTAGCTGGTATTCTCAAATTCTGAATTACCTTCATTAATTTCTTCATTGGTCGTAGTGGAAATTAATGCCTCTTCAACTATACCCATTTGTTGCCGCTTCAAAAAAGCTGGTCTGATTTCTTGTCCAACTCTTTTGCCCTTTTCACCTCCCGCTTGGCAAAAACAAATGTGAGGAACAACATGTTCTTTCAATTGAATGCGACATTCTCCCATCAGCTTAAATTTCATGAAATTTTTCATATATTCTTATAACTACAAATAAAAATGAGATTATTTCAATGGTATGGGTTAAAATGTTAAAATAATGAATTAAATGAAATCCATATTGAATAACTTCAGCAAGGTGATCAAAAGTAAAAGGTAAGCCAATTATCATGAAATATACAGGCACTACAGAAAGTTAACACAAATTCCCAATTGTACAGTGGGCCATTATTTATTTTTTCTTGAAAAAATGTAAAGTATGTAACATTTAAAACACTAACAAGGAGAGGACTTGAGGTGAAATCCACGGATTCCTGTCATACTTTGCGAGTAGGTAACTTCACTCCCCTAGTGTACGTGTGCAAAACGCTAGGTGTAGATAAGCAGTCGTTATTGAGAAATTTGCGATTAAAAATTTAAGGCAACTGAAGCTCAAATGAATACAATAATAAGCTATTAGTTGCTAAGCGAAACGGTGGTCTAGTCGATAGAGACGTGGCCGCCGAAACTTATTTTCACGCGTTCGAGACCCGTTATCGCGAATTATTTTTTTCGTTTTTTATTTCTTCTTTCATGACACAATAATGCATAATTTATATTTTATCGGCATTTCCTGCGAAAAGTTCGCATTTTCTGCGATTGTGAAATTATTTACGTTAACCTGTTTTATCTATATTTAATTTTGTGTATCTAACTATCCAGGTGTGAGAGGCCTTGAAAGCATAATTATCACCACAGTATTGAAACGCAGCAGCGATTGCCCATTGCTGTAGCATTCTCGTGATGACAAGATGGAGATTTTGCCTAGCTTCCTTGAAACGATCGTATACGTACGATTCGATCATCACTACTTTATCAGCCAACATTCCACCACCTTCCAGTTGCTTTTTCCATCTCCATAACTGCAAGTTGCTTTGTAAGTGACGCGTTGTTTTCGATCGCAATGATTTAAAACTCCACGTCGGATGTAATTATGACAATTTAACAGCTTTGACCTTCATTGAAAACGGAATATTATCCGCACTCGTGACTTCTTCATTACATGATGAAGAGGAAGGAGAAGAATGCTGTGATTCGACATCCATTCCTTTAATTTCCTCCCTTTGCATGGCGACATCTTCATCATCAACACACTCTGTTTCTTCCAACAGTTCTTCTTCATCCGCAAATACCATTTCACAAAGCATATTTGTGATACGGTTCTTGATTTCGCGTCCCATGCCTTGAGAACGGATGGAAATTGAAGCACTGACACTATCTGTGAGCAGTTCTTTCTCTCGCAGCAGTCGTATACAATATTCTATCGCATCCGCTAGTTCTTGTTTTTGTGTAACACACAAAACAGGCACATTTTCGTGAGATTCCGAACTACCAGCTACAGTCTCCATGCTTGCACCATTCGCTTTGATTGTGAATATTCTCCACCGACTGACCACTCCAGCACCGTTGAAATCTTTCACAAGCAAATGTAGTGAACTTTGGACTACACGAGTCTATTCTCGGAGCGTTTCATTGTTATTATATCTATTGTTATTATATCATTGTTATTATATCATTGTTATTATATCTATCTCGTATTAATAATATACACAAAATTAAATATAGATAAAACAGGTTAACGTAAATAATTTCACAATCGCAGAAAATGCGAACTTTTCGCAGGAAATGCCGATAAAATATAAATTATGCATTATTGTGTCATGAAAGAAGAAATAAAAAACGAAAAAAATAATTCGCGATAACGGGTCTCGAACGCGCGAAAATAAGTTGCGGCGGCCGCGTCTCTATCGACTAGACCACCGTTTCGCTTAGCAACTAATAGCTTATTATTGTATTCATTTGAGCTTCAGTTGCCTTAAATTTTTAATCGCAAATTTCTCAATAACGACTGCTTATCTACACCTAGCGTTTTGCACACGTACACTAGGGGAGTGAAGTTACCTACTCGCAAAGTATGACAGGAATCCGTGGATTTCACCTCAAGTCCTCTCCTTGTAAGATATTTAAAATTTTCGCAAAATTGTAGCCACTCACTTCAAAATGATCTTCACAGAAATGTCGTGTAGTTCTTTGAGAAAGGGGGACTTCTTAGTTTATCTTCTAGTTGCCTTAATCCAATTAGTTTGTTTTTTCCTTTAGGAACATTTATAAACAGTTTATCAGGAGTTTTTATACTCATATTTGTGGACAACGGAACAAAGCAACACTTGTATTTTTTATCCTATTTCTCCATATTTTAAAGATATAAAATCAGTAAAACCGTCCTAAAAATATTTTTATCAAAGATGAAAAATATATGTAATTTCACAAGGTAACTATGTGTTTACTTTATGTGTACTATCAGAAACTGCTTCCACTACTGTCTATTGGCTAGTGACATCACGAACTATCGACTTTTGATTATATCGCTTTCCGCAGTTCAATATAAATGTTTAACTTTAATAATCGTACCAATCCATACCAAAAAGTACACCAAATCCTATGGTGTTGGCCGGGGACTGATATTAGCTTTGAATTACGCTGTACTTTGAATTATCTGGGATCGAAATAATGGGGTTTTACTGTATTTCCATTTTATTTAATTATGTTTATTATATTACATGTCGCTAGGTGACAGCTTTGTTTCTGTTGTTATGATACGTTTTGAATTGTTGATAATAATGCCAACACTGCCAACAGTAATCAGTGTTGTTATCCATAGTAACAAACAGCAATTTTTAGGCGCTTTTTGCTTCCAGCATAGGTGCCTATTGTTGTCGGCCTGTCCATCCGCATCTTTGCTCTCGGCTTCTACAAAACGGATTTTCATGAAATTTGATATTAAGGACTTACTATCAAAGATAATAAGAAAATCGCAAAAACGAATCATGTAAGCCAATCAGGGGTACCACTTTACTGATGAAAAATAATGAACTTTCTGTCATATCTCGTAAAGCATTGCTCATATCAAAATATTTTTCAAATAAAACTTGTAGAACTAGTAAATTACAGTATTTCTTTTCCTATACATTTTTATTGTAGGAGTAGCCGTTATCGAGAAAATCAAAAAAGAATGTCTTAATTCGAGTTGAATTTGGAGATTTTCTTGCATGGTTACTTCTTCATTGTTGTTACATGCACAATCTCACAAACAAACGTTTAATATTCTTACGTGTGCATGCAATATTTTTAAATAGGAAGAAAATGGGTTATTTATGATGAAGATAAGAACTTGAAAATGCTATTTCTCTTACGTACAGGCATATCATTTCTTTCTAATACTCAACTGCACGAAACGTGCCCATTTGTGATACACCCTACACTTTCCTAACTTGTTTTTAACTTATTGTGCTTTCAACACGAAAAATGAACGAAAGTATTTTCCATTGTAAAATTATTCAGTGTTTAAAAATGAATCACGAGTGTAAATGGTGAGTTATTCTTGAGGATGCTGGTGTTGAGAGCAACCTTTAATTACTATTGCAATCATATTCATAATTCTGTATGGAGAAAGTCATGTGTTGGAAAGGTCAGATTGTTTTTGGCTGTCAGTCAGAGCTCTAGTTTTAGCCAGACACCAATTAAGCACCCTTTTCATAATGACACCTCACATTACTACAGAATATCCATATTATGATTAGATAGAGCCAGCATACACCTCGATTAATCTCCAACCAATGTCAGTGATGGACAAATGGTGGTGCTAAATCAGGATGAGTATATACTTGACCAACTTTAGTTAGTTAACAACAAACATGCCTTTAAAATATCAATAAGAGAGTGATAAAAATGAAAGTGAGATGAATAAATTATCTAATAAAATCTTAAAAATTAACTCTGAATTTCTAAAGGAAAGTGTAAAAGGTTTTTCTTTTATATTCTAAATCACTCATTGAAAAGAATAACTATAGTAGAAACACTGTAAAGGTAACTACACTATGTAAATATAAAAACAATTTTCAGAGACTGTGAATATCTAAACATTATACTAAAGGAACATACAATGAGGTGATTTCAGCAAGGTAGGCAAATGCCTGTGCACACATGCACTCATGTGTACATGCATGCATGTGCGCGCACACACACCAGATCGCGAAAACACAATTATAAGAAAAAAATGTAAGAATACAAAATGAATGATCAAATAAAGTAGGTTTTAAAAATGAAAATACAACTAAAAATTAAATGAGTATTCCAGGCCATACAAATTACAAAATTAAAAAATGATAAAATTAACAAATAACATGTATAAACTATTTTTTATTGTTTCATGCATCCACATTATAATTACTGTGTTAGTAAATTATTAACCTTTAAATGCCAAATGGACCATATACGTGCAGCTTAGTTCCGAGACCGCTTACAGTAGTAGTATTTGACAGGGAGTCATGACATTTGGATGAGAACATCCCAGAATAATTACATAACGGCAGACAGAGGCAAGATTGCCCAAAGTCAAAGGCTAGGTGAAGGGTAGATCTTAGACAAACAGATGCTTATCTAGATATCTACGCCCAAGCCCTCCTCTACTTGTTTACACACTCGAAAAGCAATAATCATAACCCCTAAAGGGAGCTCAAAACACATAATGTTACTTTCATCTTTCATTTGGGCATTTGTGTTTTCTTTTTAAAGCCATCTTATACAGTCTTCCAACTAGAGCAGTATTAGACTACGGCAAGTGAAATGTTCATAATAATGATATTTTAAATGTTTCTTTCCTTAAAAAAAAGCATGCAATCCTTCATTATTTTTTCTACAAAATGCTTTTTATTTTAACATTTTATCACCCATGGTTCATAAGATACAATTTTTTCAGAAAATGAACAAAAATAATTTAAATGTCCCAAAATAAATCTGGCATTTAAAGCCTAATAGGAAGGGTAACAACTACTAGAAAATTTAAAGAAATTATTAAAATGAAAATTCTTCTTGCAACTCATTGATGGATACCAATATAAGCAAATTTGCTCAACAGAAGTGGAATAAATTATGCAACATTTACAGCCCAAAAGATTATTCTAGCAGTGGCCTTGGATAAAAACACTTCCATCGCGGATTTTAACAAATCAAATTACCATAGAAATGAAAAGCTTACTATTAAGATAGCCATCAAATGGAAAGTGAGAGAAAGGATAAAAAATATGATTAATAAGTGCTCTCATGCCATAGAGTGAGTGAGAATTAAACTAGGGAGAACGTGTCTACTTACGCATTCCAGATGGGTCCCCTTCGACTGGAGTGGTTGGAGATTCTGATTTGGTCAATTTTTGGATGTTGAAGAGTGAGGGAGAAGGGTAAGAAGGGAGGATGGATGATGAGGGGAAAGAAAAAATGAAAAATATATGGTCACACAACGAGCAATGCAAGCAAAGTGTGATTTTCTGAGGAAAAAGTGTAAACACAATAATAAGACAAAAGATTCAGAAGTACCTTTGGTAAACATTAAGTTCATTGGTCATATAAATATGGCTGATAAGAAACAATAAGGGCTGGACATAGTATGGTGACTCAAAATTAGACAGTACGACATATTAATTACATTCTGAGATTACAATTAATAGACGAATAAATAATGCAATGGGGCCATTCAAGAAAAACTACTAGAAATGTTTCATTCCAGAGAAAAACGTCAATGAACACACACATATAAATTAATATCCACTGTTTATTTGCATAAAATCAACCTTATTTTGGTTATTCCACCCGAACACAGATTTATGAATTAAAAGCATATAGAGAACAGGTAAATATGCTTCCCACATGTAGAGGATAAACAATTATATCATTTACAAGATAAAAGTTTAGCTACTATGTACAATGTACAAATATGCAAATTCTTAACTCCAAATAATATTACAAAAATATAGAAGGTAGTGGTCCATTCTTGCTGTAACAGTTAACTATCCACTGAATTTCATGTTCATTCAAAAGACTTATTAGATTTTACGTATGGAGATGTTAATTTTTGTAAGATTATATTTTCAGTACGATACCGTTAAAGAAATCATCTCCATTTCAATATGTTACCTTAATAGATGAGAGTTTTTAATGCAGATTCTTTAAATGGAATTATATTTAATATAAGAAAAACTGACAAAGCATAAGGTTTGATGGTTACCTTGGAAACGATGTTATGGCAAGTGCTGATTAATAATAAAAATTACATTGACATCATGCTCAAAGGACATACATAATGAAGAAAGCAAGAAATTAGTCGTCTCTCGATTCTCTCCACACAAAAACTATTATGTGCCATGCATGCACGGTAGAGTCTCGCAATAGTGCTCAGAAACTGTGGCAAGGAAATGTGTGTGTGTGTGTGTGTGTGTATATATATATATATATGAGACTCGCTAATAAGTGGAGAGTAACCTAAGCATAGAAGAGCAAAGATTATGGAGCAGGCTATGGAATAGCAAAAAAAATAAGGCTTGTTGAGTTTTTTAATCATTAAAAATCTACTCGAAGGAATTCTTGACAAGTAATTCTTAATTTTAATGTAATTTGAAAATCAGGCCAAGCAAAGAACTTTTCAGCACGTTAATTTATAACATGTTGGTCTTATAAATTGGGATAAACTTATATATACAGGAGGTCCCTGACTTATGAACATGCAACTTACAAATATCCTCACGAACGATGCACCATAAAGTATTATTTTAATAAATAGGGCATACGAGCACCAACTCACATGTATGAATCAGTCTTTTTTCTTGGGAATTACTTGTGACGGTAGAGTGTGGCATCAACCCTCTGCGGTGGTGTTCTTCGACACAGTGGTCCAATACAAACTAAGTTACTTGTTCGTTCAACAAACAGAAGGATAATGAAGGGCGAAATGAAAATTTAAAACAGTATCATTTTCTACTATTATTCATAGCAAATATACAATATTCAGTGAAATTTTGGGTTAAATAGGCATTTATGAACTGACTTTGGAAGGTAACCACCATTTATGAAATAGTGCCTACGGTTCCGAGTTCCGAAAAAAGACTTTTGGACAGCAAAAAATGTTCAGTGCAACCTAAAAGTACATTTCCCTGTAATTTTTGTTGGGAGAACTTTAAACTAAATAAATAAATAAATGTGGAGTCATTTTCAGCAAAATTTCTGAGAATCTTTTCTTCCTTCTTATGTACTAATGCTGCCTTGTTAATTGAGTAGATAGGATATCTGCCAATGGATACTTAAGTCCAGAGTTTGAATCCTGCAGAAGGTATGAATGTGTATGTTTGCCATGCTGGGTTAAATGTAATAATGGACTGTCTGGTCTAAATCTTACCCTTAAATAAAGTCAGACTATTAATATTATCCATAAAACTCAAATAAAATTTAACCTCAACTATAGTTTCTTTCCCAAGTATAGGCAACTCCGGAGATTCGACAGGTCGAGATACAACAAATTCGAGATTTCAACACAGCCGATCGAATTGGGAACTAGTTTACGCGATGTTTAGTTTCAGAGAAGACATAGTTATTTCTGCTCTAATTGTTTGAATATGTGCTGATTTCACTTATTTTTCTGTTAATCTTTTATTTAAATTTATTTATTTTATTGATTTATTTATAAATTTATCACTTGACATGGCATCTAAAAGGAAATGTAATAGTGATAATGCAAGTGAATCAAATAAAAGAGTGCATAAGACTCGTAGTTATGAATTGAAATTAGAAATTTTAACCACTCAACTGGGTAGTTTTTTTTATCAAGTCCCACCCACAGTGGGTAATTAAATAGATAAAGTTAAATATCATCCAGTTTCTGCAAATATAAAACAGCGTAACTGATAAAAATGCTTCTCTTAGAAATGAAACGTCTCTTTCAATTCTCAGAAGCAAACTGAGCCTTCCATATACATTTGTTTTTCACATATACCATTAGGATTACTAGCAGGAAAAACATTCATAAATAGCAGGATTACCCTTGAGACAAAAGTGCATGCAGAGAAAAGTGTGAGTTTTCGCAAGGGAGTGTGAAAAAACCCCGAGTGTCATAAACGGTCATTCAAGAAGTGGCATACACGGAAATGCAACCTGCAACGCATATACAGAGCTCCCATATGAGGACCTGCTTCTCAAAGAAAAAGGAAGACAAGGCCATCTGTCGTAGGTAGGAGGAAACTAGAAGAACCCATCTATAAGTGCGAGATGCTACGGGATGGAAAATCGTGGCATACCCATAGCAATCAGCATTAAAAATGCCATGACGTCTAAATCCGTCATACCCAACAACAGTGCGTCCGGCCATGATGTCTATACACGGCATACTCAGATGAGTGGTTAAAGCATGTTGAGAAAGGTGAAAGCCATACTGAAATCGCACAATCGTTGGGAATGTGTCGATCAACAGTCAAAAGAAACGTCAACTAAAAATAACGATTTTCTTTGTTGACTTTCATCGTAGTATGTCAACATTGTATTCACAGTTGGTCGTCCACCATATTTGCTCCACAAAAATTTCGGCCCTATCAGACATCTAAGACAACATTAATTGAATTATTGGTACCAAAGTAAAAAATACATTATAGTGAAATCGTGTTATTCGGAACCACATAAAACAAGGACTTACTGTAGATCTTACAGTTATAAAGATCAGGAAACAATGTCAATGTGCAGATAAGTATTAACCCTTTCAAACCTGGTGTCTATTATAATTAGGGTATGGATTTTTCGAGTTTTACCTGATTTTTACCAGATTTTTACCCTCTGATTGCCTTTTTTCAAATTCAGGTAAAACCAAAAAAAAACCTGAAATTCTTAATTTTTTTCCACACAAATTTTCTTTAGATTTGGAAAAAAATTTCTATTCTCATGCTTTTAGGCACCTCAGCACTTGAGTGAAGTTTGAAATTTCCTGATGTCTGTTTATTCTCATTGTAAACAATTTATTCTTCCTGAACACATGGCTCTTGGCTCTTTCATTAAAATTTCTTGTGGTTTATTTTAAGAGCTGTCATACAATGTAATCCATGTCGGGAAATAACTATTGGTACATTATGTGTCAGTCAGAGTAGCACAAAGCATCAAATTAGAAAAAAATGTGCACACATCTGAAGACACCCAATATGCCTGAAGTCACCCCAATCTACAGTATGCCACTTAGCTTATTGCCATATATAGGCAGGGTGAGAGCGCTATTGACAAATATACATGTACAGATGAATATTTAAGCAAATACAAGCCTTCTTTTGATGAGGATATTAGTAGATGTTCAAGTGAGTTATTCACTGTGAGAAAGACTTCAGTTCAACATTACTAGTACATTCATAGGCTTACTTTGTAACACAATCTGAATCTTTCTGGTTTGCTTGCACCTCGAATAGGCAAGGATGTGTCTTAGCTAGTCACCGTTAGATCTTTGATAGGAGAAGTATGAGCTTCTGAAAAAGATTCCGAGTGTCTGTTGGTTGGACACACTAGAAAGAAAAATTATTTCACAAATATATGGTGTGTTTTCAAAAGAAGTTGAACGGGAAGCAAGATATTTCTATAGCTTGCGAATTGTTCCTTTACACCTGGAGGCATTTAACACAAGATACATATGATACTCTCAACCATATTAAGGTACCTATAGTAAAAAGTTGATTGTTTCTTTCAATAATGTTGTTAATTATTTTATACACGAATAAGAAAATTCACAAAAATTTAAGAAATCAAAGTAGTTAATCACGTCATCCACTGAACAGTCCAGCAGAATTGTTAGGAATCTCTTTTAACTGTTTACATTGCAGCTCTGAGATGAACCATCTGCCAATTGACTCAACACGGAAAACTAAGTCAACATTCCAAAGGTTTATGACTTCCATTCTCTTTGATTTGACTGCAAGACATTGTGACGATCTGATGTGGTACCTTACCCATTTGTGTGGATGCCTTTGTTATATTTTTGCTAAAAGCTCTAGTTATGTTTCAGATAATTTGCTTTTTTAATTTTAGTGAAAAGTCTTAATTACAAAATTATTGAGCCCTTCATTAGGGGTAGAAAAAGAAAAACCCCATCCGATTGGGTTTTAGAATACCCTGACTTCAATGTTTTTCAAACTGTAGACAATAGTAATAATGTGTAAATACTGTTGCCTAAAAATTGCAGTTGAACGTAGTAAAAAGCCCTATGATAGAGTGAAAGAACATATTGCTAGTTTAAGACACAAAAAATTACGTTCTGAATTTTTAAATCCCGTTCCTTCAACATCACAGCAACAGCTAACACTTAGTGATATACTGGTAAGAAAGAGAGAGAAGGAAAAAAGGCAAGAAGGTGCAATTTATGATTTTGTTCATGCTGTTTGCCATGATGGATTGTCTTAAAACTTGTGATGGTCCCATGGGTAATTTTGTAAAAGAATATTGTCCTGCTACGAAAACTATGCCAAAATATGAATCATTACAAAAAAAGTATTTGCCTTAAGTACACAATCAAGAATTTGCCAAAATAAAAGAATCGATAAAGTACTCAAAAATAAGCTTTATTGTTGATGAAAGTCACGATGTTGTAGGACGACCAACTGTGAATACAATGTTGACATACTACGATGAAAGTCAACAAAGAAAATCGTTATTTTTAGTTGACGTTTCTTTTGTGACTAAGACAAATAGCATTACTATTGCCACAGTTATAGGACGAACAATGGAAAAAATTGCTAAGAAGTGGGTAGATGTTATTTGTATAGCAACAGACAGTGCCGAATACATGAAATCAATGGTTTCAAATCTTAAAATTGGAGAAAATATGCGTCTACTACATATTACAGACATTTCCTACTTAATTCATGTTGCCATCAATTGTCAGGCAATGACTCCTGCAAGAAAAATAGTTATTAAGCTAGGAGCTATTTTTAAACATTCACCGAAACAATTTGGTAAATTGCATGCCAAAGTTCAGAAATTATTGGAGCTGTCATACTGGTTCATTGGACTAGCTTTTATGAAAGCTTAAAAATAACTATTTCAATGTGGTCTGGTATACAGAAATTTTTGAAAGATACAGAAGTGGGTAATAGTAAAAAAATATTAGAAATCAAGGACATAATTGGATCTTTTGGACAAAATGAATCATATGCTTTACTCTTATATTTAGAAGAACGACTGATACCAATTATTAATTTACAAAAACAACTTGAAAGTGAAGCTCCAATACTACATCTAATTGACCATATTATCAACATTCAGCTTAAGTGTCAAATGGAACTCCCTTGGAAATCACCAGAAACAGGTGCTACAATAAACAGAAACCTTAATACATCAATTAAATCTTTTTGGAAAATAGCATCCGTATTACATCCTTTTAAGAAATCTATGCATTACTCAGATACACCTGCTCTCGTAGAATTTTTGGGCACATATGATGTGGATGAGCAGATTAAATCCCAACTTACTGCCTATTTATTAGAGACAAAACCTCTGGACAAAAATCTGGATATTATTAGGTTTTGGGTTGATGCTGCTGTCCGATACCCTGAATTAAGTAAGTTTACCCTAACACTACTATGTATGCCCACAGGTAGCTGTGATGTTGAGCATTCATTTTCTCATTTGCTTCATTTGCAAACTCCGGAAAGGAGTAATGTTACTGAAGAAACACTGGCTATGCAAATGTTATTGTATTTATACGAATTACGCAATAATAAAACCCGAAAATTATCCCAGGTTGAACTTTTTTAAACATCGAAAGATCCATAACCTTTTTACACCTGAATTTAACCCGAAAGCAAGTAAAAATAATAAAACCCGATATTTAACCTCCGACTGAACTTTTTTTTTTAAACCGAAAAATCCATACCCTAATTGTAATGTACATTAATTATCAAAACTTTTCCTGATCCTCCAATAAGTTTTTTTCCCAGCAATGAACTTTTTGAACATTATATTTCACTAGCAGAAATACCAGGTGTTGCCCAGAGAAATTTGGTTCAAATCCGATCGGAATTCTAGGTGATACACTATATTGTAAAATTCAATCGGCTGCCGTTTTGAAAAACGGGTAGAGAGAAACAAAAACGAAGTATGAATTATTCCTGGGAATCCTCCACAATCGTACCAAATTTGATTCCAATCGATAGCAGGTCTCGGGAAAATACATGTAGTTTAAATTTTAAATCAGCTGCCATTTTGAATCAGGCATACAGACAGACACTAAAACCCCGTGCTGATCATCCTCTTAATGCCTCCTACTATTGTGCCAAATTTGTTTGGAATCAGTTGATTGTGGGCGTGAATATAGGAACAAGACAGAAAATGTACCACCATTTTGAAATGAACAGACGGACACTAAAAAGACACATTAACCTTTCTCTTGGCACCCTCTACAATCATGCCAAATTCGGTCAGATTTGGTAGAGAAATTTGGGCATGCATAAAGGAACAGACAGACAAGACTTACTAAAATATAGTGGTGGAGATATCTTAGAAATGCATTTTTTGACATTTTTGCTGCCACATACAGCGCAAAATGTGAAATTCAAATTAAAATGAACAAGATGGCAAAAATAGCCAGTCTGCTCCTGGTAAGTCACACTTATTTGCAATATATTTTTTTATAAATGTGGCAATAATTTATATTCTTTATATGGAAATCCAATGATCAAGTACTGATTAATGACTATATGAAATCATTTTGCATGACTTGAGATGGTTTAACCTATATATTATGCATGTAGTGAAGCTGCATCCGTCTGTCCGTCCGTCAGTTAGTCGGTGTGTATGAAGCCTCGCGTAATTATATCGGCATATTTCTCGAGAACCGTTCGTCGTACAAATGTGGTAAACGGCATTTTGTTTCTACTGGCCATGAGGTCCGTGGAAAAATATTTTTGTTTGCTAAAGTGTCCCGGGTTCGAATCCTGGAGAATTTTATTTTCCCATAAGTTTACAGGGGATTTTCGATTTTTCAGAGAGCAAGGTTTTTTTCCTTCATTCATTAAAATATGTAAATATGGACTGATTTTCTTCTTTTTTGCTTTATTCGATGGCTAAAGATTTATACTAACTTATCCTTGCAATGTTTACACCTTACACGGTTGAATTTTTCAGAAATACGCATTCTTTTCTGAAATTTTGCGAATTTTTTGTACTCATTCCGGGAGTTGCCAAGGAGACTCTCATTGTTGCCTCTGATTCATTTAATGCCAATTAAACCTTTCAATAGACAAAATAAAAGTGTTATTGTTATCTTCTCTTTATTGATAATCTAAATAAACGCTTGCAATGATGTCGCCTTTATAGTAGGTCCCGTAAGAAGTTAAAAGCAGTTGTTGATAGACACTTGAAGGAAAGCAACTGTTTGTGAGTACGTCTGTAAGGGTGCAACGATAATCACTGGAACTAAGGTAAGGTAGAATTAAAAATTTTTCACCTTTGTATATACCGCGATAAATAACTCTGTGTCATTGTGATCAAGTAATTGCTCTAATATATTGCTGTAAAATCGCAGAAAATTTAAAAATGCCAAGGGGTAGACCAGTGAAAAGAAGAGCAATTAGCCCAGCTACAGCTGCCAGGGAAAGGAAGAGGAGCCAGAGATCAAACGAAGAGTATTGTAGGAAAGAGACAGAGAAAGAGATGTGGAAGCTTATAGAATTGTCGATGAAGATGAGGGGTAGAAAGTACAATAAAGACGAAGACATAGGGAAACACGTCAAATGAATAGGGAACAAAGAATATCTAACCGAAATATTTAGATTATTTGCAAGCGTAGCTGCAACGGGCTGCTAGTACATTATAATGTACATACCTTAACTTACTTAAATTGAGGCGAATTTTTTAAAGTTATATTTTCAAGTTCCTTAGTGCCCATATAACTTACTACGTATGAAAAAGCTTTTAATTTGAAGAAAAAATTCAGGGGTTAATATTCTAATTCAAACTCAAATGAAAAAGTGACAAAGAATACCTCGGTTATACTTCTAGCAGCCAGATGACTTCTTTACGAAATTCAAATGAACAAATTCATAAAAGCCATCAGAATGGACAAAATTCATCTAAAAAAACCTCCAGCTAAAGCAAGTGATGAAATAAATGAGTGAAACCAAAACATCGGTCAAATATTTGGATAAAATCAGTGATGAAAAAGGACTTACGTTCTTGATCTGAACCATCCTCTGACTTTTCATCCTTACTCTTCATAAAAGGAAATTTTCTACTAAACGAGAAATTTTTCTTCTTTCGATCAAGGGTTGACTGCTGCAAAAAGAGATAATAAAATTTTTAAATTTCTTCATATACTTTTAGTACAAGAAGAGCACTGTTAAGTCTGCAAAAGAATAAAAAATTGTTAAAAGGTTTGAGAGTTCACCTTGTCTAATATAAGCGGAACGTGTCCTTGGAACTTGACCGTGCGGTCACGTGCACGCTGCTTCCTCTCCCACCTCCTCTTCGAGGGAACGATACCCATCCATGCGTGTGAAGTGCCACTCTGAGAATCTCCATCGACCGCCCCACACGAAGCTCCCAATGCACCCGACGATGTGGCAGGTACCGCAATACCACAACCAGATGATATCCTGCGTGCCTGCCACCACTCATCATCGCTTGCATTCACTACATGCAGGATGTCACCGTGGCGAAAGGCCAACCCTCTGCTTGGCAAGCCATCATCTTTGTTGGGATCGTAGTCAAAAAGGGCACTGCGAACAATATTTCATCATAAAGTTCAGATATACAATCCATTATCTGTTGATTTATGGCACCAATGTTGGAAAAATGTAAGATGATCCTCATAACAAGACACCAACCCAACCCAACCCTGAAACTTTATAATTACAGAAAAGGAAGTGCTGAATTAATATGAAGGAAAGAAATTTATTTTGCACTAGCAGAAATAACCGGCGTTGCCCGGGGAAATTTGGTTCAAATCCGATGGGAATTATAGAAGATACATGGTATTTAAGAATTCACTCGGCTGCCATTTTGAATAAAACAGGCAGAGAGAAACAAAAACCACGTATGAATTATCTGGGAGCCCTCCACAATCGTATCAAATTTGATTCAAATCAACAGTAGGACTTGGGAAAATACGCTTAGTTTAATCAGTCCCCTCCATCCAATTATGGATAAGTAGTCGTTTCCCACCTTCCTCACTGTGTATAAGATGTAAAGTTATCTGTTCTTTGAGAACAGAAAGCTTATGAGAACAGTTATTTTATTGAACAGTTTAGGTATCAGAACAGTTCGAAAAGAACTGTCCCGTTCTTTCTGGCCCATCTCTAGATGGCAATGCATTAGCATACAAAGTTATTTTGTTTTTTGTACAATTAATATAAAACATTTGAGATTAAATAGTAGCCATCGACCTTCCTATTTGTGAAGAAAGTATTTGTTGAAAGTTTGATTATTCAAGTATAGATGCACAAACAAACAAACTTTCATAAATATATACGAGAGTGATCTTATACTCGTATTGAAAGTGACAAAAGTGAAATTTGAACTTTCAAAGTTAATTTACTTGAGAGTTAATGTCGAAAAATCAAAACAATGGCCCCAAACTCTCACTTAAAATTTTTTTTGAGATACAACACATCTACTATAATATATTTTGAAGGGTGTGTTTGTTGGTTTGTCCATGGAACTCCTCCTAAACGATAAAAGACAGAATAACAAAATTTGGTATGATTCTTCCTTACATCCTAACTTAGTGAAGTGTAAAGGTTTTGTTTCTGTCCGTCACTTTGATTCGAAATGGCGAATGATTTAATTATCGAATGGCACGTATTTTGACGCATCCTGCAACTGATATACAAGGATCAGCGTAGACTAATTGGAATTTGCACTTTAAAATGACATACGTAAAATCACAGTACGAACTTGAGACTTGGATACTTCTTTGCAGAAAAGAACAAAGTTTATTTTTATAGAAGACAGATCCCAAATTTTGGTCGAATTCGCATAGAAATGCACTTAGAATCAATAAAATACGTGATTTTATCAGTTTTACTACAATATCAATTATAAGCTACCATGACAACTCCCACTGTCGTCGAAACTGACAGTTCAATGCATTTATATGGGAAAAATCGTAACATAATATCGTTTGTCAATTTCTGTGCACGATTTTAATGTGTTTACATGGAAACCAAATACAGGCGACTCGCGAGACTTGATTGTTCGAGTTTAGATTAATTCGAGATTTGGATCGCGGCGATAGATAATATACGTGGAATAACCTTCGCGTTGTAATTGGTTCCGACCAAACGCGAGGTTTAGTTTTGGAGTAGACATATTTATATCTGCTCTAATTGTTTGAATTTGTGGTGATTTCACTTTTTTTCTCTTAATCTTTTAAATTTATTTGTTTTATTGATTTATTTATAAATTTATCACTTGACATGGCATCTGAAAGAAAATGTAATCCTGATAATGTAAGGGAATCAAATAAAAGAGGGCATAAGATTCATAGTTAGGAATTGAAATTAGAAATTAGAAAGCGTATTGAGATAGGTGAAAGCCATACTGAAATCGCACCATCGTTGGGAATGTGTCCTTCAACTAATAACACTTACGTGAAACAGGAGAAAATTGTAGAAGATGTGATAAATTCACGTAATTTGATAATAACAATAAACAGTCCTAGGCGCGGTGTTGTGATTCCTAAAATGGAAAAGCTTTTAAAACTTGGGATAGATGATCAGTGTCAGAAACACACACTGAAAGCCATACTGAAATTGCACGATCGTTGGGAATGTGTCATCTATTAGCACTTAAGTGAAACAGGAGAAAATTCTAGAACATGATCAATTCAGGTAATTTGATAACAACAATAAACAGTTCCCTACCCAATGCCTCCTCTTCTTCCAACTAAAATCTTCCTACTTCTCAATTAATAAACCAAGTCCAGTAAGCGCAGTTGAAATAGATTTAAGCTATGAAAATATTTTTAATTTAATTGTTTCTTTATTCTTAAGTTATTTTGTGCTTTTTTAATCTATACATATCTATAAAGTAAGGTGTCGTATGTATATGTGTATGTATGTTCTGCTAAGGCTCAGACTCTACAACACGCAGAAAAAAGAGGAAGGTGTCATATTAACCGTTATCATGTGTACGGTGGTGTAGTAAGGTTTTTAAACCGACTCGGTGTACTATTTAATTATAACAAAATATTTTCATTTATATGGGATTTCCATTTTAAATTTTTTCGTAAATTTCTCGAATTTTTTAACTCCTTAAATATATATGGTAGACATATGCTCTTGCAGACTTTTTTGTGATAAATTACCTCCTCTTTTGGAATAATTTTTTAAAAGAGGGGCCTACAGATCAAATAAGACGAATTGAAGGGAAAATCTTATTTTTCATTATTGCTCAGCATTTGGATATACATAGCAACCGATGTAAACAAATTACGTTTGAACTATAAACATACCGTAAACGTAGAAATAGTTGATGAAATACTCATTTAATATCTTCTGATTTGATTGTATGTTTTTCGTTCATTATCTATGGTCTTCTATACACAGGTTAATTCTGCGAATAAACATTAGTGAACTGTATCTTTTTCTGTAATCGTGTCATTCGCATTATAGGTATGTTTGGATATAAGTTAAATTGTTTTTATATGCCTTTTGTCTTACTTTATTTCATATTTTGTTTAAGTGAAAATTACTGAAGATATATGATTAAATTACTACGTTAAAGTTTTTGAGTTTTGTTTTATCAGTTTATCAATAAAAAGTGAATTGAGCATTTCATGCTAACACGCAAGTTTTTTCCTATGCTCATCCATTTTGCGTTTCAATAATAATTAGATACTTTTTTGTAATATATAATATCGTTTTGAATTAAAAGAGAGTTTTATCAATTGGAAATAAGGTTCACTCTTGAGTAATTGTTATTTTAATACGAGAACTAAATTAGATTAACATTTTGAACATGTAACACAGTGAATTTCGAAAGATTTTATTTGAATAATACTTTTGTTGAACTTTATTATGTCTTCTGAACTAAAATTAAGAATTCGTGTCTGCGGTTCCATGGGTAAATTGTAAACACTACTGATACAGTCACGTAATTACCGTATCTGCCCGAATAGAAGCCGACCGTGGATTTAAGCCGACCCCCCAAAAATTTTCACAATTTTTTGGCAAAAACGTAAATTTCGTCGATTTTATGCTGAAGTGTGCCGGGCATTCATGCACATCTTAGAATACATTATTCGAGATCGAAGAAATGTGAGAGAAATGGTTTAGTTGTTGACATTTTGAAATATTTCTCCAATTAATAATTTTGCGTTGCTGAGTAATGTTCCACATTCAGTGGCAATAATTTTATTCATCTTCATTTTCACAAAAGGTCAAATATAGTAACAGCGATCTCGCCAAGATATATTTTCATCCAAGTCTATTTCCAATGAAATTAGCATTTACATTGCCTTAAGAAACTGCATTTTTTTAATTATACACGTTCCATGTCAAGTTTTACCGGAATTCAAACAATTGAGCGTTCAAATCCGTCAAGGCATTTTGCGTTATCGTCTATTTACGCAAGCGATCTCGCCAAGATATTTTTTCATCCAAGTCTATTTCCAATGAAATTAGCATATATATTGCCTTAAGAAACTGCATTTTTTTAATTATACACGTTCCATGTCAAGTTTTACCGGAATTCAAACAATTGAGCGTTCAAATCCGTCAAGGCATTTTGCGTTATCGTCTATTTACGCAAGCGATCTCGCCAAGATATTTTTTCATCCAAGTCTATTTCCAATGAAATTAGCATATATATTGCCTTAAGAAACTGCATTTTTTTAATTATACACGTTCCATGTCAAGTTTTACCGGAATTCAAACAATTGAGCGTTCAAATCCGTCAAGGCATTTTGCGTTATCGTCTATTTACGCAAACGATCTCGCCAAGATATTTTTTCATCCAAGTCTATTTCCAATGAAATTAGCATATATATTGCCTTAAGAAACTGCATTTTTATAATTATACACGTTCCATGTCAAGTTTTACCGAAATACAAACAGTTGAGCGTTCAAATCCGTCAACGCATTTTGCGTTATCGTCTATTTATGCAAGCGATCTCGCCAAGATATATTTTCATCCAAGTCTATTTCCAATGAAATTAGCATATATATTGCCTTAAGAAACTGCATTTTTATAATTATACACGTTTCATGTAAAGTTTTACCGAAATTCAAACAGTTGAGCATTCAAATCCGTCAAGGCATTTTGCATTATCGTCTATTTGCGCAAGCGATCTCGCCAAGATATTCTTTCATCCAAGTCTATTTCCAATGAAATTAGCATATATATTGCCTTAAGAAACTGCATTTTTATAATTATACACGTTCCATGTCAAGTTTTACCGAAATTCAAACAGATGAGCGTTCAAAGCCGTCAGCGCATTTTGCGTAACCATCAATTTACGCTAGCGATCTCGCCAAGATATTTTTATATATATTCATCGTAGGTCAAATATTTACTTTACGAAAAATGTAGTACTATCATTTGAATGCGAAGGCAATGAGAGACATCAGATTTAACCATAACCCAAATTTTCCTCGGACTCGCATTTAAGCCGAGGGGTGATTTTTTCATGATAAATTTTGACAAAAAACATCGGCTTGTATTCGGGCAGATACGGTAATTACGTTAGAAAAGTAAAACATTTTACTACATTATTTAAAATCAATTCGTTCGAATATCTCAATCTATTATTCAATTACCGTATTCACCTGAATCTAAGACGACCTTTTTTTCCAAATTTTCTGCTGTAAATATCAAGAGTCGTCTTACATTCGAATACGAAGTATATTTAAGCATTTAATCAATGGTTTTTACAACAAATGGTACATTAAACAATTCACAACAGCAAATTCAAGTACGTACATAAAGAAGTGAAATAAACAAATAGTAATAACAATAAGAAAAACATGACGGGAATAATAATTATTTAGACTAATAATCATCGTCGACGATCATAACACAGACGACTTACTTTCATCTTACATGTAATGGCAACCGCCATGTTAAAACAAATGAGAGCGGAAATCATTGGGATTCCCCTTTCAAACGACGCACCGCGATTCACTAAGTGTGACAGTAATTTTGAGTTGTGCATTCTTGATTTAAATGCACAACCCTTAAGATAAAATGACAGATCATGTTGAAGTACGTGGCACGAGTGAAAAGGGGAAGTTAACGAAGGAATTAGACGGAGCTAAGATACAAATTTTAAGCTGATCGTGATAAATTACGCCGAAAAAACTAATAACTGTGATGCGAGTAGAAAGTTCGGTGTATCCGAGGCAAATGTGCGTCGATGGAAACTCTCAAAACAGGAACTAGAAAAAGCCAAAGCCACAAAGAAGTCGCTCAGTGGCCCAAAATTAGGCCGATTTCATGGCATTGAAGAAGAAGTAAAGTTTGTGCGCACCATGAGGAAGAACGGTATGCCTGTTTCGACTGAAAGTATTATACTTAAAGCTAATGAAATTACTAGAGGACTTAATATATCATTGCAAGAATTCAAGGCCAGCAGAAGTTGGTGCGTGAGAATGATGCGACGAAATAATTTTTCTTTGCGGCGACGAACTTCGCTGTGTCAGAAATTGTCAGAAGACTATGTAGAAAAACTTCTCGCTTACCAGAAATACGTAATTGGACTTAGAAAAACCAATAATTACCTTTTGAGCCAAATAGGAAATGCCGATGAAACTCCGGTTTTCTTCTACATGCCATCTAATTATACTGTGAACGAAAAAGGTGCGAAGTCCGTCCTAATTAAAACTACAGGCAACGAAAAAATGCGAGTCACGGTAATGTTGGCGGTTTTAGCAGATGGGACTAAATTACCACCATATGTGATTCTAAAGCGGAAAACAATGCCTAAGAAACATTTGCCAAGTGGAATAATAGGTGTCAAGAAAAGGGGTGGATGACTAAAGAACTAATGAGAGATTGGTTACATGTGGTGTGGAATAGACGGCCAGGAGCTTTACTGAAACAAAGAGCAATGCTTTCACTGGATGCATTCAAGGACACATCTCATGAAATTAAAAACATAATGAGTGCGATGAATATTGATCTTATTGTAATACCTGGAGGAATGACATCGCAACTTCAAGTTTTAGATGTTGCTGTCAATAACTGTTTTAAAAATAATTTAAAGGTTTTGTATTCTGAGTGGTTACAGAGTGGAACTCACACTTTAACACCAAAAGGAAATCTTAAGAAACCTGAAGTTGCAATGCTCTGCCAATGGATCAAGGCATCGTGGCAACAAATAAATGCAAACGTAATAGTGAAAGGATTTAAGAAATGCTGCTTATCTAATGCCATGGATGGGAGTGAGGATGATGTTTTGTGGGAGACTGATGATGAAGTTGAGAGTGATAAAGATAGTGAGCATGAGGAAAATAGTGAAGGTTGCATAGACAGTGATGATGCCCAACACAATAAAATGATTTTATGCAGCACTTGGATTGAAATGTTTTTTTGTTGTCCTGAAATGAGTGTATTCTTTCAATGTATTTACTTTATTTTTAATGCTATCTTAAAATGAATGCTACCATTTAATTTGTTTGAAAACCTGAATGGTTCTATTTGTGATGTGATCTTATGATTTTAAAATGTTTAAAGACAATGACATTCAAGAAAAGTATAAGAGAAAATAAATGTTTCACAAGATTTATAATTTTTGTAGTCATGAAGGTCAATTTGAGCTTTTTTCTCTTTTGGAATCATCAAAATGGGGGGTCGTCTTAGATTCAGGGTCGTCTTGGATTCGGGTGAATACGGTAATTACCATGGAAAACAATTAAGATCAATAATTTTATATCTATTTAGAGTAATAATAGGTATTCTTATTTAGTTTCTCCTGTTATTATGTTGACATACAAACTCATATTCCGCGTAATCAATATTTACTCATCACTACGACACGCTATTTTGTGATTGTTGGTTGTTTATTTAGCAACTGAATAGAAGGCGTCAGTCGCCATCATCAGATACATTGAGCTTTAGGAGATTATTCGTTGGTTGGTTTTGGTTAGTTTGTTGTTTTCATTTGCTTTCGTTTCGTGTCCATTTTTTGTTCTTTGTTTGTTTTCTTTGTTTTCGTTCTTAGTTGTTCATTTTGTAGTCTATGTTTGTATTCTTTGGTTGTGCTCTTGATTTTTGTTCTTTGATTACCTATTTGTCGGTTTACACCTTTTATGCCGGCTATTGGTTAGAGTTTAATTCATTTCTTTTTTCTTGGTGGTTTTTACATTGAACTTATATTCTTTGGTTGTACTCTTAATTTATATTCCACGATTATTTATTTGTCGGTTTACATCCTTTTCTACCGGGTATTGGTTAGCGTTTAATTCATTTCTTTTTTCATGGTGGTTTTTGTAGTTTTCGTATTGGTTCGTTTCGTGTTCTTTCCACTTTATTTCAAGACTCCTAATGTAGTTTACAGAAAGGAGAGGAGAAGTTTTAGTATGTATCATTTTCTCAAGCTGTCTTCTAAGCAGGAAAAAGTATAACTATTTGCAGTCCGAAATGCACCTGGGCGAAGCCGGGTACGAAAAGCTAGTAACTTTTATTAATATTTTGCTGCGATAAATAGTTTATGTACATATAGATGTATGCAGGTATGTTATCCAGCTTGTGCGATCTGGACCAGGCTGTCCTCACTACATATTGCATACATCTATCTTTGAAGCTCGAAACAAAAATTTATTTTTTCCTTTTTAGTGCAAAAAATAAGTTATACATTTAAAATATTTATTATATACTTTATTCATAATTTAATATTGTTGTATTAACATATTAGCAATGTTATTTTATCTTTATAGAACATGAGGTGAGACTTTTTCCCGAGATGCAGGAATGTATCCCCGATTATAACATGCAAGTATGTGGAAAAACGGCGCTTGACATTCAAAAATTCAAGATTCGAACATGTTTTCAGAAATGCATCCCCGAGACTCGGGAGTCGCCTGTATTTGTTGTTTTTAATTGAATTATCTTCAATCCACTATAAATATTTTTCAGTGTTAAGCATAATGGGTTTTTAAAGTGATTTGACTACATTTTTCATATTAAAAATGTTTTTCGCTTTAAAATTTTCACATTTAAATAAGACAGGAAAGAGCGTATTGCTGTATTAACAATTTCTGTGACAACCATTACAAACAATACGTAATCTACTATAATATATTTTGAAGTGTGTGCATGTTGGTTTGTTCATGGAACTCCTCCTAAATGAAAAAAGCTAGAATAACAAAATTTGGTAAGATTCTTCCTTACATCATATCTTAGTGAATGGTCAAGGTTTGGTCAACCGGGATTAATCAGTGCTGCCAATATAGGGGATTAACATTTTTCCATAAGATATCATGAATGAATCCATTTCTTGACTTGCAAGGTATACTTCCTTCAAGCATCAAAATAAGTAAATATCGAACGATTTTTTTCGTTTTTGCTTTATTCAACGAATAAAACTCTATACTATCTTATTCCTGCGAAGTTTACATGTTACATAGTCGAAGTTTTCAGAAATATGCTATTTGTTTTGAAATTTTGTGGATTTTTCGTACCCCTCCTGGGCGTTGCCAAGGCGGCCGTCATTGTTACCTCCGATTCAATTAGCTTCAATGAAGCTTACAAATAGACGAAAGTTTAGCGTTATTCGATTTGCACTTTTGTTTAAGCAACGAAACGATCGATGTTTATTGATATCAACGTAAATAAATACTGAATATTATTCAGGAAGCATTTATAACGATTGATGAAAGTAACTGAAACTTCTTTCGTCTATTGAATACTGGAATCTTATATCTTTGGTAAGTAAAATCATTATAATCTACATTATAATGTTTATTAATGTAAATAACCTCACGTATCTGGTGTACATTTACCGGAGTCAATGTTCAATCATGGACAACTGTATGTTGCTTTTTCACGAATTTCTTGCTTACAAGACATAAAAGTAAATATTTCAGCTATGCATACTTACACAAGAAATGAAGCTGGATTTGGCGAAAGTAATATGATAGGAAATAAAATTATCGTTATATGTTAATGCAACAGCCTCAGAAACGGATTGTTACAAGCAAATACGATTAATTGTTAAGAAAAGCTAATTGTAATTTTAAAAGTATCTACTATATATTTTAAAGCATTTGTATGTTGTGCTGTAGTAGTTTCACTAAATCCGTTGAAATTCAACGGGAAATTCTGCTACTCTCCTATAATATATTTTGAAGGGTGTGTTTGCTGGTTTGTTCATGGAATTCCTCCTAAATGATAAAATCTAGAATGACCAAATTTGGTATGAGTCTTTCTTACATCCTAACTTAGTGAATGGTCAAGGTTTTGTTTCTATCCGTCACTTAGAGCCAAAATGGTGAACGATTTAATTATCAAACGTCACATATTTTGACGCGTTCTGCAAATGAAATACAGGGATCAGTGTAGACTACTTTGAATTTGCACTTTAAAATTATATACTTAAAATCACGGTATGAACTTGAGACTTGGATACTTCTTAGCGGGAAAGAACAAAGTTTATTTTCATTGAGGGCAGATTCTGAATTCTGGGTGAATTCACATAGAAATGCAGTTAGAAGCAATAAAATACGTGATTTTATCAGTTTATTACAATACCAATTATAAGCTACCATGACAACTCCCACTGTCACTGAAACTGAGAGTTCAATGCATTTATATTGTGATTCATCTTCACAGGAAAGCGGGCCCCCCAATAAACCTGGACACTAAACAGGAAAAAATTAATTTGTGTTTCGAACATAAAAGATAGATGTATGCAATATGTTTTACAGCCCGGTCCAGATCACGCGAGTTGTTTGTTACAAACGACTCGTGCGAGCTGGTTAACATAACTGCATACATCTATCTATACATACAACTATTTATCGCAGTGAAATTAATATAAAAGTTATTATAAAAGCACAAAATAACTTAAGAATAAAGAAACAATTAAATTAAAAATATTTTCATAGCTTAAATCTTTTTCAACTGCGCTTACTGGACTTGGTTTATTAATTGAGAAGTAGGAAGATTTTAGTTGGAAGAAGAGGAGGCATTGGGTAGGGAACTGTTTATTGTTGGTATCAAATTACCTGAATTGATCATGTTCTAGAATTTTCTCCTGTTTCACTTAAGTGCTAATAGATGACACATTCCCAACGATCGTGCAATTTCAGTATGGCTTTCAGTGTGTGTTTCTGACACTGATCATCTACCCAAAGTTTTAAAAGTATTTCCATTTTAGGAATCACAACACCGCACCTAGGACTGTTTATTGTTATTATCAAATTACGTGAATTTATCACATCTTCTACAATTTTCTCCTTCTGTTTCACGTAAGTGTTATTAGTTGAAGGACACATTCCCAACGATGGTGCGATTTCAGTATGGCTTTCACCTATCTCAACACGCTTTCTAATTTCTAATTTCAATTCCTAACTATGAATCTTATGCCCTCTTTTATTTGATTCCCTTACATTATCAGGATTACATTTTCTTTCAGATGCCATGTCAAGTGATAAATTTATAAATAAATCAATAAAACAAATAAATTTAAAAGATTAAGAGAAAAAAAGTGAAATCACCACAAATTCAAACAATTAGAGCAGATATAAATATGTCTACACCAAAACTAAACCTCGCGTTTGGTCGGAACCAATTACTACGCGAAGTTTTACTGCATATATTATCGATCAGCGGGATCGAAATCTCGAATTTATCGAGACTCGAACAATCGATAGTCGGGAGACGCCTGTATTTTGAATATGTTTACAGAATTCACCACTAAATGGTGGCGGCACTGTACACTAGAAAAAGCAAAATATCTCTGAAATGGATGGTTCTACTAAAATTTGTTTCAAACAAAACTTGGAAGAAATATTATTCTCTACAACTTTGGTCCTTACAAAGATGACCAATTATGACGTTTTTAGGTAGATATTTGACAAAAACCGAAAATACCGATTATTTTTTATAAATAATTCCTAAACAATAACTGTTATGGAAAATTGTTTCAAATGAAAGTTGTAGGAAATTACATTCACTATAACATTTGTATAGAATTGTATAAACCTCGACTTCCGGTCAACCGATATTGTCCTAAAACCAGAGCTGCAAACCACTTCAAAATTTGGAGTGGTTCGGTTCGCGGTTCGGTTCTAAATTTTTGGAACTGGTTGGGTTCATGGTTCGGTTCAGATGAGAATTTTGACCAGTGGTTCGGTTCGGTTTGCAGTTCAGTTCAACTAAATTAATCATTTGAAATACTATTCAGAAATAATTTATCCAATATAAACATTACAAACTCATTGTCAGTATCAATCTGTAGGTAAATCAATCAGCAGTCATTATTATTTTAAATGAAAGAAGAATTTATTTAAAGAAAGGAAAAATTTATATTTTAAATATATTACAATCCCATCATCAACTTCATTTATTTATATTTAAAAAATGGTATTTTTGATTCTAACATGATTTTTATGTTCATTGTTGTTTACATATCAATTAAAAATTCTCTGAATGGATTCACTTCAAATTCATTTACCAACATACACAATGATACATAATCAGATAGAAAATGCGCCTCTAGATTAAACCACTTTTCAGACTATCCCTGGATGGATGAACAAAACGAAAATATAAAAGTACTTTAAAGAAATCATTAAAAATCAAAGAAAATTAGTTCCTCATGCATGTTATTTCTTTTTCTTACCTGTAATACACATCATTTAGAGGAAAAAAGATTTATAACGAGGGCCTTACCACCCATCTCCCAATATTTAACCTTTTTAGTTCTACCACCCGCACTCGCCTTTATTTTCCTTATTCCCACACACATATCCATTGCTGCATTGATAATTTCCTCCCTCCTCTTTCTGGGGTTCACCCTCTCTCGGTCTTCCACAAGACCTTTCTTTTTAGTCCTTCCCGTCTTTCCCCAAACCCTCCCGAGATGGTCTCCCCCCTCCAGCCTTTTCTTTCCTCTCCCCCTTTATCCCTTTACAACCTACCCCCTGCAGTAACCCTCTGAGATAGGTTCCTCCTTTTCCTCCCCTCCATTCCTTTCTGTCTCACAAACTACCCTCCCTCTCCCGTCTCTACCCATTTCTCTATATATACTTTATATTCTCACCATATCTGCACCTGACGATAGCATTGTAACGTCGAAACCCAGGTCGTAATAGAAATAAAAACAATGGAAGTTACAAAGCGTTATTCCTTTGGTTCATTTATAACAAATAAAAAAAGTTTGCTATATTTATCAAGGGTCTAGGAAAATTCTTTTCCGTAAGCCCTTATTAAGATTTCTTTGATTGAATGATATATTTAATTACTGAAGTAGACAGTTTCTTGCTTTCCAATGGCGATGATGCACGGCGTCTCAATTTTTCCAACTTTCAATAATAAATTTATGTAAATAAAATATTTGAATTAGTTAATTGGTCAAATAATATGGAATAAAATATTACTCCGAATGAATTTATATGTAAAACGCTAATAAATTCGATTATCAATTCTTATTATTATATAATAAATTCAAAAAGACACTTTTAGCTCGATTCCAAACATATTACATATTGCTAATTTTTTTCTTTTGCCACCTTAGAAAAGTAATCAAAAAATCAATATGATAGTAAAATTATGTTACCAGAATAATTTAAAATTAATCGACAGTTCGGGGCAGATTATTCAACATACGAAGTGCGGACACTTATGGTTCAAAACAAACGATTACAAAATATAGAGTGACCCTCTTTAAATAACACTAACATGTTAATTAATTTTATTTATCTCAAATAAAGTTTACTAAAATATTATTAAAAATACACACTTTAGATAATTCAAGGAATTCTGCGGGAAATGAATGCCTCCGATCCAAGGGATCTGCCGACGTCCTCGCCTTTTTTTGCTGGAATATAATCCACCAAGTAATGAAAATATCATAGAAGAACACCACACGAGAGTTGGAAAAGGAATGATGTCGTTGAAAGCTCAAGCCGTTGAGAACAACAATTTGAATTTTTCTGAAGAAAGAGATATGAGGAGAGTTAATGGTGTTCTAAGAAAGACACAGCGGGGCATAATTTCTTGAGTCTGCTAATTACAAGCTGTAAGGGGGTGATGGTGATGGTAAGGGCATGGATTTTTCTCTCGGCACAAAAGCAGATTACGGCTTCTTTCTAGGTTTTTGTATCGGTATGATGCGAATGTATCAGAGATATTGAGGGATCTGAAATGGCAGACGTTGAAGAGTAGAAGAATTGAATACAAAAGGAAACTGTTTGAAAAATTCGAAAGCTCTAAATTCGTTGAAGACTACGCGGCATAGTCCTCCCCATCGATGTTAGTGAATGTATATTAGATCAGACTGCAGGAGAAAATATGTCAAAACAATCGCTAGAACAGAGAAATACCACAGATCCTTTTTCCCAGATGCAATAAGACAGTACAACAGAGGAATTAGAGTTCACTTGGTGTTGTGACACCCCCTGCCAAACGCTTCTAGCAGCTTGCAGGGTATTGATGTAAATGTAAATGTAAAATGACCCTTTTTGCCTGCGTTCAGATAAAGATCTTTCTATATTCTGTTGGTTGGTTTCTGCCTACAGTGGTTTACCCGGATATTGTCGCAGTTGGTGTCCCCATAACCCTCATCATAAATGTCGTCTGTGAATAACAATAATAGCAAAGAAGAAAGAGATAGGCACTCTTTCCTTTGAAGCAAACCCACTGGTTTTTCCAATGGAAATTCCTGGTCTTTTCGTTGGTCCGTACTTTGCGGATTGAGATCAAACCGAAACCGAACCACTTTTGGAAAAAATTGCGGTTTGGTTTTTGGTTCACTGAAAAATTAATCAGTGGTTTCAGTTTGGTTCGCGGTTCAGCAAAATGACTGCGGTTCGGTTTGCAGTTCTGCCTAAAACTAATCAGTTCTTTGTGCTAATGTTAAAGTGTTATATATGAAGTTTGGTAACGATATGGCAAATACTTTTTGAGATAGATTGCCCACAAACACACACACAGATATCATTCCGAAAATAGTCTTAACGTGTTCTAGGGACCTCAAAACATGTATTTCCGTTGAAATCTCCAAGTCGATTTTTTTCATGAACACAATACTTCCCCATTACTACGTATGGAGAAAGTAAAAACTAAACAGTGCTACTCCATGGTGTCTACTGGAATGCAGTAGTGTTGACGATTCTGTCTCCCTCTTCACTGACTTACTTGCAGCCACTATCAAGGATTCCGTTCCTCATACCATACCGAGAAGCAAGAAATATCCGGCGTGGTTTAAAAGTGAAACTATATTTGCATTAAAAAATCTGATGTGGCCAACACGACTTTCACCATATTTGGGGTATAGTTATTTAAATTATTATGAATAGCATTATAAGGAAAACTTATTATTTCCTATCGTAAAAGAATACAGTCGTCCTTATTGCCATAAATTAGATATATTTTGAATAAGTTTACAGAATTCGCCGCTAAAAGGTGGTGGCACTGTATACTAGAAAAAGCAAAATATCTCCGAAATGGATGGTTCTACGAAAATTTGTTTCAAACAAAACTTGGAAGAAATATTATTCTCTACAACTTTGGTCCTCACGAAGATTACCAATAACGACGTTTTTAACCACTTGACTGGGCGTGACGAGTATGTACGTCATGACCTCTGTTAAATCCGTTTGGGCATGATGGCCATACTCATCATGAAGTTTTTTTTTGTCTTTCCCTATGGGCGTGATGAGCTATATCGTCATGAACTTCCCCTCATATTCCTTGGTCCTCCTATTGTGCATTCAGGCAAATAGATGGCGGTTAGGTCTATTTTTCCGAGATACAGAGCCTTCGTTCCGAGACTCTGCATGTGTTGTGTGGGGTTGCATATGCTCACTGTCTGCAGGCGCCCCCGGTCGGCAGTTTTTTGAAGTGCAATAAAATGTATTTCTCACGCACGTGCGAACTCCAATATCTGGAATTTTTGCCCATTTTTCTTTCTGAGACATCTGGTGTTTTCACCGAGTTTGCTACTTTGTCATGTGGTTGGGTTGCGCTAATAAATATTTACCGTTACTTCTTGCAGGATCATTATTTTTGAGATGCGCTTCTTTCATAGAAATTTTAGTTTTAGTTAGTTTTCTTGTGAACTGTGGAGTATAAGCATCGAAAGATACAGCATTCACGTTGGGAAATTTCAGTATATTTTTTAAATTAGTTTTTCTACATTATCGTGTTTTATCCTCTAATTGGGGGTATAGTGAAATGGCTTCTTCAAGTAAATGGCCAAGGATTTCAGATGAAGATATTCCTGATATTTTAGAAGAAAGTGGTGGAGAATATAGTGAGGATAGCGATAATGTGTACATAAACACTGACGTAAGTGATAGCGAGTCAGACAGTGTGAGGCTAGTGCAGAAGAAGAAAACGAAGATGGAAGTTTTGCAGAATTTGTTTGGACCAATAAAGAAAGTGTTAGGCATAAATTTGAGTTTCTCAACGCAAGTGGTGTAACTGTCGAATCTGAAGATGAAAAAAATATTTTAGAATATTTGGAAAATTTTTTGACAACTATCTGTGTAGCTTAGTATCGGAACAGACCAATTTATATGCGCGACAATTCCTTAGTGCAAACCCAAATCTCAAGCCCCGTTCAAGAGCCCGGGATTGGGAGGAAACTACTCCCGATGAGATAAAAACTTTGATTGGGATTTTCATTTTGCAAGGAATCATCCAAAAACCGGACAATCTCATGTACTTCACAAAATGGAAAAGTATTGCTATCCCGTTTTTTCGGAAAGTGTTCACAGAAAAAAGATTTCATCTTTTGCTGAAATTTCTTCATTTCGTTGACAACTCCACATATGATGGAAACTGTCCGAATAAAAAATTATTCAAAATATTTCCTGTTTTGGAGTAGTTGAGGAAAAAGTTTTCAACTTTGTATTGCCCTGAGCAATCAATTGCGGTGGATAAATCCTTGTTATTGTGGAAGGGGAGGCTCTCTTGGAAGCAATTTATTCCTTCCAAGCGAAGTAGGTTTGGAATTAAGTTTTTTGTTCTGTGTGAAAGCAGATCTGGTTATGTGTGGAATTTCATTGTCTATACTGGAAAGGACACTATGTTTAGTGAGAAATATAAAGACGAGAAAATTAGTTGTAGGATTGTCTTAGATTTAGCGGATAGTCTTTTAGATAAGGGATACACAATTTATATGGATAACTGGTATAATAGTCCGTATTTGACAGACAAACTTTGTGAGAGAAAGACTGATGTTGTTGGCACCATAAGAATGAATAGGAAAGACATTCCTAATTCCGTTACGAAAGCAAATTTGAAAAATGAGGAACTTACGGCTGCTCTTCCAAGGAAGCAAATGATAATGAAATGGAAGGACAAGCGGGATGTTGCTATGGTGAGTACTTTCCATGGTACAGAGATGTGCCAGGTAGAAAGAAGGGGGAAGATAACAGAGAAACCTGTCGTAGTGGAAGACTATAACAAAAACATGGGAGGAGTAGATATTAGTGATGGACTAACGAACTTGTATAAGATAGTTCGCAACCGCTCAACAAAATATTATCAAAAAATTTTTCGACATTTATTAGATATAGTATGCGTTAATGCTTAATGCTGCCCTGACTGCAACGTGGCACGGTGTCCTGTACCTTGCTTCAGGAATTATCACACCAAACAATGTTAATTTTGGTTTATATATACAGTAATGTTGTCTTTGGTTTTATGTAATAGTGTGTGTTTCTGTGCATTTAGATTCATTTAGGCTGAAATTAAACACGAAGGAAAATGTACGGAATAACAGGAGTATCTGTATATATATGAATTTTTATGTTAGTATGTTCTTGTTTATATTAATTCCACAGTTTTATTATTGTAATTTATGTTGTTTTATTATTTATTTATTACATATATTGTTTACTCCACTTTCAATTTATAAAAATTAGCTTATTGATTAGTGCCTTTATATATTTCTGCATAATATATCAATATACCTTTCAAAAGATAAAAAATGTTATAATTGTTTAACAAATAATAAAAAATCTGAACATTAATATTTTAATGTAATTATCAATGCATTGAATACTTTGGGAGAAAAAGCTATCAATATACAATTGAACATTTGATTTGTAAACAATATTGTTTATAACAAATTAATTGTTAATAAAAATTATATCTGAAAATTATTCATATTTATTGTAAAACGAAAGGAATTCTTTATATGTAAGAAAAGTATAACATGTTAGAAGAACCGCAAAAATACAGAATCCCGGCCAGGCACCCCCAACTGGAATGCACTTCTGGAGATATTTGATGAAAACCGAAAAAACCAATTATTTTTTATAAATAATTCCTAAACAATAACTGCTACAGAAAATTGTTTCAAATACAAGTCATAGGAAATTACATTCTCTATAACCTTCGTATAGAATTGTATATACGATAATGATGTTTTAACGGAGAAATATCACAAAAACCGAATTGGGTTTCGAATAAACCTCGACTTCCGGTTAACCGTTATTGTCGAAAAACTAATCAGTTCTTTGTGCTCATGTTAAAGTGTTATATATGAAGTATGGTAACGATATGGCAAGTACTTTTTGAGTTAGAGCGCCCACAATCACATACACACGCACACACAGACATCATTCCGAAAATAGTCTAAACGTGCTCTAGGGACCTCAAAACGTGTATTTCCGTTGAAATCTCGAAGTCGATTTTTTTCATGAACACAATACTTTCCCATTACTACGTATGGAGAAAGTAAAAACAAATACAGTGCCTGGATGTTGTACAAAAAATTCCCAAATCCCCAAACCCATGCTTCTTCTAACCCTGACAGCCTGACAGGCTTACTGAGTGACTTTCTTTTTGTTTAGATATTGATGGCTTGAAGTGGTATCGGGAATTCCTGCTCTACCTTTCCCCCTCCTTATAACTCATCTCTTAAGCTAAGTCAATTCTGCAGTCCTGGTGTAAAGTTCTTTGTGTAATTAGGTCGACCTGAGCCTCTCAGACTTAGGTTGAGTAATCCCAAAACTGTGGTAAGTTATTTACAATTTCATGCTATTTCTTCTATGATGCATTTTTTTAACAATTAATTTTAACATTTATTTATTTAATATTTTCGTACTTTTCGTTGAATTCTGGACTTATTTATAGCCATGGCTTCTAAAAAAATTGGTACCACATACATTGTACAAACTTTCTCATATACTAATGCTTCGTTTAGTTATCTTTAGAAAATGAAAATCGTATGAGCCTGTTTTTAGAAAATCCAATTTTTGTTAAAGTTGCCTAGAATAAACTAGCCTTATATTCATTTTTTGAGAAATATGAACTATACAGTATTATTGAAGACGTAAACTCAAGTAACTGTAAGAAAATTGATCAAAATCGATACAGCTGTTATTGAGAAAATCGGATTGTTGTTAAAAATGAGTAGAATAAACTACTCTTAATTACGGAGTAATGTCAACCATTTCTATGTATACTCTGCTCAGTATGATAAAATGCCTTAGTATGAGATTTCATTCATTTTCGCTCTACCATCTAGGCTCCAGAGCCAGTAACAGACAGACAGACAGCATTGAGAAAACCACTTTTTTGGATTCAGCGACACCTAAAACGTATATTTCCGTAAAAATCTCGAGGTGGAATTTTTTTGCAGTAACAATACTTTCTTGATACTTCGTATGAGAATGTAAAATGAGGTTGGATCCGGATATCAGTAAAGATATCGATGTGCTTCGTCAATTGCTGATTGAGCCTCTTCCCCAAGAGTCAGATTCTTCGTCAACAGAAGACGAAGCAGATGGTTTAGAAGAAAGAAAAGAAAATTCTGAAACCGAACAAGATGTGGACAATAGTGAGAGTGAAGACGAATCAGGTACATGTGGAAAAACATCGCTTGTAAAAGACAAATTTACCATGTGGAATATAAGTCCACCAGTAAAAAACATTCGTACTAGAGCGCATAACATAGTGTCCCATTTGTCTGGAGTAAAAGGGCAAGCAAAAAATGCAACTTCTGTTTTAGAGTGCTGGCAATGCTTTTTTGACAAAGATATGTAGAATATTATAGTAGATAGTACTAACATCCAAATTCGTTTTGTCCGAGATTGCTATACTAGAGAGAGAGAGATGGAAAAGAAACTGATGTCATTGAAATAAAGGCATTGTTTGGGCTCCTATATTTAGCTGGCATTAGAAAAATGAACCGCCTAAATAGCATGGATATTTGGGCTTCAGATATGAATGGAATTGAAATGTTTTCGGCAGTGATGTCCAGGGCCGTCTTAAGACATTTGGGCACCCTGGGCTAGCAACATGATATTATAGTGGAGTGGATTAATTTTACGTTGACGTCTGTAGACATTTGTTTACAATTTATATCGGCGTATTTCTCGAGAACCTTTCGTCATAAAAATATGCGGTAAATGGCATTTTGTTTCTACTGGCTATGAGGTCGCTGGAAAAATATTTTTGTCTGCTAAAGTGTCCCAGTTCGAATCCAGGAGACAATTATATTTTCTCATAAGTTTACACGGGATTTTCAATTTTTTAAAGTGCAAGGTTTTTTTTCTTCATACATTAAAATATGTAAATATGGACAGATTTTCTTCTTTTTTGCTTTATTCGACGGCTAAAGCTTTATACTATCTTATTGTTGCGATGTTTACACGGTCGAGGTTTTCAGAAATACGCATCCTTTTTTGAAGTTTTGTGGATTTTTCGTACTCATTCAGGGCATTGCCAAGAAGACTCTTATTGTTGCCTCCGATTCATTTAATGCCAATTAAACCTTCAAATAGATGAAAGAAAAGCATTATGCACATCAAAATTAATGAAGCATAGCAACATAAATATTTACGGACAATTAGTCTGTTGACTGCGTATGGGAAGCTTTTCTAGCTGTGTCGATAACGTGTATAACAAGCAAATTCCCAGCGAATTGTTTTATTTTAAATTGTGATTTTAATTTGTTTTTTATTTTATTTCCATCGATACTATAACGTTTTAAAATGGTTACATTGAGGACTGTCAGCATTTGTTTACAATTTATTGTTAACATCTGTAGATGTGCTAGAAACTTGAAATTTGGTAGGATTATAGGTTTTTCTCTTACTCTTTATATTGAGCTGAGATAAGAGGCTTTTTTATTTTAACACTTTGAATTTCATTAATTATTCAATAAAAGTTATTTCACTAAACCATTAGTTTATTTAAATCGCATTGAAGATCGGAGAACCGGGGCTGCCGTACTAGTTTTTATTAAAACAAAAAATAGAAAATATAAAAAACAAAATAGAAACTCAAATAATAACAGTTTATAAATAAATATCTTAAAAGTACTTCTTTCTACATTTACTTTACTGGTGGCAAAAAATTAAATTTTCATCATATCTCGTAAAGTATTGCTTATATCAAAATATTTTTCAAATAAAAGTTGTAGAACTGGTAAAGAAGAGTATTTTCTTTTCTATACATTTATATTGTAGGAGTTGCCGTTATCGATAAAATCATATGAGAATGTCTTAATTCGAGTTAAACTTGAAAATTTCTTGCATGGCTACTTCTTCATTGTTGCTAACATAAACAATCTCACAAAATACGTTTAATTTCTTTACGTGCATATGTAATATTATTAAATAGGAAGAAAATGGATTATTTTAATAATAATGTTGTGGAAACATTTTAACCCTCGAGTGGGCGTGCTCTTATTTGTCACACGAGTTTTGGGCACGCGGCGTACTTTGTCCGCGGAGTAATTTTAGCAAAATAACTCAACAGTCCTCTATTAACTGCTTACTCAGAGAAACGGGATCACTGCCAAATAATCGTCGCAATACAAATAAAATTTTTGTCTGGTCAATGCTCTCCTAAGCCTAACGAAGGTAAACCACAAAACTAGATATTTCTGTACAAAAGGACAGATTACCACGACTGTCGGGTTGAATAATTAATTGATTATGATAAAAAAATATAAGACTCACATAGTTCTTAATCCATCTTCTCCAACTCGCCTATTCTTTTTCTTTCGATGCACTGGAATGGAACTTTCTTTCTACTGATTTATAACAAAAAGTAAATAGTGAGCCTGTCAGGTTCAGCATGAGTAATCATATTCCAATGAGGGGCGCAAGCGCTCCAGGGTTAAAAACCTGAGGCAGCATGCAAAATTTTTGCAAAAAATGGACTACAATAATTATATTACTGATGTTTCCTCAGAGGCTGCCTCAAACCCCAAGTGCCTCTGGACTCTTTTGAATGCACGGAAGAAGGCTGGGACCAACCCTGAGGAAGTAGCTTTTGGTGGAAAGACTGCCTCTGGGAGTGCAAAGTGCAATTTATTTAATGAATATTTTTTCTCCAATTTGAACTATAATAAGGACTTTAAGTGGACACTGAGTCTTCCCATGGAGAGTGTCTGTTCTCAGTCTCTTGTATCTCTCTTTACCTGCCCTGATGAATGCCACCAACTCCTTAAATCCCTTTCTGTCACCCATGCCACTGGCTCTGATCTTATTTCTGCTATCCTTCTGAAAAATACTGCATCCTCTTCAGCAAATCCTTTATCCTATCTCTTCAATAAATGTTTTAAGTCTGGTTATTTTCCTTCTGGATGGAAAATGGCTAACGTCATTCCTCTCCATAAATCTGGTAATAGAAAATCTGTTGACTCACATAGGCCTATTTCTGCTGCAAATAGAAACAAAGTTAGCAATTTTCCAAGCCATTGATGAGGGGAAAAGAAAAATAGATGTGGCAGAAACCTTTGGCATACCACCGTTGACCCTAACATCTACTTTAAATAAACGTAAAGAAACTAAAGTAGCAGCAAATCAGGGTTTCATCAATAAAAGATCTCGGGCAGTGATAAATGAAGAATTAGATGTGTGTTTGACTGGTTGATGGAAGCTAGAGTCAGAAGCATACCTATATCTGGGCCTATTCTACAACAGAAAACTAGGGGAATGACATTGAAAATGAGAATATATGACTTTCAAGGGTCAAATGGATGGCTACAGAAGTTTCAAGTGCACTGGAACCTAAGAGCTTTAAAAATGTGTGGTGAAGAAGCTTCTGTAAGTACAATTGTGATAGAAGAATGGAAAAAGACTTTGCAAACAATTTTAGTGAGTTATGATCTTCAAGACATTTTCAATGCAGATGAGGCTGGATTTTTTTATAACTTATTCCCAGATAGAACTATTGTAGTTACCGTATTTGACCGAATATAGCCCCCCTGTATTTGGCCAAAAGTTGAGGGGGGAGGCTATTTTCGGGCACTAAAAATTAGGTGGGTACAAACAAGTGTGCAACGCTTCAATAACGATGAATTTCATTCGACTCAGTAAGTGTTTCTATCCATTGTAAGACTAAACTACTCGGGTTGCGAATATTTATTTGCAAGGCTGATTGACGTCACCATATAGGAAGGATTTTTCAATTACCTGATCGCTCTCATTATCGTCAAATTGCATGTTTTACCGTATTTGCTTGTGTAAGCTGCGTCCCCATGTATTCTGCGCACCACGGTTTTTGAGACAGCTCTAGGGAAAAAAATTTGAGCCGAAAAAGGGTTTTTAAAATCACCAATTCCTATTTCTCAAAAATGCTACGCTCAAGTTAAGCATCTTCGCACTCCTACGTGACGAATTTATTGGGTGATCTCTTTATATCGGTACTAGCAGAAATATCCTCGGTAGTCCTCTTTTGTTAAACACTTAACTGTTTTTATAGTCATATTGGTCATGTTCGGCAGAAATCGCTCCGGTAGCGATCATTCTGCTGTACATAATTTTCCAGCCATATGGTCACTGATCCCTACCGTAGCGGTCATCATTTTCTTGGCGAACTAAAATTATGATCAGTGATCATGGTGGCTATGACTTTCATAGACGTATCATAGAATAGAGGAAGCATGCCGTATCTGAACGTGGTAGGCATCGTCTGCTGTGAGAACAAAACCCCCACCAACACAAACTGGTCGCGCATGCGCCGTGGCCTCCGTGACGATTGCAGCAGAAAGCCGTCGAGTTTGGGGAGCACCCGTTAATAAACTTAAAACTCATTTAAAATTTTTATACAATGAATGAAAATGACTAAATACACCGAAATTTAGAAATAGAATAATAGATGCAGCACAGGTGCTAGCTTAACGTATATTTGTTTACTGACACGACATTTTGGGAAAAAAGGTGAGCGGCTTACACGAGCAAATACGGTAATACCAATAAAATTAACCTTACCCGAGAATGGACTAATTGCCTGGCTAAGCTCGAATTGTTAATTACACAAACGAAAGATAGATTAGCATTGCGCATCGAAATATGAGCAAAGTGCGAATTTATATTGCTGCATAAATTGGTATGTTATTTCGGCTTGCTAATATTGCTGCATTAATTAGTATGTTATTTCAACTTTTTAAAGTTTATTTTTACTCCCTAAAAATGTATTTTTGTTCATTTCCTTGTCAAATATCTCTTTCGTTAGTATACCCTCTGAATTCTGAGGTACAAATCTGAAAACCTTAAAATTCCAATTAGCATGGCATTTTATCACTCGCTAATTGGTACTTTTTTATTAAATGAGTACAAGTTTGATATTCAAATTATACAGCATGTTTCATGACATTAAAGTCCTAAAAATGAACATGTCCTTTCAGGGTATTAAAATATTTTCTAGATTTGTGTGAGAAAAGATGGGTAGGGAGGCTATATTCGGTCAAATATGGTATATCATACTAAATTGGATTTCTAAATGAATGTAATTTCTTTTGTAACAGGGCGAAAATTTTTTAATTATATTATTTTTTTATTGTAAGGGTAGTAACTTTATTTTTAATTTTCTATACTATTCCCAAATTGCAATGTAGGAATTTGTTTATTCCTTTCTTTCAAGGTGTATCATACTAAATTGGATTTGTAAATCAATTGCAATTTCTTTTGTAATTGTGCGGAAATATGTTTACTTATATTATTTTTTTATTGTAAGGTTACTAACAATATTTTTTGTTTTCTTATACCAATATATTCAATTTTTTTCTAAATTATAAACCTTTTAAACTAAAACGGAATGTTTTTCTTACTTTTAAAGCCTTTTTATTTCATATATTTATTTATTTTTTTAAATAAAAATAGTTTAGTGACTGAGCGTTGATATATGAACATATGACCATTGCCCGTTTTTACCTAAATTGATATACCGATTAAATATTAAATGTTTTTTTCGAGTATATGTATGTATTAGTTATGCTTTAACAAAATAAATAAACCAGACTATTTTTTACCCTTTTGCAAAATTAACCCGAGCATTAACCGGTTAAACTCCGGAGTTTGTGTCACGATTCTAACTAATTTTGAAATGCAAAGAATTATATCTGACACTCATTCACGTGTTACCACAATGGGGAAAGTAAGCGCTACTGAATTCAAAACCATTATCCTGATGGAAAATATCTGATCTCTAAGTTCTGGGAGAAAGCAGTAAACCTTCTCGATGGGGTAGGAGGGAGAGGAAAAACAGCCTTCACCCTCTCCTCTACTATCACTGTTGCCATATTGCTTGACAGCTCGTTCGAGACTAGTAGTTAACTGAAATTTTGATGGACTGCTCGTAAGGGGGTGCAGTTTGTTTGTCCAGCACTGTACTGAGGTTTGTATATTAAAGTTTCTAAAAAATAAGGTGTTTTTGTTTTTACACACTCATGCATTACATTTACATCATATATATTCACCATTTCTTTTTAATTCGCTTACTACAGAAGGAATGCAACGTATAACTAAATAATATTAGCATAAATAAATACTAGCTGTTTTTGCATCTGAAATTGTTCTTAATTTGTATGTATAATCGTAAAAAAGCCAATCCAGGGATTGGAAAATCCGAATCCTGAAATCCAGGGATTGAAAAATTCTGCCGGGATTGCAATCCTTAGATATAATAGACAGAAAGTCCGGCGGTGCGATTCGGTTAAACAACACCACTAATACATTGTATCTCATACGGACCTATCACACAAGCATGATGCAGAAGACCTAATGAATACATAGAAACATTGTATCTAATTATATAGATACTATAATGCATGGCTGCCATTTTCATAGGTTTTATCAGTTCTCACGGATTTTTTTAAATGAAAAACACATTTCTGTGATTCACAGATATTTATAAGGAAAAATTTGGTAGTTATCCTAGATGTTCGCGTAAAAAATACATAGACTACTAAGAAATTCAGAGATTATTAATATTTCTATACGAATAATACGAATCCTGTAAATAATATACATTCGATGAAATTGTTCCGCAAGTACGTACGTATATCAATATACCTTGGATGAAGCACAAAAACTCGCAACTTATTGTCAGATTGAATGCAAAAACTAGCTTTTGAACTAGATTGGAAACCTACGGCATATTTATATTTTTACGTTCTGTATACTTAGTATAGGAGAAAGTATTGTACTCATTCGAATTCGAGATTTCAATATGTTTTGAGGTCCTCTGAGTATGTTTCGACTATTTTCGCGATGTCTGTGTGAAAAAATTTTGTGGGCGCTCTAACTCAAAAACTAATAATCAGATCAGCAAAAGACTTTATACTTAAGACTTTAATTAGATCGGAAAACATTTTGGTAGAAATAGCTCAACCGGAAGTGGAGGTTTATTCTTGTCATTTTAACTTTTTTCCAAATGTCGCTTTCATAACTCAATTTACGTAAATATCTATATAAATAAAATTATAACCTCTGTCTGTACATTTGTTTTTTTGTCGGGGTTTTACTTTTTTTGTGTTTTGCATCACAAGAAGACGTTTGAACTGGTTTGCACAATTGTTGTCTGACTGTCTGTTTGTTACCGCATCAAGCAAAAACAGCTGGTCGAATTTTTATGAAACTCGCAAAGTATCTTTAGAATGGTCCAGCTTAAAATATAGGCTATATGGTGTATCTCAAAAAAACTTTTAAGTGGGGGTTTGGGGGTGGCACCGATTTGGTTTTTCGACGATAACTCTCGAGTGAATTAACTTAAGAAGTTAAAATTTGATATTAATCACTTTCAATACAAGTATAAGATCAAGTTTGTAGATGAGCAAAATCAGACCAAGGGGAGGGGGCACCCGCTTATTTCAAGCTAACGATTAATTTCCTGTTTTTCCTGATTAACCTGATTCTCCCAATTTACCTGATTTTCCTTAATTTCCTGATTTTCTTGAATTTCCTGACTTTTCTGAATTTCCTGATTTTTCTGAATTTCCTGATTTACCCAATTTTCCTGATTTTGCAGATTTTCCTGAATTACCTGATAATTTCCTACATCTTTTCATCAAACAATTTAATAAGGAAAATAAGGAAAATCAGGAAATTCAAAGATTCAAAAAAATCAGGAAATTCAGGAAAATCAAGAAATTCAGAAAAATCAGGAAATTCAGGAAAATCAGGAAAATGAGAACATTGAGAAAATTCAGGAAAATGAGAAAATTCAGGAAAATGAGAAAATTCAGGAAAATCAAAAAATTCAGGAAAATTAGGAAAATCCGGAAATTCAGGAAAATTAGGAAAATCAGGAATATCAGGAAATTCAGGAAAATCAAAAAAATCAGGATATTCAGGAAAATCTGGAAATTTAGTAAAATCAGGAAATTTAGGAAAATTAGGAAAATAATTTTACAGATTTTCATAAATTTCCTGATTTCCCTGAATTTACTGAATTTCCCGAATTTCCAGATTTTCCTGAATTTTCTGATTTTCCCAATTTTCCTGAATTTTCTTATTTTCCTGATTTACCTGAATTTCCTGATTTTCCCGATTTTCCTGATTTTCCTTATTTTCTACATTTTATACACAGTGAGAAATGTGGGAAAGGACTATTTCCTTATCCATAATTGGATGGCGGGTACTGATTAAACTATGTGTATTTTCCCAGGTAGATTTGAAACAAATTTGGTACGACTGTGGAGGGCTCCCAGAAATAATTCATACGTGGTTTTTGTTTCTCTCTGCCCATCGTATTCAACACGGCAGTCGAGTGAATTCTTAAATACAATGTACCATCTAGAATTCCGATCGGACTTGAAACAAATTTCCCCGGGCAATGCTGGGAATTTCGGCTAGTTTGTTATAAAAGTTGTAGACAATGTAATTATCTATAATTTTTGTTCAAAACATTTTTTTGAAAACCCGATAGTTTGAGAGAGATTATGATTTTTCATCTACATTTATGTAATACTAGCTGAAAGTACCCGGCAATGCCCGGGTTATGGCAGACATCTTTGGCGAATAAAATTATGTATTATATGGTAATACAATTATTTCACCTTTTGTGCATTTTTTACCAAAGGATGAAGGCATTATAAATTAGAAAAATGTTTTAATATTTATTTGAAGGTTTGCATGTAAACAATATTTTTTGATGCGGGCCACAATGTCGTGCCTATCTACCACCTTCTGTCCTGGCAGCAACTTCGCTATTATTTCTGGCCACTTCGGGTTGCACGTCAATATGATGCAGAGGTCGGGCCGGCTGTAGTGCCTCACATAGGTGAGTGCGTCCTGCGCGTGCTCCTGCATGTTGCACATGCTGCCCGTGAACGTGGACAGCAGGATGACCATTTGGCCCAGATCGTTTGCATTGGCGGCACCATCGCTGGCCACCGCATCCATCAAGTACTCTCATGCCCCCTCCACTGGCCCACCCACCATCGACAATAGGATCGGACTAAACCTTGCTAAAATGGCACGCCTCCATTTTGTTTCAAGATGGCGGATGAAATTCAGAATATACTTTTTACTATTTAAATAGGCCCACAGACCATCTCATCAAATTTGGTTAAAATTGGACTAACCGTTTCTGAGATAGCAGGTTGCCATTTTTTTTCAAGATGGCGAACAAATTTTGTTTAAAGCCTGTGTGTTAAGTAGGTGTCCCAGCTATGTCAATGCAAAATTTTAGCTCTATCGGTGCAGTAGTTTTTGCGTGATTGAGTAGCAGACAGACACCACTTCATTTTTATAATAGTAAGAGATAAATGGAGCACAACTATTTTATAAAGCAGATAATATTGTCTTATTCCTGGAATGACAATTACGTAAAGTAAAAACAGGTAATAAAAAAACAAACATAAATCCAGATAATGATGAAATACATAACGAAATAATGCTTTTTTCGTTTTCATTACAGTAATTTTGAAAATTTCATTAACATTTTCAGCTAAGTTATTAAAAAACGCATAACGTTTTCCAACACTGCATGGTTGAAATATCTAGTAAAAATGGCAAAGACTTATTATAGACTTGATGGCCAAATATGGCCCATGGGCCATAGTTTGGAGAGCAATGATTTAGATAATACTCAACTAAGCTGAAAATGTTATGCATGCTTACCGCACATAAAGAGATCTCTTCTGCGATGTTCTTAGCAGCGTACCACCAGTCGAAGTGATCGATGCTGACGAGGGTGCAAGGCAGGAAGATGAAGTGGATGTAGCTCCTGGAGCGAGTCCACTTTGAAGGGACGATGAAGAGTGGTGCAGCTGTGAGTTTCCATGAGAACCACTCGTGGTGAGTAGAATCTGTTGTGACATCTGCTGCTTCAGATCATGGATCTTGGCTTCAAAGCGATTGTATTCCACGGGCATATACTGTGCCACCATTGTGACAGTGTTTCCTGCACCCTAGATAGCAATCAAATCCATTAATCATCTTATGTAAAAATTTGATGCTTGTATACAAAAATTAGATCTCAGATTCTGTCTAGAACAAATCCCTTTTTTATAACATTAAATACTAGAATATTCATAATATTGGATTTTTCATCGGCATTCAATTGTTTAAATTTTGAATTTTTAACAGCCACAATAATAAACTTTGTTTAAATTTTCAATGTTATCTTCGGCTGGAACATCATTCTCTAATTTGATGAAAAATTTCATCAATCTAGCAGTTCTAGAAATGCATTTATGAATATAAAATTGTTTAAACTTGATTAATTTTTAACAGCCCAATAATAAACTTTAATGTAAATTTCGATTTAAATTACTGCTGGAATACAATTCCCTAACTTTCTCAAAAATTTCATCTCCCTAGTTCCACCAAAAATAAATAAACATTAGTCAATTTGTTTAAAATTTTAGAATTTTTAAAGGTCAAACAAATAAAAATTATCATATTTCTATAGTCTCATTTCCGTTATTTGGTAAATTCTACTGTTAGAAAAAATTTCAGCATTGTAGCACATTTAGAAGTACCTAAACCATGAAATGTTAACTTATATGTTAATAATTTTTAACGGCCAAGAAAATAAACATTGCTGTATATTCAAATTATTCTGTCGGTTTTGCCAGTAGACCTACCTATGTACCAAATTTTAAGTTTCTAGCACATATGGAAGTGCCTCATAATTTTGTATCCTCCTCTCTCTCTCTATCATTATATAATTTGTCGATTATGTCCGAAGCCAAATAGCAACCAGAAGCATGTTGACAGAATAAATAAATAAATAAAGTCACTAACAACACTGAATAACAAATAGGTAAACTAAAACGGCATATCAAAATGGACACATGTAACAGATTACATAATTGTTATTGGTTCAGCCAAAGTATTTAAGAGTGCGATTTGGAAAAGAGTAGGTATTCAAGATACACACAGGTATAATAAAACATATTTTATTTCTAATAATTATAATAGTAATGCCGGTAAGCATGGCATCAAAATTCTTTTGTTTTGATTTAAAATTTAAATTTTAGATACTTTCGATATTTAAAACTTTTGAGGAGAGATGGATAATACTGGATCTTCTATGTCAACGGGAAAAAGATGTCGTAACTTAACTCCATAAAACAGGAAAATGGTTCGAACGGAAGCACAGAGAAAGTGACGTGAAAATTTAACACTAGAGCAGAGGCAAGATGAAAGAGGCGAAAATTCAAGAGCGCGTAGAGTAATTAGACATAACATGACCTTTGAAGAAAGGCAAGAAAGTAACAATGTTAACACAAAACGTAGATTAACAACAAAACATTCTGACGTACTAGACAATGAAATTTATAAAGAAATATTTAAGAAAATTCATGATTTTAAAAATGTATTTTGATTGAAAGTTACATACTAACGGGTATTTGACTAGTATATCTATAATTTATAGATGCTTTTTACACATGATATATCATATTTATAATATATAGACGCTTCTTACACATGATATATGTCTGTGTGTGTACACACACGCACGCATGCACACTAGTTAATGTGTGCTTGCATTCTGCAAGCATTTTGAAATTTTAGCATTTTTACAATTCTGAATTATTCCCAATTGATTTTGTACATAATAATATAACCATGTCAAATTTCAAGTTTTTACCTCATTCAGAAATGCCTTATAATTTTATTCCTCGTATGGGACAATAATGGGGCAAAACAGTCCCTAAGATTTTGAATTTTGACAATATCAGATTTTTTCCTTCTGTTGTAACAAAAAAACCCATAATTCTCCCAAATTTCAAGTTTGCATCTCACTAAGAAGTGTCTTACAATTTTCACACTCTTATGGGGCAAGACTGCCCCTAAAAATTGGAATTTTTGCAACATTTTATCTTCAGTTGCAACGAAATTTCTATAATCGCGCCAAATTAAAGTCTCTCGGTCATATGGAGCTGCCTCATCTTTTTACTGGGGCAAAACAGTCCCAAAATGGGGATTATATCAATATCGGATTTCCTTTATTTGTCATAGTTTAACATTAATGGCATTAAAATATAAACCTCTGATTATCATTCAAAGCTTACCCATATGAAAGCATGAACCTCGTTGCCTAGGCAGCCGATTGTTGCCACCCAGAGAAATTATCACTTCTTTCCGATGAAAACTTTAAATTTACAATAATTCCACTCGGATTTTAATTCTGTCTTATAAAATAAGAAACCACAATTTATAACCTATCCAAAAGTTTGTCTCAATTTCAGATCTTGAGAAGAAATAATTTTAAATGCAAATATAAAAACCTCTACACTGATTTACGTGTTTTCTTATGGGTGAAAAATGGGGCAAAAGGGGCCAACATAGCCCCTCAAAAGTTTTGGATTTTTTGCTTCAGTTGTGACCAAAAACCTATAATCCTACCAAATCTCAAGTTTCTAGCACATCTGGAAGTGCCTCATAATTTTGTATCCTCCTATATATATATAGGATACTAGCAGAACTTCCCGTTGAATTTCAACGGATTTAGTGAATCTAAAACATTGACTGTGTAACATGTAAACATCGTAAGAATAAGATAGTTTTAACCGTTGAATAAAGCAAAAATGAAGAAAACCTGTTTGCAAATACCTATTTAGATCGAAAATTACGTGTAAACTTATGGGAAAATAATTATTGAATTAAGTACCCCTCACCTCCAAATTTTTTATCGCCATATAGCCTATGTTATCCGCAGGATAAATTATTTACCTATGCAAAGTTTTGTGACGATATCTTCTAAGGTTTGAAAATCACAATTTGTGGAAAATCTAAGTATAAATATTTAGTTACTTATGTACGTAGTTTTAAAAAGTTTGCTTTGGAGAACTCTATGCCACATTTTGTGTTTCTTTCTTCGCTACTTTAGTTTATATTAGGTATATAGTATTTCTTTTAGTTTACATTAGGTATATATTACTTATTTTAGCAAACATTACATGTTTATAATGGTTGTCATGTAAATTGTTCATCCAACATACCCTCATTCCTGTATTATTTAAATGGGAAAAATTAAAAGAGAAAAACATTTTTAATATGAAAAATGTAGTTCAATTCGCTTTAAAAACCTTCCCATTATGCTTAACTTAATAATGCGGTTAAAATGGCACCTTCTTCTTGCTTCTATGTTTTGTAGTTGATGCGCTATAAATGCACAAACACACAAACATTCAGCAAAATATTTATACCGGAGATTAGAAGATAATTCAATTAAAAAATACAAATACATGCAATTCCCTTTTTACACGGTCTTGAGAAGTTCGACTCAAAATAGAAAAGACGATCAAAAAACAAAGAGCAGATGCACGAAACTTTACAAAACATGTCAATTCATTGGAGAAGTCAAAAAAATTGAATAAAAATGCTATAGATGGCAGAAGCTGGCCTTCTACCATAATATGTAGATTTGAGTGAGCAGTCCACAACGGTTGGCTAAGAGAACACGCAAATCTACGTGAGCCGTCCGCAATATACTATAATAACATATGTATACGAGGATCCCTTAAAGGCCATATTTTCTTTAAAGCATTGCTTTGTTACATATTTGTTATTGAATTACATATTTGTATGATGCCATATGGCATCATTGGGAATTACTTATGTGAATGAAGTCATATCCATCTGTAAGTAAAATGTTTATTATATTATTAGAATACTGGAAACACTTTGTTATTGCATTTTCAAATATTCTTTATTATATATAATAAACTGATCACTATAGTATATTGTTCATAACAGTATGAAATGTCATTAACAATATAATTTTTTTAAAATTTCATTGTGAAAACAAAATTCATTCAGAAACTTTTAATGAAATATATAATTTAGAATTATACACGTAGATCGAACAACTAAAGATGTTATCATCATCAATAAAATCAATTATTATTACTCTAGAATTTATTAAAATATTTTTTGTAGGCCTTACCAAAATGTTGGATAATGCAGCAATTCTTTGGAAACTAAAATTCAAATTTTACATTGTCTTGCAAATGGAGAAGGTTCAACGTCTGTTGGTAAGAGTTTTGGTTTGAACGAAGTCGCCATAAGAACAATTAAGAAAAATCTGATATGGCCAACATGACTTTCTCCATATTTGGGGTATAGATATTTAAATTATTATGAATAGCATTATAAGGAAAAATTATTATTTCATATCGTAAAAGAATACAGTCATCCTTATTGCCGTAAATTAGGTATTTTTGAATATGTTTACAGAATTCACCGCTACATGGTGGTGGCGCTGTATACTGGAAATTAAGAAAAAGCAAAATATCTCTGAAATGGATGGTTCTATGAAAATTTGTTTCAAACAAAACTTGGAAGAAATATTATTCTCTACAACTTTGGTCCTCACAAAGATGACCAATTACGACGTTTTTAAGGAGATATTTGACGGGAACCGAAAAAACTGATTATTTATAAATAATTCCTAAACAATAACTGCTATGGAAAATTGTTTCAAATGAAAGTTGTAGGAAATTACATTCTCTATAACCTTTGTATAGAATTGTATATACAATAATGATGTTTTAACGGAGAAATATCACAAAAACCGAATCTGATTTCGAATAAACCTCGACTTCCGGTTAACCGTTATTGTCCAAAAACTAATCAGTTCTTTGTGCTCATACTAAAGTTTTATATATGAAGTTTGTTAACGATATGACAAGTACTTTTTGAGTTAGAGCGCCCACAATCACATACAACGCACACACAGACATCATTCCGAAAATAGTCTAAACATTTACTAGGGACCTCAAAATGTGTATTTCCGTTGAAATCTCGAAGTCGATTTTTTTCGCGATCACAATACAGGCGACTCCTGAGTCTCGATTGTTCGAGTCTCGATTAATTCGAGATTTCGATCCCGCCGATCGATATATACGCGAAATTAACTTCGCGTAGTTATTAGTTCCGACCAAACGCGAGGTTTAGTTTTGGTGTAGACATAGTTATATCTTCTCTAATTGATGCCATGAATTCCATAATTGCACAAGTCCACTTTTTGACACTATATGAGTTATATGTTTCATTGTAATCGTCTTGCGAAGCTCAATCGAATGACGTACAAAACAACATAAGTTTAAAGCTTTTTCTGTATGCTACAAAGGAGAAGAGTTTCAAAGTAACACAAGTCCATGCATTTGTGTTGTTTTGGAAATCAGACAAGTGATACGAGAGCTGTGTACTTGAGAAGCATAACAGCACAAGTCCAGTGTAGTTCATGCAGCCACCGCATTGTACCATGCTTGCTGCTGTTACCAGATGTTCATTTCTTTCTCTTGCATGTATGTTAAGATTGTTGTGTTTTGCTTTTTCTCTTGGTGAAAAAGCTGTTAATAGTTTTAAACATAATGAGTGGGATGTCAGATGATGACATGCCAATGCCTCGAAATAAACCGTGACCATACGAATGGAAGAAAAATGTACGAAAGCGAAAGCTTGCACGTGGTCAGCGTGTCATGAATACAGTTGGAATGGAAATACCTGAAAGAAGACAGGTCCGGACTGCAAGTAAGTAGAGTTATTTACAATTTAGGGATTAAAAATTATTATTATTATTGTTATAAATATTTTCAAATTTATCAAACAACTTAGTATTTTTAGCTGAGAAGCATAACCTAAAGATGCTAAAGTAAGCCTGTTTACATAGCACAGTGTGTTAATTTATCTCTTTCAGGTGTAGGCGGAAGTGCATGGGACTTTTGTCTGATGCTTTCAAAATACAAATCCTGAATACCTTTAATGCCTACCAAAGATATAAAAGATACGTACTTAGCTGGATTAATTTCTGTTCTGAACTGAATGTACATACAATGTGGATGACTTATCTGCAGAAGTATGAACCAGATGGTAAGGGTTTTATGTTCCCATACACTGAGATGACTGAAAAAAAAACTCCTAATGAAACCATCTCTTTCTTGCACCATTTCATAACAAAAATCCTTGATACAAATGTGAAGAAGTTGTACATATTTACTGATGCTTGTACAGCTCAAAACAGGAACAATACTATTGTTAAGTACTTGAGTCACATGACACAAACAGAAAGGTTTCACTACATTTGCCACGTTTATCCAACAAAAGGGCACTCATATATGGCATGTGATAGGGACTTTGCACATATAGAACTTAAAAAAAGGAAGCATGACGTAGTATACACTGCAGATACACTGGATAGATATTATGAAAAAATGTTCCCAGAACATCAATGTTGTTGACTTGCAACAGTCCATGATTTTAGACTTCAGGATGTTGTTTTCAAAAATAAAGGAACCAGTCCCTGTCTGTAAGCAACAAGAATAATGGAAAGTCACATCTTACAAGATAATGGAGTATAGATCGAACACTATAACGGCGAGTAAGTCATCCAGTGGTCAGACCACTGAAACATTCCTCATCAAAGGAAAAGTATGTTTAGATCGGCGTACACTGAAGAAAGCCTATGACAAGGAAATTCCACTGAAGACTGCAAAAGCCAAGAATATTTCAAAGTACATATCCTCAGTTCTTCCTGAAAAACAACAATATTTTCAAAAGCTGATGGATAAATACGGACAGGCCCCGGTGGTTGTTGCAGAGAACTCTGAGAGTGAAGTCTGGACACAGATTGAAGAAATCATTAGATGCATATAATAGTAGGCTCTCATAGTATTATTAAATATATTAGTTTCATTTAGGATTATTCCACTGTAATGTTTGTAATATCCATTATTTTTATAATTGACTGTTAGATAATAATAATATGCATCCTTTCCATATTATTAAGTATGTTACAGTATGATTTTTGATTATTCCATTGTAATGTTTTAATATGCATTATTTTAGTACTTTAACGTTATCAAAATAATAAATCATCCTTATGATTCATTTCCTGTGTTTATGCATCATTAGGCAATAATAAACAACAGTATTCTCTTCCAGATCAAAGTTTTGTCTTTCTCTTTAAATTATTGAGTAGTGAGTTCCATAAGAACACAAGTCCATCAAATTTGGAAATTTAATTTATACAAGATACTTGAGATAAGTCACTCTTAACAACATGAATGTGTAGGTAATTGAGTAAATTTTTTGACTGAAAAAAACTGTAGTGTTAGATGATCATTTAAAAAAGTTATTCAGTTTTTATTGATTTTCTCAAAACTAACCCAAATGGACTTGTGCAGTTATGGAAGTCATGGTTTCAATTGTTTGAATTTGTGCTGATTTCACTATTTTTTCTGTTAATCTTTTATTTCAATTTATTTTATTGATTTATTTATAAATTTATCACTTGATATGGCATCTAAAAGGAAATGTAATAGTGATAATATAAGGAAATCAAATAAAAGAGGGCATAAGATTCATAGTTATGAATTGAAATTAGAAAGCGTGTTGAGAAAGGTGAAAGCCAAGCTGAAATCGCACAATCGTTGGGAATGTGTCCTTCAACTAATAACACTTACATGAAACAGAAGGAGAAAATTCTAGAAGATGTGATAAATTCACGTAATTTGATAACAACAATAAACAGTCCTAGGCGCGGTGTTGTGATTCCTAAAATGGAAAAACTTTTCAAACTTTGGGTAGATGATCAGTGTCAGAAACACATACTGAAAGCCATACTGAAATCGTACGATCGTTGGGAATGTGTCAACTATTAGCACTTATGTCAAACGGAAGGAAAAAATTCTAGAACGTGATAAATTCAGGTAATTTGTTAACAACAATAAACAGTTCCCCACCCAATAGCTCATCTTCTTCCAAGTAAAATCTTCCAACTTCTCAATTAATAAACCAAGTCCACTAAGCGCAGTTGAAAAAGATTTAAGCTATGAAAATATTTTTAATTTTATTGTTTCTTTATTCATAAGTTATTTTGTACATACATTTTTAATAACTTTTATATTAATTTCGCTGCGATAAATAGTTGTATGTATAGATAGACGTACGCAGTTATTTTATCCAGTTCGCGCGAGTCGTTTGTAACAAACGACTCGTGTGATCCGGACCGGGCTGTCTGTAAAGCATATTGCATACATCTATATTTGAAGTTCAAAAGAAAAATTTATTTTTTCCTTTTTAGTGCAAAAAATAAGTTTTACATTTAAAATATTTATTATATAATTTATTCATAATTTAATATTGTTGTATTAACATATTAGTAATGTTATTTTATCTTTATAGAACGTGAGGGGAGACTTTTTCCCGGGATGCGGGAACGTATCCCCGATTATAACATGCAAGTATATGGAAAAACAGCATTCGACACTCGAATATTCGAGATTCGAACACGTTTTCAGGAAGGCACCCCCAACAAGACTCGGGAGTCGCCTGTACTTTCTCATACTACGTATGGAGAAAGTAAAAATGAAGCTGCTATTAGACAATCCATAATTTCTGGAATGAAACTGAGTGCTAATCGGGTTTCGAAGAAACCTCGACTTCCGGTTAACCGTTACTGACCAAAAACTAATCAGTTCTTTGTGCTCATGTTACAGTGTTATATATGAAGTTTGGTAACGATATGGCACGTTTTTTTTTGAGTTAGAGCGCCCACAATCACACACACACACAGGCATCATTCCGAAAATAGTCTAAATGTGTTCTAGGGACTGCAAAACATGTATTTCCGTTGAAATCTCAAAGTCGATTTTTTTCGTGAACACAATACTTTCCCATTACTATGTATGGAGAAAGTAAAAAGAATACCAGTAGACGGAATTATCATAAGCATTACGGATTTATAAGCAGATTAAAGAACTGCAGCCATCTATATCGTCTCAGTCAACTAGTGAAAAGAAGTTGAAATTTTCTGCGAGTGCAGGATTCCTTAAAAGACACGCGTTTCATAATCTGAAGATCAAAGGTGAAATTGCATCTGGAGATGAGAAGGCTGCTAAAGAATTTCCAGCAAAACTGGCCAAAATAATTGAAGGTGGTGGATACACTTCTGATCAAATTTTTAATACTGATGAAATTGGTCCCTTTTGGAAAAAATGCCGAGCAGGACTTATGTGGCAAACTCCTACAAAAGTGCTAGTGGTTTTAAGGTGGTTAAAGATCGTGTGACATTTTTATTTTGCAGCAACGCTTCAGGAGATCACATGTTGAAACCTCTGCTCATCAATCGATCTCTAAGACTGCATTCAATGAAAGGTAAAGACCTGAAAAAACTGCCAGGTCATTGGATGGCCAATAAAAAAGCGTGGGTGAAAGCAGCAATTTTTACTGAATGGTTCAACAAATATTTTGTCTCAGAAGTTAAAAGATACTTGGAGGAAAAGGGTCTCGAATTCAAAGTTCTTTTGATTGTTTCATTAAAGATGAATAATATTATGTGCTTCCATGAAGTTACGCCTGAATCTATCTACAATAAATTATAAATGGAAACTACATATGATATTATTTTACAGAACATATTACATAAACTCGTGTAGAAGTTCAAGTAATTATTTTTAAATGACGCAAGACTGCGAAAAGTCTTGCAACTCAATCCTATTTCAGTAACGTCTTGAAATTTTCTTATGTATGAAAACATAAGAACAAATATTTTGAATCTTATAGCTTTCATACATTTGACTAAATCAAATACCAATACGAAACAAGTTCGTCATTTCTAACTGTTGCAATCGATAAATATAAAAAGAAAGTTGTAACTCGATAATATTGCTGATCGAGCAGGTAAAAAATAGACATCAACAATTTGTCGCTAGATTTAGTGTGTTATCCACTTATCCCTAAACCATTTTTCAATAACATATTACTTAATGGTTTTCATGTAGACAGCAATGTTTTGATACTTAACCGGAAAATATCCCAAGCTCATAGTATGGGTTTAATATCCACCAAATTTGTTAGTGCCTCCTCAAGTTTTGACTTAACAGGTCCAGAATAGGAACAAGAAACCTGCATGTATTTTTGACCAATTTTTGACGTGGTCAAAAAAAGCACTCAAAAATTCAGTCAATTGACCAATTTTTGACCAGTTGGCCAACCCTAACTGTAACAGTTTTTGTTTTGCAAGCAAAAGACCTATCATTAATTTTTTGAAATGATTTGGTGTTTCGGAGTTTGTTCAGTACTTAGGGAGTAAGTGGCTCGCACTACCTAATCCAATGTTTAGCCACTAGATGGCACTTCTTATGCATGCTGTTGTGCCTCCCAAGAACTTCAAATTTTGGCCATTACATGCCACTGTGTGCATTAGTTGCTCTGACTGCAATGTTTCTGCGTTCTCATTCCTGGTGGAATGGGATTTTCCTGAGTGCACTGGGTTTTTCGCCACTCTTTTGTTATGTGCGAAGGAAAATTGGCAACTAAAGTGCAATATATCCTCCCCCGTGACTGTTGTGCCACAAATGTAGCCTATTTAGCTTGTAAACCAGGATTCAGGGTTAGGTTCCATTTCAAACACCTGTAATAACTTTCATGCAATATGCAATTGTCACACGTCAGGGTTTCAAAGAAATGGTTGGGTTGTGACCTCATCTGAAACTAACCTTGAGTGCTTGTGCAGCCTCTTCATGAGTGGCATTCCGGAGGTCAGTTCCATTCACCGAGAGTATTTGGTCACCACGGCGCAGCTCTCCACTCATGTCGGCTGGACCACCAGCTAGTATAAATGAGACAAAAATACCTTCTCCATCTTCACCACCAACAATGTTGAAGCCCAAGCCCGAGGACCCTTTTGACAGTACCACTGTCCTTGGTTCCCTGCAATAAGAAAATCAGACGAGCGTATGCTGACAGTTCTAACATTTTAACCTTTTTAACATAAACATTGATCTTGGTAGCAAAGTTACATCTAACACAATAACTCTGATTTGTCCACATGACTTGCTCAATATGGAATAATGAATATGACTTCTCCCGACATCAGAGTCCTCAAGAATAATTATCGGCAATTACACCCGTGAATAATTTTGAACAACAATTTCACAATGAAAAACACTTGGAATCACTTTCCACAATGAAAAAACAAGGAGTAAATAAAACTGTTAGTTGTTGCTCTGGATAACAAAATATCAGTGCAATAATAGTAGGATACGTATTGCTACTAACAATTAGAAAATGTTATCATAGCAAGGGAAGCAACAGTAACACTTAGGGGGGGAGGCTATAGGTCGTAAAGCCGTAGCCACCATTTAGCTCCTCTCCACATGGTAGGGAAACAGGAAATGTGCTTGAGAACCGGCGAGCTTTACAAGCTGTTCTTCTGTTGTGAAAGATGGAATAGGTATTTTATCGCTTCGCAGATTTATTAGTTCGATCCCAAGAGACCCACGGCTGAAGGAGCAGCACGACCATCGTATAAATCATTATTTTGAATTTTTGAAGGTAACCCATATGCATGGATCTCAGTATGGTGTACATCAGCAGAAGGGAGGCCCTATTAGCGGTTCTCAGTACACCGTACGTTCGGGCGCACCACATCATAAATGAATTTTTTCGGCTATGCCAGCTGCTTTTTCCAAGAGATAAAGAACAGCATTGTCTTCTAGAAGGATTCAGCTTTGTAAACATCTCTTCTGGTACATGATAAGTCACTCAGAAAGCTTAAAAAAAATAGGCAAATATTTTTTCTTATCTCATCGTGAAGGTTCGAGAGGGCCTGCTTTGCCAACACTTCGCATCACTCTTTCATTTTCTCTTTGCGTATATGTGGTTGGCATCTGGTTTCTGTTACTCCTTATTAAATTGTGAGTCGGATAGAAGGGATTGCATTCCATAATGCTTCCTAGATCTCAGTCGAGAGATTTCTTTCGCGAGAGCAAGTCGAGATGCCCTGTTCAAAAATGGAGTGTGAAAATAGTGGTTCCATTTTGAGAGAAGATGAAATTCAACATTTTCTTGAAGATGAAATAGAAGACAGTGAATTATACCTTGATTCCGGAAGTGGAAATTCTAGTGAAGATGAAGTTGATTACACTGCACTAAATCTACCCCAAGTGTCTGAGAGTGAAGACTATTTTCATTCCTCATGGGATTGGGCTGATTTTGATGAAGGTAACATTCTGAGAAAAAATCCTTTCATTGGTGAATGTGGTCCAACTATTTCTATTACTAATGTTCTTGAGTCTTTTACAAATTTTTTTGATGAAACCCTGAGGCAATTGTTTTAGAGACTAACAGTAATGATGAAAATTATTTTTAAAATGTTGTGTTATCTTTCTGATCTCCAATTAACAAAAGGAAACCTGTTGACCTATCGGAAATATATGTGTATTTGGGAATTATTATGTTAATGGGTATTGTACAAAAGCCTACAATACGATCTTATTTTTCAATAAATCCACTTTTGGAAACAAATTTTTCCCAAAACAATGTCCCAAGATAGGTTTGAAAGCATCTCAAAATTTTTTCATTTTGTCGATAATTCAAAAATTACCAATTATACTGGAAACAAAAAGCTTTTTAACCCTTCAGCACCGGCCTTGTGCATGGTACTGACTTTGTTTTCTTTCCTTATCTCCGGCCTTTGTGTGTGGTACGGACCCAGGCCACGGTGTTAGGGGACGGGCAAGATTTAAATACTCTTCTTCCTTACAGCCAGCAGGTATTTAACACAAATGACCGATATGAAAGTACTTTGTTATAATCCCCTTTATGTTTTTATTAATAATCCGATTTATGTGAAATTTTTGGAATATATACGTTATAGTACATTTATTAAACCATATGTTTTATATATCTCTATTACAATAAGATTATGCATTATAACATGAAGAAATAATAAAAGTTTTTCTCACACAAATGCTTAACACTTAATCACTGACATAGTGCTAGATTTTTCTCATGCACTTCAACTCCATTCAAATGAATCGCTCGAGTTCTCTGCATACATCAGCTAGTCGCTCCGTTCTCCTAACAACTTAGCTGTTGAGAGCCTCTCTCTACTTTCTTTATCTCTTCCAAGTGCAGATGCTGTGGCTCTCGAGAAATGTTTACGAATAACATCGCATGAATAGTATAGATGAAAATGAAAGTGAATCACCTCTAGCTGGCCCGTTCTCATTACTTTCACGATAGATTACTGCCGAAATAAAGCTCATCTTATCATCAGCTGATTTTTAAATATAAGCATCTCAGCAACTGAATGAATTTTGAATTATTAAGTTACAAATATTATTGACATTAACGTGAAAGTACATGGAGCTAGTATCACTATCATTTGAGGAATCATTAGATTCCTCCAAAATTCTCTGCATATCTTTATCGCAAACACAGAGTGTACTCCTACTAGCCATGTCTGCGCAATAAGGAGTAACGATTCCTCAAATTTAATGAACGGATATTAAGTCACCTAACCAATAAGTATATTTCCTTAGAAAACAACTCCACCATTTATAGTTAGTACCATGCAGAGGCAAGAAACCGAATGGAAACCAAAGAGTCAGAGCAATTCTATTACTTTCCAGCAATGTAAGCTCTCTTTCAACAAAAAAGAAAAATGTTTAGATGTGACGTCTACCACTAATAATTCCTCACTAAGTGCATCCGAATAATTTTTCTTGGGTTCTGCTTATAATCTCTTTCAAAACCAACTCCATATCTTCTCATGCTCATTTGCATGAGTCAGAGAGTGGGATAAACAAGCAACAATCTCAAGGAGCCCAGAATATAAGCTTTAGCTGTCAGCATATCTTTATTGATGACTAACTGAAAGATTAATGAACTCTTGGAATGGTATTAGCACTCGACTCGGTAGTTTTGAATAGATCTAATATCATTGAGCCTATTACTTCGAAAGACGATATTTTTTTATCAAAATATTTATGAATAAGTTTCTTAGAAGAAATAGCCAGAAGTCTTATATAAAGAAAGAGATTATATCTTAAAGTGATTTAGAGATATAAATAAACTTAGGAATTTACTGATATTGAGTGTGACGAAATAAAATAATGATTTTTACTCGCGTCAACCAGGGGAGCAGGCATCATCACAGCAGACGAAATTTATTTTTTACTAAATAAAATACTAGGAAAAAATATTTTGCTCGACATTCACTTAAGAAACAAACGTTTTACTATAAAAATGTGAAAGCCAATTGAAAAAAAAATAAAACTAATTAAAATATATTAAATTAAAACCAGCTCGCCATGGATCCGTACCACGCACAGAGGCCGGTGATAAGGTAAGAAACTGAGGTCCGTACAATGCACAGATGCCGGTGTAGAGTGATTAAATACTAACTGGCCAGCCAATAGAGTGGTATTTAAATCTACCCCGTCGCTGAAGGGTTAAAATTCAACCTATCACTGATTATCTACATAGTAAATTTCAAAATATATATCTACCAAAGGAAAATATTGCTGTAGATGAATCTCTTACGCTTTGGAAGGGGCGTCTGTCATTCAAACAATATATTCCTTTGAAATCCTCTAAATTTAGTATAAAAACTTTTGAGCTTTGCAAAACTGACACCGGTTACTTATGGAATTTTATTGTTTACACTGGTGGAGATTCGACAATTTAAGTTTTGGATACTCCAGACAGACTCAAAACATCAGCAATAGTAATTAAATTATTAGAACCTTTATTAGGAAAAGGTTATACTCTATGGATGGACAACTACTATAATTCACCTGATTTGGCAAAATTTTTAATAAATTGAGATACCAATGTTGCGGGAACATTACGTTTAAATAATAAAAATGTTCCAAAAGAGATAAAATCAGCCAATTTGAAGAAAGGAGAGCATATTTCTAAGGTTAGCAATCGAGTTATGGTTATGAAGTGGAAAGACAAAAAACTGGTAACGTTTATTACGACCTTTCACTGTAACAATTTTTGGGAAAAAGACAGAAAATCTAAACCTGTCTGCATTTTAGAATATAATACTGCAACGGGAGGAGTGGATCTAAAAGATAAAAAATTACAGCCCTACATACTTGAACGTAAAAAAAATAACAAATGGTACATCAAATTATTTAGAAGATTGTTAAATGTTTCAGTGCATAATGCATTGGTAACATTCAATACTTCTCAAAAAAAGATGAACCATCTGAGCTTTCGTCTTCTTCTCATACAACAAGTATTTGAGAAATACGGGAATATTTCCGAGTCACCAGGTGACAGACGATCCATAAATCCGTCACTGCGCTGTTTAGTCGAGAGGTACTTCATTGAAAAATTTTCACCGACAGGGAAAAAGGCTAGACCACAAAGAAGATGCCCAGTGTGTTCTGCTAAAGGGAAAAGAAAAGACACGATTTCTTGGTGCCTTGAGTTTGAGTTTGCTTGTGTTTAGAGGAGTGTTTTCAAATCTACCACACTAAAGTACATTTTTTAGAAATCCAGTGTACTTAGAAGAGTGCACGTTGGATAAAACACTGAATATATCATAAGTAAAATATTTTTTATATTCATTTAACATTTTTCAATAAACTGCCAAATTTTTATGGAATTTAATATGTAATCAACAAAGATATAAAATATCATTTAACAAGAAGCACCGAGCGATTTTTGCAAAATTTACTACCGCTAATAGGGCCTGCGTGCACAAAAATCTCGACCTGCTTGAGGGGTTAATATTGCGATAATTTTGCCAAGGAAAGTTTTATGATAATTGTTTTCGAAACGTTGTGTCCCACCTAAAAGACCTTCGCATACTACTGGTTGAGAAACACTAGACTACTTAATACTGTTCTTCCCATGAATTCAAGTTTTTGGCAAATTGTGACCTGGGTGAACATCTTCTCTGCAATTGGTCCCTCTCTCTTGCATTATAAATAGGGGAATCGTGTTGCTCATGGAGAACTGGTTTATGCAACTTAAGCCTCTTCCCTCCATTCAGAATAATACAAATATGAGTAAGTTGTTTAATTTTTTTCTAAATGAAAAACTGACCATTTCTCTGGTAATTTTTACCTCAAAAAGTGTCCTTGGGTGATATGCATGTGTGTGTGTGTATTAGAGTGGTCCTTATTTATAGGGATGGAAAAAATTTTAAAAATTATTTTTTCACGACACCCCTCAAATTTATTCCATTTGGTAAGAAAGTAATTTGTACCAATTTTCATCACCATTGGATGAAGGAAAGACGTGGCGCATAGCAATTAAAGTTGGAAAATTTAGAGATTTTTCTTGTAATAAGAAAGAACCATTTTAACTTGTAAAGCTATGGAGCATATTGCTGTACGTATTGTTAAAAACTGGTTTTTTCTTGCAGTTGGCCTGTATTCTTCCCCCAGTTCAGTACACATTGAGTATTCATAGCATTTAGTGCAACAAAGCAGTGACTAATTTGTGTAAGACTGAGAATAAAGTGACAAAATGGACACAAGAAAACGCGATGAAATTTACTTGCTCGAACATTATGAGGGTCAAATTGTCATCTCTGAATTACCATCAAATGGACAGGTGTTAAAGGTGCTTTATTACAATATGAGGAAAGTGAAATTGAATTTGTGTTCTAGTGCTCATCTGGTTGTGAAAGAAGTGAAAGTTTTTTGGGAAAAAGCACAAATTCCAACAAAAAAAAAGTGGAAAGCACTGTAGAAATCTTCCAGCCGAAGAACGGAAATGCAAAAGAAACAAGAGGATGAGTTCATCGAAGCACTTCATGATCTTTTTGACATCGCACATGCAGACGCCTTGCAAATGATTTCCCAGGAAGAAGACCGACAATTTCGGCTACAGCAAAGACAAAAAGGATGGCCAGGATATATGGTTGGATGTGACTGCGTTTCGTACAAAAAGGAGAGGAGAAGGGCATGTCAAGAGGAGAAAGAGGCATTAAAGCAAAACCAGTCAAGTGAATATCACGCAATGCTCAGTAAGTTATTGTAAAATGTTAGTTGTCAATATTTATATAAGTAATATATATATAACTAATAGTATTTTTTTCAATTACAGGTGAGGCACAACAATTTTCAAGCAGTAGCAGCAAAGATGAAGGAGGAATCAAGTGTGAAGCTGAAGGGTCTACAGAAAAACCTGGCTCAAGTATTTATTCTCCCAATCCGGTGAAAAAGAGGGCTCAAAAAGATATGATCACAACGAAAGTAAGTGACAGAGATGTGGTCCATATTTTAACACCAGCTGCTGAAGCTATACATCAAGACGTAGAAAATTTGGTTATTAATCGATCATCGATTCATCGCGTTCAAGAACGTTTGCATGCAGAATATGATGCGAAATATCGTGAAGTATTTGGTGAAAATGCACTTTGTGCAGTTACCGTGCACTGGGACGGTGAAATGCTTCCTGCATTGATGAACAAGGAGCTCGTCGATAGATTACCAGTGATCATTACTTTTAGGGGAAAAGAACAACTGTTTGGAGTTCCGGAAATACCCACTGGAAGTGGAAGAGTTCAAGCTCTTGCCTTGTATAACTTACTGGAGGAGTAGAACCTGACTGACAAAGTTCAAGTGCTCTGCTGCAATACGACAGTTTCTAACACAGGAAGATCGCAAGGTGCTTGTGTTATGTTGGAACAGTTTTGAAAGAAATGCAGGCACCATATATATGAAATAGTCTGAAAGAGCATCTTTGACAAGAAAATTGGTATATCAAAGGGCCCTAATATTCCCCTTTTCAAATGCTTTCAGAAAAATTGGTCGAAAATTGACAAGGCGAATTTCAAAACAGGGACGGAAGATAAGCGAGTTCGGGAGAACATGAGGGGCGTGGCAGAAGAAACACTGGAATTCGCGATGCGCAGTTTGGAGGAACATCATGCCAGGGAAGATTATCGGGAGCTCCTTGAACTGACGGTTATTTTTCTTGGTGGTGTTCCTATTCAAGGAATATCGTTTCGAGTTCCAGAAGCTTTTCACCTTGCTAGGTGGATGGCTAAGGCCATCTACTGCATCAAAATATTTTTTTCAAGACTAGTTTTGAATTTTTAAAAAATCATCAAGCTTACAACATTATTGATTCTCAAGTTAGTCGTGTAATGCTAAAAAAATTTTGTTACCATTTGTGGTACCTTGCACCAGAAACCACAGCGCTGGCCTTTTTCGGCTCCAAAGTATCAGAGGATACAAAACGAAAAACGGTGCAAGGATTATCTGACGAGGACTTGGAGAACTCAATTAAGCGTTTCTCTGTGAAACCAAAAGACATCACACACTACTTCAAGAAGGGACTGGAACAATTCGTCTCTACCGGAATGGAAAACGTGTTTAAACTATGTCTGTATGTTACTGAAAGACCTTTCCCGGATATTTCTTTTCAGGCTTAGAAGTTGGCGGTGGTCACAACTTCAACTGCTGTGCGCCATGTCTTCCTGTTATCAATTTTTTTTCAACAAATGGAACAAATTTAGGGGATGCCATGAAAAACATTCGGAAGTCGAAAAATAACGACCACCCTAGTGTGTCTGTTTATATCTTTCTAAATTATAATCTTCTAAAGTCCTAACTAAGTGATGCGTAATCGGAAAATGACTGGTGTGCGCAGGCCTGTAGTGTCAGGACTCTCTCCCCTCCACCGCTGGCTGCCAGGCAATGCAGCCATGGTCTCCTACCTCCCTCTTAATGCAATGGCCTAGCGAGTGATCGGAAAATGACCGTTGTGAGCAGGCGCAGTTATCTCAGCTCTGCCAGGCGAGAGGCAGCCGAAGTTTCCCGCCAGTCGCGCTCTGACTATAATGGAGATTGTCATTATTTTCTTCATCTTCACATGCAAAAGGTCCCTTATCAGGCACAACTCTCTCTTATATTTCACCGCCCTTGTCAGGACCAACTCCCTCTTCTACTTCATGGCCAGGGTCATTTATGTACCACATCATTGGAGATGGAAATTGCTTTTTCGAGTGTTATCGTATGGCTTATATATACTCCAGGAAGAGCATGCGTTAGTACTAGAGATGCACTGAATACTCATTTTGGCCGAATACCGAATGGCCGAATATTAAAACCAGTATTCGGCCAAGGCCGAATATCTCCATTAGCATAAATTAGTGATGCACCGAATTTCGGAGTCAGCCTTGGTAATCGGCCAAAAATGATTAAAATAATTTTTATCTTTTAAATTCTATTAGATGGAACTGTTTTGGATCTCAGAAATTAAATTTTCATTTATTTCCATAACAGCGTAGGAATACAACTTAAAACGGCGATAAAACTACAAAGAAAACACTGAAATACAAAGTATTTGCCACAACGGCGGTTCTGGTCGCTCGCTTCGAAAACAAAGTGTGTTGATCGCTTCGAAGACGTTCGCTCACCACTCGCACAAGTACGCACATTGACGCCAGAACTTGGGACACCGCCATAACATTACATTGTATTTTTTTTTCGCTTAGTCACTCGCATCGCCCGCATCACTTATACGTGGGACGGAGCCTTAGCCACGCCTATTAATTTTAAAAATGATACTACTAATGAGTTTTGGGTTTACGAAAAATCTGCACACATCCCCAATGTTGACTGTGAAAGTCGGTTACAATCGCAAGAATATTCCTCCTGGGGAATTTCCGAAAACGTATTTAAAATACTACCAACCTGAAATACCAACTAATGAACACTAATGTTTTCTATAGAAATCTACTTAAATTCTTTGTTAATATGAAGATATATACAAAGAATCGCAGCCTTGTTAAGTTTATTATATATTCTGTTATATAAAAATGTCTGCACTTATGAAATTCAAAAATGAAATGAAAACTCAGTCGACACTGTGTCATTTTGGTGTTGGCACGATGGCGCTACTGTTTATACGTCATGCAAAAACATGAACCAGATGTCAGAGGTTGTCTGCCACTGATGCAGTACGGCAAAACATAAAAAATTCCAACTAATGAGGAGGAGTATTCTAAATAAACGAATTGTCCACATATTGGAACACACTAATATATTATACATCGTAGGCCATAAAAACGAGTAGCACATAATTGTCAGGCTGAATCCGAGATATGTGAACTGTATTCGCAATGTGAATTGTATTCGCAACAGCTCAATGTATTATGCTTTTATTTAGTGTTTTCAGCTTTCTTCTATTATGTCATTATCATTTTTCGTTTTATCAAAAAGAATATATAGTATTCGGCTATTCGGCCATCCTAAGGCCGAAGCCAAATAGCAGATTTTGGCCGAATACTGAGGCCGAAGCCGAACTTCGGTGCATTACTAGTTAGTACGCAATCAAATAGTAACCCACGTTGCTAACAACTGGACATATTACAGCAGTTTCGTTACTGGCGATACATCTTACGGTGTCTCAATAAAATCAGTAAATGATTATACAAACCACATGAGTAAGAATGGGATACAAGGTGGCCATTTGGAACTGACAGTTGCTTCAAGCATTTTTGATATCTTTATTACTTGCATCACTCAAATGACCAGTGTATCCTCCTGCACTTTGGCTCTGAAGGTGGTAGGAAAAAGAGAGTATCTTTATTATACATGGGAGATGGTGACAACAGTCACCATGATGTGGTTGCAGTAGATAAAAAGAATGGAATAGATTAAGAAATCAAGAAAATAATAAAAGGTACAGGGCCAAAAGGAAGGCTATTAGTGGATGTAATTTAACAAAGCTTGATCACGCTGTCGATAATGATGTAGATAATTGAGAAATTAGTGTAAATACAAACGGATATAACAATGACTTATCAACATCCAATCATGTTGGTGATGATGCCTTTGATAAAAAAGTAAGTAAAAGGCAACGACCTATGGGGGAATCAAAGAAAAAAAAACACTGAATCCGAGAAGGAGACAAATGATAAGGTTTATAACACCCGGCACAGGGAAAAAAATAAAACGTGTATTACAGAAGGAATTGAAAATAATACTGAAACTGAAATAGAAGAATGAAAAAGAAAACTCGCCAAGTAAACAACAGGTTGTAGATAAACGGAAAACAATGCTAATAAGAGAAAAATTTCAAAAACAGTGGAAGACGAACAAAAACAAATAAAGCACCGTGAACATCAGCGACGTTACCGTGCAAACCATCAAGAACAGTCAACGACTTTAAATCATGAACAACAACGACATTACCGTAGGAATAATGAAGAACATTCTACTGCTGCTAACCGTGAACGACAGAGGCGTTACCGAGAACAGCAGAACGACGAATTATTGGAATTGATGTGTTGAGCGGTTATGTATCTGGTGTGTTTGATGATGATATAACTGCTGAAGAACACAGAAACATCACTGAACAGATGATGAGTCAACTGAGTGATGATCAGTGGTCAATTTTCAGTGAAATCAGTTCAGCTCTTGCCGATTCGTATTCACAAAAATTGTTCTTTATCGACGGACCTGACAGTACAGGCAGGATTTTTTTTATACAAGTGCCTATATCATCACCAAAAGTACTCGCATAAAAAATCGTTTCGGTAGCTTGGACAGGAATCGCCGCAATTCTTCTCCCCAGTGGAAAAACAGCTCATCGTCTTTAAAATGCCTCTTCATATGACTGCAGACTGAAACATTGGTCCCGTCCGCTTAACCAAGAAAGCGAAACAACTCTTAACAGAAGTCGATTTTGTTATTTGGGACAAAGCTTCCATGATTTCATCTGTAGCTTTACAAATGATCGATGTGACACACCGAGACATTATGAGAAGTAACGAGACCTTCGGAGGCAAATATATACTGTTGAGTGGTGATTTCCGTCAGATTTTACCTGTAGTGAAAAAGGCAGGGAGGTGCCAGGTAGTGGAGGCAACGTTAACCAGTTCCCCTCTCTGGCCGTTATTTAAACGCTTTACTCTGAAGAAAAACATGCGAGTAGACACCGAATCCTTCAGTCAGTGGCTGTTGGACATTGGCAATGGTAAAGTAGATTGATTGATTGTTCCCCAAGAAATGCTGTGCTCAAATGATTTAGTCACCGCTGTCTACGGCCTCGCTGTTACTGAAAAGTCGTTGAGAACCAGCATACTTCTCGCTCCAAAAAACAATGAAGTAAATTCATTGAATGAGAAAGTTTTGGATAGATTACCAGGAAACGAAATTGTCTTTGAGGGATACACCTGGGCAACAGCTGTAGACGGAGACGGCACAGACAATGATGAAATCATGTTACGTTAACAACCTGAATATCTGGCATCTCTAACTCCTTCAGGTTTATCGCCTCAAAAGTTAAAGCTGAAAGAAGGCGCTATCATGATATTAATTCGAAACATTTGTATCAATGACGGCTTATGTAACAGCACTCGATTAATTGTACAGAGAATTGATAGATCAATTCGTTACTGTTCAATACTGACAGGTGACAAACAAGGAAATGTCGTTACGATACCCCGAATATCTTTAAATACTCGAGATAATCATGAGTTACCTTTCATTCTTAACAGAAAACAATTCCCCATACAGTTAACCTTTGCTATAACAATTAATAAATCTCAAGGCCAAACATTTAACCGAGTGGACATTCACATCAATCAGAGTAACACAATATCTGGTCACGGTCAGCTATACATGGCCCCCTCTCGGTATCGATCCAATGGCGTCTCAAAATCAAAATTACAGGGGCTAAAAACAACACGGAAACTGACACAATTCAAGATATTATGTACGATGAAGCATTATTAAGAAATCAATAGATAGTAGGGATGTACCGAATATTCGAAATCTATTCGGTATTCGGCCATTTTTCCACTATTCGGAATTCAGTGGTATTCGGAATTTGACAAAACGGATATTCGGTTTGGTATTCGAACTCGGTTTAAATTTACCAAATACCAAACCTAATAATGAGCATCAAAAATTGAAAATGAAATCATAAAATTAGTAAACTTATTAAAATATTCAACTGTAATTACGATACAGACTGAAAAACACAAAATATTAAAAACGAGAAAGAATAAAGAAACTACAAAATTGATTCTCAAAACTGTTGGAAAGGGAGGTAAATTAGATAACAAGCCAAAGCTTAAAATCGAAATAAAAGTTTCAAGAACCAACACTCAAATACAAATATTTATTACTGAAGTGAAATGTTTTCCACCACACATATAATGATCACACAAAAATTAAAATTATAATGTCCTCAAACACATTTTTCTACAATTAGGACACAATAAGGCACAGAAAGTTTCTAATTTTCAAACACAGAAGGTTCTTTGTGATATTGATTTAATAGGTATTTTATAAACTTCCAATAATAATGATTTTACTGAAATCAATTTGACAAATAGGTTTCTTTTATGTGGGTATTCGGTGGCTGAATACTCGGTATTCAGCAGTATCAGTATTTGGTTATTTATTCTGTAGTTTTTATTCGGCTGTAACAGAATTCGGTTACTTATTCGATATTCAGCAATTTTGATATTCGGTGCATCCCTGATAGAGAGTTATATTTTCACCTCAGTGATGGAGGGGGATGGGCAGTGAGGTCCCGAGGGATTGGCCCATATATACAAGCACGATGAAAAACTGAAATAATTTTATAACTTAAATAATGGCGACTTTAGTATGATAGCATAGATAAAAGATTGGCGGAGTAATAGTAATATATTGTGCAATCTGCTCACAATGGATGAAGGGAGCACGCGAAGCATGCCAGGGGGTCTGGGGGCAGAGCCCCCATCAGGGTTAGCGAGCCCAGCCCCTAGTGTGTATGTATATATACACTAGTAGTTTTACCCGGAATATCACATGCCAATCTAGCAGATCTTAAAGGTTATTAATTAAACATTCAGGCATTTATTATTTTTTTTAAACATATTTTTTAATCAAAGATTTCTCTAAAGACACAATTGTCAGTTTCTGGGTTCTTTCCTGACATTACAATAAGTGTATCCAATGATCTGACTCTTGATACAGCAACATATTGTCCATGACTAAAAATAGGCTTCGGTAGGTAAAGTCATTTTATCAAATGTTTGGCCTTGTGACTTATTGATTGTCATTGAAAAACCAATCATATGGGTATGGATTTCTTTTGAAACTGAATGGTAAATTTGTAATTGATGGAATGATTGAGATTCTTGGAATAAGTACCGTGTCTGAGTTTGCTGCACCGATCACTTTTGCTTTGATTATGAGTTTTTCTATTTCAGTAACAGTAAGTCTTCTACTATTACATAATCCTCTCAACGGCATTAGGTTTTTAAGGAGCATGATAACAGCTTCAGTTCATGAGGAGGCATTCCGGCTGGAGCTGTACCCACGAATGTTTACGCGGATTTCTTTCCATTAATTTATTAATAATAATGTGAATCAATTAATGGTGCAAATGACATCCCAAAAAAAAATTATTCTATTAAAGACATATTTTACTATTTTCTTGCATTATTGTTACATGTCCCTCTCTCTCTCCCTATCCCCTCCCCTCTCTATCCCCCTTTCCCCTCTTTGTCTCTTCCCTTTCCCCTCTCTCCCTTCCACCTCTTTCCCCTCTCCTTTCTCCCCTCTCTTACCCTGTCTCCTTTTTCCATTACCCCCTCTATTACTACATTCCTGCATAACCCTTCTTCTCCCCTATTTCCCTCCTCCTCCTCTCCCCATCCCCATCTACCCATTCCCCTCTCCCCTGCTTTCCCCTATCTCCCTTTCACCTCTTTTCCTTTCATTCCCCCCCCCCCCCTCTCCTTTTTCCCTTACCCTCTCTTCATTTAAACTGCTTATAAAACACGTTATTTTTACGCTCATAAGCTATATAGATGTTCATATTATTAAAAGGCAAGAATCCCATATAAAAGCATTTTAGCGTTTCCATGGTAGATAAAATTTTCCTATGTTATAAATTTTAAAATTTCTCATTTTTATGCAGTTAAAATCAAATATTTAAGCTAATTCGGCATAAATTTGTATTCTCTTTTCAAAACTAATACTTTTCACTCTTTTTTCCGTATAATACTTCAAGTCCGAAGTTTGTATCATAATTTGAAGTAACTTTAAAATACAATTAAAAAATGGCTTGCACCGGTATCAATGCTTTTCTTATGGGATAATGAAATGAAAGTTTGGGTTCAAAAAGACCCCCTCAAAATGGAAAATGTTCAGATTTTCGATATTTCCTATTGGTTGTGGCCCATGACTGATCATCTCCTCAAATTTCAAGTTTCGTTATCGGTGTCTTTCGTAATCGGTGAACAAAACGACAAAGGCTCCACGATAATAGCGTGTCCCACAGCAACGCGCTTTATATAGGGCGAATATTACCCCTATTTCCCATCCCCTCCTTTTCTCATGGTTATATAACGTAATCAAGAAATTAACCAATACGAAGTCAAGGAGTCACTCGTTTAAGCTACCCGCCGAATCTCCCCTTTACCGCGCAATCACATGACCGTGGCTTAGAAGAGAACGAGTCACCAGATATCCCGAGAGACCGGAGAGCCGAGGGTCGCCGCCGGCGAGAGTAAAATCCCAGTGACGGAGTGGAAGGCGAGAAGAGATTCCTCGGAAGGGCCGTGTGCTAAAAGTTTCCGGAGGACAGAGTGTAAATATAAGTTGACATTTTCTGAAGTGTTTAAGTTGCGAGACTGTTGTTACGTCTCAAGAGCAGTTGTGTTAATGTTACGTTGTTATTTCTTGTACAATATAGCATTTAGTTTGAGGATTATGTGGCTTTGTTTTTTGGTCGCCACAATATGAAAGCTTTGAGCTCACTGCCAAGGCAGCCGATTGTTGCGACCCAGAAAAATTACCACTTTTTTCCGATAAAAACTAAAATTTTACTCTAATTCTACTCGGATTTGAATTCTGTCTTCAAAAATAAGAAACTACAATTTATATCCTATCCAATATCTTAAGTCCCGAGTTCGAATCTTGACAGGAAATAATTTCAAAAAGGAAAATATAAAAACCTCTACAACGATTTACGTGTTTTTTATGGGCAAAAAATGGGGCAAAAAGGGGCCAAATTAGCCCCTCAAATTGGAATTTCACAAGTTTTGGATTTATTCCTTTGGTTGTGACCAAAAACCTATAATCCTACGAAATTTCAAGTTTCTAGCACATCCGGAAGTGCCTCATAATTTTGTATCCTCCTATATATATACAGGTATCCCTCGCCGTTCGTGGGGGTTACGTTCCCGAAGACTCCGCGAACCGCAAAACTACGAACGGCAAATGCATAAACAAATGGAATAACGGGATTCCGTTCCTACACCCACGAAAGTGGTCCTAAGTGATTATTTACTTTACCTTACTGACGACTCTAGGCCACAGAAACAAATAGTAAGCTAAAAATATGAAAGGAAAACGAAACCGACGAACATTTAAATTTAGGAAAACTAAGAAAACAGAAGCTTATTAACTCACCGTGAATTATGTAGAGTATACGTAGGATGTTGACAGTGGAGGTGTTTCGGAAGAGCATTATTTGGAGATAGAAGAGGAAGATGAGGGACTTTGCTTCAGGAATTCTGTGATTTGGAGCTGTTTCCCTTTTGTTTTGATTTTTTTATAAATTTCGTCATAGGGAGATATTGCAGAGTCAATTATTCTCTTAAAATTGATGCTCCTTTCCATAGATGGATCAGCCTGCATTACTTTCTCTTTCAACTCGTTAGCCATATTTAAAATTTCTGCTAAGGTCTTTGCTGAAAACTTTTATCTTAGGCTCTACATCTTCCTCGTTTTCACTCTCACTTGATTGAGCAAATTCTTCAAGTTCCTCATTTGCTAATTCTTCTTGTTGAAAGTTGAACAATTCCTCCACTTCTTCCTCTTTTAGATCTTCAAAGCCCTCTCCACCTACATTTCTAGTCATTTCGATGATCTCTTCAACTTCTTTGCGAATGCTGGGATAAACTTTGGAACGAACAGCTTTGGGCCAAAGTTTCTGCCAACATGCATTTATTGTTGATTGTTTTACTTCGTCCCATGATTATTTTATCATATGAATGGCTGTTCGAACGTTGAATGTAAGAGTGTTGTTGTGTCTGATGGTAGGAATACAACTTCTACGTCAGAATAGCCTTCTGCAAGAGAAACTGAATGACCCGGAGCATTATTCACTTTAAATGGCAAATTCGTCTGCCTCAGATAGATCTTCACCTGCTGGATGAAGCAGTTGGCAAACCAATCTTCGAACAGTTTACAAGTAACCCATGCCTTCTTATTAGACCTCCAAAAGACAGGTAGATCTGATTTAATCATCTCTTGTAGAGCACGAGGATTTTCTGAACGGTAAATTACCATTGGTTTGCATTTAAAATCTCCCAAAGCGTTTCCACATAATATTACAGTGAGTCGATCTTTTGCAGCCTTTAAACCTGGAGCAGTATGTTCCTCTTTGGAAATAAAGGTCCTATTTGGCATTCTCTTGCAATATAAACTGGTTTCATCGACATTGAAAATTTGTTCTGGCTTATAACCTTTCTCCTCGATAAGCTTCAAAAATTCACCAGGTAATTACCTCGCTGCCTCTTGATCAGCTGATGCAGCTTCTCCTGATAGCTTAATGTTATGCAAATTTAAACGCTTCTTTAAATTATCAAACCAGCCCTTACTCGCTAAAAAACAGAAGAATTCTTTTCATCATCGTCTTCAGTTCCACTCTTTAAATGTTCATATAGGTTAAGTGCTTTATTTCTTATTAACTCCATGCTAAGGGGAGCATTTTTCTGTGTTTTATCCTCTATACACACACTTAAAGAGTTTTTCCATTTTTTCTAACACGGTCACGTCTACTTACAAAAGAAACTTTAGTACTAGACGGAGTAGAAGCCATTATACTACTTCGTATTTTGTCTTCGACCCTTTTTATAGAACATATGGTTGATTCATATTCTCTACCAATGGAAGCGTAACTTGCTCCACTTTGTAACTTACCTAATATCATGATCTTTTCCCTCAAAGTCATGTCTCTTAGCTAATGTGTCCCTTCCCCTTATATTAACACGTTTGGATGCCATAATAATGTAAAAGAATGGGTTAATTAAAAAAATTACAAATGTTTATAAAAGCACTCTACTATAATACAATGTCAACGTCACTAAGCGTAGTCCTGTCTAATTTAAAATGAGAGAATAAAATGAAACAACACATTAATACCACAAAAACACCAAGGATATCAAGTCATGTTGCTTGCGGCACTATAGAACAGAAACTGATATAAATGTGGAAAATGGAAGCTTGCTAAGGTCCCCCCATATTCCCCTAAAAGTCTCTTTTTCAACAAGCTGCTTGTCTTTTAGTCCGATGGCCATATTTATTCCGCATAAAAACAAGCAGACTTAATAGTTTACACAGGTGGCGAGAAAAATAAATAGAACATAGAGTGGAGTAAACTGGGAGATTTTCCCGTTCAGTATTCTATGGATCCTTCAGGAAACGGAAGATTTCCCCGTTCGGTACACCAAAAAAATGAGTAATGGGTATTGCTGAGAAACCGCGAATAAGCAAAACCGCGAATAAGCAAAACCGTGAATGGCAAACCCGCGAACGGCAAGGGATACCTGTATACAGGGTGTTTCAAAAGGTAAGGTCAACTGGCGAGGAGGCGACAGAGGACGTTGATTTGGGCAGAAAAGTTAAATAAAGTTTTTCTCAATTCACTACTTTTGATACTTTTTCACTACAAATAATTAGATTAGAAACTGTAAATAAAAGTTTCCTTTATTTTCTACGGTTTGTTAGATACAGCATTTTAAACATTTCAGCAAGAATCTTAATAATAAAACTCACAAGGGATGGGTCATTCAGTGCTCATTATTGGAGCAAATGGTCAAAATGTCGTCCTCCCTCACGCAAGCATGCTGCAGCGTGAAATCTAATAGAGATTTGCACACTCTCCAACAACATCTGCTGGCCTCTAATTTCTTCTGCAGCGGCATGAATTCATTGCAGGAGATCTTCCCTGTTTGAAACCTCCGTGGCGTACACCTTTTCTATCGGGCAACCCCATAAAAAGAAATCCATGGGATTAAAATCGGGAGACCGTGCCGGCCAAGACACAGGACCTCCTCTCCCGATCCATCGTCTTGGATAGTGTTGATGCAACCACTGATGTACTGGGCGTGTGAAATGCGCCAGTGCACCATCCAGTTGATACCACATGTGCTGACGAATATTTAGAGGTACATCCTCCAGTAATGTATGCAGTGTCGCTGTAACTCGGAAACGGTAGTGAATTGAGAAAAACTTTATTTAAGTTTTCTGCTCAAATCAACGTCCTCTACTGCCTCGGGACCTAGCATTTGCCGAGTTTTTCAAAATTTATAAAAAATTCTTAATGTACATTTTTGGTGAGCTGATTATATTATTCAAATGATAAATAACAAGTAAAAGGAAAACCATTATCAATAAATACTATTGCTTATACATGCACTAAAATGAGAAATTATAAAAGAACCATTAAATATATATATATATATATATATATATAATATGCATTTACAACTTTATTTACAATGCCCATTATTATGAGAAATTTTTTTAAACAGATCAGGCAAACTAGCGTGCTTCATGCATTTTGATTTTTCCTTCGTAAGTTTATCTAGTATTCGATACAAACACATAATCTCTTGAAAATCAATGCAAGAGCGTTGTTCTAAAGCAGATATTCTATCTGTGACCAACTGTATACAGCAATCTAATGAAAGTTTGTCCTTAACTATTTCTTGATCATCGTCACTTTCATTTTCTTCATCTTTTTCATGCACAGGTTTCAAAACCATGTCCACTATTTTACCATCAGTTAGCTGAAGCATGACCGGCACATCATTGTCCATTTCAATCCAGTTTTCAATGCCATCTACTACCACTCTTTTTGCTACAGCATTATCTGTCATTCCCTTAGCGAACTCCAGAAGTTCAGAAACAACTGTCTTTCGATTTCTAACATTAAAACCTAGAAAATCTACGGGCAATTCATCATATTCCGTAAACATACTTGCAGGCCACAAGTTATGCCACGCATTTCTTAATGTTACACCTGTTACATCAGTCCACGCATTGGCTAGAATCCAAATTGCATCTTTAATGTTAAATTTCTTTTTAAATGCATCAACACTTTCATCATTATTGCAGGTAAAAAGCAATTTTTGCATAAATTGTTTTCTATAATAACATTTTAGTGATCGTAAAATACCATGGTCCACTGGCTGAATAATCAAAGTACAATTTGGTGGTAAGTAAACAGCACAAACATTACCCGACACCAAAAGAGATGCATCAGGGTGGGCAGGGCAGTTCTTAGACCTGCAGTGTGCACGAGCCTCGGTCACAAAGTGATTCGCAAACCAATCTAATATTATTGCTGATGTTAACCATGCATGTTTGCTTGCACAATAATGGACAGCACAACTCTTTACGCCCTTTAACACTAGAACAACAGAGATTTTTGCCACCCTAGAACGACGGCTTGGGTCAAAAATGACCCACATCTGGAATTCTTTCATTTCAGCATTAATACGTTGTAGTTTTTAATTTGATATAACAATTAGTGAATGAAACACCTCATATCCACAAATGAAACATTTGTTTTGTTTTTTTGTACACTTACCTGGAAATTTGAAATTTTTTTTTCAAATTGCCTTATTTTTTTGTTTCTAAAACAATGCTAAAGAAACAAAAGAAAACCAACTTTGTATATAGCACAGAATGCGTAATTTTAGAAGCATTTCTTTAAAAGACATCCTTCGTGCCATCGGTTTGATACTTTTGGAACATTTTTGAGCATTTGAACATATGCACAAAGCAAATTTGTAAACGTGAATGAAGATTTATTCTCAGAAGAGGAAACAGTTGTGTAACTTTTGTCTCTTTTGTTTTTTGAACTAACGTCAATTATATACACACAATTATATAGTATTTCTTCTTTTACAGGATAATCAGGAATAAAAAAAGAAAAAAAATAATCAGGAAAATGAAAAGGGAAGACAATTAAGTACACTTTTGGCGGGACACTAATGCGCCTGGCAATCGACACAAACGTATGTTTTTACCTCCCTAACGATGCACTTTTTGCACACTGCTCTCTTACATGAAGAACACGTGTGTGGGGTTTTGTTCCTTTTGCAGCTTCGATGAACCTGGCAGTGCTTGCGATGTTTCGTATCTCTGCTACTTCCTGAAGCTTCTTGTGATGGATCACTCGGAGGTCCCTGCCCTGTCTGCCGGGTGTTTTCGTCAACTAACTCTTCAGCTAGAGTAAGTAGGAATTTTCACCATGATATCATAACATTACACACTGTCTTCTAAAGAATCCAGGAATTTTTTCCGGCCAGGTCAACAATATTATAAAAGGTATGGACCGGCCACCTACGGCATGCTGGCTTTACGGAGAACTGATGGGCCATCTGGTCTAACACATCAACTCCGTACTTGGTGTTGTTGTAACACGTCACAGTGTCAGGGTTTTTCTTTGCGTCAGTTCCTATTTGTACATCTGGGTGCAAAGTGCTAAGAATTAGAGCATTCTTTTCTTTTTTCCCCTGATATATCATGAGGGTCACATATCCCTTCGTCAGAACCAGGGTGTAGCATTCCTCCTTTTACAAGGACAGGAATCTCTCGCCGGGCACGATTCACTGTTCCTACAAGACTTGTTGAGTTAGCGAGCAGATTTTCAGCGAGCGAGAGATAAGTGAAAAAGTTGTCACAAGTAACATTTCGTCTCTTTTTCAGGTAAGGCTCCACTAGCTTTTTCACAACATAGTCAGAAAGACGCTCGCCGTGTGGATGGAGGTCGTCTTTGCCAAGGCAAGGGAAAGCGTTTACAACATACTTAGAGTCCCTGTCCACCATCATCCAAAATTTCTGGCCATATTTATCAGGTTTGTTGGCCGTGAATTGCGTAAAGCGGCACCTAGCTTTCGACGGGAATAACTGTTCATCTATTGTTATCCACGCTCTTGGCTTGTAGCAGGCTTGGGAATTCTCAATGAAGCGGTACCATACATTAGATATGAGAGCGAACTTGTCCTCTTTCAAACGTTGTGATCTCGTGCTCTTGTCGTCGAACCTCAAATATGTTAGGATTTCTTTGAAGCAGTCTCTGGAAAGAGCATCCTTACAAAGGCCTATCCCATATTTCTTAGACCACAATGAAGCTAGCTCTAAATTTTTTGCTCCCATTGCACCTCTAGAGTACATTATACCTATGAACGCTCCGTGACTCCTTTCGAAGCGCCTGGACAATAACCCACGGATTCCTGAATCGCTAAATCAGGTGGTGGCAGCAGCAGTCGCGAATTACACGCGACATGACTGTCGATTTATACTATACCTCACATTCACTCATACCATCACTGACGGCTTGAACGGCATATAAAAAACTTTGATATGAAATCTGCATGTGAAATCTCCGCAAAGTGAGATGGTGGGTCAAATTTGACCCAATCGTCGTTCTAGGGGTAGCCAACATGAAAATACACTTGGTGACGTGAAACTCAGGGAGGATGTTGGCAAACTTAAAATAATAAAAGTAAAAAAATTTCAGCTCATTCCGATCATAAACACAAGAAAGGCAGCAAAATAAAAAACAAATTGGGTCAAAAATGACCCAACCGTCGTTCTAGTGTTAAACCACGAGGGTGTACACTCTTTCCAATTACAGCCAATTTAAGTTTGTGTGTGCCTGCTGCATTTGTGCATGCAAGAACTGTCAACTTGTCCTTAAGATTCCTTCACTCCACATGCCATGTCCTGGTCACCAGCTGTAAGTGTACTACGAGGAAGACACTTCCAAAATACAGCAGTTTCGTCAGCATTATATATTTGCTCGGCACTAAGGTTTTCATCTACAACAAACTTTGTAAATTCGTCAACAAATTTCTCTGCAGCCTCCGAATCAGCACTAAGTTTTTCGCCAGACACTGCTAATTTTCATATGCCATGATCAAGCTTGAATCGATGGAGCCAACCTTGAGAGAGGGACGTGTGTAGTGGTTTACGGCTACACATAGCTTTAGGTGTACCACTCTCTGCATAAAATTTCTATATTTCTATTTTTTTCTTCTTTAAGTCATACACAGTGGAACTACCAATGCCATATTCTTCGCAAAGTCTCTTCACTGAAGTACCTCTTTCAAGTTTTCTTATTAATTCCACTTTTTTTTCAATCGTGAGAATTTTCTGTTTACATTTCATAACACCACGCATGGAAGGGTTTTCTTCTTTTTTTGAAGCCATGTCATAATAAAATTTAACAAAAGTACTGATTACATTAACGAAAAACAATTGCTATCGCCACAAATCTAATCATGTGGTTCTAATGAGGCAGACGAAACAATGTAAATAGATAAGCATTCGTCATTTAAAGTAATTTCTAGAGTATTAAAAATTTTTACATATAACTTTCAAAAAAGTGCCGAGTTTTTGAGAAAGCCGGGTTTTTGAGGTTCTACTGTATTTGATATATATATATATCATGTGTTAAGAAGATATAATAGATATATACAGAGCCACAGTGAGGGTGGGGCAACCGAGGCAGATGCCCAGGGCGTAGCTTCGTAAGGGGGTGCCAAATGGGTCTTATTATACACTTGACAAAATGTGGTTATAGTTTCGATCTCTTCGCAACGGGCAACCTGAGGTTCAGCTGAAGGACCATGACTGTACCAAGTCATAGGTTAATGTGTGCGAAATTAATTGGCTGCTTCTACTCTTTACGCTCTGAATGTAATTTCTTTTATTTATCCTCGTCCCCAAAAATGTGTACGCCTTATCGCATTACATTAGTCGTGCAGAATTTTCATCCAAGTCGTCGATAAAAAAGTAATTATTGAGGAGAACTTTATTGATTTTACTGCTATCAAGTCGAAAAAATCAGTACAATATACATTGTACAAACTTTCTCACATACTAATGTGTCGTTTAGTTATCTATTGAAAAATATGAACTATGTAGAATCATTATAAAAATCAACTTAAATAAATACACGAAATTTGATGAAAATCATATGAGCTGTTTCTTAGAAAATCCAATTGTTATTAAAGTTGCCCAAGAATAAACTAGCCTTATATTAAGTTTTTGGGAAATATGAACTATGTAGTGTTATTGCAGACATCAACTCAAGTAACTGTAAGGTAGGCCGCACACCGACGCGTCAAGACATAGTCAATTTTTGTTTAAGTCATGCTTCAGACAAGCCCCCGCACACTGGAGGGACACCATGTCTGCAACGAGACGAACGTCACTTGGCCAGTTCGCACTATGACTTCTTCGAGTGAGGATGAAATTTTAAAGTACGCATTGTTTAAATTACGTGGAAAGAAAAGGAAATGGATCCACGACTTCAGCAAGTCTTGTGATGAGCATGGTGGATTCATTTTGGTACGTGATTTGTTGAAAGATCCTGAGAAATTTCAACCATACTATCACATGTTCCCAGACAACGACGAACAAAGTTGCCACACACCTCATTGAAATTTACAACCTTGCTGCAGAAGAGCGAATTCTGAGGCCATAGAACTGAGAAATCGTTTGTGTAGTTATTTTTTAAAACCGAATGCAATTATTCCTTGGCAAAACAAGTACACTTTAACATAATATAAATAATATAAAGAATTTAGGTAGAAAAAATATATTTTAAAAAACTTTTTCAATGTATTTTTAATACATATCTAATGGCAATTTAATGTAAAAGGTATTTTTACTTGTAATGCATTTTTAAAAGAAAATACATGTTTATTGAATGAACTCATGACACTTTATCCAAGGCATTTTGCAGACTATATTTGCAGATTTTGCAGACTACTTCATTATCCGGAAAAGGGCGACATTAATTATTCTGTATAATCGAGGCTGTACATCATATGGAAATCATTCATTTTGATATAAAACTTGAATTTCCATTTAATCCGGTTTCCTTAGATATTTCACGCCAGGCTTTTTCAAGCTCATCCCTGTTACTATGCCCAGGTAATAATCATAAATTATAGGAAATTTCTCCACCGCTTGCACTAATTTTACATTAATTTCTTCCTTGGACATGATTCCTCCTTCGCTGACAGCTAAAAGAAGACTGAAGCATGACGCAGAAAAAGGAACACGAGGTGTCTTTTGGGGCTTGTCTTAGACATGATCCTGACGTCAGCGGCATGACTAAGACCAGTGTGCAGTGGTTTTCATTTTCCCATTGTGTTGCATTGTGTTCCTTTCCTTGCGTCACATCACAGACGCCGTGTCTTGTCTAACATCTCTGTCTTGACGCGTCGGTGTGCGGCCGGCCTAAAGGATTTCATGAAAATCGTATTAGTCATTTTTGATAAAATCAAATTGTTGTTAAAGTTGCCTCGAATAAGCTAGCCTTAAGAAATGTGAACTATGTAGTACTATTGTAAACTCAAATATCTCTACGAAATTTGATCAAAATCATTGGAGGCGTTTTTGAGAAAATCAAATTGTTGTTTAAATTGCCTAGAATAAACTGCCCTTAATTATTGAGCAATTTTAACCGTTTCTCCATGGCTTCTATTCTGTATGATAAAATGCTTAAGTACGAGATTTCATTCATTTTCACTTTACCGTTTATGCCCTAGGGCTGCGAACAAACAGACAGAGACAGACCCACAGACAGACGGCATTGCGAAAACCACTTTTTCGGACTCAGGTACACCTAAAACGTATATTTCCATCATAATCCCCAGATCGAATTTTTTTGCGATTACAATACTATACTTCGTATATGATATACTAGAAGGGAGACGAAATTGCATCAGAAATAATCTAAAAATTGAAACTTTATGCACTAGATTTACAAAACCTAATAGTTCAATCGTATTAAAATGCTCCTAATAGTATATCCGGTAAATTTATTAATTTATTTCACTGGTTCCATATCGAGATGGGTTGCACTCATGGAGGTCCTTAAGTTGATGTGGAAAAAACATGGCACAACACTACGTTCATCAAGAGAAAATGAAGTGAATTCATTGAGGTTACAACTGAAGAAAGTTTATGGGGTGTTAATAAAATTAAAGATTTGAGGATGGGCCTCGAGGTATGGGTCTCTAACCCGAGTTAATGACAGTTGAGGGGTCAGCCTCGCGGTCAGTATTAAATGTGGTCCCAGTTAGTCCACACAAGCCGCCACTGCTATTAGATTTAAATGGATTATAAGCCTTAGAACTTACTCTGTATTAAATAAGCACTAAAATTCCTTTTATAAAAACAAATCAATTCATTAAAAGATCCACTGTTTTTTCTTCGAAAATTGCCTTGTAACAGTTTTAAATGTCCTTTTAATTTTAATTTATATTCTTTTCCAAACTTCGGCCATTGTTACGAAATTAATTCGAGGAATAACAATATAAATTCGTAAGCACGTATGGTTTACAAAGAATTTAATTTAAGAATGCTT